>CAMGYJ010000004.1:24586187-25186187 GCA_946122785.1 Linum tenue | reverse complement strand
CATCCTTTAGCGTGCTGGTGGCCTCTCCTTCTCTAAAGTTGAAACAATGGGTCTCCTTTCTCCATCTCTCGGCTAATGCGGTGATGAGTTGGCAATCGATTTGGATGCCGTTAAAATGCCTAATCGAGTCTAACCGTGCCCTTTTGAGAAATGGCAAGATAGCTAGGTGGAATGGGAGCACATTGGTGGTACCCCTGTAGCGGATTATTGTTTGTGCCTCCTAGCAAAAATGTACACGTTAATTATTATATATTAGTAAGGGTTTTTTTTCCGTATAACTAAATTAATTATATTATGCGACATAAAGCAGAATTTTATTATCATAAAAAGACATTTCATATTATCATATTATCATAAAACAAACGTCCTAAATTAATTAACATAATAACATTGTCAATGAATAATAATTTAAAGAGGTACATACATATTATCGTAAAATAAACATACTAAATTAATTAACATAAATAACATTGTTAATGAATAATAATTTAAGTAGAAACATACATATTCAAATGTTTGGTAAATAATTTAATCGTATTAGTTGTTTTAAATAATTTAATCGAATACAAAGCAACACTCGTTAGACTCTTAGAAGAGGTATACATCTTCTTAGAAACGCAGTCTTTTTGACAGAAAAAGGGGGGATCCGAGGATCTCTTAATACCCGATTTTCCCAGGTAATGGGAGGATATGATAATCACTTAAAACTCCATTTCCTTAGACGTGCATCTCTTTATAAAGAGTCGAAGTAAGTGGCACTATGTATTCGATTAAATTATTGAAAACCACCAACACGATTAAAAAATAAACATAAATTTATTTTATATTACACTAGGCACATTAACAAAATAAAAGAAGGACAAATGGTGAAGAATTATATGTACCGGGTGATCGTTCCAAACATCCCTTGACCGATGGTTGGGTTGGTCGTACAAGTCGGTTGGATCCACCGGTCCTTGCTCGAGATAATTAATTGACCGTGAACTGCTCAACGCATCCATGAACCAGGGCACTCCGCGTTTTACACAAATTCGTTTCATCCCAGTTCGCGGTCTGCGAGTTATGTTCACGATTTTAACGATCATGAACTGGGCAATGCGTCTGTGAACTGGGGGCTCTGCCTATAAAAGGGGCGTTAACCCCTCAGTTCACTTCAAGACCTAAATTTTTGCCAAAATCCTATCAAATTCGCTGCAAAACTGCAGTTTTTTGACGAATTTTGTCGATTTCATCGACCTCCGGCAACCAAAATCCAAAATCAATCACAAACCCAATCTTCCCATGTCGAGGGCGACCTTCGCTGCAATTTTGGGGAGATTGGGCTCTGGTTTTTTTCTGGAGAGGTGATATCCGGCGACCTCTCCTCACTTTACCTGCAATCCTACATGAGTCTCCGGGTTTGTTTTCGACCTTAGCATTGTAATATTTGGAGAATCAGATTAGGGTGTGAAGTGAGGTGAATTTAGTGAATTGATTGTTGAATTTAGAAATTAGGCGAGGGATTAGTTGATTCTAGGTGAATGAATGTTGCATGAGCTTAATTGAGCCTTGGTGGGCATGATTTAGATACATATTGCGTTTAAATGTGAAATTTGCCCAACAAGTGTAAAAATGTGAATGAATGTGGTTGTTTGGTGTTTGTGTGGGGGATGGTAGCCGTCGTGGCATGGTTCGGGTTTGACATTGTGTGGATAATCCGTGAAACACCTGGAACCAGGCCTTGATGTGCTTGAGCTTAATTGTTTGAATTTATTCTCGAGGAAAACTTTCAATGGCATGGAACTGTAGTGGGAACATAAGTGTGGGGGGAATTCTTTTTCCCCCGATGGGTTGAGCCTAACAATTATTTCCATGTATGGTGCATGTTTGGCTGTTTTGCAGGATGGTCTACATGAACCACATGTACCTTTCGGTGCTTAGAGGGAAACCCGCAATGTAAGAAGAGCTGAGATTTTGAGCAAGCGCTCACTCCGAATGCCACTGGAAACTCGACTTCCCTCAATTCGATGGTCTTCATTGTGGAGATATCATGAGGGAGGCTGTGTCGCACCCACAATGGTGTCAGCTCCTTGAAATGGAAGATTATATTTATGGGGAGCCGTGTGTCGAGTTTTTCAGTACCTTCATCATCTTTAAGAGCAAGAGCCTGTTCGAAAATCAGAGGTGCAAGATGAAATTCCACTTTGAAGGAGAATTTTGCACCTTGACTTTTGATGGGTTAGCCCGAGCCATGGGAGTTGAAGCCGCATCTGGCGCAGAGTGGGAAGAGGACGCCCCTAGAGGTTGTGACATGAATGCAGAATTTCAAAGATTTTGCCTCCTGGAGCACCAACGAACACCGTTTCTATCGTCACTCACGTTGGCGTCCACCCTCAAGCCACAGTGGCGCATCATCAATGCACTCCTTACCCGTGCTATTCGTGCTATCACATTCCGAACAAGATAACCGAGAGGATCTTGCTGACATTCACTTGCATTGTGGACCCGTCTAGCAACATTCATCTTGGTACGATATGGCCACCTCATTCGCCAGAGCCATGGGGCAAAATGACGATATGTTACGTCGTTGGGGACCTACATCACCCATCTTGATCGTCACTTCAATGTCAATATGGCGGGCTACACAAAGGAGGGGCACTCCTCGGGGTTCGAAGAGGGCACCTCAAGTTCCATACGTTTACTTCGAGCATTTGGACCATTTCAGTTTATCGAGGGACTATCTCTACCACTAAGGGTCCCTCCTCTAGAGCAGCCACTTGTTCGAGCTCTTGGCCGCCGTCGACGTCTTGCACTTCCACGTCATGCACCTCCACCACCAGCAGCATCATCATCCGGAGCTGGTCCTTCCATGGTGGGGATCATCGCGTGGAGAGGATGGATTGCCTCGAGACTCACGTTGTGGGAGTCACCAATCGGCTCGATCGCACCACAGATTTGATAGAGAGGATGGCTCGCTGCCAGGGTGTCCTTCAGGACGATGAGCCGGGGCCTTCGACCCGTTATGAGGTAGCCGACGAGTGAGACATGTGGCACAGCCGATTTCTTTCGCCCCACTTCTCCACTTGGAACTCCGAACTCTTTTATCCTTTGCGTTGTTTTTCTTTCCCTTTATTCAGTGTGTGTGTGTGTGAACAATTAGTATTACTACTATCGTATTGTTATATGTGTGTTTGTGTTTGTGTTTGCTTTTTTCTTCTCCTTGAAGCTCCAATCTCCTACCCCGAAAAAAAATTCCAACTTTCACTCACCAAGCCATGCGGTAACATCATTCTACCCCTATCTTACACCATTGAGGTCAATGTTGAGATTAAGTGTGGGTGGGGTAGTTTATTATTATGCTTATGTGAGTGTGATTGAATGCTTGGAGCCTTGATGTATGCCCAAATTTGAAAATTTTGAGGGAACCAAGCAATGCTTGCATGATCAAAGTGGCTGGTTTGTGGGAGAATCTCATGTTTATTGGCATTGACCTTGAATTGTTGCATGTGATCGAGTGTGTCCTATGATGATGATTGAGAGGTGCATTAGGATAGTGCAAAGGTTTAGTTCTCATGTGTGCAAAAATTAATGGATGTTTTGACTCGATTACTTGCTGATTACAATTGACATGCATTGTGTTTTGTGAATTGCAATAGATGGTTGGGTGACTAGGTAGCCATGTGAATTTTGAGCCGATCGTTTTCTCCTTCTGTGCTTAGATCCCTCTTACCATTGCGAGTAACATCACAGTTGTCACTAGTGAGTATGATGGAGGCATAGGATTAGTCCACGCCCAAATGTTGATTGTCCTGAAATATTCTATCCCCTAGTCAACCCCTTTGAGCCTTGTGACTTTGGGGGTCATTCTCTTGTAGGACCTTTTCGCTTGTGAGCTTCATGGTGTTTGATAGAACCACCCCTCACCCTTCCTTCTTGTCTATACGTGAGTCTTCCTTATGTCCCGGAGTCCATGCTTTGGAGCTCCATTGAGGTTTTACATAGGAGGATTTTGCGCGGTTCTTGCTAGAAAAGAAGAGATAGTGTTAGAGTGAGTTCTTAATCGAGAGCATTGTCCGTTAAATGGCATATGTTTCACTCTCTAGTACCCCCCTCAAAAAGAAAAGAAAAGAGAAAAAGAAAGAAGGAAAGTAGAATGAAAAAGACTCGAAAAAGAGGTAATAAAACGGGGTAAAAAAGTAGAGAGTGGCCATAAAATCAAAAGTGTATGCGCTAGGAAGGGTTTATTGGCACTCAAGTCATTAAAACACCCAATTGTTGTTGAACTCCTTCACTACAATGTTTGAAATGTGTTAGCAAGAATAGGCCGAGGAAGTGTGCTTGAATGTAGTTCGTGATGGGTGATAGTTTGGTTTGGAAGGAAGTAAGGCTTTTGGCTGATGCTAGTGGTCGTTGTGTGTAGGGAAGGTTCTTAGTCAAAGACATATAACCTTTGGTTTTAAGGTGAAGATATAGGACCTCATGTTGTGTTTGCCACCACCCAAAAGGCCTTTTCCCATGTCCAAGACAAATCCAGTCATTTGAACCCGTGTCTAAGACCTCCGGACAAGCTAGTGATTACAATCGTCCCATGAAATCTAGCATTTAGAGGTTGCCGCCGTGGTGAAGAGATGATAGGGCCGAGTGTTGATGATTGTGCACATTTTTGCACCAAATGGTCCCACCCTACTGGTCAAGAGAGTGAGTGATTCATTCTTACTTTGCATGTCATATCATACCCCGGTGAGGACCTTTGTTGCCCATTCGTTTTATTCATTGGACTTGAATGTTATGCATGGCTAGTTGTGGTTGATGAGTTATCTTGTTGAGACTTTCATTGATTCATGAACAAGGTGAGAACTTTTCATATGCCCGTTTTGGTGGCCTCGAATGTCGTTTGTGGTGGATGTCGGTATCGCTTTCAGCGGTCCATATATTAATTTCCAATAGCTATTTAGATTCCCCACTTTGTACCCTTTGAGTTGTAACAATAATATGTTGAGATGTTACCTTGTGTGAAATGGTTTGCTTGGGGACAAGCAAACGTCTAAGTGTGGGGGAGTGATTCAGGCCTAAATGTAAACATTTTATCCCTGTTTCTCTTTGGCGTTTGTGCCATTTGAGCTACAAAAGGGTGGTTTTACGTTAGATTTGTTGTGTTTCAATGTGTTTCATAGTCTAACAGGTGGAACCAACCCCGGAGTCAAAATTTGGAAGAAATGGTGCGAGGATCAGGCAAAGGGGAGGTAGCAGCCGCAGTTCACGGTCCAAGAAGTGAGTTCACGGTCATCAGGACCGTGAACTGGAGCCACAAACCGCGAACTAACGAGGTTCCAAAGATTTTTCAGAGGTTATTGACTTCGAGGCAGTTCACGGTCGTAAGATCATGAACTGAAGCCATGGACCGTGAACCAGTTAAGTGAAGTTGCGCGTTTTAGACTGAGTTCACGGTTCGCGCCATTAGTTCACGGTCGTGAACTGAGCTTGACCTATGAATAAACGGAGAGCAAAAAGGAGGAAGAAAAGGGAGCCCAAAGTGAGAGAAACCTTCTTCTTCTTGAAAACCTAGAGAGAGAAAGCAATGAACCAAGAGGGAGAAGAGGCTAGGGATTGCTCCAAGTCAAGATTTGGGAAGTTCCTCTACAAGAGAGGATCTCTACAAGCACAAGGAGGGATTGAGGCACCACAATGATGGTTTTTTTCCTTTTTCCTTTGTGATCTTCCTTTGTCTAGCATGGGGTAGTCTCCTTTTCACTTGGGTGTTGTAGAACCCTAACTTCTATCATGTAGTTGATTGTGTGGATTGAATGATTGTGTGTAGGTGGTGTTTAATTTAAGGTTTGAGGTATTTTTCATGGTGATTGTGCATTGTGCTTGGCAATCTATTGTGCTATTCTAACCTAGCTTAGAGGGAAACCCCCTTATCTTAATAGGCTCAAATTGAGTTGGGTTTTCTTGGTCATTCCATGCCTACCTAGGTTAATGTAGGGCAAACCTCTAAACTCAAATTGAACACCTAGGTTAATTGTGATTAAGTCGTCCGAACGCCGGTTTGAGAGAGAAGGTACGTCAACCCTCAATTGATTTGGCCAAGAGGGTTACAATTGTAGCCTATAATGCATTCCTTGGCCTAGCGATTGAGAGTGTGGTTTATAACCATTGTTGATCCTCCTAGCGGTTCACAGTCGCCTTGTGGCACACTGATTCATTCGATCCCACGGTTCATGGTAGTTAGTTAGGGGGAAACAACTCCCGAGTGAAGCTTCTCACCAAGAGTTTCAACCCTTTTTACTTTTCAAGTCTTGCTTCTTAATTGTAGATTGTAGAGATTTTCAAAAACAACCTTCCACTAGATAATATTTCAAACAATCGAAGTAGGGGTACATGGGCTGGGCCGGGTGGATATTTAAACATACTTGCCCTATATTGCACCCATTTAAGGTTTATTGACACGCTACGACACAACACCAAACTGCTACCAAGTATAATTGTAGAGTGGAAATGCAGAATAGAGTTTAGTCTAATTATCGACCCGGGCTCTAGATTTACTGCATACTCAATGAACTCCTATTATCTAGTAGGACTAAGAAAATGTAGTGATTTTAGTGCAAAAGAAACAAAAGCAAGTAATAGTCTCTAGTTCTTTTCAGTAAAAGACTAGTGTATCTTTCTCACACATCTCGGATGGTCTGATCTTCTTCTTGTGCAAAATGAGTGATCTCCTTCTGCAGGTCCACTGTCTTAGATGGAGGATGGTAGTGGGTGAGCAAACTTGTCGGCGAGGATAGCGAATGTAGTGATCGATCCCGGAGACCAGGTGTCCAGCCACTCCTTTGCCTGTCCCTCTAGAGTGAAGGGAAGTACCTCAGTTGGATGGCGTCTGCGGGAACCCCATAAATCCTGATTCCATCGATTAGCTCGTGGAATCGTCGTAGGTTCGATCTGGGGCACTCCCCGTCCTTTCCACGGAATACCACCGAGCCGCACAACATGGTGATGACATAGGTGCTCACCTCGAACTTGTTAGCTGGAACTTGAGGGTGCTGGATGGGCGACCTCATGTGTGCGGCTCTGGCAGTCCAGTAGTATCCCATGGTGTGCTCATCGGGGACAATGTCCCCTCCATTGTTGGGTTCTCCCATGTCATCTTCCTGGTTGGTGTTCACTGCTCCGAAGCCTCCTCCGCAGCCAGTCGTGCCTTCAAAGCTCGCTTGAAGTTACAACAAGTATGTTCGAGGTCTTGATCTAACGGATATAGCTCTCCCGACTTGCTACGGGTCATGCACTACCTGCACACAGCGGAAAGAATGAAACTGCAGTTAGTAAATGCTAAAGTAACAGATGTTCACGTTTCTCCAATAACCTAGAAGTCCCCGGCAACGACGCCAAAAACTTGACACGCTACGACACAACACCAAACTGTGAGCAAGTATAATCGCATAGTGGAAATGCATAATAGTTGTTAAGTCTAATTATCGACCCGGGCTCTAGATCTACTGCCTACTCGGTGAACTCCTATTATCTAGAAGGACTAAGAAAGTGTACTGATTTTAGTGCAAAAGAAACAAAAGCAAGTTATGGTCTGGTTCTTTTCAGGTTCAAATGGTATCCGGATATGGTTCCCCCTAAAGTGTAGCTAGTTCAGGTTATACGATCCCAAATTACTTAGATTGATAGATAAACCGCGGAAAGTTCGTTACTGGTATGGATTCTCAACTATAGTTATCCAGACCCTCTTGGTTCGAAAACCCGGGGGGCGACTAACCTCCACCTGCATAAACTAACCAAGGTTAAACACCTGAAACTTCCACTTCGGGCCTTTGTTCCAGTACGAAGCAGTGAATCGAATTCTCGACTAAAGAAGTCGATTCACCTCAATTAAAGATTACTCTTTAAACCTATGCAGAGACTATCGTTCTAGGTTAAAGTCAGAATTACACAGGTTTGATCAGGACTCATGCAACTCTGAATAATTCTTCAACTGAATTTATCAAATCAATCATTCATAACATGGGGTTCATACAATCATTCCTAACATACACATCTAGGGTTCTTCATACCCAGATGAAATGGAAAATTACTCCATGGAGAGATGTGAGAACGTCTTGCTCGGAGTAGACATCATCAGAACAACAATGGACAGTTGCTCCTGGCGGCTAATCGGTACTCCGAGGTTGGGGAATCTAGCTCCGAGGTCTTCAGATCGCTACAATCCTTTCCCATGGGTTTTGCTTTGCCTCTCTCTCTCTCTCTGTGGCTCTTTTTATGCCTTTGGAAGTCCAAAAATCCAGATCCTTTGCAAATTTCCCGAGTAGACTTTAAATAGACTGAGAATCCACGAGTGAAGGCCTAAGTTACGGCCGTAACCTTGGTCGCATACCTGTAACTTCCTAGAAACGACGTCGTTGTGGCACTCCGTAAACCAAGAGTTACGGATCCTTTGGTGAAGTTACGGCCTCGACCGTAACTCGAGGGGGAAGGTCGTAACTTCAAATATGCTTCTGATCACTTGGCCTCACCACCTCGAAGTTACGGGCAAGAAGGGAGAGTTACAGCCCAGAACGTAACTTGAAGGATCTAGCCGTAACTTCCAGAAGCTCCCTAGAACTCTGTCTGCTCCACTATAAGGTTATAGGCCACCATGAGGAGTTATGGGACAGATCGTAACTTGCAAGGTCTGGCCGTAACTCTCATCTGGTTGATGTCCGTTTCTCTCCAAAATGTCCTGAACTTTGCTCCTTCGCGCCCATTCACATGCTAGGACCTAAAACATCATCAACGAACACAACCTAGCGTAAAATAGGCCACGAGAGAGATAAACCAAGCTCAAACGGTCAAGAATTGACGGAAAAAACATGTTCGAATATGGCGTTATCAAATTCCCCCACACTTAACCGTTTTCTTGTCCCCAAGCAAACCTAACTCAAACCAATGCAGCTCTCCAGACCTTTATAGTAACATGCAACCCCGATCGTCGGTAGAGGATTTCCTAGATCAATTAGCAACTTACGTGGTCAATTGGTCTTCTAAGACGTCCCTTATCTCTCTCAATGCCAGTACTATACTCGAGCCAGGATCATGAGAAGCAATGAAACTAGGACAACCAATTCATGGATAAAGAGACTCACAAATTTAACTACCAAGGACTCTTCGTATCAGGTGCTCTTCCATTCCATTTCATTCGTTGGAACCCCTTTTCATACTTTTGTTTTGTTATCTTTTGTTTTTCATTCACACTTTGTTGGGGTTCCAAACTGCAGTTTTATGTGCGGTCGACCCTTATTTATCGAGCAAGAGCAATTTATGTAAACATGTCACTCGCCAGAGTACTTCTTTTAACTCCTTTTTCTCGAATCGTGTGGAGGGTCATGAAATTAAGGGGGGTCGGAAGCTCTATCTGTGCCCTTAAAAACACATCCTCGAGTAGGCAAACCGCCCAACGGGTGGAATTTTTACTTGTACTAGAGACAGCGCTTCACCTTGTAAACAAATATTACAAATTACAATATATAGAAATTAGTCATATAAACATTACAAACATAATAGACAAAAATGACAAACTAGAATGATAAACAATACAAACTGAATTGATATTGGCTTGCTACCTCTACAATTCAATCCCGATCATAGGCCAAGTGTAACCTATAACCGGGTGTAGCATAAAGTAAATATTTCAAATATCAACCCGAGCGATCTATATACCCTTACTTCAGCCGTCTACAAGTTATCGAGCAGTCAAATTGTTGTTAAAGCCAATAAACAAAATAAACAAGCAATTAAAACAATGTTGCATTCAATCGAGAAAAAATCACTCAGACGATATTCCTCCTAGTCTCATGTTGAGATGCTATTGTGATACTCCAATGTGATAGATAAGCTTAATATGCTGTTAGGATCGCTAAAGTAGCTAGGACCCCCTACTCGAGTGCATCCTAGCCTGCTTAATCGATAAAATCATATGGACGTACCTCATACTCGCAAAAGATGACTAAGGCAACCAATTGTAATCCCTCGATATTAACTTGGAACAAAATAGAGTTACCAATCACAACTATTTATGACACTCTACGATGATTGAGGGGTGACCCGAATTGCACGAAGGGGATTTTCTCCCTCCTAGGTCAATTGCTCCAAAATTGAAAATTTTGATCAATAACACCCAATTTGCATGAAAATACCATATTAAATATATAAATCACAATAACTATTCGCAATAGAGTTCATAAACCACAAACTACAATATTCTGAACTAGGGTTCCTATCATCCAAGTGAAAATGAGGACTATTTCATAGTTAGAATATAACAACTGAAATAGAGAAAAACTCATGGGAAAGTGATTCTTCCTTTTCCTAGTTGCTTGAATGGACCATTGGGGGAGATATCTGCCCACCAATTGCCTTGGATATGTCAATTTCACCTTCTTCTCTTACTTGCTCGTAGCTTTCTCTCTCCAAACTTGAAGAAGAACCTCAAATCTCTCTCCAGAACTCTCACTTTCAATTTCCGCGCACGATATTTTATATAGCCTGCGAGTGATAATATCACTGTTACACTCAAATCTGTGAAATATGCAATGAAACCGTGAATACAACGCAAAAAGCGTCGTTTCATTAACATACTTCACGCTCTTGTTGATGACTTCACTATCAGAAGCCGCCAAATATGTGCAGTCATTAATACAAGCTAGGCCGCCGTGAGCAACCGTCTTTTACCCGGAAAAAAAAGAAGAGAAGATAGACAATATGTGGTGGGTGGTGGGGATTAGGGCTAGAAGTTTGGTACCGTATGTGAGATATACTCAAGATCGGACCCAGGGGTATTTGGGTTGTCCTGGGACATTCCTAAATTTTGTGAAAATGATTATACCACCTCCGGTAGTAATTTATGTATCGATGGAAAAAATTACAATTGATAGTTGGGGACACCCTTGAAATTTGAGAAAAATGATTATCCTACTCTCATTTTTTAGTTTGTGTATGAGAATATAAGTGGTAGTTTGGATAATTCAAATCTAAGACACTAGTATTATTAATAAACATAATTTACACTCATTTGTTGTTTGATTATAAACACTGTGTAATAGTAAAATGCCATTCTCTATCTCTAATTATTTTCAAAACTTAACAAGTAAACTTTCAAGCTACCCTTAATTTGTATTGATTTTATGGTTGTATGACAAGTACTAAAATAGTCTTTTCAGTTTTGGTAACATCAAGAACAAGTTTAAAAATCAAATATGCTATTAGTTCGTGAATGATTGTCTAGTAGGATATGCAGAGATAATTGTTTTTAGCAGTGTAGACACCAAGTGTACTCTATAATTATTTGCGAATATGAAACACATCGCTGGACTTTTTTTTAACTTGTACAAGTCAAGTACTTTGTTAGTTAAGAATGATTTTATTTTTATTTTTATTTAATTTATTTTTTAAAAGATGACACCGCTATGTAAAATTCCTGGGTCCGCCACTGGATATACTGAATACGCTGCCGAACTTATCAGTATTTTGTATTACCGAATATCAAGTTATTTTTAAGGGTCGGGGATTGGGATTCATTAATCATTATGGAGTGCTATTCGGGATTGGAATCGATATATACCAAAATACCGAGAAACAAGGAAAATTAAAAATTAATGAAATATAGTAAACAACCTTTGACATTTCTCACTCTTTCACAACTCACAAATCCGCATCCAACTCAATTTTAGCTTTCAAGTTTAAGTCTCTCGTATCTCACCTATCTCTTGTTATTTTAATAATACAAAAAAAAACAGTAGTCGTCTATCGACCTCCAATTCGTCGAATTAAAGATATGAGATACCTAATGACATGAACTTGATATATGTCACCTCTCCTCCATTCCCCTTATCCATGTACTAGCTCTAAGCAAACTCAACTCTTTGCTAAGTCTCTGTGCCCTAAATTAAATAATAAAATCTAATTTATATATTTAACTATCGATTGTAAAGTTAATTAATTTCATATTCGATAATACTGAATGTGATACCAGAATAGCTATTGGAATACCAAAATATTTAGGAATTGAGATGAGATACCTAAATAATTTAGTGATTGAGACTGATATTGATTTTAGAATTTAATTCGAAATTTGGAATTTCGGTATTCAATATTGAGTTACGGATATCGTATCGATTTGTTTGTACCCTAGTGGGCGCATTTTGAAGCAAATGCAAATGGTGCGATGGAAATGGGAAGGAAGTATTGGGGTAGGGTCGGGTCGGGAGACCGGAGGTTTGGCGAGGAAAGGGTAGCGACGTAGCGTGAAAAAAGGGATGGTGTCAGAAGAAGGCAAAGCCTTTCAGGCTCTGACACCCGTTCCGTTTTTAGAGAGAGAAAAAGGAAAGAAAGTGATGAATGATGCGGCAGCGCTGGGTCGGAGCCTGAACTGAATCCTCCGCTGACCCTGTCTGTCATTGCTTTTGCCATACACTTTTCTTCTCTTATCATGAACCCTATTATTTTAATATTATTTTGGAACAAGTTCCGGTCTTCCTCTTGTTTCAAACAAAGGGGTCATTATAAAAAAAAAAATGAACACAAAGGAAAGGGTTGGCCAGTTAGGTGTTGTGGTTTTCTTTCATCATCGACCGAAGCAAATGGAAGCGCACTCGATCGTCGTCCTCTGGTAATCACTCCTGTCCTTGTTGATTTACAAAAATAAAGTTAAAATTCATGGCTGTTTTCATTGTTTGGTGGGTAATGGCTGTGGGACCCGGCGGAGGCAGAGCACGGGCTCTGTTTCTGCGACGAGGAGAGAAAGAGGAAGAAGATGATGAGAGTGAAATTGATGAATGAGTGAAGGAAGGAAGGAAGGAGACAGAGACCAGAGCAGAGCACCATTCTCACACCGTTTGATGAATCTGCATCTCGAGATTGGCGCCTCCGCAGCTCTGCTATTCTCTTGAGTCTTCTTTTCTTGCCTGCATGTATCTATCTTTGTGATCAAACAAACAGAGGAGCCTATTTTTCTTGTTGTGACTCGCTCTATGTGTGTTTTGTTTTGTTTAAGTTAACGCAGCTCCAGTTGACATTTTTCTTCTTGTGAGTGAGAGTGAGAGTGAGAGTGACTCGGTGTCTGTTTCGTTCGTTTGTTGTTGTTGAAGAATTGGGAGTGATGGAATCAGATGCATGGAGGTGCAGGAGAACAGATGGGAAGAAGTGGAGGTGCGGGATGAGTGTGGTTGCTGGCCAGAAATACTGCCACCGCCATATGCACAGAGGCCGCCTCCGTTCAAGAAAGGCTGTGGAAGCCGCTGCCATTGCCCTTGAGAGACCAGCTCAGACTTCAGCGGACCTCCATCCTTCCTCCTCCAAAAATGCCCTCTTCCCCGCCCCAACCCTAACCCAGAACAACGCCGCTACGGATGCCCTTAAACTTAAAAGAAGCAGCGCCCTTCCAGCTACTCTAACCACGGATTTGTGCCCCACGCCGGCCGCCAACAACAACAACAATGTGCTTCAGCCTCATGGCCTAGATTTCTCCCCAAAGAGTGTCCTTCCAGGTAGGTTTCTCTGCTCGCTCAATGCTCATACTCATACTGCTCTGCCTTCACTAACTCCGACTTTCTTTTTGTTGCAGTTGAGCGGTGCTTCCATGGAGTCCTCGACGAGGCAGAGGCAGAGGCAGGGAGGTGCAGGAGAACGGATGGGAAGAAGTGGCGCTGCCGCCGCCATGTGCTCCCCAGCCACAAGTATTGCGAGAGGCATTTGCACAGGGGAGCTAAACCACGCCCTCAAACTTACCCACAGCCACCTAAACTGCCCACCATTGCCACTCACACTGCTGCACCGCCGGTCATTAATACCACTACTTCCACTACCAGCAGTGACGCCACCATTAGCGACGACGCCACCTTCATTGGCATTGCCAGTAGTGCAAATTCCAGAAACTAGCTAACTATTCCAACACAGGCCCTTTTCAAGTCTGTGTTGAGACTTCTGGTATGATATGCTCTAAGTAATTAGTGTTTGACAAGTTGAAGGTTTCTGCTACCAGGAAACAACTGATTGACTGATATTTTGATCGGAGCAGCAAACAAGTAGTGCGTGCATTCAGAGCTTAGTTACTACTGTACGAGAATCGCAATTCTTATGTGCTTAACTGATCCTCCGTTATATGCCCATGCTATTTCTGCGGCTTGTTTACTCTCTTCAACGATTTCCCCCCAAAAGCCACCCTTACAAACACAAGGGGGAACCAAAAACATAGCCTCGCCCAAAAAGCAGACCATGAAGAAACAGCTCAAATTTACGCCACCATGTGAGGGAAGCTCACTCCCATGGTGCCTTCTATGATTATCTTCACTAGTTTAGCTCATAGGTAGTAAAGGGATAGATGATAATATATTTCGACAATCAGTTTGTGACTATTCCTTTTGTGATACGTGTAAACCAGTTCAACCACCCAATTTTGAGCTAGTTGTTGACGAATTTCCCTGATGATGGTAGCATGAGGATGACCAGAGTCATCTTGCTTGTTAATAAAATCGATAGCTGAAACGCAATCAGACTCAACAATGAGGAACTGGATGCCTCCAATCTCTTGCATGATTGCGAATCACTCATCTATGCAATCGACTGTAGATAGTTCTTGTAGCTGATTCCACATAGCACTTTATCTTATAAATTCCCCCCCCCCCCCCCCCCCCCCCTACTTCAAAATAAAGCAGAGGAGCAAGCTGAAGTAGCTCCCCCAGCTATCTTCACGCTGATCTTCCAAGTTTTCCGCAGCTAAATTGTATCTTCCGATGATAAACCCAGGGAGATTTCTAATAGGAATGACCTTCTCCCAGATCATTTAGCAACCCGACAATCACGCTGATGATGAAGGTTTGTTTCAGGGTCTTCTTGGCAGACTGCACTAGCCACTAGGGGTGTACATGGGTCAGCTAGTTCGGGTTTAGCCATTTTAATCACCCGACCCATACACTACGGTTTAGAAAATATCAAACCCAAACCCACCCAAAATAATTTAAACCCTACGGTTTGTTTCTAATTGGGTTGGATCGGGTTGGCGATATTTTTAAGTAAAAACCCAAGCTAACATAAAATATATAATTATTCTACATCATAAAAATATTTTATAACTAATTAAAATTTCAAACGAATAAACCGAGGTGAAAGTTATCAAAATTCACAAATGTTGTTGAATTTGTAATAAAATGTGATTTAGTTCAACATATGTCTAGTTTTTTCACGATATTTGTTTAAATACGCTAAAAAGTTTATAAACCATAATATGTTATTCTATTAAAATTGTACACAAGAAAAAGGATTACATGAATCGTAACTATATTCAATTTATGTCTAAATTTTAAGTCGATGAATGCATCAGATTTATGGAGACCATGAGAGAAAAACATGGCGAAAAATCTTAATTTTCTCATAAGTATGCCTATATACGACATAAATATTTTTTAGATACGAACTCATACTAATATTTGGAACACGGGCGGGTTCTACGGGTTGTGTAATTCAAAATTCAAACCCAACCCAAAAGAGGCGGGTTGTACAAAATAAAATCCTCACCCAAGCCAAAACCTTCGTTTTAGCGATAAATACGGGTGGGTTGAGTCGGGTTGGACAGGTGGGTCGCGGGTGTGTTTGTTCACCCCTAGACTGCACATTTGTTATACTGCACATTTGTTATCCTTCGTCATGTGTCAATACTTCCTCACACTGTTCGTGGATAGTCTTCCTTTGGCCACCATCTAAATGAAGGAAAAAATCCCAAAATACACATGTTTTAAAAAAAATTCCCAAAATACACACGTTATAAAAATTTTTTCCCAAAATACACATGTTTGGGCATGACCTCTGTTGTCAACCACAGTGAATGCATTCACCGCGGCAGACCAAAGCGGTGAATGCATCACCGCGGTTGACGGTCACGGTGAATGCCTAACGTAACACTGAAACTTCAAACAAATGTAACTTTGTGCTCGGTTATCCGATTGTAGCGAAATTTTTTTTGATTCCACATAACTTTTCAAGATCTTTAAATCTGTAATGAGAATTCATCCCAAAAAAATAATTTGCTACCCCGAACGAGCAATTTTTCGATTTTGACAAACTTTGAAAGATCATAACTTTGTGCTCCACAATCCGAATGTCATGAAACTTTTTTTTATTTTGCATAACTTTTGAAGTACTACAACTTTTATTATAACCATATTTTTGGAAAGTATGTGGATTTGTGAAAAGTAAAGACAAAGTTATTCCCAAAATCCCGTATACCCAAAAATACTTCTTTTTTAAAAGATTATTTCCTAGTAAAAGTTGTAGTTCTTAAAAAGTTATGCGCAATAAAAAAAAACTTTACCACGTTCGGATTGAGGAGCTAAAAGTCCTTCCAAAGTTTGGCAAAATCGAAAAATTGCTCGTTCGGGGTAACAAACGACATTTTTTCGAGATGAAGTCTTATTGCAGATTGAAAGATCTTAAAAAGTTATATGGAATAAAAAAATTTTCGCTACAATCGGATAACCGAGCGCAAAGTTATGTTTGTTTGAAGTTTCAGTGTTAAGTCAGGCATTCACCGCGGCTGTCAACCGGGGTGATGCATTCACCGCTTTGGTCTGCTGCGGTGAATACATTCACTGCGGTTGACAACAGCGGTGATGCCCAAACATGTGTATTTTGAGAATTTTTTTTTATAACGTGTGTATTTTGAGAATTTTTTTTAAAAACATGTGTATTTTGAGAATTCATTCCCAAATGAACCCCCCCCCCCCCTAACTCTTTCAGGAACGTGCAGCATCCAGATCTTACGCCAAACTGGGTCGACGTTCATCAATTGTTGTGAGGCGAGAACTTAATTCGAGCCCAAATGTACACATTTTACCCATCATTTCTTATTCCTTTAGCTTAGCATTTCATCGTTCCTCAACATATTTCATGCTAGGTTGTGCTTGTTTTGATACATTTCAGGTCCTAGCATGTGTGGAAGGGTCGAGAACCAGTTTTGGGATATTTGGAGGTCAAGAAGTGCAAAAACTGAAGAAAATTCCGAAGACCGTGACAATTGCCCCGTTGTAGTGAAGTGAAGGTCTCCAAGAAACAGCCGCAGTTCACGGCCGGACGAAGCAGTTAACGGTCTCCTAAGACCGTGAACTTCGACCACAAAGCGTGAACACCGAGGCATCCAGCGGGGTTCATGAAGTTACTGACGACAAGGCAGTTCACGGTCTCTAAGACCGTGAACTGGTGCCATTGACCGTGAACCCAGGACAGTCAAGCGCTGCGTTTTGGACGACCCTGAGTTCGCGGACGCGTTTAGGTGTTCACGGCCGTGAACTGGCCAACGCGTCTGACTCGCTCCTACCGTCACTCTAGAAAATGGCCAAGTGTAACCACCTCCTAAAGCGTAGTATAGCGGGTTTGGGTTTTAATGCCAAACCGGGTCCTAAGTGTGATGACTACTCCGTGAGTTCTTATTATTTATCAGTAAAACTTTAGTGAAGGTCCAAACAAGCAAAGCAAGTAAAAAGGTTGTTTTCAAATGACACTTTTTAAATAGTTTGGGCTTCCTAGTGGAATTAGCCCTAATGTTAATTATAGAATGTTATATGGTTGGATTTTGTCAAATAGACAAATAACATATTAATTATAGTAATGTAAGTTGATTGTGTCTAATGTAAGATTTTGTTTATTGAAATCCATGTAAGCTATTGAGCTCGCAGATATCCTACTAGTTTATTTTGTTGGTATATCTAACATAAATGGATAAGAAAGTAAATTAAATATTTAAGTTCTAAATTCCAAATCGTTAAATTCATGATGAAAACATCTCAACAAATAAAGGTTTCTAACAAATCCTTAATAAAATGTTGTGTTTTAAAATTATAAAACCCTCATTTCTAAATTCACATAGTAAACTAAACCTTAATGTTGACAACAAAATCTTTACACATAACTTCAGCAACACGACTAAAACTTCATCAGACAAAAAAATTTTCCTTAAGCCCCTTCACTTCCATTTTCGTTTCCTGTTTTCTGTTTTCATGTCATAAATTTGACAACTCCTCATGTCATAAATTTGGTTAGGATGCCAACTCCTTCTCTAGCACGTTCATATTCGTCGGACGAATACTCATACCACCTTGATTGCAAAGTAGCTATGCTATTTGCCGCCAACCAAATAAAAAGTAATAATTCAAAATTGATTATATATACGTCTTCGGTGAGAAGTTTCACCTCCTACGACATATCCAACTCTCAGAAAACTTATTGAATCAGAAAAAATCGATGCTTGCTGGAAAACTCGCCAGGAAATAAACGGAAAGTCGAATCTCGACGTAAACTGTGGACATGCATCCATGAAACATCACTAAGCAGGTGCACCGATTTTTGGAGTTTTGAACAATTTTTCCGATGATTTCCAATGGACAGACTGCGGGCCAAAAGATTCCGGCGGCCGGAACCTGGCCGGGCTTTGAATCCGGCGACCGAAACCTGGATGGGCCAAAAGAATCCGACGGCCGGAACCAGGCCGTGCCGACGAAAAATGGTGGCCAGAGCCAGGCTTAGCAGAAGGAATTTTTCGGCTCGTCCTGGTTCCGACCACCATTGTCCGTCGGCCAGGCCTAGTTTCGGTCGCCGAATTCTTTCGACCCGGCCATGTTCGACCGTCGGAATCTTTTGGCCCACCGTCTTTCATTGGAAATTTTCGGCAAATTTAGATTTTAGGAGTTGAAATTAGCATTTAAAAATTGAATTTAGCTTTTAAGAGATGAACTTAGCATTTAAGAGCGGGTCAGATCCTGTGCTTAAGCCTATAGGTTTAAGCATTTGCTTAAAGCATTCTTATTGGCTGAGAGGAAATTGGGTAGTTAATGGAAGTTAGTGGTTAATAACAAGTTATGGGTAAATGGGGTATTATAGAAATATAATTAATATTAATAGTTAATTGAAAAAAAGGAAATAAAACCTAACCCTCACCCGGCATTACAGCCCATCTGCCAGCCCATTAAAACCCCTAACCCCATTTGCCATTCCCCTCTCCTCCGAAGCCATTCGCCGGCCGCCATCCTGCCATTAGAGTCGCCGTCCATGTATGACCAGATGAAGACGCCGGCAAGCCACCATTCAACAATCACCGCCATTACATTTACAACCACCATCCCCCGCTCGCCATTGTTGCCGCCAATCACAAAGCACGAAGGCACCGGCAAGAAATCGTCCGGTATCCGCCATTCTAGCAGCGTCATCCCAGCATATTGTTAACAATAGTTGAAGATTATTAACAATAGTTGAAGATTGTTGACAATTGTTAATAATAGTTGAACGTAATAATGATTACTTATATTGTTAAATGTTAATAATGCATTCTAGAAACTTTGATAAGAGAACAGAAGATTGTTAACAATGGGCAAATAACATATTTGAATTACTGGTAATTGTTAAAGTTTTATGATTTACTATAAAAACTACAATATATCATTAACAATATTTTGGTAAGTAAAATATTACTAATGTAAATATGTAATGTTAATAATGATTTTTTATTCTATTAATGATATATCTCATAAATGTTGATAACATTGGATTATATTGTTAACAAATAAGCCTAAAAATGTTGATATTTAAATTTCTCGTGTTATCAACGTTAATAACATTTACATTACATCAACGTTGATAACATTACACTAGAGTGTTAAAGTTGAGTCTAAAATCGTAAACAAACAACAAAAAATGATTTAGGAGAAGATGATAATATTTTTTTTTTATATAGTTGATAATTCATGGCAAAAAAGTTGATAACATTACCTTGGACAATTAACTAAGAATTGTTGATGATGTACATTGTTTCATAAGCTTTGATAACAACAATACAAATAAATGATGCACTTTATCAAGGAGTTTATAAATATGACGTCCAAATCGAAAAACATTAACAATTTATTTTCCTCTAACATTAGTAATTACATTCATATAAAAAAAATATTGATTTTTCATATCATCCAAGACTGATATTCTTCACTATCTTTGGTATTTGCTACAAAAATGGATCTTTAATTATGCGTATCATCATTATTGTCCTTGACTTTTGGATGCTTGACTGGATTTGTGAACACTAGTGGATTTTATATAATAATGACCACGTAATAAATTATGCTCATAAGTTGATAGATATGCAACAAATTGTTAATAATGTAACAATAAATCATTGATAAAGAAAATTTAAAGGACCAAAACATGAACACATTTTTATTGAATACAAAACATTTATTTTCAACAAAATATTTTTTCCTATCAATGAATTAGTGTGTTGTTATTAAAAATTACTAACACATTTTTATTGGAAACAATACGTGAGATCAATTACTGAGAAATTAACCACTCTCTTCTCAAAACATTGATAATAATATAAAAATTATTAATAGCTAAACTGTTTTTCGTTTAAAGTACAAACAAAACTATTAATTGGTAAAATGGAATCCATTACCCCATCCCTGATTCCCTCCGTCCTCACTTTCGCCTCCACAGCCATTGCAAGCGACGAACAAAATACCTCCGGCGATGGATTCCATTTTCCCGCAGCAGCAGCAGCAGTAGGCGGCAAAACCTCCAGATTTCAATTTCTGTTGCTTCTATTCCCGACCCAAATCATGTCCGCCGGCGGTCACGTCCGCTAAAACAAAAACATAAAACACTTGGCAAAAACATACTGCTGACGAGCAGCGGCAGACAAGTCGACGGAGATTTGCAACGAGGAGACCGAGGGTTGCGGCCGCTGAGGAGTTCTGCAAGGGAGTTGCGTCGACTCCACTAATATCGTCCCGGTTAAATTAACATTAATCAAAATACCCTAATTACCCTTAATTAATCATTGACCACCGCTAACCACTAACTAATTAGTAACTATCTAAATTCCTATCAGCCAATAGGAAGAGTTTAAGCAACTTCTTAAATATATAGCCTTAAGCACCAGAACCCAGGCCATTTAAGAGTTGAATTTAGAGTTTAGCAGTTGAATTTAGCATTTAAGAGTTGAATTTAGAGTTTAGGAGTTGATTTAGCATTTAAGAGTTGAAATTAGCGTTTAGGTTCATAGGAATATTGATGTGGTATATTATAATTGTAGGAAAAATGTCAGAGTGGTTGCCGGCCGAATATGATTACTCACAGGAATTTGAGAAATGTATCTATTATGCAAGTGTGGAGTTAGTTGAAAATGTTGCAAAAGCAATCGTTCAATCTTATGCGCTCTCTATTATTAGAGGAGCGTGAAAACCGAATACTGAAGCACAACATCCTATTACTGCCCTCTGTATTTTTTGCGACAGAAATAGTACGATCAAGAAGTCTTATAAACCAGACCCTATGAAGTAGAGGCGTAGGAATACTAGTTCGAAGGGTACTTGTTGCCAATTTCAGATATTTATTAAGTATGGGAAGAGTATGGTCCAAACACATGGGTCACAGTAGGAGTGACAAGTCGTGTAACCGGAGCTAATAGAGGGCAGGCGGTACCATCTATCGGTATCCAAATTGTCGGAAGCAAAGAGCAGGATCGTAAAACTCGCCTATATCATGAACCGGATCACTCTAGTGTACAAAGAGCAACGCACTGCCTAATGAGGCCTCTGATGGAAAGGTATCCAACACACATCAGATGGGGTCAAGCTGTCAAAAACTCGACAGTAGAACGCCAACCTCACATTGGGATCAGCCACAGAACCTGGTGTCGGCTGCCCAATCCATCGTGAAGACCAAGGCTGATCAGGTCCAACGAGGGCTGGCTCAAAGTGAATTGACCTGAAACTCGAAAAGTACTCGTAGATCCAACACCGCAGAAATGTGAGACAACCAGCCACCTCCTAACAGAACTTGAGACGCTTGACCATGCTATCTATACAACCAAGCAAGTGCCCTTGACGCCCAATTCACTACAAAATTGGGAAGCATTAGGGACAAGTGTAGAGGGACGACTGATATAGTTTGTCTCCGGAAATATAAATCTAAGTAATATAAGGGACAAGCTTTTAAAATTATCCCCGTAAAGTTAGCTATCAAATTTTAAGTAATTAAAGCTTCTGTTAGTTGTCCCCAAAAGAACTAGTTGGGAGAAAATATAAGATTGCGGTCAATTTTCAGTTACAGAGAAGAATAATATTGATTCTTTAAATTCTTTCAATTAATTCTAAAAGAGATTAACAGGCGCAAGTGTTTAAATTTCCCCCGGAAGATGGGCGCACAAGTTGAAGTTGGGTTCGAGATTTTTGGGAATTTCTTGTTTGTGTAAATATTGATATACAAATTATAAATTATTACAATGTTTTGCAGTCTCTACCATATATTGAAATACAAATTATAAACTATCTATCTATGTTTTTAGAACTACACCGAAGGTTGAACCGGAAAAATTAGTGGTTTAGAGTTCAGTGGTTAACCGTTACAAAATCGTTGGTGAACTGTTCATAGAACCGTTCATGATATATAACATATAGACTTGTATATTACACTAATTTAAGAATTGAGCTATCATCGACCATAAACAATTTCAAATTCATATCATCACCAAATTATCTAATAAATCATTCAAACCATCTCACAAAAAAACCATATTTTTTTAATTCAAATTAAAAACTACGGTGCTAGTCGGTAGTGGACAACGTAAAGTAGACAACAAGGTTGGAATGATAAGAGGAAGCATATATAAAATTAATAATTATGCTTTGTTGGTCTTAGTTTATGTTAAATGATATTTTTATTGAAATAGTGAACATTAAAATAGTTAAACCGTGGTGGTTCATCTGATTTTATGTTGAACCGTGAAAAACCCTTTGGTTCTTCAATAACCGTCCAAGCAACAAACTGGATCGCTATTGTAACTAGTTTGGTGGTTCTACTGACCCGGCCGTTGATCCAATTCGGTTCTTATAACAATGCTATCTATTGTATCTAAGTAGCAAAATGCATAAGTTTTCTCTACACTGTTTGTTGATGGGTAATGAAAATTTGATGTAAATAATACATGGATTCAAAGGCTGCAAAGTGGAATGTGTCTCATTTGCTAGTCTTACTAATTTACAAGGAACTTATTGTAAATGACCGTGAACTTTGTTACTAGCTAGTTGGAGACTTGTTGTTCCGGGTCACCCTACAAGGCCACAACCCAACATTACTATCCATCCGCCCCTACCCAAAGAAGAACATGGGTAGATACCACATCATAATTATACCAACTCGCTAATAACCGAATATGTCATTTGATACCAAAATTCACTCTAACTCCACATATTGCCCACCCCTAATATAGGGGACGATTCCTCGTCTCCAAACACACAAGTTAAAGGAAAACTAGGGATGACAATTATGCCCATACCCATGGGTATTTTACTATCCAACCTAATTGGGTTGGGTATGAAATCCAAATATATGGATATGGGTAAAGTTTGATGGGTTTGTACCCATACCCATTTACTTTGGGTTGGGTTGGGTTTATAACAAATGGATTTGGGTTTGTACCTATGCCCAAATACAAATTACAGTTTGGTACCTAAACTTAATAGATATGCATATTTAGTACCTAAATTTAATTTTTTTTGCATATAAGTCCTCAAAATATCGATGGAAAATTACGCTTTGGTACCTAAATTTTTTTTGTCTTACATTTTGGTACCTAAAATTTTCAAGTTTTACAAATAAGTCCAATTTTTGCATGTGTAGTTAAGACACCGTCAAGTAAATGGATATCCATATCCAACCCATACCCATTTAGATAATATCCATATCTAACCCAAACCCATATACAAACCCCAAACCCATATACACATCACCCAAACCCTACCCATAATATATGGATCTACTTGGGTTTGGGCAAAATTACCCATGAGTGGGTAAATTGCCATCCCTAAGGACAACATGACATCCCTAAAAGTTATGTAGGCGACAAGTCATCATTCTGAAGACACAAGTTTAGTGGTATCATCCGTCCCTAAAAGTTATATAAGTGATAACTTATCGTCTACATAAATAGAGTAGAAGAGGTCATCATTTGATAATTATTATAAAGTGGGGTTATAACTTATAAGTTACAATGAGCTAATTATTATTATAAAGTGTTTGGTAGTAATATGGGAATGTGACGGCACACAAGGGAGAAGATCAAAATAAATCAAAGGAAAGAAAAAGAATGGAAAGGGTGCCTAAAATAAAAATGGTAGTTCAAATTTTATTTTTTATTGAGCATAAATTTCGCTTTGTCAAATGTTTATCCCTCACCTTGACCAAGAGAAAGGTTTAAGTCCTTGTTCCAGAAATTTCCATCTCATCTCAATCTTCGATTTACTTTCTTAAACTAATTAATCCCCACCGTCCATTCAAATATAACTTACCAAACCCTACCTCTATTTCATATTTACTTTCACTCGGCCGATTGGCCGCCTCATTCCTTCTTATGTTTCTTTCAATAGCGCCGAACAACCCTTCTCTAGTCTCTCCCTTGTTTAGTTATAGTCGCTTCTTATTTGCTTCTCTTCTCAGCACTCCAAGTTGGTGGTGCTCTTATTACCCATATGGTATCGTTATTAGCTTCCCTTAACTTTTGTATTAGCCGGTAACGACTCAATTTGTTTCTTCCAAGGGTTTTTTGGATCTAGGTTAATATATTATGAGTTTTGTTTTGCAAGTGGGTGAATATGTTGTTTAGTTTTTGTTTGATTTGCCATTTGTTGAGCTTCACACTCTCTTGTTTTGTTTCTCTCCTGGACTAGCCATTGGTGACGGATGATTAGGCTCCACAGAGGAATAAAGAATGCACGGGGCGAGTGAAGCGATGGTAGCGAAGGTCTGGCAAGATTAGTGGCCGTCATTTTGATTTTGTTGTCTTTCGAAGTCCAATTGGCTTTTTTCATTGTTTGTACACATAGTTCATGTTGTATTTTATTAAGGTACATTTTTTACTCAAGGAATGAGATAAGAGTTGAGTCATTGCCACCATTTTTAAATAAAAAACTTATCAAAGATTAGTCCTCCACACGTCAAATGCATAGGGATAACTAACTGTCCTTATAAGTTTCTAAATATGTATCTCCAAATACACATGTTCAAAGACTATTACTCGTTCCTAAAAATGATATAGGAGACAATTAGTTTTCTCCAAAGATATAGTATCAAGGACATGATAGGGGACATATTTTTTACTTTAGAAAAAGTCTTTAGGGGACAACTTAGTGTCTCCAAAGTAATGACTATAGGGACGACATTTTGTCTTACATCGGGGGAAAACGAGACAACAACTCCTGAATATCGGGGATAACTATTGTCCCTACTACTAGGGACGACCTAAATTCTGTCGTCCACAAAACAATAGAGGACAAGCGTATAAGGGACGGAACATTGGGAACGACTAAGTCATCCCCAAAAACTATTGGGACGATTTTCTCAATTTCCCGGGACAACTTTTATCGTCCCCAAACTTTCTCTTTTTGTAGTGATTGTACTCATCAGGATTGTAGTGATCATCAAACTGATCTGAGACCTACCACAATGCAACGCCCTTGTTCCTCTCATGGGAACTATTCGCCCGTGAACTCGTAGGAAAAACTACAGTAGAAGCCTCTAACTCCTCCAACCCTACATCTGCCTCTGACTGATGTGCGATCTGTCGAGCGCGCTTCTTTTCCTTATTCTTCTTTGGCACCGTCCTTCATGTTGATGCACCAACATTCCTACCATCGAATCTAGGCAACTCACTCACTCCCGCCCGCATCTATATCTAATTATGATGAGGACATCAATGGGCCAGTCACACGTGCTAAGG
The DNA here is from genome assembly GCA_946122785.1 of Linum tenue. Taxonomy (NCBI): domain Eukaryota; kingdom Viridiplantae; phylum Streptophyta; class Magnoliopsida; order Malpighiales; family Linaceae; genus Linum; species Linum tenue. The sequence goes on along the minus strand of CAMGYJ010000004.1, from coordinate 25,160,419 downwards.
CAAGGACGTTGAAGGAGAAGCTTGCAACATATTTGGAGAGCTACTTTGGAGCCATGGACGTGGAGCTATTTCGAGGGAAGCCATATATAATAATTCGAGTGGAGGAAGAAGGAGGAAGTGTTGAAGAGAAGGCAGATTGCAAGAAGCAGCCTTAAAAGGTTTGCTTAACGGGTTTACTTAACGGGTCCAGGCTTAACGGTTTGGGCTTAACGGGTCCAGGCTTAACGGTTTTGGCTTAACGGGTTTGCTGGGCTATTTCCGAGTTTTCATATTTTAAAGTCGGTTTATGATTGTTTTTCCATGTTGGAGTCGGATTTGGGTTGTACTTTACCTATTTAAAGGGCTGAACACGTTGGTTTGCCCTTAGACGATTATTATTGAATTTCAGAGGCTATTGCCGAGTTCCCTACGCGGAATTTTCCCTAATTACTCTGTTGAGAATCTCTAGATTGCTAGAGTGACTCTTATCACCTAGGTATTCACCCTAGTTGTGGCGAGCTACCCATATCGATTGCCCTTTATTTTGAGTTGAATCTGTCCGATCGATTCATATATCGATTGCCCTTATTCACGGGTGAGTACTGTCTGATCGATTTCCATCCTATCCGGTTCTGTTTGGTTCGAGAAGCTTGACCCTGCGCTACTTTGATTATATCAAGTGGTATGAGAGCCTGGTTCAAATTAGTGGCGTGTTCTTGAAGTTTTTTTTTTTGAAGATCTTGTGCGTTCTTGTTCGTGTTCTTGGTGGTTTGGTGCGAGTTCTTGAAAGTCTTCGCGTGTTCATGAGCCACAAGACAGGAGGTTGTTTGTTCTTGGGAGTTTTTGGTGTTTCTTGCGAGGGAAGAAGCATTTGTGCGAGTTCTTGAAGTTCTTGTGTTCTTGGAGTTTTCTTGCATCGCAAACATGGAAGCAGCCCTCGAAGCGATCAGAAATCAATTGGAGAACATTGGTCGTGCTCAAGAAGAGCAAACAGCAAGGCTTGCCGAGCAAGCCACGAGGATGGAGGTTGTCGAGACAAGGCTCCAGCAGCAGGTTGTGGTCGACGCAAACCTTAACCCTAGACCTCGACAAGAAGAAAGGGGAAGGGAAAACCGAGCTCCTCCACCCTTGGTTCATGAATTACAACATCATATGCGCCAACATAGACGCCTTGGAATGCCTCGATTTAAAAGGAGAGGGCGGCAGCAGCATCATGAAGAGGAGTTTAATGATGAGGAAGAAGAGGGCTTTGAGGAGGATGATGATTTGTGAAACATCAAGGTCACGATTCCACCTTTTCGTGGTACCACGAACCCTGATGCTTATTTGGATTGGGAGCAAAAGATGGAACATGTGTTTGATTGTCATAACTGCTCCAAGAAGAAGAAAGTGACATTGGCTGCCCTAGAGTTCTCGGATTATGCACTTGTTTAGTGGGATCAGTTGGGAACGAGACGAAGGAGAAACAGGCAGCGTCCTATTGAGACGTGGGATGAGATGAAAGGAATTATGAGGGATCGGTTTGTACCGAGTTCCCATTAGCGAGATATGTATAAAAACCTCCATCTTCTACGATAAGGAACTAAAAGCATTGAAGATTATCACAAGGAGTTGGAAGAGTTGATGATACGTGCTGATGTGAGAGAGGACCGCGAGGCTACCATAGCTCATTTCCTTTATGGTCTCAATCGAGAGATCAAGAACGTGGTGGAGATGCAACCGTTCCTTGAACTTGAGGATTTGGTGGATATGGCAAGTAAAGTGGAACGGCAGCTTCGAAATAGGAGGTTTCAACCCTCCACGAATTCCACACGTTCGAGCCAAGGAGTTGCAACCAACCCTAAGCCGCAACTGCCCATGAAAGAAGCTCCTAGACCCGCGACAAGGGATGATGGTGCAAATCCAGTTATGAAGCAAGGTGGATCATCGAGAGAAATTTGTTGTTTCAAATGCCATGGAAGATGACACATTGTGAGCCAGTGTGCCAATAAGAAGACCCTGATCTTGCTTGATAATGGCGAGTATGTATCTGAGAAAGAGGGAGAGACCACCGATTCTGATGCCGATGAGTCTATGGATATGCAACCACCTCCAGGCAGTTTGTTTGTAGCACGGAGAGTATTGTCTGCAAAGCCTAAGGAGGAGAGTGAACAGGTAGAAAATATCTTCCATACAAGATGTGTAGTTGATGGAAAGTTGTTGTCTCTAGTGATCAATGGAGGAAGTTGCACGAACGTTGTGAGCGCGTGTGCGGTGAAGAGGCTAGGGCTGCCTACGTTGAAGCATCCAAAGCCATACACGCTGGAATGGGTTAACGATCACAGATCCATCAAAGTCACAAAGCAGGCACTAATGAAGTTCGAGATTGGAGATTACAAAGATGAGATTTTGTGTGATATAGTGCCTATGCAAGCTGCGTATGTGCTTTTTGGCAGGCCATGACAGTTTGATCGACAAGCACAGCATGATGGAGTGACAAATAAGTACAAGTTGCAACATGGAGGATAGAACTTCGTGTTGAAGCCTTTGTCTCCAAGTGATGTATATCGAGATCAACTCCAAATGCAGCAACGTCGAGAGCAAGAAAAGGTAAGTAATGCCTCGGCCAAGAAAGGAGAAGGAGCTGGAATGGTGGATTCGAAGGCATTGATGCTAGCACGCAGTGGAGATTTGAAGCAAGCTACCTATGCATGAACCTTTGATTGTGCTCATGTACAGGGACGTGCTTCTCAATCAAGAGCTAGTCCAAGAAGTTCCAGCCGAAGCAAAAGTGGTGTTGGATGAGTTCGAAGATGTGTTTCCAGAGGAAGCACCAAAGGGGCTGCCTCCTATTCGCGGGATTGAGCACTAGATTGATTTCGTGCCGGGAGCTCAAATTCCAAACAAGGCAGCATATCGAGCTAATCCGGAAGAGACCAAAGAGTTGCAAAGGCATATTGACGAGCTCATGGAGAAGGGGCATGTTTGAGAAAGTTTGAGCCTGTGTGCAGTTCCGGTGATTCTCGTGCCAAAGAAGGATCACACCTGGCGGATGTGTGCAGACTGTCGAGCCATCAATCAAATTACAGTTAAGTATCGTCATCCAATTCCACGATTAGATGATATGCTTGATGAATTACATGGCTCTACGGTGTTTTCCAAGATTTATTTGAGATCAGGTTACCACCAAATTCGTATGAAGGAGGGAGATGAGTGGAAGACTGCGTTTAAGACCAAGCAGGGTCTATACGAATGGATGGTGATGCCCTTTGGTTTAACCAATGCTCCTAGCACGTTCATGAGGTTGATGAACCATGTTTTGAGGCCATTCATTGGCAAGTTCGTGGTTGTATACTTCGACGACATTCTGATCTACTCGAAGTGCATGGAGGATCATCTCAATCACTTGAGAGAGGTGTTGGCGATGTTGAGAAAGGAGAAATTGTATGCTAACCTCAAGAAGTGCTCGTTTTGCACTTCTAGTGTTATTTTCCTTGGTTTTGTGGTGAGTGCAGATGGAGTCAAGGTGGACGAAGAGAATGTGAAAGCAATTCGCGATTGGCCTATTCCAACAAACGTGAATGAGGTGCAGAGCTTTCATGGGCTTGCTGGGTTCTATCGTCGATTTGTGCCCAATTTCAGCACCATTGACATCCATCATCAAGAAGAACGTGACGTTCTATTGGAGAGAGGAGCAGACTAGAGCATTCGAGCTGCTCAAGCACAAGCTCACACACGCACCTGTCCTGATGTTGCCGGATTTCAATGAGACATTCGAGGTGGAGTGTGATGCTTCTAGTTTGGGAATTGGAGCAGTGTTGATGCAGGAGAAGAAGCCGATTGCTTACTTCAGCGAGAAGTTGAGTGGGGCTCCCTCAACTATCCGACGTATGACAAGGAGCTTTATGCTCTAGTTCGAGCCTTAGAGACGTGGCGGCACTATCTTTGGCCGAAGGAGTTCGTGAATTCACACTTATCACGAGTCTTTGAAGTATTTGAAAGCTCAACACAGGCTAAACAAGAGACATGCTCGATGGGTTGAGTTCCTTGAGTCCTTTCCATACGTGATCAAGTACAAGCAGGGCAAGGAGAACATAGTTGCTGATGCCCTATCTCGAAGGCATTCGTTGATCACGACAATGGGGGTGAAGTATTTGGGTTTCGAGCATATCAAGGAGCTCTATTCTGATGATGCTAACTTTGGGGAGATCTATAGAGCTTGTGAGTAGCATGGCGATGGGAAGTTCTATCGAAGTGATGGCTACTTATTTCGAGCTAACCAGTTGTGTATTCCTCGATCATCACTTCGAGAGTTTCTGTTGAAAGAGGCTCATGGAGGAGGCTTAATGGCACATTTCGTTGCAGACAAGACGTTGAGTTGTCTACAAGAGCACTTCTATTGGCCGCACATGAAGGGAGACGTGGAGAATCTGTGTGCGAGGTGTGTTGAATGCAAGCAGGCCAAGTCGAAGGTGCAATCATCTGGATTGTACACACCAGTGTCGATTCCATATGCTCCATGGATCGACATCTCTATGGATTTTGTGCTTGGTTTGCCGCAGACAAGGAAGGGAAGAGATTCGATTTTTGTGGTGGTGGATCGATTCTCGAAGATGGCACACTTTATTCCGTGTCATAAGACGGATGATGCTATTAACGTGGCTGATTTGTTTTTCAGGGAAGTGGCGCGATTACATGGGATGCCGCATTCTATAGTATCCGATCGAGATACTAAGTTTCTGAGTTCCTTTTGGAAGATGTTGTGGAGCAAACTGGGGACAAAGTTGTTGTTCTCTAGCACATGTCATCCTCAAACCGATGGGCAAACAGAGGTTGTCAATCGAAGTCTATCCCAAATGATGCAAGCTGTGATCAGGAGCAACATCAAGGTTTGGGAGGACTGCCATTACCTTTGGATTTGATGCCATTACCTTTGAATGATCAGGTCAATCTCGATGGAGCCAAGAAAGCCGAGTTCGTGAAGAGTTTACATGAGAAAGCGAGATTGAACATTGAGAGAAGGACGAAACAGATCATACGCAATGTGAACAAAAACAGGAAACCGAGGCACTTTGAAGTTGGCGACTGGGTGTGGGTGCATTTAAGGAAGGGGAGGTTTCCCCAGCAGAGGAAATCAAATTTGATGCCCCGATGTGATGGTTCTTTCCAGGTTGTTTCAAAGATTGGAAGCAACGCCTACAAGATCGACTTGCCGGGAGAGTATGGAGTAAGTGCAACGTTTAATATTTCTGACCTTGCACCTTATTTGGATGGCAATTCGGATTTGAGGGCAAATCCTTTTGAAGAAGGAGCGGCTGATGAGGACATCAATGGGTCAGTCACACGTGCTAAGGCAAGGACATTGAAGGAGAAGCTTGCGACATATTTGGAGAGCTACTTTGGAGCCATGGACGTGGAGCTATTTTGAGGGAAGCCATATATGATGATTCAAGTGGAGGAAGAAGGAGGAAGTGTTGAAGAGAAGGCAGATTACAAGAAGCAGCCTTAACGGGTTTGCTTAACGGGTCCAGTCTTAACGGGTTTACTTAACGGGTCCAGGCTTAACGGTTTGGTCTTAACGGGTTCAGGCTTAACGGTTTGGGCTTAACGGGTTTGCTGGGCTATTTCCAAGTTTTCATGTTTTAAAGTCGGTTTATGATTGTTTTTCCATGTTGGAGTCGGATTTTGGTTGTACTTTGCCTATTTAAAGGGCTGAACACGTTGGTTTGCCCTTAGACGATTATTATTGAATTTCAGAGGTTATTGCCGAGTTCCCTATGCGGAATTTTCCCTAATTACTCTGTCGAGAATCTCCAGAGTGCTAGAGCGACTCTTATCAGCTAGGTATTCGCCCTAGTTGTTGCGAGCTACCCATATCGATTGCCCTTTATTCCGAGTTGAATCTGTCCGATCGATTCATATATCGATTGCCCTTATTCACGGGTGAGTACTGTCCGATCGATTTCCATCCTATCCGGTTCTGTTTGGTTTGAGAAGCTTGACCCTGTGCTACTTTGATTATATCAAATTATCTACAAATTCAAATTATTCGTTAAAACACTCTCGATAATTACATACTAACTAATTCAATCAATTAATTACCTACTCAATAAACACGTTCGAATTAATTATTAACTAATCTTCATAAATCATATCACTAATTTTCAATCAATCATTAAGTAATTAATTATCTGTTAACTAATTAATTAATTAACTACTATAAAAAATGTTCAAATTATTTATTAACTAATTTTAATTAAATACTAACACTAATTTTAATTAATTAATAATTAATTAATTATATGTTAACTAATTTAATTAATTATTTAACCACTAAGTAAACATGTTTAAATTATTTATTTACTAATTTTAATTAAATAATAACCCTAATTGTTAAATTAATAATTAATTAATTATACGTTAACTAATATAATTAATTATTTAACTGCTCATAATAACTAATTAATTAAAACATTAAATTAAATATTTAAATTAAATTAAAAAAACTTTGGCGGCCGAAGAAAGATTATGGCATGGGCGTGGCCGGGTTGAAATATTTTTTCGGCTCGCACCTCGCCGCGCCTAAAAAATCCTTCAGTCCAGCCATGCCGACTTCCGAATCTTCCTTTAGCCTAGCCACGAACTCGTCGAAATTTTCCTTCGATCCGTCGTTGACGCAGCCATCCGATCTTTTTTGGTCGGCGTCAACCAGGTTGGGCCCAACGAAAAGGGCCTCTCTAGGCCTAACAAACATTTCAGCCTGACTTGGTTAACGTCGGCTGAAAATTTCGGACGGCGCCATCGACGACAGACCGAAGGAAAATTTCGGCCGCCGCGTGGCCAGGTCGAAAGATTTTTTCGGCTATGCCCCGACCAGAATTTTCCTTCGGCCGCAGCTATAAATCGCCAGAAGCTGAGTAAAGTTGCCTGAAAAAAATTATATGTCTTTGTTGGTCGGCGACGACGAGACGGTGGCTGACGACGGAGGGACTGTGCCGGCGACGGAGGCACTGAGCTCGGCGACGGAAATTTGTGTTGAATGTGGTTAGAAGTTTGATTATGATGTTTATATAGAATTCTGGCGGCAAAATTCAAATATTAAATTTTGAATTTTTTTATTGGTTGGCGACAAATAGCCGTTCACTTTTATCTCAATCCACTGTATGCAATTTGGTCTTCCCATTCTCTTCCCGTACAAAACGTCTGTTACATAAATTGAGAGAGTTGCAACCTTTGCAGGTAAGTACAGGTGTCAAAACATTACCCGACCCGAGTAACCCGCCCAACCAACCCGATTCGCAATGCAATCCGCCTGCAACCCGATTTGACTAAAATTCAAAGACCGGCAACCCAACCGACCCACAACTCGATTGAAACGTAACCCGATTAACCCGTAACCCGATTGACCCTTAACCCGATTGACCCGCAACCTGACTAACCCGAACCTGATTAACCCAACCCGAACCCGCCCTATTGGCACGAATAATACTATGCGGGTGAGGGGCAACGTCGGAGATGATCTAGCGACTAGCGAGCAGTGGAGAGTGGAGACCATGCGGCAGCGGCAACGACGGAGGATTGGTGGCGTTGACGGCCGATTTGAAAGTGACAGAGGCTGCGCTCAAGTTCGGCAAGAAACGAGAAAAGTAGGTGATAGACGAGAGCCGGGAGTTAGGGTACAAGTTCAAATGATCACAAAGTGATTTCGTGGACTAATTGGCTTTTGTGTTAGTCTTTCCAATTCAATGTCCTCAACTTAAAGCTTACCAGAAGCATTTTTTTATACCTTTATGTTGACTTGTAAAATAAAAAGTTATTAATGATTCACAAATCACAACTTAGGAAGACCATCCTGAAAATTTATTTTTGCAAACAATCCTTAAAATTTTTATACCTTTATGCTGACTTGTAAAATAAAAATTTATTAATGATTCACAAATCACAACTTAGGCAGACCATCCTTAAAATTTATTTTTGCAAACAATCCTTAAAATTTTTTATACCTTTATGCTGATTTGTAAAATAAAAAGTTATTAATGATTCACAAATCACAATTTAAGAAACAAAACCTAAAATTGACCTAAGTAAACTTAGTTGCAACTTACGACATGTATTTATAAATAATAAATCATTGAGACACTTGAATCAAAATCTAAAATGATTTCGGGTTAGGAATCTTAAGATGAGGAATTATGTTCTTCACAATAATATAAAATCTAAAATTGACTTAACCTATGTTCTACCAACAATTTCATGATCACTCTCTTTTTATAGGAGAGAAAGGGAGAGAAAGTGAAGAGAAAGGAAAACTTAGGAGGAAAACACAATTTCTTGATTGGGCGATGTCTGCTGGTCTTCCACTTCCATCATAGAATTGTCGGCGAATTGTGTAAACCAATACATAACTAATCAATTCTCCAACTTTTCCAGAAACTATATATGTAAATAATAGCAACAACTATGCTTAAGTGATGTCGGTAGTGATGTCTAAGAGACTGGAGCGGCGTCGCCGACGATTGTGATTGTTCTTGCCGAGGAAGTACTTCTGAGCGTGACTGGCCACCTGTGTCGGCGTCCGGGTCTTGACGAAATTCCTCAAAATTCCTCTCCAATCGCCTTTCCCAACTTTCTGCAGCCCCACCAGAAACAACATGTGTTCCTCCTCGGTCCACGGCACCCCTGCAAAACCAATCAAACGATCCAATCCCCAATTTTTATTAAAATCCCCCCCCCCCCAAATTGCATCTCTTATACTAATTTCAAGAAATTTTTTTATGAAAACCCAATTACCTCGTTTGCGCTCGCGGCTCCGTCCGGAGGCGTGAACGACGTCGTCGGACTCGTACCCGGACGCCACGACGTCGGTGACGAAGGGGTCCTGATTCCCCTGATCGTACTGCGACAGGTTGTTCATGCTCACGCTCTTCCTGAACGAGTTCGTCCCCGCCGTGACTCGAACCCCGAACAGCATAATCCGCCCTCCCCCGCCGTGCCACCTCTTTCGTCGCCGGAATTGACTCTACTCTACTCCTCCGTGGCTGCTTCTCGTCCCTGGGAATATTATCTCTGCGTGTGGAAATTGTTATCGGAGACAAAGTGAGAGACAGAGAGACAGAGGGGAAATCTGGGAAATTTGTGTCGCTGATTGTTGATGATGATAAAGAAAGGAGAGAGAAAGAGGGTGTGTCTGGGTTTTTTGGGGATCAGACGGTGGGGAGATGGACAAACTTTAAGCGGGAGGAATGGATCGGGTCCGTCCGTTCTTTGCCGATGCAAACATGGTCGGCGTTGAAGAAGCAAAGCGAGGCCGGCGGTGGAGACGATCGCGTCATGGCCACGGTGGAAATTGTAAATATTTATATTTTATTATTTTTTAATGGCCACGTCACTCATTTAACGGTCAACTATAATAGTTGACTGCCACATCAGCAAAAACTAACGTAGACTAACGGAGAGTGACCAAACTTGAACTATTGAACTAATCTTAATGACCACGAATGAAATTAAATATTTGCAGTGACCAAACATGAACAGTTTTAGTAAACCCAGTGACCATCCTTGCAATTAACCGGTAGTAAAGAGAGGGCTTATGGTGGAAAGTTTCCTGTATAGAGCGACCCCAAATTGGAGGGAAAAGGAAGGAAACACTTCTTTCTTCTTTTTTCTTTTCTTTTGCCGCCTCTTTAGCCCTTCTCTTCCCTTTCTCTGTCTCTCTTTCACACTCCCCAAACTACCATGACCCCACCAAAGGCTATGAGGAAATTAATCAAATAATGGTGGAGCAAACATAATAACAAGTATAATGAAAATATAATTTTTCTACAGTATGAAAATTCTTTTTACGTGATGTAATTTTTAATATGCTCATACTTAGTAAATAGTTATGGTAATTGAGAATTGATTTAATACTTAAGTTCAATAAATTTTAATTGATTTAGAATGTTTGATCAATTATTATAAAGTCTTAGTTATAATAAAGTCTCTATTTTTAAATAATTGGTGTGATTAAATCACGATTTGACAGCAAAATACCTTACCACAAATTCTTCCGGTACAATCTCTAGTGCGGTTTAGAAAGAAAGTACAAATTTGATTCACAATTCAAATATTAACATGCAATCAAATTATTTTACTATTATATAACAATAAATAATATATTAATCACACTTCCCAATACACACTTTCCTTCTCACTTTCTTTCATAAAACAACATTTTCCTCCCAATTTCCTTCACCTCCAAATTTCCCCTCCCCTCCTAATTTTCCTTCACCTCCCCTCATTTTCCTCCCTTCCTTCGGAAACATAGTGGATATGTAAGATGTAACTACAGTCCAGGGTTTAAGGTTAGTGTATAGAGTATATGGTTATGGTTTAGAGTTAGAAGGATTAGGACGTATGTTCTTCACAATAATCAAATATAAAATTGACTTAACTTACATTCTTCACATAACATACGTTCTACCAACAATTTCATAACATATAACTATAGTTCATGGGTAACTTAGTGTATAGGGTATATGGCCATGATTTAGTGTTATGGTTAAGGGTTTTGGTTAGTTTTAGGGTTATGAATGGTTGATGGTTAATGTTAGTTTCAAGTTTTACGGTTAGGGTTTAGGGTTTCTTCATGGATATGCAATTATGCATTACGATTTAGTGATTTAGGGTTTATGAATTATGATTAAGGAGTTATGATATTCGATCAAAAAAACATATGACTTTTATTAAGGTTAACTAGCCCACTAACTCTTTGGTTAGTATTTCTTTGGTGATAGATATTTTGGTTTTATATTTTTATTATCTAATTTGATTTTAAAAATTAATTTAACTATTAGGTAGAAATATACATTTCAAATATTTTGAAAACTTGAGAATACATATAGTAAATATATCATATATTTAAATGACATTTCAACCCGCCACTCATTTGTTTAATATTGTACATTCATGTTTTTTTCATTGCAAAATAGTGATTGGTGACTTTGTTTTCAATTAGTAAAATAACTAGTCATTTAAAAAAAAAATTTCGATTGTTTGGACCAAACAACCCGCAACCCAACCTGTTTGTAACCCGATTAACCCGCAATCCAATCAACCCAAACCCAATTGACCTGCAATCCAATCAACCCACAACCCGACTGATCCACAACTTCACCAACCCGAACCCGATTGACCCATAACCCATTTGACCCGAGCAACTCGATTGACCCACAACCCGAGCAACTCAAACCCACTTGACCCGCAACCCGATTAAAACGTGACCCGTTTAAACCAATGTTGTCAGAACCGAACCGGAGCATGACCCGGTAATGCGAACGGCTCGCACTTTAGTGGTCCAACCGGCATTAGACCGTTTAAAAACCGTTAGAGAACCGGTACCTAATAAACGTTATCAGTATAAATAGTGGACATTTCTTAATCAGAGCTCATCTCTTTCTTTCGAAATTGTGAAATGGAAATAAGGATTCAATTTGAGAGCCCGACGTTTTTGATTTATTTCAATTTTCAATTTTCTACAATTTTTTTAATTAAATTTAGTGGCTGAATGGCAAAAACCGGACGAGCGGCTCGATCGACTCGAACGGTTAACCGCCTTGGCCGCTCGCCAACCGCTACATAAAACCGGAGCGGCTTTTAGATTGTTCCGAGCCGGTTTTGTGACCGGGTGGCGATTTTACCGGTCGGACCGAGCGGCTTGGCTCGGCTTTAATGACACTGGTTTAAACCCTACCCGGTGGGTATAGATTTCACCAGGGTGGTGCAAGCAACTAGGAAGAGATGGCTAGTTTTCCAAGGTGCCAGCTTTTTCTGGATATTCAAACTGGCTTCACTGATAATTTTGAGTTCTGAACCAGCCTAGTCGATGTTAGGATCGAAGAAATCCCTTAAATATCTCTCTACATGGCAAGAAACTCCCTAAACTCATCGTACGCAGAGTTCAGTGTGAATCCTGAAACTGAAATCGATACAAGTGCAGAAGGCAGAGTAGTGCTTAGCTACTTCAGTTACTTTGAAACGTATCGATAATGTACAAGACATACAGCTGCTGGAGTTCTTTACAGCAGAACTTCGGAGATTACAGCTACAAACATCTGTATGTGGCTCGCTGGAAGTCCTCACTGACAAATTTATAAACTGTTTATAATCGATCTTTCTGGAGCAAGCGGGCTGTGCTCTTGACACTCGACTCACATTAGTGAAAGATACATGAATAAGATCACTTAAAGTTTAGAATACCCGAAGCGATATACATACTGTGTAACATGTACATGATTATACATATTGCTACTACTATGCATTTGGCTTCGCCCAAGACAAATTGAACAGGAAATTAATTCGTCTATAAATAACTTTACCATACTACTACAGTGGAAACGTCAATTTGAGCCGAACTCTTCGTTCCACCGCTCAAGTTCTTGCCACTTGCTTTTGCTTAAGCTAGGTCTGATCACTGTCATTGCCTTCTGGAAGTCATTGTATCTTAGGGGTCTCACCTGAGGTGAGAATATTGGTTATCAATTATCATTGCATTGCAACCAGTTGCGTGCGTGATTCAGAGGGCAACACTTAACATTTTGGTGAGTCGTATATAGGTGAAAAGTTTTACCTGGTTGGCCTTGACGTTGAGAATACTGGCACCAAGCTCTCTAATTGGCATCATTGCGGCTTCTTCACACAGTGCTTGTAGATCACTTCCAGAGTACCCTGCAGTGGAAACAGTAGTTAACTTTTTTACTTTGGTCCCTTTTACTTCGAAACAGGAATAAGGTAATGATATAATTATGTAATTTGGAAAGCTGGTTTTGCGTTTCACAATTATTAGACGGGGTTCGTCATTGTCGAGTGGCCTTTACTGTAAATAATGACAGTAGTCTGGCAGCTAACATATGCACAGAGGACAAATGTAGTCCACTCAAGATCTTATACAGGGCCAATGTGGAGCGATTGTCTTCTTACCTTCTGTCTCTCTAACAAGCTTCTCAAGGTCGCCGCCTGAAATACACAAGATTATACGTGTTATTCCTTTGAAGATAAAAGAGGACATGACATAACAGCCACTAATTACAGTATGACAATTCATGCCAGTCGCGCTATATAAATAAAAGTGCATGTTGTTAGTAAAAACTAAAAACCACACATGCAAGGAAGAATCACTATGTCGGTCAAACAGAGTACTGAAAATTCATGCAAGGGACATAAAGGAGCAACCCATAGACGAAACATACATGTCATCTTGGCAAAAACGAAGCACACACATATATCAGAGCATTTTAGTCTGTCTCATACCACTAAATGTTCTAGACCCAACATGAGAATCTGAACCCACTTCAGAACTGTAATTAATCTTCGACAAAAGATCTCCATGCGCATTACACTTCACATAAAAAAGTTAAACCTAATCCCTCCAGAAGAACAGCACTGCGAGATACTAATTTTCAGAACAAATCCAGACTAGCATGAGCTACTGAATGAGGGAGGATATACTTACCAGGTAAGGAAAAAGCCTGTCCTTTGAGTTTATGCTTCAAAAGGAGCCTCCTAACTTTTTCATCAGGTAGTGGAATGTATATTCTCTTAACCTTCACGTTTTCGGATAAAACTGATGAGAATCCTATACTAGCACAAGAGGAACTCAAACTTCAGGTAATTATAATAAAGTATACCAACCAGCCTCCTAAGAACTGCGTCGTCCAATTCTTGAGGTTTATTTGTCGCTCCTGCGCACCATGCAAACGAAGAGAAATAAGACGAAAAGCCAGATCACGTCGAAGGGATCAAACCCCAGGGTAGCAGCACATTAAGGATCTAGATTTCAGCACAGTTTGACATTTTTTAACCATGAAGATAAACAAAAATGCTCAATTCCAGGATATAATATTTTGACATCAACTTTCGTGCTTCACTTTTCTTCTTCTTATTCCCAAAATGCACATCAACACTGTGGCATCTGCATCATTAGTACTGGAAACTTCATTCAAGGTTGAAAGCCGAATATGACATGCCTCTATGGCGAGTTGAGAATGAATGGGCATGTTGGAAATCGATCATCTCAATAGGAAACAAAAACAAGAGCGTGGTTCGTTTTTTCTTTTATCTTCCTTACATCTTAGACATAGAGGGAAGGTATAATCCTATCTCAGGACTTTGTTGGTAGTTATAGTGTCAGTTCAAAACAAATTACACATACGATGCGTTGTGTTAGTGTTTATATGTTTGTGCTTCCCACCAAATGAGACAAAAATATTGCCAGTACTCACATCCAAAATAAAACTCTTCAGGAACCACATAGTGCTGATAGCTTAAAATGCTAAACCTTTCAAAAATAAGGTCCATACTGAAGCAGGTGGTATTTAACTGGGGCACTCCATTGAAACTTTAATTGGCAACTGATAAAGCTGTTTCTATTGAAATTATGTACTATTTAATGCAGCAAACATATAACTTACCAATTACAATTACTAGATCATTGGAATTAGACGTCACGCCATCAAACTGTATCAGAAATTCAGATTTCAACCTTCTGCTAGCATCATTCTCATCAGCCTTCCTAGTTGACATCACACAATCTATCTGTTCAGAAGCACAAAAAGTGAAGAACTCAATATAGCTGCGTAGTAAGGAAGTTTGCCATTTTAATCATATAAAGTTCCATCGTGCTACGTCAAGCGGAGAGAAGAGTCCAAGTGTAGTCTAATACAAAAAAGAAAAGCCAGAAAGTAGAAAAATGCAGATTAGCACATATGCTAAGTTAGTTTCCTTGGAACTATAAGTGAGCTACTATGAATATGTAGAGCTTGTAGAACCATTTGGTATTTGATACTATGAACACAGTCCATGTAGATGCTGTATATCACTGCTGGCAAAGCAAATTAGGCATCCCCAGATAACTGAAATGCATTTGCAAGTAACGAAGAAAAGAACTTGCAAAAGGATGAAACACAAATGTGTTTCCACTACTGTGATTCGCTTAAACTAATAGGAAGAGACAGTTTCACATACTTCATCCATGAAGATTACAGAGGGCTGTCTTGATACAGCAACTGTAAACAGAGTGCGAACAAGCTTTTCAGCCTCTCCCACCTGATCCAGTGACGAACAAAAATATCAACTAACGCACAGAAGTATTAAACAAAGAAGAAACCTGAAGCAAGAATTCAAAATCTTTTACTTTTTTGTAACTTACTACCTCTTTTGCCTGTTTTATTTTTATTCATCCCCCGGCCAAAAAGAAAAGAACAAAAGAAGAGAGAAGAAAAATGAAAGACGTACCCATTTTGATGTCAAAGAAGATGCTGAAACATTAAAAAAAGTAGCCTGTGATTCTGAGGCAACTGCCTTGGCAAGCATTGTTTTACCATTTCCAGGTGGTCCAAAGAGAAGTAGGCCTATAAAAGAGGTAAACCAAACCACAAATCACACAAAGAACAAATACAACCATCCTACAGGGTTTACATCATGAAAAAGCTTCAGAAGCTCTGATTAATGCGACACATAGGCCTAAAGTCCACTTTGCTACCTCTGGCTGGTCTTCTAAGTCCAGTGAACAGATCTCTCCTTTTAGTTGGCAAAATAACCATTTCCAATAAGGCTTGCTTCGCCTTCTCGAGACCAGCTGCAGAGAATGTGGATACACAAGCATATAATATTCAGGCTAATAAAAGTCAAACACCAAGACAAAGTGAAGTTTGTTGAGATTTCTCACCAACATCTTCCCATTTAACAGAAGGACTCCTATCCACTATAGCTGTATTTATCATTTCAACCAATTTGGCTTCATAACTATTTGAGGATTCTCCAGGCGGTTTTACATAGCTAGCTCTCGTGCTCTGATTACCAAGTGCTGAACCGTTCCTTGTTGGCCTCCTTGGCAAATCTTGTCTAGAAGTCAATGGTTTTTCCTTTTGGTGAGATCTTGAAGTTGATGTTGATGACAAACCTGCAGCAGTATAGGTTTGAGTAAAGTTGTACTGGTAGTTCTGCAAACGATATGGCAATATAGACGGCAAGTTTCACAAATCAAGGTGCTGTAGTGATTCACAGATGCAAAACTTCAATGTATAACAAGTTTATCCAAGTTGTGTACACAAGTTTAGAGTTCAATTACACAAGAAGGACAACAGACCTGTGCTTGGATTTAAAGCGTGCAGTCTCTCAGAAACTTCGCCCTGCCACTTGGAGATCTTCTGACGGTAAGATGTGACCTTCTGTTTTTCACTGTGGGCCATCATGGATCAAATCCCTTAATCAACAATCAGAACTAACCAACTGACTGACTGAAAAGAGAAGAAGAAGAAGAAGAAGAAGAAGAAGAAGAAGAAGAAGAAGAAGAAGAAGAAGAAGAAGAAGAAGAAGAAGAAAACAACTAAATTATCTCTAACGCGCGTTCGGGTTTCATCTAACTTCGTCTTCAGACTAATCAGCTTTACGGGAAACTAGCGAGGGAACTCAAATTTCAAACCCATGAAACGAATTTGGATGAACAAGTGTTACCTGGAGCTGATATAAGAAGGGGCAGAAATGGAACTCGCTTCCATTAGTATACGCTGGGCATTCTTGTAATGGACGATGGCGTCATCGACCAAGCCCTCTTCTTCGTTGCTCACGGCCTTATCGATCTCTTTGGTTGCTAGATCACAGTATCCTTTCAACTTATAGGCGCAAAGTTCGTTGGAAATCCGAGCCCCAGCAACGCCCTCCATGCTCCCGGGGCTACGTCTTTGCTGGGGAGAAGTTGAATTCTCGGGCGAGAAGACTGAAGACAGGGAATCGATCACGTCCTTCCAAAAACTCATGCCCTGATCGCCGTCGTCAACGATTATTGCACGGCTCCCGACAAACTAATTCGGTCCGCCGACGGTTAAATCTTCAAACTAGCGGCCGGTACAAGCTAGTTCAACCTATATCGGTTGGAATGTTTTTGGTATCATGATGGGTGCATGTTTTCTCACCTGTCTAGGTCATTAAACCATGGTCCATGAAACCGTACCGGACATCGTACCGGGAAAGTCAGCGGTAGGGTATTTTATGGTAAAACCGTGGTTTAACCGTAGTTCAACCGTTATGCCGGTAAATACCGCCTACCGGTTTAGCCTCCGATACTGGTATTTCGTGGTTGAACCGCCGGTACGGTACGGTTTCATGGACACTGCATTAAACTAATTTTGTCATTATTATTATTGTTTATTTAGATATTCTTATGGTTATTATTTCTTGTTAGGAAATTATTGTTTAGGAGTTGGTCTAGGATTAGTTTACCTTGTTCGGGAGGGAAAGGGTTTATAGAATTATTCCTACAAATGTGTACTTTGTCTCTACGTTTTAATCAATCAAAGAAGAATAAATCAGTATTTCAGTTTATTTTAGTTTTAGTTTGTACGATTACGCGATGGACGAACTGATCGTCCATCAATTAGTATCAGAGCCTGGTTCGAAAGAATCGAGCTCTTACCGGCTCCCAGGGCAGACATCGTCGACGTTCAACCACCAACGTCGGGAAGAGGTCTTGCGCGCAACCATGCTCCGCAACGACAAGGTGGACAGATCGCCTACCGAGGCGCCACCAACGAAGAAGCTAACTGTAGCTTCGCCATCATTGACCGCTGCCGCAGTCAAGGAGGGAGGTTTCCGTAGGCAACTCCGCGAGATGAATAAGCGCATTGACGGGCACGATCAACAGTTGCGCGAGGCAGCAGCGGAGCGGGGTCAGCTCCGATCCGACATCCAACTTCTCAAGGACGGGCAGAATGGCCTCCAAGTCGAAGTTTAGCAGTTACGCAAGGAGGTGCAGCAGGGTATAGAGCGCATGGGCAACGAGATACGATGAGACCTCGAACAGGTGGGGAACTCACTGCGAAAGGATCAGCAAGCGTTCCTACGACTGATCGAGGAATTTCTCGTACGCAGGTACGGATGGGCTAGATAGGGGAGCAGCGAGGGTTCCAAACCCAACTCAGAATCGTACGACGGTGAAGATTTGAGTGATGAAGACAACGGAGGAGAGATAACGCCGAACTGCCGGTTCGAACAGCTGGCACTACCGGCAACGGGAGCGGCGCGACGAAAACTCGCCGTCGAAGCAGGTGGGGGACGAGTCGGTCAGCTAGGGTTCGACATGGGGGAATCAGCTCCCTTGCGTCCTGAGTTCAGGTTCCGATTCGATGGAGGGTTGGGCCGCGATCAACAGGCCAGACATGGCGCACATCGAAACGGACTCGGGGTACGTATAGGAGGACTCACGCATGGGCTCTTATACGGAGTGGGCTCGAGCGTGGGTCGCAGGGTGGAAGGGCGTTGGTCGAGTGGGCCAACGTGGTCGGAGGAAAATAGTAGTGGTGCTGCTGGGAGTTTCGGAGCCGGGCCGATGGGATCTCCCTCCCTGGTGGGACATGTTCAAGAGTCGGCGAGACCTGGGGTATGCGAGCGAGTGTTGGAGGAAGGGGCTCCAGGGGGCCCGAGGCTTTCAAATAGTCACCTAGCGGTGATCGAAATGTGTCCGGAAGGAGGTGCCTCGAAGTGGATGAAGCCGGAGCATGGTGTTGATCATAACTGGTTTGACAATTTGCTTCGTGGTGAGTAATTGGGTCATGGTAGAAGTGAAGAATAAAGAATAGTTTTGACTACTATTATTGGTTATTGTGTTGTGCAATATTCATTAGATATTGGATATTGGTATGCAAATTATTGTTAATATCCAGTAAATCTTGGGATTCAAAGTATAAATTATTAATTGTATCAAAATCACAAATTATTGATACAATCTTACTAATTTGCTATGAACTTATTATAAATGTTAGTCAACTTTCTTAATAGCTAGTTGGAGAATTGTTTTTGTGGGTTGACCCGCGACCCAACTGCACTCACCCGCGACCCACCCAACCCAACCCGCAAAAGTATGTGGGTGGATTGTGGTTCACAATTATTCCAACTTACTAGTAAGCGGGTGGGTCAATTTGAGACCAAAACCCACCCAACCCGCCCATTGCCCACCCCTACCCAACTAATTGTTCTTAACCATGTGTCCAATTAAAATATCATTCTCGATTTTCTTTTTATGCTGGCAGTATAGGGAGTAAATCAGGTCATTAACCTTATGGTTAGTAATTATGAGTAACTCGTTCACATCAACATCAATCAGTATCCCTCTCTCTCATGAAATTTTTTTTATCTTTTCCACTTTAATCTTTAGCGGACGATTTCTCTCTTGTTTTAAGTCAAAATTTAAATTTTTTTGCACAGATAAATCAAATTAATTGTTCTCTTTAAAATGATATCCACTTTTATATATTTTAGTACAAAAAAAAAATTGAGTCGTTTTTCACCAGTCAATACCATATGGTATGTTCCTATTTAATACCATATGGTAAAAAAGTGTACCATGATGGTATGAACATACCAATATGGTAGGAAGGTTGAATACATGATAGTAGGATTATACTAACTATCATTTACGACTTTCATCATTGTTTACCACAAGTTACCACCCACATACCATAGTGGTAAAGTATGGTAATTTTTTGTCCTGTATTTTTTTTCACCCAAAAATTTATAGATTCAATAGATCATGATGAACTCGTTCCTTCTGAGAAAACGTTTTCAAAAACCACTTAAAAATGAAGAAGTTGAGATATGATATGTAGTTGGTAACGGGAGGTATGAAAAAAGTTTCTCGAAAAATATTAAAATTGATCTTATTTTGTAGAGCACAATGAACTCGTTCCATCTGTGCAAAAAAAATTGAAATCCGAGTTAGAACGAAGAAGATAAGAGCTGATTAAGAAAACTAGGGAAAATAAATTGCATTTAATTCACAACCCTTAAATCTGAATTTTCTGGGCCCACTTAAATCTAAAGGTTCAAATTTAGTTACTCATAGGTCAGTACTGACCGTATCCCAAGTCGACAGTAGAAACTAGATAAAAAACTAGTAATTATGGAAAAGGCTAAATGGAAACTGAAAAAGATTAAACGAGAACAATACGGGACAATAAAAAAAATGCGGAACTACTTTCCTTTTTTGTTTACAAAAGATAATCATATATTGATTCGAAAAATAGGAAGTTACATCATGGAATTCGGCCAGGTATGAAAATCAAAGAAACGACTCGTAGTCGGGTACAATGAGAGGGCCTTTCTAGCCACCAAATGTGCTACCATATTACTACTCCGACCTACAAATCGAACACTAAACCTGGTATGACTTGCGAAATAATGCACAATTTCCTCAAGTATAGACCCCATTCGATGGTCACTAATATCAGCTTGTATGATCTTCTCGATTACCACTTTGGCATCTCTTTCAAACCTCATTTTCGTAAAGTCGTGGCCCAGACACCATAAAATAGTCTCCCGGAGAACGAGTAACTCGACCACCATATGGTCATCAACGAACGAAAATTCAACCCCCGCCACCAAAAGAATTTCTCTAGCTGGGTTCAGAATAATCATCCCGCCTACCAAATGAGACCCATGTCTTGTTGCCCCTTCCACATACAAACAACCAAATTAGACCCACCAGGTCCCAAGTTGTGTACGAGAGGGATGGAAGACTGGATTACTCGATCCACCAATAAACTTACCCACTCTTGGTATTGCTACTTAAACTGCCGCATCAAGGCCGAGATCCCAAACTGTTTACCCTCAAAGACCACCCAGTTATGGGATCGCCAGATCCTCCAGAAGACAACAACAATCGCCATGAACATAGAAGGTTGATATATGAGCGACAACAACTTTTTTAGAAAAAGCGGGAAAGTGTGACGAGGCAATCCTTGCCCCAGATACTCAAGCCCCGTATGGTCTCAAAGAGCGCGAGCCACCTGGCAACAAACTGGGCAAAAAACAAATGTTCCATTGTTTCTGACTCTGCCCAACAAACTGGGCACCTGGGAAGCATAGAGATCTCCTTCTCAATTAGGGCTTTTAATGTTGGCAGGATTCGGTAAAAGATTTGCCAAACAAACACTTGTAGCTTAGGTGAGATATTAGCCTCCCAAAAACAAATACAGTTGGCCCTATCCATACAACTAGCCATTGATCTCCATTGAACCCGCTACTGATCTAATAGAACAACAAAGTGACAGGCCGACTTAACAGTGAAAACCCCATCTGTCGTGGCATGTTAGTGGGAAAATACTTCCATTTGTAAACTTCAGCTAAGAGGGACCAGGGGTCATTAAGGATGCGCCATCCAATTTTACATAAGAGAGCCTGATTAAAATGTTCAAATCGGCGAAATCTCATACCTCAGTTATGCTTACTCCTGCACATATTACGCCAAGACATCCATGGAATCCTCGTTTGGCCCTCTTCAACACCCCACCAGAAATGGGCCACATGTTTGTCCAGGAGTCGACAGAGAGAGAGAGAGAGGCAACTTGAAACAGGACATAACATGTAAAGGCAACGCTAAGGCAACTGACATAATCAAAGTTTCCTTAGCTTCCCAATACAGTGTCCTGCGCTTCAAGCCCTGCAGCCGCTCCAATAATTTCTCCTCCGAATAGCGGAATGTAGCCATTTTAGATTGGGAGATCAGCATAGGAAGGTCCAGGTATTTATCGTGGATCCCCACAACCCCGATTCCCAGAATCTGAGCCAAGGAATCCTGGTCCGGCAGAGCAATGTTCTTACTAAAACAAACTGCCGATTTTTCCAAGTTCACTCTCTAGCCACTAAGCTCCTCATATCATTCAGTACCTCGATCAAATTCTCACATTACTGGAGGGAGCCTCGAAGAAATAAATAAGAATCATCGGCAAAAATTAGGTGTGAGATTCGGGGAGCTCTAGGTGCGAGATGATCTGGGGTAAAACACAAGTCAGTCTTTTCACAATGATTTTGGTTATCACTTTATTAACAAACTAGCATAAGCTGATAGGCTCGAGTTGTCTCATGTTCTCTACGTTATCCACTTTAGGGATTAACGTAAACCAAGTATGATTAAAGCTCCGGAGCATCGCACTCGTTGTAAAGAACGAGCAGGCAACTTCAATGATAGAAATGCCAACAATATCCCAGACGGCCTTAAAGAATTTCCCCTTAAACCCATCAGAGCATGGTGCCTGCTTTGATCCCATGGAGAATACCGTTCTCCTAACATCACTTGGGAGGACATCAGTCGTGAGACTGGCATTCATTGCTGGTGTAACACTGTGAGGTATGGGAAGATCAACCACCCTCTCAACCATATTTAACACCAGGTTCTCCTTTCCTTTACCAGTAATCAATTGTGGAGGAATTAAACAATGCTCGTACTATTAAAAAACAAAAACAATGTTCTTGGTTTTCATGTACAAACTGAATTTGTATTATTTTGCTACAATGTAAAACTTGTAACATCCCGATCCTTTTCTCGACGAAGATATTGTTCGCTTTGGGTCTCGACCCTTACGGTGTTTGACATGGGGTGCAATTTAAGTTGACTTCCCATAAGGTCGCCCATCCTATTTGTACTCCATACTAAGCACGTTTAACTTCGAAGTTCTTACAAGAACTCCTCCATTTCACCCCAAAATGCGTCTTGTCAGTTAAGGCCGGTTTCTTACCTGCGAACCATAGATCTCTCCCGTACTTTGTTGATGTGGGATTCGCCTAAGATGCTACATACATGATAGCATCGTATTTTCACATGTTTGCACCCTTGTTTCTTAATCGTTTTAGCTCGAATTTGTGGTTCCTTGGCCTATATTACGCCAGGTTGTGATATTTTTTTCACATTTCAAGTCCTAGCATGTAAAGGAAGGCTTAGGCGCAAGTTTCGGGTCGTTTGGAGATCATTTGGTGGGGTTTGAGACAAATCATCATTATCTCCTGCACCAAATATGATCGTGATTCACATGATTACTGCTGGTATTTTTTTTATGTCGAGCATGGTGAAGGCTCAGGTGAGAATTATGGTCAAACTTCCCATAAATACGATCGTATTTCTCCAGCATCCAACTCGTATTTTTATGGTCGAGGCTAGCCCTTGAAGATTTTTTAAGGAAGGCAAATTATGGACAGACGAAGACAAAAATACTGCAGGGCTATTAAAAATACTGCCGGTAATTTTTAGAATACTACCAGTATTTCCCCCGACGCACCATGGATTTCTCTGTCTCAACTTAACCAAAATGCGCGTTTTGGGCTAAATATGGACAGAGGAGAAATATGACCGTATTCTTGCCCGTCTTTCACCCAGTATCGGGGTAAATAGGCAAATTCGAGCAAAATGAAGGGGATTCAAATTTTTGGAGAAAAATAGAGTTCTAGTGAGAGAAAGGGACGGAAAACAACCCCTTGGAGCTATTTGGAGTGGATTTCTTACCATTGAATCCCAGATTGCGTCTCCAAGAGTGAAGATTGACATCCCAAAGCAAATTATTCCCATCTTTATGAGTATGACTGCTTTGATTGCTGTTTTCCCCTCTCTCTATGAAGTAGACCTATCTCTCTCTTAGGTATAAAGAACCCTAGTTCAATGTGCTAGGGATCTTGATTGTAATGACTTTTGGGACGATATACTAATTGGTTTTAATCAATTTATGTGTGTTTATGGAGTCAATTAATTCTGATCAACTTCTTTTGATTTCTGCTTCAACGTGTGATAGATAGAATCTGATTAGGTAGTTAGAGCTTCTTCAATCGATATGAGTGAATTGATTGTACGAGAGTCAGTCAATTCACTACTTTGTAATGGAGTTCGTTTCCATTAGTGGATTTCTGTGTTAATTGCCTTAGCATTCTATCCCGATGAAGGCTAGTCGTCTGCCGGATAGTCTGTCTAAGAGGGCTTGGTCAGCTTAAGAGATTCGAAGCTACTTTCGGATCTTCCGCTGTTTAATCAACACTAAATCAAAAAAAGGGAATTACAACTTGAACCTAACTAAGGAGCTAGGGGGACTCATTCACTAGTGACTCTTCTCTTGCTTCAGACACCGAACCATTTACTGCTTTCTTCCTTCTTTAGTAAAAACTCATTCTCACTCAACTTTCCCCCGTAGATAATAGATAATCACAGAGTAGGCAGTACATCTAGGTCCCAGGTTGACTTTTATTACTTGATCCCACTATATTGCATTTCTTAACGAAGATATTGTCCACTTTGGGCCTCGACCCTCATGGTTTTTGATTTGGGGTGCAATTCAAGTTGATTTCCCATAAGGTCACCCATCCTTGTTGTACTCCACACTGAGCATGTTTAACTTTGAAGTTCTCACAAGAACTCCTCCATTTCACCCCAAAACACATCTTGTCAGTTAAGGTCGTTTTCTTACTTAAGAACCATGAATCTCTCCCGTGCTTTTTTGATGTGCGATACATGATAGCGTCGTATTTTCACATGTTTGCACCCTTGTTTCTTAATCTTTTTAGCTCGAATTTGTGGATCCTTGGCCTAGATTACGCTAGGTTGTGATATTTTGTCACATTTCCGATCCTAGTAGGTAAAGGAAGGCTTAGGCGCCAGTTTCGGGTCGTTTGGAGATCATTTGGTGGTTCTAGAGACAAATCACCATCGTCCCCTACACCAAATACGACTGTGATTCACATGATTACTGCCAGTATTTTTAATGCCGAGCGTGGTGAAGCCTCAGGTGAGAATTACGGTCAAACTTCCCATAAATACGACCGTATTTCTCCAGCATCCAACTCGTATTTTTATGGCCAAGGCTACCCTTGAAGATTTCTAAAGGAAGGCAAATTGCGGGCAAACGAAGAAAAAAATATTGCCAAGGCTTTTCAAAATACTGTCGGTAATTTTGAAAATATTGCCAATATTTTCCCAGACGAGACTGTAGATTTCTCTGTGTCAACTTAACCAAAACGCGCGTTTTGGGCAAAATACGGGCATAGGAGAAATACAACCGTATTCTTGCCCGTATTTCACCCAGTATCGGGGTAAATAGGTAGATTGGAGTCAAAGGAAGGAAATTCAACTTTTTGGAGAAAAAACAGAGTTCTAGAGAGAGAAAGTGACGAAGAACAACCATGGGAGCTATTTGGAGTGAATTTCTCACCATTGAAACCCAGCTTGCTCTCACACCACTTGTAACATCCCGAACCTTTTTTGGACGAAGATATTGTCCAATTTGGGTCTCCACCCACACAGTTTTTGATTTGTGGTGCAATTCAAGGTTACTTCCCATAAGGTCGCCCATCCTTGTTGTACTCCACACTGAGCACGTTTAACTTCGAAGTTCTTGCAAGAACTCGTCCATTTCACCCCAAAACGCGTCTTGTCAGTTAAGTCCGGTTTCTTACTTATGAAGCATGGATCTATCCCGTGCTTTGTCGATGTGGGATTCGCCTAAGGTGTTACAAAACTTCTGTTTGTGATAAAGATATTTGTACAAAATATTATAGGTACAACCAGACTTGTACCACAAAGTTAAACTACATGTTCAGTTTGTACCATAAATAAATATGTAAGAAAATGTTTCGATATAAGTTGAATTTGAACCTTAACGTGGAAAGTATAACTTCATTTTGTACCATAAAATTTGTTTAAAAGAAAATGTTGTTGCTTATGAGCATAGTAACGTAGATCTTAATAATTATGTACAACTAATCAGGGATCATATCTCCAAGTAAAAACTATTATTTTGGTGTAATGTTATATGTTATTACTCAGATATGAGATAAAATTTGATATAATTTATAAATGTATGAAAGATATTATTATTTTTTCATATATCCAGGCTAAATTAGATTAAAGTGGTCAAACCATTAATTCTCAACCCATTTGCTCGAGCAGACCAACGCGCTAAATTAGCTTGACAACCATGGTTGTTCATGAAACCATTATGAACACCATTGGTATGACCGACATGATCGATTTACGAATTTTAAGTAAAAAGACATCGTTTTAGTGAATTTAATTAATAAAAAAATAAATTTGAAAAATGGGGTCAGAACTATCACTTACACTAAAGTTTGGGTCAAACTAGGGTATTAACTCAAAAATAAATTTATTATATATTTTATAAATATAAAAGTTAAAATTTGATGTAATTTGTTGGATTTAGGTATAATGTTTAAGTATTGACGTTAAATGTTGTATTTACATATGAGTATTTATTATTTTATATGAAATATCGTATTTTATTAAGCCGACATGAATCGATACAAAACAATTATGCTACTAGTCCTACCATTCCACTCGTTAAACCGACACAACGATATTAACCCGTTTGACTTATAAGAACTCCTGCTTTCCCCCTACCACCATCCAACGATGTTCCTTGCATCCCACAACTTTTTGACCTTCCGTGATCTTGGTAGTTTGTAGGGTCTCTCATATCCCAATCCATCCTCTTTCTAGGTCGGCGTTGACTTAGTATTATGCTTCCTCACGGGTTAGAAGTGGTTATCCCATCATACCACCACTCATTAGCATTATGTTATTCCATCTCATACGTTGTCCTTCAGCTTGTGATTATTAGGTTTATAGCATGCTTGAACCAAACTCGTTTTGTACATCATTTAACTCGATGCTTGTCTTGTTCCCTTTTAAAGGCTTGTCATTGGCCTAGTTCCCCAGGTTCATGGACCCTTTTCCTTAATGACGTAGTTGTCCTACAAGGGGTTTCCTTTGTCGACGTATGTACACGTCCATGCTTCCTCCTTATCCTTAACAGAATGGCTCTTGGCGTCCTTTCATACTCCCTATAACCTACTTATTTCCTCCTTTACTTCATTTATATGATCCTAGCTTGCTTAAAGTCTAAACTTTCCACTGCTCTTTGTCACTGCATTTTAATAGCATCGACAACTAAAACCATGAGGTGGCTTCTCGTGGTACCTTTACATTTCTTGACTCATTGCCTCCTTGCTACTGCTTAGGGTCAAGGACCATGAAATCCTCTCAATATCATAGCTACTAGCGTCTGGTGATTGTATCTCTCTCTTCGGAGATTCATTTTGCCTAGTTGTTTGTCTTAGATTATTAAATCTTCAACTTCTTGCCTAATTGTAAAATCCTCATACTACTCCTTCAGAATCCTCGAGGTATTCCCATACGATAGTCACCTCTTTTATTAGAACTAGAGTTATTTACCTTAATACGATTAGAGTAGACTAGAGATTCTATTAACTCCTTAAAAGAAGATCCTTCACTCATTTTCTTTCCTTTAAAACAAAATCCTTTAAAACTGAGATCGATACTCCAGTATTCCTTGGAGACCAAGGAACAGAGGAAGACCATCTTTGATACCAAAATGTAACACCCTAACCCGGCCGGGTACTAATTTTACAAAAAACCCTTGGTAAATTGAAAATACTCGAGAACCATAATCGCTAAAAAGAGCGAGAAAATTTTCATAATCACAACTGTGAAGTCACTCGCGTCGCAAATAAGCTCGAATGGTAAGGTCCATTCCAAGGAGTGACCATGATAGGAGCATGAGTGAGCTTCTCCTTCAAGGTCGTGAATGTTATTGTGCACGCGCTAGAGAACTGGAAGGGGGAATCCTTTTCAAGGAGCTTCGTCACGGGCAAGGCAATCTTCAAGAAGTCTTTTATGAATCGCCTATAAAACCCCGCATGGCCCAAGAAACTGCGGATCCCCTTTACAGATGTGGGAGGAGGCAGTTTGCTGATTTTCTCGATCTTGACTCTATCCACCTCTATCCCCATCTTAGAGATCTTGCCCAGAAATAAGTCTTCGCGAACCATGAAGTGCAATTCTCCCAACTCAGTGCCTGGTTCGTCTCGTCACACCTCTTCAGGACAAGTTCCAGGTTATGGAGACAATGAGAGAATGAGTCTCCATAAACCAAGAAATCATCCATGAACACCTCCATGATTTCTCTAACCAGACGGTCAAAGATGGCGAGCATACATCGCTGGAATGTAGCTGGGGCGTTGCAAAGCCGGAATGGGATCCTCTGGTAAGAAAATGTGCCGAAAGGGCAGGTGTAGGTGGTCATCGCCTAGTCTTCCGGTGCTATGGGGATCTTAAAAATACCCGGCCATCCCATCTAGGAAACAGTGGAACTCGTGCCCCGCCAACCTCTCGAGCATCATGTCAATGAATGACAGAGGGAAGTGATCATTGCGGGTGGCGTCGTTGAGGAACCACGATCACCCCACCCTTCTTATGCACCATCTGAGTGGGACTGACCCACTCGCTGTTAGAAATGGCGAAGATGATTCCCACGTCCATCAACTTGATAATCTCCACTCGAACCACAGCCTCCAGATACGGTGTCAATCTCCACCAGGGCTGTCTCACCGGTCGAATCTCATCCTCTTGCAGTATCCGGTGGAAATAGAAGGAAGGGCTGATCCCTCAGATATCGGTGATCTTCCATCCCATAGTCCGCTCATACTTCTTCAAGAGGGCCACCAGCCTGGTCTTCTGCTCGGGTAGGAGGGCCGAGCTGATGATGACTGGAAGCTTGTTCCCCTCCCAGAGAAATGCATACTCCAAGTAAGGAGGGAGAGGCTTCATCTCCAGTTCTGGTGGTTCCTCCAGAGAGGTGGTGATGCGGGTCGAGGATGAGATCGACTTGAACGGCTTCTCGACCTCCAGGAGCTCGCCACGCTCCAGTGCGTCCAACTGCTCCCCAAGCTGCAGCCCCTCGATGCCTGCACACCTAGCAAAATACAACGCTTAAGGGCATCGTCAGTACCTGCACTCGTGATGGCGAGTGCGGTTTCAAAATCAGAAAGCGTGTCACAGTAAGCTAAGTCATCATGCATATGGGAATGTTTCGCATTGTTAGACACAGAAAATGTGGCTTGCTCATCCCCAGCCCACAAAATTAAATTGCCACTATCCACATCAATTAACGCCTTGGCAGTGGCGAGAAATGGTCTACCCAAAATCAAAGGTACATCCACATCTTCATTTATATCGAAGATAAAAAAAATCCACAGGATATGTTAATGCACCCACATTAACAAGCAAGTCCTCTATGATACCCCTAGGATGTACAATTGACCGATCAGCTAACTGAATACTCATCCTAATGGTTCGCAAACTTGAACAAACCAAACGGTTTCTTTTATAGCCAAGAAAACCTAATACAAACCTAAATGAACAAGGAAAAAAATAACGTAAAAATCTACTCTAAAAAGGTTACAAAATTCAGACTCAAACTCCTTAATTTATGAACAAGAAAGTTGCCCGCAAACTGTCCAAAAACAACTTTCGTATTAACTTCACATCTTTCGTTCGAGGCCTTCCAGAACTCCAATCTTTCATACAATTCCTTCCCTTAGTATACAAACATACCTAGTTTCATGTTGTGGAAGTCTTTGGACTCGAATCAAATCCATGCTCCTTGAATTGAGCTCCAAAGTAGGCTTCACAAACCTGTTTTCTGCCTTAGCCATTTTCAGGCAGTTTTCAGCTTTCCAGATAGCAAATTTGGACGTCTGGAAAATGACCTTTTGGACTTCCTCTCGGGCTACCAAGCATAGCATCGTGTATATAAACTTCTTATATTCGAAACAAGCTATCAAACACGAATTTTCATCGAGCCAATTAAGAGAACCGAGCCTCCAAATTCGGCTTCCTGAAACATGAAAAATACTTGGACAAATTTCAGCTTCTTCTTTGCAATTCCTCTTGGCCTCTTTGATGATTAATCCTGGATGGAATTTGATCGATTTTAGGATCGTATCAGGCTCCCCCCCCCCTTCAAAAAGTTTTTCCCTCAAAGCTTGATCCTTCCTCTTGTCGAAATATTCACAGAATTGATCCCAAAGTGGATCGAAAGAGAGCTACTCAAACATGTTCTTCGGCGAAATTTCGTTACCCAGAATCTTCAATTCAAAATTGGGCGTTTCTTGTTCAAGCATCATCGAGTCGAATTGATGGATCCTACACATTCCTTGCGCCTCGAGTAACAATTCGACATCATTGTTTCGGCTCAATTCGTGCCCAGTTATTCCGACGAGATCATACCCAATTTTGTAGTCGATTTCCGGCAGTTTCTGAGGCAAACAACTGACTTGGTGACTCTTGATTCGGGCTCATTTTGGCTAAATTTCAAGAATCTTACATGTTCTTGGGTCTTCCTTGAACGTGTTTATGAAGGAATCATGTGCCGAATCATCTCCATACATCACGACGAGATCTTAAATTTCGGAACTCTATTTCGTGGAATAGGAGCAGAGTTTAAGACTTCTTTTCAGTTGAGGGATTCGATCTCCTTCAGTTTGCTCTTGCATTGCGGATGTGATGGAATGCACTCTTGGGAATGCCTTGAACTCGTTCCAAGTGGATGGATTCATCGAATCATCCTTCAGTTCTGCAACGGTTGCTTCCAAGCGCATGCTCTGTTTTGTCAACGTGGGACAGCCTGACGACGTCTTCGTCAACGGCTCGATTTGAGCAACTTCAGGAATCACTAACGCTGCTGCTTCACCGTTCGTCATTGCTTCATCTCCACAGACACTTGGCTGGCCGCATCGTGCTCTGACATCTCTTCTTCATCGTCGAAAGGAGTGCCAAGTCGCCACTATGTTTTGGCAACGTAAAACAGGGGTCGGGTACGGCAGTTGGTTCCGACCCTGATACTACTTTCTGGAGCTTTCGAAAGCTCAGAAAACTAAAACCCAATCGACTACGCACCCATAACTGAGCTCGAACGCTCTTTCCCTCGTTCCTATTCTCCTCCATCTGCGTCAAATCGCCATAAAATTCATCCGGATATAGAGGTTTGAACACCATCTTCCTACCATGATGTTTGAATTTGTATCGATTGGTTCGATCATCATGGGAAACGTCGCGATCAAATTGCCAAGGCGTTTCCAGCATTAGATGAGCATTATACAATGGTACAACATCACAATTTACCTCGTCTTCATAGTTGCCGAGTTGAAAATGAAGCACAACTTGCTTCGTCACATTGATCGTCCTCTATTCTTTGATCCAGCTGAGTTGGTAAGGCTCTGGGAGTCTTTGCATCATCTATCCGAGCTTCTAGAGAATGTCTAGACTAACGAGGTTCGTACAACTCCCTCCATTGATTATGAGCGTCACCAATTTTCCGTCGATTAAACAACCATTGTAAAACAAGTGATCGCGCTGCTCGTCGGATTCTCTGTGCTTGATAACGACTGCTGGGAACTTCTCTTTGCCACAAAATTGGGGCTGTTTGGCCTCGGAACTGCTCTCCACCATCTCCTTTGGGTAGAACAGAGTTTTCCCTCAAAATTCAAGTATAGACAGCAGCTGCAAAGCACATACAGTGGTCGTCCTGTTTTGGAACTCGAATTTTGCTATATCGAAACAACCGATTTCTCCTTCTCCTTTGCCCTTGTGTAGAACCGGGCTCATATACCACTTGAAACGACCCTGGGGGTGTATGTTATCAAAGTTATCCGAAGATTGATTGAACTCGAATCAAGAACAACGTGTTCTAAATACGAAATTGGATAAAACGAACCAACAGACAATTCCACACCTGGGGAAAGCTCGTATGGTAAAAAAGGTTAGGTGCTCGACCACGATTGAAGTGACTATTCAATCGATACTCAAGAAAGATGCCCGCAAATAGTACAAAAACAGCTTTCGTACTAACTTCGCGTCTTTCGTTTGAGTCCTTCCAAAATTCCAATCTTTCATCCAATTCCTTTCCTTTTATAAAAACATACCTAGTTTCATGTTGTGAAAGACTTTGGACTCGAATAAGAACCATGCTCCTCGCTTCACAAACCAGTTTTCTACCTTAGCCATTTTCAGGCAGTTTTCAGCTTTCTAGATAGCAAATTTGGACGTCTGGAAAATGACCTTCTGGACTTCCTCTCGGCTACCAAGAATAGAATCATGTAGATAAAATTCTTTTATTCAAAACAAGCTATCAAACACCAATTTTCATCGAGCCAATTAAGAGAACCGAGCATCCAAAGTCGGCTTCCTGAAACATGAAAAATACTTGAACAATTTTCAGCTTCTTCTTTGCAATTCCACTTGGCCTCTTTGACAATTAATCTTGGATGTAATTTGATCGATTCCAGGATTGTATCACCCTGGCGGCCCTGGTATGATGCTGTCTGGAAGCCTGGAGGTCCCTGAGAGACTGGTGGCTTAGGATTACTATTACCACCCCAAGAGAAGTTAGGATGCTGGCGCCACCCCTTATTATAGGTATTACTGTAGGGGTCGAAGCGCCTAGCAATGCTGATGAAGTCCAGCTGCTCTTGGCGAGTAGTAGATTCCCTCATCGTCTAGTAGTCTTCCACCGTGTGGTGGCTACTCTCACACCACAGGCATTGCATTGCATGCGGTTGCCCTGATCCAGAGATCATCCCAGTTTTATCTAGCTGCATAAAAAACTTAGAGACAACCTGCAACAACTCAGACGATTGGGTGTCTACGGCATGCACACCCCGGCCTGGTGCTCTTCTCGACCTCCTCACGGAACCTCAATCATAGCCCTGCTCCCCCATTTGATCAAAGAGCTGGTTCAACTGCGGTGGCGTCTTGGTTAGCATCTTCCCGCCACAACTGATTGTCTTTAGGTAAGAGAGCATGGTAGAAGGTTCCCACCTTGAAGGCGTCATTGAAATCATGGTTGGGACACTTCATGAAGAGGTTGGTGTACCTCTCCCAAGTATCCCGTATGGTTTCAACCTCCTCCTGGGCAAAATGTGTAATCTCTTTGTGCATGTCGGTTGTATTGGATGGTGGATGATACTGATTCAAGAATTTGTTGGTCAGGTCAGTGAAAGTCGTGATTGACCCCGGAGCTCGGTTGTCTAGCCACATCTTGGCATGTCCCTCCTAATGTAAAAGGGAAGACCAGTAGCGGAATGGCATCCTGTGGGACTCCATTACTCTTGATTCCATCGATCAGCTCGTGGAATCGCCGCAGGTGTGCTTTGGGGCACTCGCCTGATTTCCCACAGAATACCACCAAGTCGCACAACATGGTGATTAGAGAGGTGCTCACCTCAAAGTTGTTAGCATCAATTTGAGGGTGTTGGATGGAGGGCCACATGTCTGCGGCTGGGGGTAATCCAGTAATAGCCCATGGTGTGCTCATCAGGGATGCCAGCGCGTTAGCATTTGGGTCGCCCATTTCCTCCTCCTAGTTGATGTTCAGCTGAGCTAGAGCATCCTCCGCAGCCAATCATACTTTCAAAGCTCTCTTGAAGTTGCAACAGATCCCTTCGAGCTCTTTGTCCAATGGCAGTAGATCTCCCAACTGGCTACGGGTCATGCACTACCTGCACACAGACAGCAAACACAACCCGTGAAGGCACACATGGGGAAGAAAGAAAATGCAGAAAAGTAACTGCTAAAGTAACAGATTTTCACGTTTCTCCAAAACCTAGAGGGTTCCCCGGCAACGGCGCCAACAACTTGAAATGCTATAACATGGAATCAAATTACGACCAAGTGAAATCGTAGGATGGAAATATAGAACAATGGTTTAGTTTTAATATCGACTCGGGCTCTAGATCTACTGCTTACTCCGTGAACTTCTTGATGTGAGCCGCAAGAGAAGAATACACGGTCGGCACTTGCAATTCCTCGCCTGGTAATTGAGGCAGAGACCGGGGATCATGTACATGGATTTTCCCCGGCCAGGACAGCAAAATACCTGACAGGTTATTTGGACCGGGTTTCGGGTCTGGCCGAGATGGCTTTCCTTTTAGGTTTAGGTTTTTGTTCCTTTTTGGATTTTTGATTATTTTATTTGCCCTTGTCTATATAAAGGGTTGTAAACACGAATTTTAAATATTAGGTTTTGTTTAATAAGAATTTTACACCGAGAAGTGTTTTCCCCCATGGAGCATGAGTACCTGTGGTTATTGTTTTAGCTTTTGGTGGACTCCATAGTTAGGGCAAGATCTTGTTTGAGTTTTTCTGTTGAAGATTCTAGAAGAGCTTGGCAAGACTCTTATCAATCAAGCAATCACACTTGATTGTGGCGAGTATCTATCCCCACGTATCCTTTTACTGTTATGTTTGTTTGAAGATCGAATCGAGTTATCTTGATTGAAGCTGCGCGAGTTTGAAAAAAGATCCTAGTCTTTCACGAGCTCGGGATCTTATCAGTTCTATTATCTTGAGGGAATAGTTTAGTGAAGTTGTTTAACAGCTAAAGCAACGAAAAGCAAGTAATTTTCAGGTTTTTCAAGTGCTAAAAAGTTCATCCAGGTATGATTCCCCCTAGTGTGCAACTAGTTCAGGTTATATGTTCCCAATTTACTCCAATTAATAGATACATTGTGGAAAGTTCATAACAAGTCTGGAATCTTGACTAAAGTAATCAAGACCCTCTCGGTTCGAATACTCGGGCGACTAACCTCCACCGACATAAACCAACCACCAACCAAGGTAGTAATGCACCAAACTCCTGGTTCAAACATTGAAGCAGCCCAACAGTCTCATACCAGGCAGAGGCATGGCCGCTCCTCCTGTAGCACAGTGCTAGTGGTGTGAGAGTTTGAACCGCTTAGTGGAGGATTGTCAGGCTATCTGAGAGTCCTCCACACCCCAGGAGAAGTTGGACTTCATCGCCAATGCTCGGCGCCTTGACCCCTATAGTGGTACCTATAATGAGGGGTGGCGCTAGCATCCCAATTTCTCCTGGGGTGGCAACAACAGCAGCACCAACAACATCGGGGCACCAGGAACTCTACCTGCCAACACCATCCCAAATCCTCGCAAGCCTCACTAGCAGTTAGATGCCATCACTACTAGAAGTGGCAAGACGACGTCTGATATACCTGCTCTGGCCAGGCAGGAGATGAAGAAGTGGGGATAGAGAAGGAAGCACCTGCTCCGAAGCCACAGCCGGTGGTTAAGGAGCATGTTCCCCAACTTCCCTTCCCCACTTGTATGCACAAGGACAAGCTGGAGACTGAGTTGCCAAATTCATGGCAATGTTGAAGCAAGTCAACATCAGCATGTCGTTCGTGGAGGCACTATCGAAGATGCCCAAGTACACAAAATTCATGAAGGATCTCCTCACCATCAAGAAGAAACTTGGGGATCTCTCGAGAGTTATGCTGAGCGAAGAGTGGTCTGCAATCTTTCAAAACAAGCTGCCAGAGAAGCGCAAAGACCTAGGGAGTTTTACTATCCCTCTTGTTATTGGCAGCATGCATGTAGGAAAGTCCTTGGCACACCTAGACGCTAGCATCAATGTCATGCCTTATAAACTATTTAAGAAGCTAGACCTAAGTGAACCTTCTTGGGTTTGGTGGATTCCAAACTTGCTGAGTTTGTGTATCGATTGAATAGTCACTTCAATCGTGGTTGAGCACCTACCGTTTTATACCATACGAGCTTTCCCCAGGTGTGGAATTGTCCGTTGGTTTTGTTTTGTCCAATTTCGTATTAAGAACACGTTGTTCTTAATTCGAGTTCAATCAATCTTCGGATCATAATTGTGTTTGCTGCGTAACTTTGATCACATACACCCAAACAGTCATATCACAGGGCGAGTTCTACCACCAAAAACAACCACTCTATCCAGCTAGGCAGCACAGGCTATTGCGCAACCATAGCAAAGATCGTTTCAACAACTGGGAACTGCTTCTGCAGCCCTAGTACAAAATGACCCGATGGTCGAGTTGCGTGACGTTGTGGCAGGCTTTGCCAATAACAGTATCACTAAGTTTGGAAATATGGAGTGGTTCATAGAGAGGGCTTCCAGGCAGTTCATGCAGCTCGAAGCTGACCAGAGAAATGCACAGGTTGTCTTGTAGGACATCCAGCTCCAGCATGGTAGCCTTCACAAAGACATGTGCCAGAGGCCTCCGGGTACCTTACCTGGACAGAACGTTCCCAATCCAAACAACCTCGATGCCCAGCTCAATGCCATTACTACGAGGAGTGGCAAGGTCACAATGGAGATCCCCATTCCAGCCAGACATGGGAAAGAGCCACTTGCTTCAACACTTCCAACCGACGAGAAAGCAATGGAGAAGGAGGTTGAGGTGCTAACACGCCAAAACACAACACCAAACTGCGACCAAGTGTAATCGCAGTCCGGGAATGCAGTAACAGGCAAGTTATATTATCAACCCGGGGTCTAGATCTACTGCTTACTCCGTGATTCTCTATTATCTAGCAAACTAGTTCGAGTGATTGTTGTTTAAAAGCAAAAGCAGTAAGAAAGCAGTAAACTGTTCGGTTTTCTAAAGCAGGCAAGAGTCACTCGGGATTGAGTCCCCCTAGCCCCTTAGTTAGGTTCAATTGCAATTCCCTGGGTTGATTTACTGTTGATTAGACTGCGGAAGATCCGACAGTAGCTTGGAATCTCTTAAGCTGACCAAGCCCTCTCAGTCTAACTACCCGGCAGACGACTAGTCTTCACCGGGATAGAAAGCTGAGGCTATGAACACAGAACTCCACTACTGGCGCCAAGAACACCAGTACAAAGCAGTCAACTGGCTAACTCTCGTATAGCCAATCTCCTACTATCGAATGAAGAGGCTCTAACAACCTAATCAGATTCTATCTATCTCAGGTTGCAGCAGAAATTGAGAAAAGCTGATCAGACTCAAATCAATTCATGAAACATGCGTCATTCGATTAAAATCAAACAATAATATCATCCCAAGTCATTACAATCAAATCCCTAACACAAGGAACTAGGGTTCTTCATACCCAAGTGAGAGAAAGGTTCTACTCCATAGAGAGAGAAGAGAAAACAAGAATCGGATTAGTCATACTCATAACGATGAGGATAATCTGCTCCGGGACAATGATTTTCACTCCTATGACGATCTCCAGGCTCGATTCGATGAAATCCAGCTCTAGGACAGCTTCTAGGATGTGTTCTTCGCACTTTCTCTCTCTAGGGCTCTGTTTTTGCTCTAAAAACACGATTCTCCCACTTTTGGGTCGGATTAGGCTTTAAAACCGGCTTTCCCGAGTTGCACGGCCAGGTGCACGGCCGTGCACATCACCATTCTGGCCGTGCACCCTGAAACGCACCGTTTCACTTAATCGGCCTTCAACCATCCTGCACGGCCAGGTGCACGGCCGTGCAGATCTTCAGGGGTGCCCGTGCGGCTCCTCGGCATAAGGCGCACGGCCAGAGTTGCATATTGCACGGCCGTGCAGCCTCCCTGGTCTGCCCGTGCAGCTCTCCAAAAGGCTCGCCATTCGTCCGTTCGTCGTCCAATCAACCCCAGTCTCGCTCCTAAGCCTTCATTCACGTACTAGGACCTGAAATATCACAAACAAGCACAACCTAGCGTGAAATCGGCCTAAAACACGAGAATCAACACCTTAAACGGTGTAAGTATGAGGGTAAAAACATGTGTAAATGACGGTCTATCAAACTCCCCCACACTTAACCGTTTGCTTGTCCCCAAGCAAACCAAGTCAGACACTAGGTAAGCTTACATATTTTAATCAACCAACATTGGGGACAAGTCATAAAGGCACAAAACACGTGAATCGCACTGGTTTTCAAACATCAATACATGCGCAACCTCAATAACAACCTGGACAACCACCACAAAGGACATTCGAGTGCAGCAAATCGAGTAAAGGAAGAGTCTCCCTTCTGTTCACTGGCCAACCTAGACTTGATTCAACCACTTACTCAAAACAGTCAACTCATGCATCCAACTCAAGACATCAGAATAGAGACCGAGCAATCTAGGTCCTCACCGGGGTACAAGAGCATATAGAAAATGAAAATGAATCACTCACTCTCGACCAGTGGGGTCAGGACAATTTGATGCGAAAGATGCGCATGCTATTTCTCTCGATACCTATCATCTCTTCACCATGATGGCAGCCTCTAAATGCTAGAGTTCACATATGGGGTGTCACCACTAACTAATCAGGAGGTCTTAGACACAGGTTCAAATGACTGGCTAGGGTCTTGGACATGGGGAAAAGGCCTTTTAGGTGGTGGAAGTATTCATAGCAAAAGGTTCCACATTTTCCAAACACACAAACACAGCCAAACAACCCGGTATTTTCTTTCTGCTATTCTGCATTACTCAATATCTTAAGAGCACAAGAGCGAAGGAGGCATAAACATCAGCATTTCCAAGCCAGACTGCTAAGAAACACTACTTACTGGGCATTACTCAGATTTTTGGTAGTGGCTCTCTTTTGCTTTCATTTTTTCTTTGTTTTTCTTTTATTTTTCTTTTCATTTCTTAAGAGAGCCACCACTTCTGCATAAATTTCAAACACCTGCCCAACTTTTAAGCACTACCTCCAACACTCACATAGACTTTAGCAGAAACAGCAGAGAATATATAAAAACCACTCTGTGGAACCTTCTAAAAGATGCAACAAGGGTGATTTTTTCATTATAGATCAAAAGAAAGGATAACACACGGCTCAAAGGGGCTGACTAGGGGATATGACACATCAGGACAGTCAGTTTTGGGCGTGGGCTAATCCTATGCCCCCATCATCTTAGCTAGTGACAACGTGAATGCTACACATCATGGAAGAGGGATCTATCGCACAAGAAAGAAACGAGCAGGCTCAAATCTCACATGGCTACCTATATGCTCTATCTCACATTCTGATACCCTGAACTAGATGCATAAATGACTGTCAAGAACAAGTAATCAGATCAAGTCACAGTTGGCAAGCAAACAGTTGAAAAACTGAACCCCTACATCGTTCTACTGCACATCTCAGTCCTCATCATAGGTTGTCCTAGTCGCAAACAAGTTGTCATGCATTAATCCGAAAATCCAATCAATTCATCCATCAAAACACATCGCCAATATGATCAAACAGCAGTACTTGGAGCCCTCAAATCGTAAGATTCGGACAGCGGACTAGGCTCCAAGCACCATCATAAATATTCCAACCGATACAAAACATCCCCCCACACTTAAGCACGACATTGCCCTCAATGGAGTAGAGGGAAAGATAAGGGGAACGAGGTTACCGGGTAAGAACACTGCTGGGGGACTGGAAGTGGACCAGTCAGCGGGCTAGCATCAGCAAAACACACTGGGTGATAGAAACCATAGTTCCAAGTGGACAAACCGACAAAAATAAACGAAAGAAAAACAAACCTTGGTGGGGTTGCCTCCCCACAAGCGCTTCTTTTACGTCTTAGCTAGACGGTGGCTCCTAAGTTTCAGTCCACCCCAAAACCTCCTTGAAGTTGAGGTTCTCGTCGATAATGTGGAGTCTCAAGTCACAAGCAAGTGAAGTGATAGGTGATGAAGACGGCTCGTGACCTTGAGGAAGATGAAGTCTCCACTCACGAGACCTCTCCTTCGCATCTGCTCTTGTCTCATTTCCCCAAACCAGATAAGATATATTCGATTGACCACCATCGTATCCACCAAGAGGGATTGATGTTGATGTGGTCTTAGTTGGGCAAAGAGACACTGCAAATGGGTCCTTGCCAAGCAGCTCCTCGAAGTTTGGTGGAGATATCAAGTGTAACATAGGCTCGGTGCCAGCCTCTTCCACCTCAACTTCATCCTCAGCCTGGACGCCAATTGCTTCCACAACCCCCCTTCCTTCTTCAAGTGGTATCACCCCTGGGAAATGATCGAGAACTTCCTCTTCTTTGCTTTCTTCCTCATCCTCCACAACTTCTTTCTGCACCCTTTCTTGCTCTTCTTCTTCTAGCACAGATTGGAGAGCAAGTCGCCATGCAATTTCTTCAATGAGCTCATCGTGCATCTCCTCGATCGGGCCCAGCATGTTAGAGCAGAAATAAGGAATTGTGTGATCTGCAACCAGAGGACTTTCCTGATCATGATTATCATGGGAGTTCTCTGTGATAACTTCTGTATGCTCCTCAACATCCCCATAGCCTTTGTCACCCTCCTCCTCTTCTAGTATGATAGCAGAAGGGTGATCTTGAGCAGGTTGTGCATAAGCTTTCTCAAGATCCTCGAGGCTCTTCTTTATGCTCAGGAGGGTCTCCTCTGTTTCACGGTAGGAGAACCCAGTTTGGGCATTGTCTGGGATATCCATCTTTGGAAAGGATGTCTCAGGTACTCGAGCAATCTGCTCCACGAGAAGCCTCAAGTGATAGTTTGGATCTGGCTGATGGAGGAATTCTTCTTGATAAGGAGATTGTTCTTGAGGTTCCCAAGGGTTTGGTTGTTCTCCATAGTAGGGGGGTTGGTACTGATATCCGAATCCATAGTCTTCTCCTCCTTGATTGCTCCAGGACGTCTCGGGGTAATACCACACGGATGGTGATTGATACCCCCAATGGTTGGAGAAGCCATGAGGATCCATGTTTCAGAACTGCACCAACAAAAACATAACACCCAAGTGAAAAGCAAGGGTGGAAAAGAAAAGAAAGTGCAATAAATAAAAAGCTAGAGTAACAAATTCTCACGTTTCCCCAATAACCTAGAGGGTCCCCGGCAACGGCGCCAAAAACTTAACACGCCAAAACACAACACCAAACTGCGACCAAGTGTAATCGCAGTCCGGGAATGCAGTAACAGGCAAGTTATATTATCAACCCGGGGTCTAGATCTACTGCTTACTCCGTGATTCTCTATTATCTAGCAAACTAGTTCGAGTGATTGTTGTTTAAAAGCAAAAGCAGTAAGAAAGCAGTAAACTGTTCGGTTTTCTAAAGCAGGCAAGAGTCACTCGGGATTGAGTCCCCCTAGCCCCTTAGTTAGGTTCAATTGCAATTCCCTGGGTTGATTTACTGTTGATTAGACTGCGGAAGATCCGACAGTAGCTTGGAATCTCTTAAGCTGACCAAGCCCTCTCAGTCTAACTACCCGGCAGACGACTAGTCTTCACCGGGATAGAAAGCTGAGGCTATGAACACAGAACTCCACTACTGGTGCCAAGAACACCAGTACAAAGCAGTCAACTGGCTAACTCTCGTATAGCCAATCTCCTACTATCGAATGAAGAGGCTCTAACAACCTAATCAGATTCTATCTATCTCAGGTTGCAGCAGAAATTGAGAAAAGCTGATCAGACTCAAATCAATTCATGAAACATGCGTCATTCGATTAAAATCAAACAATAATATCATCCCAAGTCATTACAATCAAATCCCTAACACAAGGAACTAGGGTTCTTCATACCCAAGTGAGAGAAAGGTTCTACTCCATAGAGAGAGAAGAGAAAACAAGAATCGGATTAGTCATACTCATAACGATGAGGATAATCTGCTCCGGGACGATGATTTTCACTCCTATGACGATCTCCAGGCTCGATTCGATGAAATCCAGCTCTAGGACAGCTTCTAGGATGTGTTCTTCGCACTTTCTCTCTCTAGGGCTCTGTTTTTGCTCTAAAAACACGATTCTCCCACTTTTGGGTCGGATTAGGCTTTAAAACCGGCTTTCCCGAGTTGCACGGCCAGGTGCATGGCCGTGCACATCACCATTCTGGCCGTGCACCCTGAAACGCACCGTTTCACTTAATCGGCCTTCAACCATCCTGCACGGCCAGGTGCACGGCCGTGTAGATCT
Source organism: Linum tenue (assembly GCA_946122785.1). Taxonomy (NCBI): domain Eukaryota; kingdom Viridiplantae; phylum Streptophyta; class Magnoliopsida; order Malpighiales; family Linaceae; genus Linum; species Linum tenue. Next base: position 25,119,112 of record CAMGYJ010000004.1, on the reverse strand, counting down.
TCAGGGGTGCCCGTGCGGCTCCTCGGCATAAGGCGCACGGCCAGAGTTGCATATTGCACGGCCGTGCAGCCTCCCTGGTCTGCCCGTGCAGCTCTCCAAAAGGCTCGCCATTCGTCCGTTCGTCGTCCAATCAACCCCAGTCTCGCTCCTAAGCCTTCATTCACGTACTAGGACCTGAAATATCACAAACAAGCACAACCTAGCGTGAAATCGGCCTAAAACACGAGAATCAACACCTCAAACGGTGTAAGTATGAGGGTAAAAACATGTGTAAATGATGGTCTATCAGGTGCATACTCCCACACCACAACCCGTGGTGAAGGAGTATGTTTTTCAACTCCCCTTTCCTACCCGATTACACAAAGACCGACTAAAGACTGAGTTTGCCAAATTCATGGCAATGCTGAAGAAAGTTAACATCAGCATGCCCTTCATGGTGGCACTGTCGAAGATGCCCAATTACGCGAAGTTCATGAAGGACCTCCTCATGAACAAGAGGAAACTTGGGGAGCTCTCGAGGGTGATGCTGAATGAGGAATGTTCTGCCATCCTGCAGAAACAAGCTAGCAGAAAAGCGTAAAAACCTAGGGAGTTTTACTATCCCTTGCATTATCGGTAGCTTGCGTGTAGGGAAGTCCTTGGCAGATGTAGGCGCTAGCATAAACATCATGCCATATAAACTATTCCAGAAGCTAGGCCTAGGTGAACTCAGAAATACTAAGATGAGCATTCAGCTAGCTGATAGATCTATTGTACATCCTAGGGGCATTGGAGAGGATCTTGTCGTTACAGTAGGACCATTTGCAAATCCTACTGATTTCGTGATTCTTGATATAAATGAGGATGTGGAAGTGCCTTTGATTATGGGTCGACCATTTCTTGCCACCGCCAAGGCACTTATTGATGTGAATGATGGCAAGCTGATTTTGCGAGCTGGGGGTGAACAAATCACCTTTTCTATTTTTGATAATATGAAACACCCCCAGTTCCATGATGATTTAGACTACTGTGATGTGATTGCTGATTATGAGATGTGATGTGATTTCCTCGAGCATTGTTTTTGCTAGGGGAACAGGCATGACAAGAGTTGTAGTTGGAGGAGCAGCTCGCGGAGCTGGTGAGCACCACGGTAGAGGGGTGAGTGAAGTCTTTCAAGCCGATCCATGTCTCGCCCCGGATCACTACCTCACTAGAGGAGCGACCAGAGCTCGAGCTTAAACCCCTCCCCGCTCATCTGGAGTACGCATTTCTTCGGGAGGGGAATCAACTCCCCATTATCCTCAGCTCGGAGCTGACTCTCGAGAAAAAGAGCAGTCTAGTGGCTCTGTTAAAGAACCACTCCCAGGCCATGGTGTGGAAGATCACGGACAGCTGCAACAGAGTTTTGATGGAAGATGAGGTTAAGCCAGTCCGACAGCTGCAATGGAGGTTGATGCCGAACTTGGAGGCAGTTGTCTAGGCAGAGATCGTGAAGCTCATGGATGCCGGGATCATCTTAGCTATATATGATAGCAAGTGGTTCAGGCCCACTCAGGTGGTCACGAAGAAAGGCGGGATGATAGTGGTCCCGAACGAGAAGAACGAGCTGATCCCAATGCGGACCGTGACTGGTTGGAGAGTCTGCATCGACTACCGGCGCCTGAATGACGCCACCAGGAAGGACCATTTCCTATTGCCTTTCATTGACCAGATGTTAGAGAGGCTGACGGGACATGAGTTCTACTGTTTTCTAGACGGCATGTCTGAGTACTTCCAGATCCCGCTTGCACTGGAGGATCAGGCTAAGACTACTTTCACCTCCATTTGGTACCTTCGTGTACCGGAGGAATCCATTTGAACTCTGTAATGCACCAAGGACCATCTAGTGGTGTATGTTGGCGATATTCGACCGAGTCGTTGGAGAGATTATAGAAGTTTTCATAGATGACTTCTTAGTTTATGGAGACTCCTTCTCTCACTGTCTCCATAACGTAGAGCCGGTCCTGAAGAGGTGCGTGGAGACGAACTTGGCACTCAGCTGAGAGAAGTGCTACTTCATGGTTCGTGAAGGTATTGTGCTCGGGCACAAGATCTCCAAACATGGGATCGAGGTAGATCACGCAAAGATAGAGACAATCGGCAAGCTACATCTTCATGTTTATGCGTGTCGCAACCGCGCCTCCGGATCGGGGGACCGTCGCAATTTGCTCGGAGTCGCCATCCATCTTAGTTGTGGTGGATCGAACAGCGTGTGGTCAGGTTCTAACATTAGGGTCAGAACCGGGATTTGGTCTGTGAAATTTTAGAAATTTGGGTTCGGGAGTACGGTTACGTGTGGAGAAGTGTATTCACACCCCACAACGCCCAAAAAATTGGAACTATTTAAATCAATAAGGTTTTAAAATATTTAGGTGTATTATTATTATTATTATTTGACTTTATTTATGTATTTAATTATATGAATTGATTAATTAATTAATTATTTTTATCCAATTTGATCATACGTCTATTGACGTAGTTCTCAAACTTAAGAAAGAGTTTTTGATTAGTTGGACTCAAACCTATTTGTTGCCTACGTACCCGAGTAGTCAGGATCAAAGTCCACATAGTTCGATTGAAATTGAGTGATTTGAAATGTTAACGCTTACACGTTAAATAGTTGAGAAAATTTGTTAGTCGGACTCGAACCTAGTGGTTGCCTACGTACCCGAGTAGTATGGATCAAAGTCCACGTAGTTCGATAAAAAGAGTGATTTGAAGTGTTAACACTTACACGTTAAATTGTTGAGAAAATTAGTTAGTCGGACTCGAACCTATAAGTTGCCTACGACCCGAGTAGTAGGGATCAAATTCCACGTAATTCGTTCAAGTAAATAGGTTTTGGAAAAAGAATCTTAACACATTTCTATTGACACGTGATTAAGATAATAACTTTTCTTATTTAAGCGATGTAATTTGGTATCCATCATTTAAGGGGAGAAAATTTGTTAGTTGGGCTCGAACCTATTGGTTGCCTACGTACCCGAATAGTCGGGATCAAAGTCCACATAGTTTGATTAAATCGAGAGATTTCAAATATTAAGTCTCGCACGTGGAAATGCGGAGAAAATTTGTTAGTTGGACTCGAACCCATTGGTTGCCTACGTACCCGAGTAGTCGGGATCAAAGTCCACGTAGTTTGTTTTAAAAGGTTTTGTGAGAAAGAAGGAAACCTAACCCGTTCTATTGATCGTGCTTTGGGCTTGAGATTGAAGTTTTTAAGAAATAATTTTGATATGAAAATTATTATGATTTCGACTTAAAAGCGACCACGGTCTATTGACCATGGTTTCGAAAAAATAGTTATGATGACATAGTAGGATTAAAAATCTCACGAGTCAAGTACTAGATGTTACTTGAGTATAGGAGTAGTCGAATTACATTTGAATTAAAGTGCCAATGACGTTTGAATTTACGGAGAAGGAAAGTTAACACTACAAAAAAGAAGATTTTTGGGCACCAATATTGGGGACGGCTTTGTTATATTGTCTCAGGAAATAGTATTTTAAGTTTTACTGGGGACAAACAAACCAAACTGTCCCCAAAAGATAGGAGATGTGATTTATTAATTATTTACTCGTCCCAAAAAATCTCCAACGAAAATATTAAATTAGATGGGGCAGAATTATTCTCTCTAGCGGATTAGGTGAGATTTTTTGTGGTCCCCAAAAGTAGGAGGCCCTTTTCCTTCTCTACGTCTAACTGAAGTCCCTTTCCTTCTCAACTTTTCTCTCTACTAAAGCTTAACCTTTTCCTTCTCAATTTTGGAGGCCAATGTCCTTTTCCATTTAGTTTTTCTTTTTAATCTTGGAACGTGTAATTGTTAAAGTGATGGTTGTTGGCATCCTTTTTATTTTTGAATTAGTACTTTATCATGTTCCTTTTCCTATTTAGATTGTTATTGTTACATTATAAATAGGTGAGTTTTGGTTTCGTTAAACATCACATTCTACTACTTACTTTCATACAAGAAATCTTGAAACTAGCAAAGGAAGAAGCTCAAATAAAGGAATCTGTAGGCTCTAGCACAACACCATCAGGATATTTTACAACTGTCGGTAAACTATTTTCTTGTAATTAGAGATTTTGGAAGCCTCATTCATTCATGCTTCTTGTTTCTTTTTTCCTTTTACTGACAATCATGGTTGCTTGGCGAAATTGTTTTTTTTCTAGCTTACTTTCCGCTAAATTGCTTAACCTAATTACTGCTAATAAATCAACCCTTCCCCAATCCTTTTCATTAATGAAAAAGTTCAGCCCCTTCCCTGTGATTTGCACGCACCAAAGCTTAGTTGAATTAATTTTTTTGTTAGTAGAATGCTTAGTTCAATTACTCATATTCTAGAACTGTACGCACAATTAATATTTTTTTACTGTTTCTTTCATTATCTAACCTATATATATTTTTGTGACATAATTCATAGTTTATATATCTTTTATAGAAAATGATTCCAAACAAAGAATGGATGACCATACGGAACAGGAGAGAACCGGGATTCGTGGACGGCGTAAATAACTTCATTAATTACGCGTTTTCTCATTCAGCCAACAAAAAAGCCATTCGTTGTCCTTGTACAAAGTGCAGAAATGCTGTATATAAAGGTCGTTCCGAGGTTCAATGTCATCTACTAAAAAATGGGATTTTGGAGAATTATTCAACTTGGAACTTCCATGGAGAAGGTGCGGGTAATACTCAGGACTCGACAAGTACCCAAGAACTTAATGAAGACCATATGCTTGAAGATACTCTTGATGATATGGATGGATTGTTAAATAACATTTATGGCAGGAGAGGTGAAGAAGAAGATTTTGGTATGGACACAGAGGAGGTTGAAGAAGAACCTAATCAAGATGTTGCTACCTTCTATCGCTTACTGCAAGAGGCTAAGGAAAAATTGTACCCAAACTGTGAGTACACTAAACTATCGACGATTGTGAAACTACTTCATCTTAAAAGTATTCACAAGTGGACTAACAAGTCATTTGACGACTTACTTGACATTTTGATGGTCTTAATTCCTGATGGTAAGGTTAATTTGCCCGAGTCATTCAGTAGTGCTCGTAAGTATATTTCTGAATTAGGCCTTGGTTATGAGAAGTATGATGTCTGCGAGAAGAGTTGCACATTATACTGGGGTCCTCATAAAGATGCAACATCGTGCCTAGTTTGTAAAATGCCTAGATATGCATCTATAGACAGCAAGGGGAAGGGAAAACCACACAAGGTATTACGATATTTTCCATTGAAGCCTAGGTTGCAGAGGTTGTTTATGTCAAGTAAAACAGCTTCTGAGATGAGGTGGCATAAGGAGGGCAGAAGTGATGATGGTATAATGCGACATCCCGCTGATACTCCTGCGTGGAAGTCATTTGATGAGACATACCCATCTTTTGCATCTGATCCTAGAAACGTTAGACTGGGTGCAGCAATTGATGGCTTCCAACCTTTTGGCAACATGAGCTCCCAACATAGTATATGGCCAGTGGTTCTTATTCCCTATAACCTGCCTCCTTGGTTGTGCATGAAACAACCATATTTTATCATGTCAATGATAATACCTGGTCCTCATAGCCCGGGTATGGGTATCGATGTATTCTTGCAACCTATGATCAAGGATTTGAAGGACTTATGGGAAAATGGAGTTAACACGTACGATGCACATTCCAAGAAGAACTTTCAGTTGCGTGCTTCGATTCTATGGACTATTAGTGACTTTCCAGCTTATGCTGATTTCTCGGGATGGTCTACGAAAGGTTATAAGGCTTGTCCTTCATGTCATGCTGACACTAGGGATGGCAATGGGTCGGGTTGGGTCGGGTTTTGCCAAACCCAAACCCAAACCCATGGGTTTATCTTTGAAAAAAAACTCGGGGTAAAACCCACTGGGTTTGAAAAACTCAAACCCAACCCAACCCGTTGGGTATCCGCGGGTTCATGGGTACCCACGGGTTTTGTCGTAAAAAATTTACAATTACAAGTTCTTATCAAAATTAAAGTCAAATATCAATCTCTCAATACAAATTATCCATATATAAAACACCATTCTAGAAAATTCAAGCAAATCACAAATTAACTATACAAATTGTTCAACACCAATCTAGAAAACTCAAGAAAATTGAAGCAAATCACAAATTATCCATAAATAACATGTTTAATTGAAAGCTTCTTTCTTTCAATTAAGTTTCTCTACTCTACTCTCCACTCCATAACATCAACTTCATTCTACACAATTAAAAAGAAAAAAATTAGACATGTCTCCACAAATATAAATAAGATTAGTTGTTTAGAATATTAAATATACCGAAAAAATTAATTATATGGATGAGCGGGTACCCACGGGCCGGGTTTATCAAACCCAAACCCAACCCAACCCGGTGAATAGTTAACGATAATGAAGATGTCTTGAGAGTGGTGTTTGGTGCTCGCTCTGGCTATGTTCGCGGAAAAGGTACTGGGTACAAGTCAACTGCAAAGGGTATGACAAACAATCAGAATTGGAAGATAGAAAAACTGGAGGCTCAAGTTGTTGACCTAACTGCAAAATTAGCAGATCAAGGCAAACAAAATTATCCTTAACCCAAAGGTTCGAAAAATTGATGGAAATGATGGAAAATGAAAGGCATGAATCATCTTCTCGCAGTGGGCAAGTAAGTAGTCAATTTTCTATCTTATAGCTTACATGAATTTTTTCAATACATTTACAAAATCACAACCAGACTAACACACTCATAAAATTAGAGGGAGGATGCTCTCACTTCGGAAGACACACGTGGAGAAGAATATACAAGGGATGAATGTTCTAGTAAGGTATAAAATTTAATACTAAGGTTGAAGATTAAATATATTTAAATTACTAACATTCTCGTTCAAATTCGTTATACAGGCTAGACGTGCGAATAAGAAACGAAGTGCACCACACAAGCAGGTTTCGAACTCAAAAAGGAAAAATAGGTACTCAAGAGCCTTAAATTGTTATGGATTTTTATAGCTTTTCTTTTCTAAGATGGCTCAATGCATTTCTTTTCCCAATCGAGTCTTTGCTTCCATTTCATGCAATTGATGTCCTTGGCTCCTTGCCATATATTTAACTGTCAAATTTTGTCTAATTTCACTTCCAGGGAGCTAAGAGAAGAATGATGGTTGTTGGTGGAAACATGGTGCCGTATGAAGAGTTATAAGTGTCAGTCTTTTTTTTTAAGAGAGATAATAGAACAAATCATTGATTTAGAACTTGTTATCCAATATTTTCTTAGTTTTTTCTTGTTTCATTAGAGAATGGTTATTCTTTTAAACTATAAATGTTGGTTTGCCTAGTCTTGGATGGGATGACATTGTAGTAGTTTTTTTCTAATTTTTATGGAGATGATTTCTGATATTTTGCTATAAAATTTACGTAGATGACATTTTAGTGTCCCTCATGCTACCACATAAGGGACAACAAGTCGTCCCAAAATGTTATATGAGTGACAATGAGTTGTCCCCAACTATAAAGGTTAAAGACAATAGGACGTCCCTATAAGTTAAATACATCACAAATTGACGCCTCTAAAGACACTTCTTAAGGGATGATTAGTCGTCCCTACCAGTGAATAGGTGACAATTAGGCGTCTCCAATAATACAGTTTAAGGGACAATTGATCGTCCCCACAAGTGATACATGGGACAATTAGTCGTCTCCAAAGACACATGCTAAGGGACAATAGGTCGTTCATACGAGTTACATAGCGGACAATTAGTCGTTCCCAAAAGGCACATAAGTGACAACTCCTCGTCCCCTAATACAGAACTTAAGGGATAATTGTTTGTCCCTAAAAGTAATAGGTGACAACTTGTCGTCTCTAAAGATATAGTATAGGAGACCACTCTTAGTCCTTGAATAAATCTTTCAGGGACGAATTTTGGACTCCAATTTGACACCTATAGGAACGACATGTCGAACCTATAAAAAGAAAAGGGGGCAACAAATTATCCCCATATTGTCCCAACTCAATTATGAAATCAATTATGTGGGACAATAGGTTGTCCCTAGAAATGATGTTTAGGGGGCGAATTCTTGTCGCTAAAGTTATAGCTATGGGGACGACATATTGTCGCTACAGTTATAGCTATGGGGACGACATTTTGTCTTTCGTGGACAAGAAACGAGACGACGACTTGCGAGTATCGGGGACGACTGTCGTCCCTAGTAATGGGGACGACCTAGATTTTTGTCGTCCCCAAAAGAATAGAGGACAAGAGTATCCCCAACAACTATAGGGACGATTTTCCCTATTTCCGGGGACGACTTTTGTCGTCCCCAAACCTCATCTTTTTTGTAGTGTAAGAAATAAATTTAAGAGAAGATTTAGGCTGCAAGAATTAGGCGATTAGCTTAAATGGTTAAACTTGTTAGGTGCAATTTCGAAGGGATTGCTTTTGTTTCGTTTTCAGTAAAAGGAAGGTGGCAGGGACAAACATATTTCAGAGAAGTTCAGAGGTATTTTGGAAATTTCGGGAGAAGTATTTAAGCATAATGTTTGACCCGGATTAGTACCGGGGGATTAGTGTGGAACCTTGATCCGGACTCCCTCGTCTGATCTCCTCAGGAGTGGAAGAATCCTGTGGAGAGTCGGGGGCGGCCCCCGTGATCTACACTCCGACGCCCAAGTTAGAATATGATATATGATAGAGTGTAGAGAATGTAGAGAGAGATAGAGTTTAGAGAGAGAACCATAAGTGGTAAAGTTAGGGAAGGGAGAGAAGTCTCCTTGCTTGGAGGGTCTGGCCTCCTTATATAGGAGCCGGAGGCATCCTATGGACGCCTCCCGCTATCATGGACCCCCCGGGTAGGCTGGACGCCTCACGGTGATGGACGCCTTTCGGTGGTGGACGCCCCCCGGGTGGTCTGGACGCCTCCCGGTGTACTGGACCTTAGAATGGGATTGGGCCCAAGGTGAGACGCTTTGTGGTGGGCTTGGGCCCGTATTAGGCGGGTTAATACTAGACCCAACATTTGCCCCTTTGCTTCTTGTATTCTGTAAGAATGGAAGGAGTAAATAACGTGTTAAGGTGTATTAACTTGCCTTACTTGTGAGTCCGGACGATGCGGTTTTGCCCTTGTGCGGCTTTGCCCCTTGTGCGGCCATTGCTTGGTGATGGACGCCTCCGGTGATGGGCGCCCACGAGTGGACTGGACCCTTGCGGGTCCAAACGATGCGGTTTGCCCCTTGTGCGACCATTGTCTTTGCTTCTTAGCTTAGCATTCGATGTCTTGAGTTAGAGCTCTCAAGTCGTTTGAGATTTCCCCACTAGACCATTGCTGAGCGTGCTAATATGTAGGCCGTAACTGTGAGCTGTATGCGTTAAGCTGTTGGACCGCGAGATGGGCATGAGCTTGTGTGCATGTTAAGCGTAAGTTATTGGCTGAATATTAGGCGTTAGCTATGTGCTAGGGAGGGCGGCCCCCACGACTTGAGAGTTTTAACTCAAGGCGTCGTTTTTGTTTTGAAGATGCCACACCTGCTAGGAGGCGGGATCGTGTTTCTAGCTATACCGATGTCACGCCTACTGGGAAGCGGAATCGGGCTTCTACGTAGAGGGGAAGCATCGCTGAGGAAGCGGGATGCGGTTTTATATCTGCGAAAGATGTGAGTGACTAGTTCCCAATATACTTAGAGTTTAAATATGAGCATAGGATGTGGTGAGAAATATCATAGTATGATATTAGTGGCGGTCTTCATGGCATAGTATTTGAATATATCTTAGAAGGAAGTACTTAGCTGTAGGAGACGCAGTAGAGAAATGGTCGAATTAGTGAGAGTCGCGTTTTGATTCACAAAATCGTTTGTAGTGCAGTGGTATGCACTTCACTTTGTACGAGGAGGATCGGGTTCGATCCTCCATGGACGCCTTTCCAATATTATTTTTAAATTGAGCTCTTCACTCGTGGGCTTGCTGGACACTAATGTCATCAGGCGCGGAAGGCGGGCCGCGTTGGAGGTGGTTGTAGTCTTTGTTGCGGAGCGGCTGGGCCTGGAGGGCGGTCCACTTTGTCGAAATTGAGGAGGTGTGCCTTTGTTGCATGACAGAAGGCGGGCTGGGCTTGGAGGGCGGTCCACTTTGGTGGCTTTGATGCGGTCTTGGGCTTTGTGCGGGACGGACGAGTTGTCAGTTGGAGGCGGGCCCAAAGTAAGGTGTGCGGTTGCATGGTTGGCGGGCCAAATGCAGTTGGACCGAGGATTCGCCAGGCTTTGTTGAGAACCTTGATAAATAGAGTGCGATGCGAGTTCGAACCATGTGGACCGCATTCATTACTTACCCTTTTTTTTTAAATGAGGACACTCTTCATTTGATTGGGCGGTGCTTTATCCACTGATGCGACCATGCGGGGCCGTCGACTGTCAGCGGTTCTGCGAGGTCGGATGGGCTTCCCTTCGAGCCTGGGCTTTCTTGGCGGTTCGAGGTGTGGAACCGTGTTGGACTGGAACTGAAGGATGGAGGCGGCCCAACGACGTGGAAGGCAAGCTAAGGCGGTTTACTGGGCCAATATAGCTTTATTGGGAACTCCACATGACTTTTTCTTTGGTGAGAGAGAGTGACAGTGACCACAGCCTGCTTTTTGCTTGCTTTTGCAGGTCTGTCCCTTTCAAAAAGACATTGGAAGAGACAATGTGATGTTGACGGCAATAAGCCTCTCTTTTTCCAGTTGGAGCTCAGGCGGTGCGGGAAACTCCGGTGACCGGAGTCTGAAATATTTTTTTTTCTTCTTTCTTTGTTGCTTTAAAGATTGGCAGATCTGGCCAGCATCTTCTAGGCGCATCCCTCGCATGTAGTTGGTGAAGCGAGACTGATTTCTTTCAATCCTCTGATGGGATTTTGCGGTCGGGGCCGTCGGTGGTAATTAGTGGAGAAAGAATCGATTTCCTCTCCTCCTTCAGATACCAAACGAGAAGAGTACCAAATCAGGCCCCACGGTGGGCGCCAAAATGTTTGACCCGGATTAGTACCGGGGGATTAGTGTGGAACCTTGATCCGGACTCCCTCGTCTGATCTCCTCGGGAGTGGAAGAATCCTGTGGAGAGTCGGGGGCGGCCCCCGTGATCTAAACTCCGACGCCCAAGTTAGAATATGATATATGATAGAGTGTAGAGAATGTAGAGAGAGATAGAGTTTAGAGAGAGAACCATAAGTGGTAAAGTTAGGGAAGGGAGAGAAGTCTCCTTGCTTGGAGGGTCTGGCCTCCTAATATAGGAGCCGGAGGCATCCTATGGACGCCTCCCGCTATCATGGACCCCCCCCCCCCGGGTAGGCTGGACGCCTCACGGTGATGGACGCCTTTCGGTGGTGGACGCCCCCCGGGTGGTCTAGACGCCTCCCAGTGTACTGGACCTTAGAATGGGCTTGGGGCCAAGGTGAGACGCTTTGTGGTGGGCTTGGGCCCGTATTAGGCGGGTTAATACTAGACCCAACAGATAAGGATGGAGATTATCCTACCATACCCGCATTTGCCTAATATGCACTCTCTTACTCCCTCCCCTCTCCCTCTCTCTCTCTCTCTCTCTCTCTCTCTCGTACTCTGGCGAGCAGAACGAAGAAAGAAAAGGAACCTTCTTCGATCTACCTCTTTTCACTCTGATCCTCTCATGTCGATCTACCATTCTCCCTCTCTTACTCGATCTCGTTCCTCCTCCCCTCTTTCAAAAGACAATGAGAGAAAAGAAAAAGGGAATAACCACGATGACGAGGGAAACGAAAGGTTGTTGACGCCGGCGCTGATAATGATGGTGAGGACGGAATTCAGAGATAGCATTTTCATGATTGCATGTCGGGTTTAGAGTTCTTCTTTTAATTTTGGTGTTGTTGTAGATTCTAATCATTTCTTATTTTTTATTTCTGGGTTTTGGTTGAAGTTTCGGGCGAGAAGAGGAAATATGGAAGTCGCCGGTGGTGGAAATGAAGCAACTCCGACCGGCGACGAGAAGGATCGGCTTCTGACAGGAGGTTTCAGGTGGGGTTTTGTCATTTGGTATTGATTCGTTTTTCTTTGGTTTTTTTTGTTTTGATTTTTGGGGTTTTAGACGAGAGGAAAACAGGGAGCCGCTGCTGGCAGGATGGAGTTTCACCATGGCGGTGACTACGAAGATAATCTTTTTTTCGGTAGGATTTCTATGCGGTTTTTGCTTTTCATCATTTGGTGTACTTTTTCATCTTAATGTTGTGTGATGCTAACTCTGTTTCTCATTTATGCATGTTTCAAACAAAGTGCTTTAGGTGATATTCTACTTTAATCGATCTCCTTTTTTATTAAGTTAGATGGTTTAATTAGTTTTGGAAGTCTATTGATTTTGATGGGTCTCAAAACTAATTTATAAAACCTTTCCTTAGAAATCTATGGTTGCCTATGTGTGCTTGATGATTCACGGGCTTCTAGGGTGTTTAGTGGACTTGATTTGTGGCAAGGTGATGGCTTTATATTCTTGAGATTGGGTGTTCATGGTGGGTGCAATTCTGGAAATTTTTGGGTGAACTGGACATGAACTTTTGAACTTTAGTTTTAAAGTTTATTTGATGAGGTTTTCTTAAATCTTTGTGGCGTCTATGATGTGTTTGAACCCGGGTTCGAGTAATGAAATTAGTATGTTATGGTTTATATTTTGTTTGAAAAGGGGTTTTCTAGACGTAGAGGAGGAGCTTGAAACAAAAATGGTGTTTAAATAAAACCTTCATTAGTTGGGACTAACATGTGGATTTAGTTATGGGTTTTGATAATTAATATGAACTCGAACGAAGAGAAAGGGTAGAAAGTAGAGAATGATTGTGAATGATGATAATGATGATAGGGAGGTAAACTAACCTTACTGCTTGACGTTTATGGATGATCCTGCCTCGTATGAGGTTTGTGGTTGACCCTGCTTCCTCTATTATCTTCTGTGAGTTTACTGCCTCCTTGCTTGCTTCCTTCTTTTAGCTTCGTTGATGTCGTTTTCTCGATATTTTGGCTCTGGTTTTGGCCGAGAAGAAGGATATATGGAATTTTCAGAGTTTTTGCACCTTCTTTTTTTGTACATTCACTGAATGTGTTTGTGGGAAAGGGAGCATGGAGTTTTTTTTGCTTTTTGTTTGTGGTTTGTTGTCTGTATGTGTCTAAGAAGACGAAAAAGAAGCAGAAGCAGCAACAACAGGAAAGGAAGTCTCAAGAAGAAAGAAGTCGTGATTTCCTAGAAGAAGGGGAAGCAAAGTGCCGTCCAAAAGAGGAAGAAGGAAGCCCCGAGTTCCCTTTCTCTACAGCTCAAGCCCTTCTTTTATAGAGAGATTGCTACAGTGGTTACACTATTTGGCTTTGGGTGGAGGCTTGTGATTGGTTGTGAGGTTAGTAGGCTCCTAGGTAGGGGATAGTGTAGTAAACACTAACGGGTTTGGGTTTGGGTCGGACCAAGTTTGGTCAACTGGTCAGACCGAATGTTGTCTTTCTGGGCTTGGACTTTGACTATTGTTGGTTGATGTGGGCTTGTTGTGAGTTTTCACTTGGGCTTGAGGTTTGGCTTTGGCCTAAACCTTTTTAAGATGTAATATATAATTGTAATGGAATTTGTTTATTAAGTGTAATAAAAGTTACCATTCTTTTATTGGTTTTTCTTTGTAGCATGAGGTCCCAACCTCACAAAACCCGTAGCTTAAGATTCAATCCAATCATGGATTTTATCAACCAAATTGAGTCAATGCCTAATTTGTAAGACGAAATCTCATCACGATCTATTGCAAACCTTAAACAAAAAACTAAATTTTATTTAATTAGATAGGTTTTAACCCGGACAAAAAATGGTGTCTACAGTTGCCCCCCTTTGTATATTTCTTGGTATTTAAGAGATATACAAAGTTCTTTTAAGACACCACATTTTTACAATGTAGGGATAATTCGATTGTTTGCTAATGTGATATAGTCAACATGTCTGTAATAGTCGACAAAACAAAGTTGAATATGAGAATGTTAGTGAGCGAAATGAAGGTGAATATTTGGGTGATGACATTATTAAGTCGTCTATGATAGTCGACGGACAAGCTTAGTGTGAAGGTTTCAATTTTCTCATTATAGTTCACGAAACAAATTGACTAGAAGGTTCCTAAATTTCATGTGGTAGTCGACGTAAAAATTTTATTACGTGATAGTCGACGTAAAAATTTTAGTAGGTAGTTTTTAACTTGCTCGTGATAGTCGACGAAACAAAATTACTAGGTAATTTCTAAATTGCTTGTGATAGTGTACAGAACAAGTTTAGCCGGAGGGTCTAATTTGCTTGTGATAGTCGATGAAACAAATTGACTAGTATTACTAAATTGTCCGTGATATTCGACGGAGCAAGTTTAGCAAGTGGGTCTAATTTACTCGTGATAGTCGACGAAGCAAAGTGACTAGGTTTCCTAAATTGTCCGTGATAGTCGACGGAACAAACTTAGTAGGAGGATTAATTTGCTCGTGATAGTCGACGAAACAAATTTACTAGGTAATTTCTAAATTGCCCGTGATAGTCGATGGAACAAGTTTAGGAGGAGGATCTAATTTGCTCGTGATAGTGGATGAAAAACAATTTTCTAGGTAGGTTATAGGTTGCTCGTGATAGTCGACAGAACAAGTCTAGTACGAAGGTTTTAATTTGCTCGTGATAGTTGACGAAACAAAATTTTCTAGGTAGGTTCTAGGTTGCCCGTGATAGTAGACAGAACAAGTCTAGTACAAAGGTTTTAATTTGCTCGTGATAGTTGACGAAACAAAACTTTCTAGGTAGGTTCTAGGTTGCCCGTGATAGTCGACGCAACAAGTCTAGTACAAAGGTTTTAATTTGCTCGTGATAGTCGACGAAAAAAATTCTTTAGGTAATTTCTAGGTTGCCAGTGATAGTCGACGGAACAAGACTAGTACGAAGGTCTTAATTTGTCCGTGATATTCAACGAAACAAATTCTTTAAGTAAGTTCTAGGTTGCCCGTGATAGTTGACGGAACAAGTCTAGTACGAAGGTCTTAATTTGCTCGTAATAGTCGACGGAATATCAAAGTGTTGTTTTGTAAATGATTATGATGGATGGTTATGTCATGTGATAAGTACCAGGATGCTTTAGAAAGTGACCGCATAGCGGGTGACGAATCATGAAGAACCTAAATGCATGATGTAGTATAACAAATTTGGAAAATGGTCGTATGATAAGCCATGTTAAATGATGATTTTGTGAATTGTATGCAAAATAGAGGATATGATGTTTGGTAATTGGTGTGAAATAATGTTTTTTGCGATGGGTTTCTTTAAATTGATCACCCACAAGAACTGTACCATTTCTTTTGATCGACACGTTCCTTAGTTTTCCTCATGTTGGAGTAGTCTAGTGTCACCATGGGTACATTCTTCCTTTTGCGTGTGTCATCATTTCGCGGTACTGGGCTTGCCATCTATCATTTCCTCTTTCTCTGATCAGAGTGCCCAAGGTACGTCATTTCTGGAGACTGATGAAAGGTTGCCCCTATGCTTTCTCCACCTTGGACACTGGTGTTTTAGTGGTCGTTGTCTTAGCCATATGATCTTCCTATTCATGGGATGTGCTTGGTAGGTAGGGCTGGCTATTTGGTCTGGACTGTTTGGTTTTACCCGAAACCGGACCATATAACCCGGACCGGGACCGGATAGCAAACAATCCAATCTCATATTTGGGCTTAGATTTGAGGTAAAAAGCCATTTGGGACCGGATAAAAAACCGGATTAAGACCGGATAAGAGATCCCAACACCCAAAACCAACTCTTCACCCTTTGAGGCCTTAGGCCACTCAATTCCCCACAAGCTCAATCTAAAATCAAGACCAAATTGGGACCGGACGGGGTCAAGACCGGACCGGATCAAGAAATCATCCCATAGAGATTCTGATACTACCTCTCTAAGTCTTGCAAAAAGAAATAACCATCAGTGTCGGACTGTATCCAATCCATTCTTTGGTAGGTTGATTCTATAGGAGCATTTTGTAGCCTGGTGGTCTCGAGATAATGTGCTCCTTTAGTATTATTGATCTTCTTGCTATGTAAGCATGTTGTGGTTAGTTAAGAGGAATTTTTCATTTTGGAGTATTGTCTTGTTGATGTTGGTTTTCTAGACTTTCTCGTTGCCCAAACTAAGGTCTCACACGACTAGTATTGAGTCGTGCACTTCATTTGGTAGTCATGGTACATCGAGTGTGTTCTACTAGTCATTCGCTCAACGTTGTTTGACTGATTGGTTGGCTAGCTTGAATCAAAACTATTCAAGTTCTCTAACATTTGAAGAGTTGGGAGAGCCACTTTCTTTTCTCTTTCTGGGTGGCACCATTTTGCCCCTAAGAATACGTCATTTGCCTTCGCTTCTTCGGAACAAAGTGTGACTTTTACCAATTTTGACTGAAGATGAATGCAAACAAAGTTAAAAAAACCTCGTTTGAGAAAGCATATGGGAACTTGATTTTAGAAATCAAAGACTTGCTTTAGAGAAGTGTGTGCAATATGAATAAAATGGTTTATTGTGTGGTTAATTCCACATTTTTCAAAATTTGTTTTGCATAAGTCAAGCCATGAGAATAACCATAAGCCCTCACTCTCACTCTCAATTTTTCCCTCACTCATTCCTATGGGTGCTTTGAGTTTATGACATTTTAGCTACTATTAAGATTCTCGCCATCATGTTGAGGGGGAAAATGTGCTCGGGGTATAGACTGATCACATAGGGTTAGGGTTTTCTCTATATGGTCATATGGTGAAAGTTCTTGAACTTTCCTGAAAAATGATATTGTTTGATATGAGGAGACTCTCATCCTTATTTGTGTAAAGTTTCCTGACAAGATATTATAGCGTGCCCCCAAAGTATTAGAATGATTGATGGATAAGTGAGATCATCTTTTCTCATCGCAAAAAGTTTCCTGTGGAGGGATTTTTGGCTTGCCCCCAAAGTATGTGGATGGCTGATGGATAGAGGAGATCATTGTTGAGAACGTCCTATTTTCCTTGGAAATGGTGGTTCATCTAGGGTATCTTTATGGATATATATTTGGCTCATGATGTCTCATTGTCTTGAAGGGTAAGGCCGAGTAGTGAATAACTACGGTCATTTGAGTGGAAACCTGATTGTGATTTCCTTTGCCAAAATCCTTGTTTGATATTGAAAGGATCGGTAGAGGAGGTCTTGGGATGATGTAGGCTTCAACATGTCATTATCTTTCAAAATGATGAATGTTGAAGACCGTTGTGTGACATGCATGCTTGCTAAAATCTTCTTATCATGGGGTTTCTTCCTTGACGTGAAAGTGTTCGTTCAAGTGATGGATAATGAGGATGCACTTTAACTTATGCTGACATTATTGCTTGTTTATCCTTCTCATCCGTTTCTCTTAGGTTATTTCTTCAGACTTGGCAGGCAAACATCCTTTGGTTTGGAAAGCTGATACAATTGATGGTTAGCCCCACTTGAGTGTATAGATTTTGCAGATTGAGATGACGACCCTATATCGAGCTCTTGTGATCTCATTGACGGGGAACTCAAAATCATCTTTTTGACAAAGGTAGGTAGTGACTCGTGATGAGCTTGGGTTGCTTTAACTTTAAGTGCTCATGTAGGGGCATCTAATATGCAAGTCCCACAATCTTTCTTTTTCTTTTTACGTTTTCTTTGTTTTGACTTTCCTTGCCATTTTGCATTTTTTTTCTTTTTATTTTTGTGAGACTTAACGTTGTTATGCCCCATTCATTCTGTCATTTTGACTTGAGCATCAAAACGTTAGAAAAAACTTGATTATGAATTATTATTGTTACATTGTGTCTTGTTGGCTTGTTGCTAAATCAGATGAATGTATGATACTCATGCGAAATGAAATGAATGTGCGTATGCAAAATGATTTTTTGGTGGATGCATGATGTTTGTGAAATTGCTTTCATGATTGGTTTAGGATGAATGGAGAACAATAAAAATGAATTAAAAGCCTTTTGTGTGCATAATCAACTCACATGGTTTATGAAAATATGATAAAGATCAATCCATCATAAGTAAGCATACATCAAAACGATAAAAAAGAATCCATCATGTCATAAGCAAGCTCGCCTCCGGATCAGGGGACTGAACACCGTGTGGTGGATCAAACACCCTGTGGTTCGGCTCTAACCTTAGGATCAGAACCAGGATTTGGTCTGCAAAATTTTAGAAATCTGGGTTCGGGAGTACGGTTACATGTGGGGAAGTGTATTCACAACCCACAACGCCCAAAAAATTGGTACTACTTCTTTAACATATTTGGCTGTATTATTATTATTATTATTATTATTATTATTATTATTTGAATTTATTTATGTATGTAATTATATGATTTGATTAATTAGGTATTTATTTTTATCCAATTTGATTATACGTCTATTGACGTAGTTCTCAAAATTAAGAAAGAGTTTTGATTAGTTGGACTCGAACCTATTGGTTGCCTACGTACTCGAGTACTCGGGATCAAAGTCCATGTAGTTCGATTGAAATTGAGTGATTTGAAATGTTAACATTTACACGTTATATTGTTGAGAAAATTTGTTGGTCGGACTCGAACCTATTGGTTGCCTATGTACCCGAGTAGTCGGGATCAAAGTCCATGTAGTTCGATAAAAAGAGTGATTTGAAGTGTTAACGCTTACACGTTAAATTGTTGAGAAAATTTGTTAGTCGTACTTGAACCTATTGGTTGCCTACGTACCCGAGTAGTCGGAATCAAAGTCCACGAAGTTCGTTCAAGTAAATAGGTTTTGGAAAGAGGATCTTAACACGTTTCTAGTGATACGTGATTAAGATAATAACTGATTTTCTTATTTAAGCGATGTAATTTGGTATCCATGATTTGAGGAGAGAAAATTTGTTAGTTGGACTCGAACCAATTGGTTGCCTACGTACCCGAATAGTCGGGATCAAAGTCCGCGCAGTTCGATTAAATCGAGAGATTTTAAATATTGAGTCTCACGCATGGAAATGCAGAGACAATTTTTTAGTTTAACTCGAACCTATTGGTTGCCTACGTATCCGAGTAGTCGGGATCAAAGTCCTCGTAGTTCGTTTTAAAAAGTTTTGTGAGAAAGAAGGAAGCCTAACACGTTTTATTGATCGTGAGTTGGGCTTGAGATTGAATTTTTTAAGAAATAATTTTGATATGAAAATTATTATGATTTCAGCTTAAAAGCGACCACGATCTATTGACCATGGTTTCGAAAAATAGTTATGATGACATAGTAAGATTAAAAATCTCATGGGTCAGGTACTAGATGTTACTTAAGTATAGGAGTAGTCGAATTACATTTGAATTAAAGTGCCAATGAAGTTTGAATTTACATAGAAGGTAAGTGAAGAAATAAATCCAAGAGAAGATTCTGGTTGCAAGAATTAGGCGATTAGCTTAAATGGTTAAGCGTGTTATGTGGAATTTCGAAGGGATTGCTTTTGTTTCATTTTCAGTAAAAGGAAGGTGGCAGAGACAAGCATATTTAAGAGAAGTTCAGGGGTGTTTTGGACATTTTGTAAGGAGTATTTAAGCATAAGAATGGAGATTAGCCTAACCCTAGCCGCATTTTCCTAATCCGCACTCTCTTACTCTCCCCTCTCTCTCTCTCTCTCTCTCTCTCTCTCTCTCTCTCTCTCTCGTACTCTGGCGAGCAGGGCGAAGAAAGAAAAGGAACCTTCTTCGATCTGCCTGTTTTACTCTGATCCTCTCACGTCGATCTACCATTCTCCCTCTCTTACTCGATCTCGTCCCTCCTCCTCTCTTTCTAAAGACGACGAGAGAAAATAAAAAGGTGATAACCACGACGACGAGGGAGACAAAAGGCTGTTGACGCCGGCGATGATAATAATGGCGAGGAAGAAAATCGGAGGTAGAATTTTCAGGATTACATGTCGGGTTTGGAGTTCTTCTTTTGATTTTGGGGTCATTGTAGATTCTGATAATTTCTTATTTTTGATTTCTGGGTTTTGGTGGAAGTTTCGGGCGAGAAGAGGAAAGATTGAAGTCGCCGGCGGTGGAAATGAAGAAACTTCGACTAGCGACGAGAAGGATCGGCTTCCGACAGGAGGTTTCATGTGGGGTTTTCTCATTTAGTATTGATTCATTTTTCTTTGGTCTTGGTTGGTTCTGACCTTTCTTCCCCTGTTTTATTTGTTTTGATTTTTGGGGATTTAGACGAGAGGAAAACAGGGAGCCGCCGCTGGCAGATTGGAGTTTCACCATGACGGTAAATATGAGGACATAAGATAATCTTTTTTTTTGTAGGTTTTCTCTACGGTTTGTGTGTTAGTTGATGCTAACTCTATTTCTCCTTTATGCAGGTTTCAAACATAGTGCTTTAGGGGATACTTTACTTTAATCAATCTCCTTTTTTATTAAGTTAGATGGTTTAATTAGTTTAGGAAGTCTATATTTATTTTGATGGGTATCAAAACTAATTTATAATATCTTTCCTTAGGAAATCTATGGTTGCCTATGTGTTCTTGATGATTCACGGGCTTCTAGGGTGTTTAGTGGACTTGATTTGTGGCAAGGTGATGGCTTTATATTCTTGAGATTGGGTGTAATTCTGGAATTTTTTGGGTGAACTGGACATGAAATTTTGAACTTGAGTTTTAAAGTTTATTTGTAGCATGAGGCCCAACCTCACAAAATTCGTATCTTAAGATTCAACCCATGGATTTTATCAACCAAATTGAGTCATTGCCTAATTTCTAAGACGAAAGTTCATCACGATCAAGAGTTGCTAGTGCTAATCTCTTCGAGGAGACTTTAGCTAGAAGTTTATTTAAGACTTGTTATTGCAAACATTAAACAAAAAAGCTAAATTTTGTTTAATATAGATAGATTTTAACCTGGACAAAAAATTGTGTCTACACTGTGAAGGGGATCCACAGCTTTCTGGGTCATGCAGGCTTCTACCGACGCTTCATCAAAGAATTCTCGAATATCGTCTTGCCAATGACAAAGCTGCTTGAGATAGACGCACCATTTCATTTCACTCCATAGTGCATGGCTGCATTAGAGACTTCGAAGTAGAATCTTACCCATGCACCCATCCTGGTGACTCAAAATTGGTCTCTACCCTTCGAGCTAATGTGCGATGCAAGTGATTATGTGGTTGGATATGTTCTTGGCCAAAGACGCGATAAGCATTTCCAGCCTATCTACTACGCGTCGAAGACCTAGAACGATGCTCAGGAGAACTACACCACCACAGAGAAGGAGTTGCTCGCCGTGGTGTATGCGTTCAACAAGTTCTGACTCTATTTGGCGCTTTCTCATGTTGTGGTCTATACCGATCACTACGCCATCCGCTACTTGATGACCAAGGCTGACGTCAAGCCGAGGCTCATCCGTTGTATCCTGCTTCTGTAGGAGTTCGATATAGAGATCCAGGACAAGAAGGGAGTAAAGAACGTCGTCGCAGATTATCTTTCACAGTTGGAAGCCTCTGCGATGGATAACTTCATGGAAGAGATCTACGAATCCTTCCCGGATGAGCGACTTCTGGCACTATGCTTGGTGGAGAGTGTCACCCCTTGGTATTCTGATCTTGCCACTTATCTGGGGGGCAATCAGTTACCTAAGGGGATGGCTACTCACGCTAAGAGTAAATTCTTCTCTGACCTGAAGTACTATTTCTGGGAGGATCCATACCTCTTCAGGATCGAAGAAGATGGCGTGATTCGGCGGTGCATGATGGAACACGAGATGGGAGTCATCCTGTCTCACTGTCACGAAGGACCAGCTGGCAGTCATCACAGAGGGAACCACACGATGCAGAAGGTGCTCTATTCGGGCTTCTATACGTCCACGCTTTTTAAGGATGCTGATACCTTCGCACGCTAGTGCGATCAATATAGCGGTCAGGTAACATATCTACCCATGATGAGATGCCCAAGAAGTCATTTGTAACTTGTGAGATTTTTTTATGTCTGGGGCACTGACTTAATGGGTCCCAATCCTCCTTCGTTCGGTAATCTCTATATCTTGGTTCCTGTGGACTACGTCTCAAGGTGGCCAAAAGCTCAAGTCATGCCCACCAATGACGGAAGACTAGTCTGTTCATTTCTTAAGCAGCTTTTCTCCTGGTCGGGGACACCTTGAGCCATTATTAGTGGTAGAGACACTCATTTTCAATGGAAATTCACTAAGCTCCTCTCACGTTATGATGTGATGTACAAAGTGTTGGTGGCTTACCATCCCCAAACAAATGGTCAAGCCGAGCTGACGAACCGGGAGCTAAAACGGATCATTGAAAAGATGGTTGATCAATCCCGTAAAGATTGGTCCACCAATCTCGATGATACTTTGTGGGCGTATCGAATGGCCTACAAGACACCGATTGGTACCTCTCCATATCGGCTTTTCTATGGAAAGGCCTGCCACTTGCTTGTTGAGCTAGAGCATAAGGCCTTCTAGGCCCTTAAGCTGCTCAACCTTGATTTGAGTCTTGCAAGTACCGAGCAAAAATGCAGCTGGTGGAGTTAGAAGAGTGGCGTTATCACGTCTATGAGAACACCAGAGTGTACAAGGAGCACACCAAGCGTCTCCACGACGCTCGGCTCAAAGGCCCGAAAGAGTTTCAGGTGGGCGATCGAGTTCTTCTATACAAATCCCGCTTGTGACTCTTTCTGAGAAAGCTGCGCTCCCGGTGGTCTGGACCATTCACAGTCACTCAGGTGTTTCTCTATGGCACCAACGAAATTCCCAATCCGTAGATTGAGCCCTTCAAGGAAAACGGGCATTGCCTCAAGCTGTACCTAGGAGGTGATATCGAACGCGCGAAATTGGTGGTTGATCTCACAAACCCTTAGTTCCACCCCACCTCGGTTTGCATTTTTTCTCTTTTTCTATTTGTTTTTGTGGTTTTGTGTGTTTCAAGTGTCGAACGTGGAGTTTTGCATTCTTTTGTTGTGCCTTCGGCGACCCTATTTTTTGAAATTTTGGTCTCGGTGGTTAGCTGGCATTTTTTGAAATTTTCGGCAAATTTGGGCGGATGCAGGCATAACGGTCCCCAGGAGTTATGTCCTAAGGTGAGAAGTTACCGTCATGATCGTAACCCTCCCCCTCAGCCCGTAACTTTAAAATGCCCTCAGGATCGTCTGGGTTTTGACCCCAGAAGTTACGGGCTCAGCCTCAAAGTTACAGTCACGATCGCAACTTTAAGCATAGCCCGTAATTCTTCCTCGTTCAGGCGAACTAGCAAGTTATGGCCCAAGTTACGACCGTAACTCGCTAGATTAACCCATAACTCAATGACTCGTCCGATTCAACGAGTTACGGGTCTTAACTCGCCCGATCAAGCTGTAACTCTGACCCTTTCTATAAAAGGGCGGGTTACGCCCCGTACTCTCGTCTCTAGACTCCCAATTCCCTCGCCGGAAACATCGCCGCCGCCGCGTTTCTCTTGCTTTCTCTTGTCATTTGCGGCGCTGGACTCGGCGAGGTGAGGCTCTCTGACTGTTGCCCACCTTCCCGTCGTCAACCGCCATTCCTCCTTGCTGGAAATCACCTCCGGCGACCCTCAAGCAGTGGTTGTGGTGTCCGCGGTTCTGTCGTCTTTCTCTCATCTTTTCCCTTGCTCTACTCTCCTCCTTGTGTCTCCAGGTTGGTCTTCTTTACCCATCTTGTCTTCTTGAATAATCGGACTATAGGGTGTAGGGAGAATTGATCTGTTTTGCATATTTAGATGTTTTAGGCGGGAGAATGTAATTGCCTGAAAATGTGTGGCCTGCTTGATTTGTTAGAAACTGGATTACTACCCGTTTCTACGATTTTCATACTGTAGTATAGTGGATTGAGCTTAAGTGTGGGGGGAAATGTTGGCCCTGTTGGTCTGACTTCCCCGATTATTTTTGTTACTAAGAGGTTTCGAGGTGTGTGGTTGTCTGTTTTGCACGATAATGGTCAACCTAGACCATCCTTTCTTGCAGGGCCTCCGCTTCACCGAGGCCTATGATGCAACATTCACCAAGATGTTGGGGGTTGAGATTGGGTACCACTGCCGCCTCAATCTAGAGTACTTCCAGCATTTCTTGTGTCGCGAAGCCATCAAGGCGGCAGTCCCTCACCTGGGATGGAGGTGCCTGCTGGAGCTGTAGGACGACATCTTCGAGGAGCTCACGGTGTAGTTCTAAAGCACTTTCCGCCACGTACGGAAGCAGCAGGTCCCCTACGATGGCACGGTCTCCTTCTTCCTCGGAGGTGAACATCACAATCTAACCTATGATGAGTTCGTCGTCACCGTCGGCCTGGACCGTGACGACATGTTTCGAGTGGAGCCGACCATTCCCCCGGTGGACTTCAAGGCTTTCTACGAGCAGATCTGTCTGCATCAGCACATCGCGGTTCCCTTTTCACACAGCAAAACATGGGCCAGTCAGCTCCAGTCCCCGTGGCGGTTCCTCCATGTGTTGCGCACCCACTCCGTCATCCTCAGTCTGGAGGCCCCCGGTCAAGTGACCAAGAGGCATATGTACGCTCTGTGGACCATGTCTCGTCCGCTTGACAACATCAGTCTCACGTCAGTCTTGGTGATATCCTTCTCTCGGGTGAACAATCACTCGAAGGTGTAGACTCTCCATGGCGGACCTTACCTCACCCGTCTGGCCCGCCACTTCGGCGTGCCTCTAGATGAGTGTATCTGGGCCTGGCGCACCAGAGACTTCCTCGACAAGACCATGTGCTCCATGGGGATGATTCGGGTCACAAGGATGGACCCACGAATCCGTTGGGTCAAGGGCCTCCGGCTTGTGGAGTTTGTTGATGCGGCAGAGGCTGAGACTCCACCGGCTAGTTGGGGTCCACCACATCAGCCTAACCCTGACTCGCTGCAGTTTGTTCCGGTCATCCTGATGCGGGATACTCTTTGGATGCGCCACCCGGCGACCGCTGGGCAGCCATGGAGGCTCGCTTTGACAGGATTGAGGCGCGCCTAGATCATGAGCGTGATGCCTGCCGTTACTCTCACTTCCTGCTAGAGCGCCTGTGCTTGTCAGTCGACGTGGACACTTCCCATACCTTCTGGAACCTTCTCTGTCTCGGGATGAACACGAGGAGGATTGAGACTACCCTTGTGACGGGCTTCATGTGTTCTGTGTTTTGTGTTCCATATTTTTTGTGTCGAACGGGATTTTGTGTGTGTTTGGTTTTTCTTTTCTTCTTTTAAAGCCATTGGGCTGACTATTGTATCCTAACTCTTACCTAGTGTGAGTGGTTGTGTTGTGTTCTGTCTTGTTCTCAGAATCTTGTCCATCTTCCAATCTGCCCCTGCCGACTGGTCTTTCCTCCAGTCCCATGCAGTCCTTTTCTCCGGTAACATCGTTCCCCTTATCCTTCGCTCTTCTCCATCGAGGGCAATGTTGAACTTAAGTGTGGGAGATGTTTCTATTTGACTGCTTAGATGTGTTTGTGTGCTTGGAGCCTAGTCCACTGTCCAAATTAAACATTTGAGGGCTCCAAGCAATGTTTTCTACTGCATAAGCATATTGGCACTGTTTTTTTTCTTGCGATCTCTGATGATGGTTAGTAGTGATACACGAATGCCTTGTTTGTGACCGAGATGACTATGATGATGACTAAGAGCAACAGTAGAATTGTGTAGGGGTTCAGTTTGTCTTATGTTTGCAAACTAACTTGTGATATGGATCGTTTACTAGCCATCTACAGTTGTCTATGCATCTAGTTCAGGGAATCAGAATTAGGGATGGCAATTACCCACCCATGGGTAATTATACCCAAACCCAAGTAGATCCATTTATAATGGGTTGGGTATGGGTGAAGTGCATATGGGTTTAGGGGTTTGTAGATGGGTTTGGATAAGTTATGAATATTGCTTCCATAATCTAAATAGGTATGGGTTGGATATGGATATCCATTTACTTGAAGGTGTTTTAACTACACATGTAAAAATTGGACCTATTTGTAAAATTTGAAAAGTTCAGGTACCAAAATGTAAGACAAAAAATTTAGGTGCCAAAACGTAATTTTCATTGATATTTTGAGGACTTATATGCAAAAAAAAAAATTAGGTACTAAATATGCATATCTCTTAAGTTTAGGTACCAAACTGTAATTTGCATTTGGGCATGGGTACAAACCCAAATCCATTTGTTATAAACCCAACCCAACCCAAGTAAATGGGTATGGGTAGAAACCCATCAAACTCTACCCATATCCATCTATTTGGATTTCATACCCAACCCAATTGGGTTGGATAGTAAAAAACCCATGGGTATGGGCAAAATTGCCATCTCTAATCAGAATGTGAGATAGAGCATAAAGATAGCCATGTGAGGTTTGAGCCTGCTCGTTTCTTTCTTGTGCGATAAGTCCCTCTTCCATGATGTGTAGAACTCACATTGCCACTAGTTAGGATGATGGATGCTGACACGCCAAAACACAACACCAAACTGCGACCAAGTGTAACCGCAGTCCGGGAATGCAGTAACAGGCAAGTTCTATTATCAACCCGGGGTCTAGATCTACTGCCTACTCCGTGATTATCTATTATCTAGCCAACTAAGTCGAGTGAATGTTGTTTTAACTAAAAGCAGTAAAAAGCAGGAAATGGTTCGGTTTTCTCAAGCAAAGAAGAGTCACTCGGGAATGAGTCCCCCTAGCTCCTTGGTTTGGTTTCAATTGTAATTACCCTGGGTTGATTTACTGTTGATTAAACTGCGGAAGATCCGACAGTAGCTTGGAATCTCTTAAGCTGACTTAGCCCTCTCAGTTAAACTACCCGGCAGACGACTAGTCTTCACCGGACTAGAAAGCTGAGGCTATGAACAGAGAACTCCACTACTGGAATTGGATTCCAGTACAAAGCAGTAAACTGACTAACTCTCGTATAGCCAATCTTCTACTACCGAATGATGTAGCTCTAACAACCTAATCAGATTCTATCTATCTCAGGTTGCAGCAGAAATCAAGAAAAGCTGATCAGACTTCAATCAATTCAATGAATCATGCATCATTCGATTAAAACCAAACAGTATAATCATCCCAAGTCATTACAATCAAATCCCTAACACATGGAACTAGGGTTCTTCATACCCAAGTGAGAGAAGGGTTCTACTCCATAGAGAGAGAGAGAGAGAGAGGAAAACAGGATACAAAGTAGTCATGATCATGACAATGGGAAGAATCTGCTCAGGGATGATGATTTCCACTCCTATGACGAGCTCCAAGCTCGATTTGATGAAAACCAGCTCCAAGGTAGCTTCTAGGATGTGTTATTCGCACTTTCTCTCTAGGGCTCTGTTTTTGCTCTGAAAATTCGATTCTCTCACTTGTGGCCCGAAATTGGGTAAAAACCTGAAAATCCCGATCACACGGGCAGGCCACACGGCCGTGTGGCATACCCAGTTGACCGTGTGAGACACAAAACGCCGCGTTTCCAATAATTGCACTTCAGGCTACCTACACGGCCAGGGTCACACGGCCGTGTATCTCACCCAGTCTGCCCGTGTGAAGCCTCGTAGAATTCCACACGGCCACATTGCTCCTTCACACGGCCGTGTGGAATTTATTTGTGCCCGTGTGAAGGCTTGCACAATCCCACACGACCACATTGGTCACTTGCACGGCCGTGTGGGTTTTGTGTGTGCCCGTGTGGCTTCCTTAGCGACTTGCCTCGCGCCCGATCTTCGTCCAATCTACCCCGAACTCGCTCCTAAACCTTCATTCACTTACTAGGACCTGAAATATCACAAACAAGCACAACCTAGCGTGAAATCGGCCTAAAACACGAGAATCAACACCTCAAACGGCTCAAGAATAGGGGTGAAAACATGTGCAATTAGTGGTCTATAAGATGCATAGGATTAACGCACGACCAAATTGACTGCCCTGGTGTGTCATACCCCCTAGTTAGCCCATTTGATCCGTGTAAACTTCTTTCTTCATGTCTACAATGAAACATCGCCCTTTTTTGTATCTCTTTGAGGCTCCACAGAGTGGTTTTTGCATGTTTTCTGCTATTTCTGCTGGAAATAAGATTGAGGGTTGGAGGTAGTTCTTAAAATTGGGCATGTGCTTGCAAGGATAAATGAATGTGAAATAGTGGTGGTTCTCCCAAGAAAAAGAAGAAAAATAAAACAGAAGGGAACCACCACGAAAATCTTAATCATGTTGATTAAAGGTGTTTCTTAGCAGACCGGCTTAGAAATACTTACATATTCTTACTTCCTTCACTTGTGTGCTCTAAAGAACTTGGCTAATCCAGAATAGTAGAGAAAGAAGTAACAGGTTTGGTTGATTGTCGATGTGTTGGGTTTGGAAATGTGGAACGTTGTGTATGAATCCTTCCATCACCTTAAAGGTCTTTTTCCCATGTCCAAGACAATAGTCAGTCATCTGAACCCGTGTCTAAGACCTACTGACTAGTTAGTGGTGACACCCGATATGTGAACTCTAGCATTTAGAGGCTACCATCATGGTGAATAGACGTTAGAATTGAGAGAATAAGCACGCGCATTTTTCGCATCAAATTGTCCTGGCCCCACTAGTCGAGAGTGAGCGATTTCTTTTCTTATATTCTATATCCTGATGAGGACCTTGATTGCTTTGTCTTCGATTCTGGTGACTTGAACTCTATGCATGGTTGACTATGGTGTTTGAGTGGACAAGTTGTATCACGCTTTGATTCATGAACAAATAGGTAGACTCTTCCTTTGCATGATTTTGCTGCGGTCGGTTGTCATGTGAATGATCATTGCGGTTGTTGTTGTTGTACGTGTATTGGTGCTAGTTGTTTGTTGAAATCAATGTGTTTGTGTCGTATGTCATATCCCCAAAAGTGTTTTGAGTAGAAAATCTTGTAAGCTTTCCTTGTATCTGACTTGGTTTGCTTCGGGACAAACAAACGGTTAAGTGTGGGAGAATTTGATAACACTATATTTGAACATGTTTTCCCCTTCATTTCTTGATCATTTAAGCTTGGTGTCTCGCTCTCATGGCCTATTTTATGCTAGGTTGTGTTGGTTGATGATGTTTCAGGTCCTAGCACGTGAATAGGTACGAAGGAGCGAGTTTTGAGACATTTTGGAGCAAAATGGCAAAAGGCATGGAGAAGTTACGGCCCAGCTTTAGGAGTTATGCTTGCGACCGTAACTTTACCTAAGAGCCCGTAACTTCTCAACCGAAGGACCAAGGTTCCAGGAGCATCTTCAAAGTTACGGCCAAACCGGAGCAGTTATGGTCTGGACCGTAACTCGCCCTAAGAACCCGTAACTCTTGGGAGGCGATGACACAAGGATTTCAGGAGCGTTCCTCGAGTTAGGACCTCCCCTCTCAAGTTACGGTTGTGACCGTAACTCCTTGAGAGAAGTAGTACCTCTTGGTTTACGGGGCACAACGACGACAACGTTTTACAGAGGAGTTACAGGCTAGGAGAGGAAGTTACGGCCGTAACTTAGGTCGTAACTCGCGAATCTCCAGCTTAGAGAGAGTGAGAGTTACAGGCTCGGGAAAAAGGTAAAGGATTTGGATTTTTGAAGTTCTAAAGTTTGAAAGAGAACCTTAGAGAGACAGAGAGAGAGTGTCTGATGAAGCACAACCCTTGAGCAAGGATTGGAGCGATCTGAGGACCTCGGAGCTCGATTCCTCATCCTCAGAGTACCGATTAGCTGCTAGGAGCAGATTCTCATTGTCCACATGATGATTTCTCCTCCTAGCATGATGTTTCCACTTCTCTCCAATAATTTAACTTCCCTCTCATCTGGGTATGAAGAATCCTAGTGTTGTATGTTAGTAATGGTTGTATGAACCTCGTTTGCGAATGATTGATTTGATACATTCAATTAAAGAACTAATCAGAATTGCATGAGTCCTGATTAAACCTGTGTGATTCATGCTTTAACCTAGAATGATAGTCTCTGCATAGGTTGAAAGAGTAACCTTAAACTGGAAGTGGTGAATCGATTGCTTTAGTCGAGAAATTAATTCACTACTATGTACTAGAGTCAACGCAGTAGAGGGAGTTTGGTGCATTACCTTGGTTGGTTTATGTCGGTGGAGGTTAGTCGCCCACCGGGTATTCGAACGGAGAGGGTCTTGATTACTTTAGTCGAGATTCCAGACTTGTTAAGAAATTTTCGCAGTGTATAACCTGAACTAACTGCACAGTAGAGGGAATCATACCTGGATGACCTTTAGCACTTGAAAGAACCAGAACATTGCTTGCTTTTCGTTTCTTTAACTTTTAAACAACTTCACTAAACTGTTCCCGCTAGATAACAGAAGTTCACGGAGTAAACAGTAGATCTAGAGCCCGGGTCGATATTAAAACTAAACCCCTGTTTACATTTTCATCCTACGATTGCACTTGGTCGTAGTTTTGTGTTGTGTTATAGCGTGTCATTGACCAATGATCTTTTGATTACCATGATGTGCACCATTCTAATTGGAGTAGATCTGGTTCGGCTTGCTATTCTTGAAACTTTAATATTTCAGAGCAAGTTAAGTGGTTCATTTTATATTGACAACCAACCCTTCTAATCTCATAAATATGGCATACATTCCACTAGCATATCTACTATAGAGTATGCATTCATTTAATCAAAATTATTCTACTCTATTTCATGCATACATACAAAATTATATTTTAATCATATATCAATTCTAGCATTATCAATGCTTCTCAATTTCATGCATAAAGATATATGAAATTGATTCTAAATTATCATTTATTAATGACTCATAATGAAGGTTTCAGTCCTTACCTCTTTTCAATAAGTGTTTCTCAGCTTCTAAGAAATTATCGCGTCACATAAAAGGAGCAGCCGAATGTGCCAGTTCGAGCTCCTCAGCAGAGCCATAATCCTCACCACGACAACACTTTGCCATCTGGATCAGAGGTCTCCATCCCACGTCACTAACAGTGATACTAGTGGGGCCTATCCATTTGGCGATTCATACATGACAGGGTTAATTACATAAATATTCTTTTTTTTTTAATTTATCACAAATAAGGCAGATTAAAAAGTATTGACACAGATATTATGTATTTTTTTTAGGGTTCGAGGCGGGGCCGCCAAAGAATAAGGCGGGCCATGTTTTGAAAAATAAAAAGAGTCAGAGGCGCTGGCGCCTGAGTCTGCAGCATCCCCGCCATCCACCACTCCTTTTCTTTTATAAAACCTAGCGGCCGAACGTCCCTCCTCTTATCTTCTTCTTCTTCCTTCCCCAACAACACACACACCCCAACCACCGCCACTACCTCACCCAAACCAGATCGCGCCGGCGTTGCCTGCAGACATAACGCCACCGCCGCAGACACAGAGGTCGTCGCCCCAGACCCAGGCGCCTACGTCGCAGACAGAGGCGCCTCCGCCGCAGACAGAGGCGCCAGGACCTGAGTCGACGGAGCTGTCGTCCGACAAAGATGAAGCAGTTGCCGGCAGAGACAGGGGGAGAGGCCGGCGAGGTTGTGGAGGCGGCGACCGTTTTTGTGGTGAGAGTCTCGTCGGCGGCGGCCGGAATCTCGCTGCCGGCGGATTTTTTTTTTCTCGTTTTTTTAATTAATGTTTTTTTTGCTTTTGCAGTTCCTAGGCTTATGGACCCTTATTCGATGAGACTACCGCTTGCGACAATTGATCTAACTCCGGTCGATCCGATACTTCTTAGGGGACATGGTCAACATCGTATCGACTCAGTTTGGGCAAACGAGGTAAGTATTTGATAATTATTCATGTAAAGTTAATTAGCTAGTTAGATTAAATTATTTTAGTTGGTGAACTGAAATGTACGTAAATTAGAATAGAATTATATATCAAATTGAAATTAGCTATATTAGAATTTACTAGGTGAAATTAGAATTATTACGAATGAAATTGAATTAATATAAGTTTTGTGCACTATAGGCTGGTGATCGATCTTATCATGTTCGAGGTACGACCATGTTAGTCACGTACCATGAGCGTTATCAGCCATATCTCAGAGCGGCTGGCTTGTCTAGTGTTTTGTCCCTGGTCCCTATGAACTCTAATGCGAGTTCGATTACTACGCTCGTAGAGCGGTGGTGACCCGAGACGCCGACCTTCCATTTATCGTTTGGTGAGGTCACGATTATGTTAGAGGATGTTGTAACAGTGTCCGGTCTGGCGATCAACAGTGATGCCATCGTAGTTGACATACCGGATGAGGAGTGGCCGACGATCTGTTTGAGACTGTTAGGACGGATTCCAGATGATCTTTATGGCGGTGTTAGGATTGTTTGGCTGAGGGAGGAATTCAGTCATCTTCCGGCAAATGCATCCCAGGAGGTTATAGAGTAGTTTGCACGAGCTTATGCTCTATCTCTGATGGGAGGTGTACTGTTCCCGGATCGGTCTGGAGCTACGGTACACCTACAGTACCTACTTCTGATTGAGGATTGACAGAGAACTGGACGGTTCGCCTAGGGAGCAGCTGTTCTATCCTACCTGTATCGTGAGATGGGTAGGTCGGCTTTGCACATTACGCATTCGTCCACTTCTCTAGGAGGTGACCTTGGTGGATGGGTCGCCCTACTGCAGCTCTGGGCGTGGGAGTGATTCCCACATCTGACACCGCGACATTCAAAGATGAGGGCGCAGATTGCCGAGGATGCATCCCCACGTGGTCTTCAATGGCTTCCAACCAACATTCGTCAGTATGGTGACCAGCTATTCCAGTACAAGTTGTGGTTTGACGAGATGGAAACCATGGTGGTTAGTATATAACATTTCATTTTATAGAATAGATTTCATTTGTTTGTTTTAGATTTAGGGATAATAACTTGACCAGTTTTTTGGTGTAGTGGCAACCTTACGTTGAGAGAGTAGTTCATCTCAGAGGTAGTGTGATACAGTCTAAGACGTAACGAGCAGTAGTGCCACTGATCTGCTTTTCAGTGGTGATGTGGCACCATCCAGACCGCGTGCTCCAGCAGTTTGGCATGAGGAAGCATGAGCCTCATCAGCCACAGGCTGAGGTTAGGGTTATTCTATGTCAGACTACTCGTGGGCCATCGCGTGGCCAGCAGTTGGTACACGCCTCCAAAGATTCGCTTGCTTTGTGGAACCGTCGACATGAGTTCGTAACGACGGCTCCATACAGTGATGAGGTTTTAGCCTACCACTCGGAGCATATGGAGTGGTATCGAGATGTCACCAGACGTTCAGGCACACGGAGAGGAGCTGCAGTGGAGGCATTGTCTCCCAACCCGTGGGACGCTCTAGAGGGTTATGCAACCTTTCAGGAGACGATGTGGAATTATAAGCAGCATCTTCAGTCTCAGCAACATGGTGGTGGTGTACCTAAGGAGCAGATTCAGTCTCAACAAGATGATATGTTCGGTACACAGGATCATGATGGTGGTGTCGAGGGAGATCAGCCCCAGGAGTATGATGGTAGGCCTTCACGTAACAGGGTGCCTACGAGGTGTGGTACTGGCCGCCATCTAGTGGTGGAGCATGGTGGCCGTCGTGGTGGTCGTTAGTGAGACTATAATTTTTGTTATGTTATTATTATGTACTTCTTTGGGACTATTATGTGGACTATTTTTAACTTCATGTATTATGTTATTAACGATAAATACTCGGAACAACAAATAACAAACAACAACTCGGACATTTTATAATTTGGCCAACAACAACAAACTACGCATGGAAATACAACCACTACTTCAAACCATAACAACTATATGTAAAACAACAACAAATACATTTGATAAAAATTCGACCAAACTACATACCACGTCTATTACCACTACTTCCTCTTCCACCACCTCTCCCACGTTGTTGGCCAACACTTCCTCTCCCACTCCCACTTGCTTTGGCCACCACAAGTTGATGCATTATGGCCACTTTGGTTACAGTTGCTACACACTGTTTGAGATACACCCTCTCTTGGCCAATCCATCTCGTTGTGAATTCTTGTAACTCGTGGCCTCCACGGCTTCCTACACATGTGCACATTAGGATGGAGAATGTGACCATTATGCTTCTTCCAACCCTTATGTTCACCAAGAGGTGTCAAACTTGTCCCATAACAAGCCAACACTGTTTCCAACTTGTAGACATTGTTTACAAACCTATACGGATTAGCCCTCATTCGGTTGCAAGCTGCGATGGCATGAGAGAAAAGAATTTTATTTCCTTGAAATTTCCCACAGGTGCAAAATCTCGCCCGGTTGCGGTCGTCGAAGTGCACTGTGAGTGTGTTTGACCCCGTCATGTTGAAATTGTTGGGAGGAGTCTGTACTACATAGAGGCCTGACGTCGATCAATCGCTGTCACGAAATGTCCAACTGGCTTTTGTGACCACGGCTTCATCAGCTCTTCGCACTTGGTGGAGTACTGTGAAGGACCACTTCTAATTTATGCTCCTGTCTCCAACCTCATCTTATCGAATTTCTCCACCAATCGCCAATAGGTATGTTGCACAAGAGAAGCTATAGGAAGTGAACGAATACCTTTGAAAACACCATTGATGCTCTCTGCCATGTTGGATGTCATGATAGACCATCGACGACCGCCATTATAGTTATCATGCGCTAAGCTCCAACGAATTTGATGTTGGTCCACCCAGTTATCACAAGAAATATTTCTATCAGCCGCCACCTTCTTAAATTGCTCAACTTGACGATCGAACTTCTCCAAGCATTTTTCTCCGGCTAACAAAGTAAATAACCACACGAGTTAGATAAAATCATGACAAAATTACATTAAAGTAAATAACAAAATTAAATAAAGAAGGCTTACCGACTTGAAATAGTTGCTTATACATGATTTTGCTTTTAGTCTTTCTTTTCAAGTTGCTTGCGTAGTGTCGCATGCACCAACTCCACTCCCAACCTCTTTCGATGTCACCCATGGCTTCATGAGTCCCGCATGTCTATCCGAGATGATGCAGACATCATTTCAATCGGTCAAACCTTGAACGTAATTTATGAACCATGGCAACTTTCAGTATTCTCGGTCTCCATGATGGCAAATGCTATTGGAAAAATCTTCTTCCGACCATCAAATGAGCTCGCCATGAGTAGCACTCCTTTATACTTTCCAGTAAGAAATGT
Organism: Linum tenue; assembly: GCA_946122785.1. Lineage (NCBI taxonomy): Eukaryota > Viridiplantae > Streptophyta > Magnoliopsida > Malpighiales > Linaceae > Linum > Linum tenue. The sequence goes on along the minus strand of CAMGYJ010000004.1, from coordinate 25,084,042 downwards.
TCCATCAACAACCATGACTCCTGGACAATTCTTGAATCCATCTATACAAGATCCATAAGCCCAGAATACTCGCTGAAAGATCGAATGACCTGGTTGAGCTGAAGGAACTCTTACCCAATCAATCACTGATGTTGGCATTTTTCTCTTTACCACCCGCAAGAATGTTTGCAAATAATCATAGGATTCTTCCCAATTTCCATGCAACTTCTCCAATGCTCTTTGTTTCTCATACCAAGCCTTCTTGTAAGTAACTTGCATATTAAACTTATCTTTCAACTCGGCCTGCACAGTTAGAACACTCAGATTTGGTTGGGCACTAACCAAATGTTTGACGGCCTAAGATATAATATTGACATCAAGATGGTGATGATTCGTCGGTTGAGTCGTACTGCTACAAGAATGCACCAACTCGGCCTTTCTCACAGTCCATTCGCTTCCAACATCTCGACATCCAAACCGCACCATCCAAGGACAATTGTCATCATTGTGCCTCAAGCATCTGACCTTCCAAATTGAAGGTGACGACTCCACCACGCCATATTGACAGTTGTGTTGTAGTGCGTGGTATTTAATCACCACTTATGCAGCTTGTTTCGAGTGAAATATCCGCCCCTTGTAGAATTCTCCATCAAAACTAGCAACAACAGACATTGGACACTACGAGAAAAGTGGCTTTTGGCAACACTTCATATGTGTTGTAAAAAGTGCTGAAAGTGTTGCACATGTAATATGCAACACTTTTACTAGTTTCCTCTATAGGTGGTGTTGTATAAAGTAATATGCAATATTTTAAATTACACAATAGTTTCCTCTCTAGTTTCCTCTATAGGTGGTAACACAAATAATATGTGTTGCATATGTATATCGCTTATACAACACCTAAATAAATTACACAATACTTTTTTATGAGTATAACCAACATGTTTATACTTTACTAGTGACGAGTTTGATCGTCACATGCGATGTACCCAATCGTGACAACATACTTTAGTAACATATATTATAATTTTTTATGACTTCATGTTGACATCGATGTATTTCAATGGCTACCACTTTGAATGGTCACAAATGTGTCATTTTCAAACCATATTTTGTCACAAAAGAGAGTTTTTTGTGATGGTATTATCGTCACAACTCACAATATCATGCTTTTGTGACAAAAATATTGTTACAGATGCAACAACATCGATGACAAACTCTTTTTTGTCACAAATATTATACTTTTGGATCTAGTGTCTTTATCACAGTAACGAGAACTTGAGTTATCACAAATAATAATAATATTATCATATATACTTCTCTGATAAAAAAAACTACACTATAGGGGGGCTTGTACATCATTTATCTTCACAATCAAAGCCAAACACCAAAAAGAAATCATATAGTTCAGATTTCCATTTCTCCCCTATTTACTTTGCAAAACCAATACCACAAAACAAACTTATATATTCCAAAAGAGCACCGTGAACACCCATTCAACTTGATCAATAGAGTTTAGCAAGGGCGTCTAGCTGCTCACAATATGTTGTGATTGACCCTGACTTCCCTGAAATTGATTGATTTAACAATGTTTAATTAACAGTTCTGACAAATGGAACTAATTTCATATGATTAAGGACAAGTAATTGCCTATGAAAAACAAATCCTATAGGATGTATGAGTCACTAATTATTAACCACACTCAATCCACCTCTTCCGAAATAGACAAAAGATTACATCTAAAGAGGTTTCTTCCATCCTTACCATATTCAAAGTTGCAACCTCGGTGGATAGTTGTTGTATCCAACTAGAAACTGGGATTGTCAATTATTAACAATAATGGATGGATGGAAAACATTAATAAAAACATCACAAATAAAATAGATAAGCATAGTGAATCAAAACCAAGGAGACAAGTGAAACATAATCAGATAAGTAGAACAAAAAAACCTTTTACCTCCTCTGCTCTGGGGACGCCCAATAAATCTCTTCAAGATTCATCCATAAAGCAACTTCGTTTGCATTATACAATCCCTAAACTTCAATTTCCGCCGTTATGATTTTTCATCTCCATATATACCTGGGTCCTGCAAAAATCCAAACCAAATACGACTCAAAGACAGTACAATTATATAGCATAAGAAGAAACATAAGAGCGTCGGTGGTCAGGAGACGAAGACGAAAGGGATAGAGTAGAAATCGACTAACTTGTCGTCGTCTCTTCACATCACGCTCTTATATTACGATTGGCGAAGGAGGCGGAGTTTTAAGCACTAACAAAATAATAAACCCTAACCCTTTTCGTTCTGGATATAAAATAACCCCTTCCCTTCCTTTTAAATTTCAATTGACCGGGAAAAGATTCAAAAACTATAAACTTTAGGGTGCGCCTACGGTGACATGCATGTCAGGGTGACTTGTACTTTTCGGTTGACCTCAGTTAGGATTAGGTCGACCTCATTTAGGATTAGGTCGACCTCATATAGGATTAGGTCGACATAATCAGTTGTTTCAGTGTAAAAGCAGTTTCATGGTGCCTACTTTGGAGATTCATATCTTACAATTGGCTCGATGGAAATTGGAGATTAATGGCTTGTTTTAAAGCTGAAGTGTCCCTCTACACATTGAAGTGATTGGGAGCTCGATAGGAAGTCGAGAAGACCATTTTTGAACTTGATCAAAAGGCTATGTCAAAACTGGGAAACTGGCTGGAAGTCCAGAAGACCATTTTTCCGGCACACTTCGAGCACAAGCAAGCTGCCAGAAAAACAGTCTTCGTAGCAACTTCGACCCTTTTGTTTGAAGCCTTACAGATATACAATCTTTGATCGAATGACTTGAATTTGTATAAAAACATACCTAATTTAACGTGGTAGAGACCCCTGGACTCGACTCGCATCCATGCTTCTCGAATTGAGCTCCAAAGTAGGCTTCACAAACACGTTCCCAGACTTGGCCATTTTTAGGCAGTTTCCAAGTTTTGGCATAGTCTTTTGATTAGGTTCAAAAATTGTGTTCTGGACTTCTTATTGAGCTCCCAAGTACTTTAATGTGTAGAGGGACACTTGATCTTCAAAACAAGCCATTGATCTCCAATTTCCATCTAGCCAATTGTAAGATATGAATCTCCAAAGTAGGCACCATGAAAATGTTTTTACACTGAAACAACAGATTAGGTCGACCTAATCCTATATGAGGTCGACCGAAAAGTGCATGTCACCGTGACATGCATGTCACAGTAGCAAAATCGAAAAAAATCCAAAAGTACCACTGTTTAAAAAAAGAATTCCAAAAATACCACCCAACCCCAAAAAATTCCAAAAATACCACCCTTTTTCAAAAACCGCCACCCCACCCTGCGGTTTACACGAAAACCGCTTGTCGGGGGCGCGGTTTTCTATGCAAACCGCGGGACTAAGGGGCGGTTATAAAAAAAATTGGACCAAACCGCTGGGTGGGGTGGACTTCGGCCGAAACTTCAAACGAACGTAACTTTGCACTCGGGTATCCGATCGTAGCGATTTTTTTTTCATTTCGCATAACTTTTCAAGATCTACAACTTTTACTAGGATGAAATTTTCAAAACAGGAATTATTTGTGGATATACGGGACCTTGTGAATAACTTTATCTTTACATTTCCCAAATCCATGTACATTTTGAAATTATGATTATATTCAAAGTTGTAGATCTTGAAAAGTTATACGGAATAAAAAAAACATCATGACGTTTGGATTTCGGAGCACAAAGTTATGGCCGCCCAAAGTTTGACGAAAGGCGAGACCCGGCAGTTCGCGGCTTGCAAGATCTCAAAAAGTTTGCGGCCTCCATTTTTTGAATCCGAATAACTTTTTGAGATCTTGTAAGCCGCGAATCGCCGGGTCCCGCCTTCGTCTAAACAAAACGTCATTTGCAACCTCGAACGAGTCTTTTTTATTTCGTCAAACTTTGGGCGGCGATAACTTTGTGCTCCCAAATCAAAATGTCATAATTTTTTTTTGATTCCGCATAACTTTTCAAGATCTACAGCTTTTTACATAATCATAATTTCAAAATGTACATGGATTTGTGAAAAGTAAAGGTAAAGTTATTCCCAAGGTCCCGTATATCCACAAATAATTCCTGTTTTGAAAATTTCATCCTAGTAAAAGTTGTAGATCTTGAAAAGTTATGTGAAATGAAAAAAAGAATCGCTACGATCGGATACCTGAGTGCAAAGTTACATTCGTTTGAAGTTTCGCCCGAAGTTAGGAGTTGATCGGAAAAAAAAAAAATTTGGACCAAACCGCTGGGTGGGGTGGCGGTTTTGCCCAAAACCGCCACCCCACCCAGCGGTTTGGTCCAAATATTTTTTTATAACCGCCCCTTAGCCCCGCGGTTTGCATAGAAAACCGCGCCCCGACAAGCGGTTTTCGTGTAAACCGCAGGGTGGGGTGGCGGTTTTTGAAAAAGATGGTATTTCAGGAATTTTTTGGGGTTGAGTGGTATTTTTGGAATTCTTTTTTTAAACAGTGGTATTTCTGGAAAAAGTCCAGCAAAATCCTAAACTTTAACTTTCGCTATTTGTCCCGCCTAAGTGAATTAGTTTGAGCAAGCTTTTTTTCAATTTAATTTTTTCCTTCAAATTATAAAAGTTAACAAAGATCAATTAGAAAGGATATATGAAATGGTGGACATGTGATGGGTCAGATCGGCAATAATAATTAATTATTAATATATCTTACGAATTATCAAGATTAGTTACGCCATATGATAATTTCTCGTCCTCTTTATTACCCTGCAAGTAAAAATATGGAGGATAATTAGGATGCTCTCCATCGCCATCTTCCTTCTCCTCCTCCTCCTCCTCTCCGTCAACATCGTCATGATTGGATGGCATGCTCCATGTATCTTCTTCCTCTCCATCCCGATTCTCACTGAGCTCAGCATGTATCTCAGCACCCAAACAATAAGGTTTTGTGCTATAAAATCGAAAAGCACATTCAAACTATCATCATCCACAATAGGCATCAAATATTGAAATAAAACACCATTCTGCCATTCTGGAAGACGGTAAGTGAAACCTGTGATAACATCACTATCTCGTACTGCTTCGTCTCTATGCCGTATTGTCGGAATTAGATTCTCACAAAGTTTCTAATACGTCACCCTAGATGGAAGCGTCAACTGAAAACTACTACCACCAACGAATTAGAAGCCTAAATTATCCTCTACTTTCTCCAATTTCCACCGAACGACTAGTTCAAATCTTCTAAAATCACTACAAAAAAACAAACTCACTAATTAACTAAAGAAAATCATAATAGCATTTGAATAATATAATTAAAAAATTAAATGTGTCTCTTACCTATTAGCTATTTTTGCAGCAGCAACCAGAGCTTCTCCTCCTCAAACTTCGTTGATTTTTTTTGTAGTGAACAACTGAAACGAAATTCGCTGCTTTTATAGGGGGTAGCCAGCAATACGCTAGCGGACCCGCCTAGTCCTGGGCGCCATCGTCAGGTACAATTTCCCACAACATGCCTCAGTCTCGGGCGGTACTGCCTCAGTCTTTGGCGCCGCCGTTGTAAACTTTAATTAAATGATCCAAAAAAAACAGAAACGGCGGCGGCGTCTGAGTCTCAGGCAGTCTCGCTGGTTTTGCTCTCCAAAACACAATATCTGTGTCAATACTTTTTAATCCGCCTTATTTGTGGTAAATAAAAAAAAAACAATATTTATGTAATTAACCCTACATGACATTACAACTCTATCAATATAATAATAGAGTAAAATGTCCGCCATAGTCTCATTGTGCAGCGGAACCCACTTAGAGCCCAACAGTTAAGCAGCCACTAGCCCGACCCAACTTTTATTATTCTTTTGGGCTCCATCATCGCCGAGAGAAGCCGCATCTTACCCGAAAGCAAGCGTTCCGTCGGCTGTAAGTGGTCATTCGCCGCCGAGCTGTAGCAAGATCACAACACTGAACACATAAAAAAAAAGGCTTGCTATTTGCCGCCAAAAAAATTGCTATTTACCGCCAACTAAAAAAAAAATATTTATGTACATCCTTGGTTAAGAAGTTTCACAATCTACAACATATTCAACTTTCAGAAAACGTATTGAATCAGAAAAAATCGACGCTCGCCGGAAAACCACCGGGAAAGCCCATCCTCGACATAAACTGCGGACACGCATCCATGAATCATCACTAAGCAGGCGCGTCAATTTTTTATAGTTTCGAACAATTTTTCCGACGATTTGCAACGAACAGACGGTGGGCCGAAAATTTTTCCGGCAAGTTTTCCAATTTTCCAGCAAGTTTTCCAGTTTTTCCGGCGAAAACAAGGTGGCCCGAAAAAAATTTGCGCCCGGTGCGCCGCCGGGCCGAAAATATTTTGCGGCCGGTGCGACGCCCGGCCGAAATTCTTTTTCGGCCTGTCGTCGCCCCGGCCGCAATTTTTTTTCGGTAGGCCGACGAACACGCCGCCGGAAAAATTTTGGCCGCCGTGTTCGACGACCGGCCGAAAAAAATTTGCGGCCGCGGCGCCGCCGGCCCGAAAGAAGCTGGGCGTCGCACCGGCCGAAATTTTTTTTCGGCTCGGCGGCGTTCCGGCCACAATTTTTTTCGGGCCACCGTGTTTTTCGCCGGAAAACTGAAAAACTTACCAGAAAGGTATGAAAATTTACAAATGTTGTTTAAATTTTAGTAAAATGTTATTTTTTTCGTTGAATAGTAAAATGTTATTTATTTCAACATATGTCTTGTTTTTTTTTTCACGATATTTGTTGAAATAGGCTAAAAATGTTATAAACAAACGCATCCATCATATGTTATTCTATTAAAATTGTACACAAGAAAAAGGATTACGTGAATCATTACTATATTCAATTTATGTCTAAACTTTAAGTCGAAGAATGCATTAGATTAGGGAGATCATGAGAGAAAAACATGGCGAAATATCTTAATCTTCTCATAAGTATATGACTATATACTACATAAATATTTTTTAGATCCGAACTCATACTAATAGTTGGAAGACGGGTTGGGTCGGGTTCTATGGGTTTTGTAATCCAAAATCCAAACCCAACCCAAAAGAGGCGGGTTGTACAAAAGAAAACTCTCACTCAACCCAAAACCTTCGTTTTAGCGATAAATACGGGTGGGTTGGTTCGGGTTGGACGGGTGGGTCGGTTTGCGGGTGTGTTTGTTCACCCCTAGTTAATGGTATCCGAATTTATAGAATGAAAGGAAGGGAAGGAAGGAAAAATTCAAAATTTGAATTCCATTTTTTTTAGTTGGCGGCAAATAGCAATTTAGTTCCTTCCATCATCTTCAGGCACATGCATCCTCTTAATTTCACTTGTCCAATTAATTGCCCCTCAATCAATTAGGTGAGATTGAAATGATTCCCGGCTTCCTTTTCCCTTCGGGCTCCATCAGCTCCGTAGGAAACTAAAACCTAAGCTGCTGAAGTACTTTGAATAAAAAAAAAAACCCTAAGCTAATGAACTGCAACACTAAGCAGCCGGATAAAACAACAGACGGAGAAGTGGAGAAAAAGGTCATGTCTTCTATTTTCCGGCGAGAAAAAACTTGTGTTTGAATTCAATCAATGTAACTTTGACATCTTAAACAACGAAACTAACACAGTTCACTCCTCTCCGAACAATGTTCGAATGAGGGTGTTTGATGTTTTTGATGGTTTTTTGAGAACAAGCTAAGTTACGTTACTCTACTCCTATGGAGGTTCAGTGAGAGCTCTAGAAAATAAAACTATGGCTAATTTGCAGAGAAAAGGATAAAGTTTGACACTGTGAGTCAAATGTTTGGGTGTGAAACCCTGGCTTCTTCTTCGTTTCTCCTATTTATAGCCATTAGGAGTAACTGGCTAACTGCCTTGGTAACATCAGATTGGTAGCATCAGGGGATGAGGATTGAGAAGAAGAACGAGATCGGAGAAGAAATTGACAATTATATTAATTATTTTTTATTTGATTGGGGATGAAGAAAGGAGGCCACCGAAGGGTGAAGGCAGAATTGGGTAGGGTTTGGATGTTTTGGGGAAAATTAAGTTTTATTTTTATTTTTAAATAGTTGTAAAAATGAGATGAAAAATTTAAAATGTTAAAATTTATTTTTATTATATATGTTTTAATTTTCACATCACATATATAACGGTAAACAATGAGAGTTGACTGCCACATCAAATAAATTTGCAGTGTCGTATTACTCTATTATCTTAAAGTAGTCCTCTTGGAGTTGTTAGAAGTATTAGGAGTCAGTCGTAATATATTACTTCTGAAGAACAGAAGGCTGACTTGTTGACTAAAGTTGTCGCGAAAGCTCGTCATTGGTTCCTGGCTTACAAATTGATGTTGCGAAAGCACCATCAATTTGAGGGAGGGTGTTAGAAGTATTAGGAGTCAGTCGTAATTAACCATGTATATTTATGTTAATTAGGTCAATTACGGCATTCACGTGATAGGGTTAGGCGCCAGCTGGATGTATATAAGGGGTGGCGGCTGCCCTCTTCTGTAACCTAAGTATTCTAGTGAAATATATTGACTCTGAGAGGTTGCTCCTCTCCGTGAATTAGTCTCAATGATACTCGTTGAAAATACCACGTTAAACCGGGTATTGTTCTTGGTTTGATCTATTATTTGACAGGAGTAGAATAAAAATTCAAACTCTAATGCATTAGAAGACATGGAATTTTTTTGTAACAAATTAAGAAAATAAGGAAGAAGAAGAAACATGGAAAATGAGAAACACGTCAATGTGAGGACATGGACTGTTAAAGTAACGGGCATAACCCGTTTCCTGGAAATGAAACAAATGATAGAAGTTGAAAACTAAGATCGCCATCACGAGCTAGCTAGCTAGCTAGCTAATTCATATATATTGCATGATAACGTAATCCGATTTGGCTCTTCTTTTCATGTCTTTTACGAAGACCACAATTATATATTACATAAAACAATCCGACCCAAACCAGCTTCCTTGCATCTGCGTCAATAAATAGCTACGTACAACAATTAAGCACATCATATATATGGACCAATTAATTAATCTGGTAAAAAAGAAAAGAAAAGGAAAGAAAAGAAAAGAAAATGGGCATCCTCCTCGCGATCGCCGGCTTCACATTTGGCGGGATCCTTGTCACCGCCGTTTGGTTCGTCTACCTGTTGGTAAAATCCTACGCCGGGAAGTCAGTCAACAGCCCGGAGTATGCGCCGGTGAAGGGCACGGTGTTCCAGCAGATGCTCTACTTCAACCGGCTGTACGACCACCACACTCAGCTGGCCAGAAGTCACCGCACTTTCCGGCTGGTGGGCCCCAGCTGTAGCCACCTGTACACGACCGAGCCCAGGAACGTGGAGCACGTGCTGAAGACCAACTTCCACAGCTACTCCAAAGGCCGCTACAATCAAGAGATCATCACCGACGTTTTCGGCCACGGCATATTCGCCGTTGACGGCGACAAGTGGAAGCAGCAGCGGAAGCTCGCCAGCTTCGAGTTCTCCACCCGAGTTCTCAGGGATTTCAGCTGCTCCGTCTTCAGGAAGAACGCAGAGAAGCTCGTTGCGGTTGTCGGAGACGCGGCCGGCCGGGCCTTTGATGTGCAAGTAAGTCGCCCTGCCTGCCTGCACCTCTAATTGCAAACTCAATTAATAATCTATTATTTATTTGTTGAGATGCCCGATCTTAATTAAAGACAACATTGAATCATGGCCTTTGATTCAGACCCACCCACCGCTTTACCCGAACGTACAGGTTAAATCTAGCTAGTACCTTTGGTTTACCCCTTTTCTGACCCAAGCTCGTTTTTATAATTATTTTTCATTACCAATTTTTTTACCCAAAATCAAACAAAAACATCCTCCCTCGAACCGTTAGTTTACCACCGATCGTCGGGGACAGGCCAACACCAACGCTCGCCTATCGAGTTTTTTACTGTTTCCCTGGGATTTGAAACTGATATAAATTCAACTTTGTTCTATTTCTCCTACGATTTGGCTGTATCTCGATCGATATCATCATCCCCATCGCCCCCTGGAGTTTCTAGCCTGCGGATGATGACGGTGAATTGGTGATTGTCGAGGGACGATGATGCTGGTAGTAATTTGGATTTTGGATTGACGGTGGCAAGGATCTGTAAGAATTGGTTTCAGTATATGGTCATATATAGTACAATACATATATTGTGCATGCGTTTACCTTGCTCTTACAATTACAAGAATGGAAAGGAATTATGAGGAATTATTAGGCAAGATTATGAATTTATGACGGTAGGGAACTAATTCAGGAAACTCTATCAGGATCTCGGTGGTGATGGCGGCCGGCCAACCACAACGGCGGTGATCGATAGTGGTGGCGCTGATTCTCAAAGAGGAAAGAGAAATAGAAAGAGGAATTATGTTTAGGGTTTATTTATTTCTCTTAATCGACCTGGTCCAAGAAATTCAAATCAAACCTTTATGATTTGAATCGGCTAGATTTAGTGACAGTACCGGTGCTATACCGGCACCCTAGAATTCCCGAAATCTTAAATAAATATAAATAATAAATAAATATAAATAAAGTATAATAAAGGGGTTTGAGAAAAACACCCTATCCACGTCAGCCATAAAGAGCTCTCCTTAATTTTCGGAATTAGGGTATTTTTTTTCCTTTTCTATTTTATATATTATTCCGTGTTTTTTTCTAAGCAGCAGTTACCACTTACCACTAGGGCTGACTATTTGGTCCGGGTTTTTTAGTTTTACCTGAAACCGGACCGTATAACCCGGACCGGGACTGGATAGTAAACAATCCAATCCAATCTTTGGGTTTAGATTTGAGGTAAAAAATCGTTTGGGACCAGATCGAAAACTGGATAAAGACCGGATAAGAGAGCTCAACACCCAAAACTTAAGGGTAATTTGCATAAACGATTTGCACTTAGTACAAAACTTAACCAACTCCTCACCCTTTCAGGCCTTAGGCCACTCAAATTCCCACAAGCTCAATATAAAATCAAGACCGAATTGGGACCGGACCGGGTCAAGACCGGACTGTACCCAATCCAATCTTTGATCCTTATATTTTCAAAAAGACCGGATTGAACCAAATCAATTTGGACCAATTTAAGTGGACCGGACCGTATAACCATCCCTACTTACCACCCATTATAATTAGTTAATCAACGTTTCCCTTCTGATTTTTTGAACGTTTGTATTTTTCCTTTTTATTAACTTTCCGTGCTTTTTTGCTGAGATGTGAGAACAGTTGCCCACTATGTTTTCAATGCCCTAAAGATTGCATGTATTAATTAATTAATTAAAAACAATTTGGAAAACTGTACAGATCTTTTGGGACAATGTAGAATTTAGGGATGACAATGGATCAGTTCAGGGACGGATAGTGCATATTTGTTATCCTATTTAAAGTAGTTCGGGTTTTACTCATGCCCATATTTAGTGGCGGACCCAGAAATTTTTTATAGGGGTGTCCTCTTTTAAAAAATAAATTTAATAAAAATAAAATATTTGATAAAAATAAAATTGTAAATATGAAAATACCTTACTCGTACAGGTTAAAAAAGTCCATGATGTGTTTTCATATTCGGAAATAATTGTAGAATACACTTGGTGTCTATAGTGTTTAAAAAAATTGTCCCAGATTTAAATTATCCAACCTACCACTTATATTCCTATACACAAATGACAGTAGGATAATCATTTTTTCAAATTTAAGGGGTGTCCCTCACTATCAATTTTTTTTTGTCCATACGTAAATTATCATCGGGGGTTGGATAATCATTTTCCCAAAATTTAGGGGTGTCCGGGGACACCCCTAAACCCCCTTGGCCCGCCACTGCCCTTACCCACATGTGATACAGGTAGAAAATCAAAACCATGCCCATACCCGTTCGGATTTCGGATATCCAAGATATCCATGAGTAATAATTTCTCTTCATAACTCCAACAAATATGTTAACATTCATACGTATTCTCACATTACGTAAGAGGAAAAGTACGACAATACTTCACAAGAGTGAAGAAAATTAATTAAAACAACACAATTTCATGAAAATATTATATTTATATGCTAAATATAAAATATGTTAAAGAAAAATAATGATTATTTCGAGACAAAATACATGTGCATGTGTATAATCGGGCGGGTTCGGGTTGGATAGTGAGAAACCCATGCCCACCCATTACTTGTAATATTCGGGTTCGGATTTTACCCATACCCACTAAATGTCCTTCGGGTTCGGGTTCGAGTTTTACCCTACTCGATTAGGCCAAATTCGGGCGGATATTCACGGTTACGGATATTTTTGTCATTCCCAGTAGAATTATCAATTAGGATTTTTATGATAAACTTTTAAGAGCTATTTATAAACTCGATTTTTTGCTTTGATGTTTAATATGATCTTCTTTGTAAGAAAGTTATATTGATAAGGCAAAATACATATGGATAGCCATAATTTTGCACTTTGTGACAAATATAGCCAAGTTTTGAAAAATACACTAAAATAGCCTTTTCGTCCATAATTTTAACGGTGCAGTGATACATGCTTCCTGGACTAACGTCTTTTGATGATGTGTCAACTTTTTCTTCTGACTTTGCCAAGTTGGAAATGTCTATAATTAATAAAAAAAAAGAAAAATAAAAAAAAATAATGAAAATAAATGGACTGCCTTCTATCACCGATGAATTTCTTGCCGATTGCTCAAGTATTTTTATTTGAAACGGTGTATACTATTGGTATAGATGTGGACTCCATTATTAATGCATTCGCTAAATTAAAATACCGTCGTGTATAATTGACATTATAAAAACAAAACTATAATCATTAGATTTGTTTTATGGTTCTAAATGCGGCCCAGTGCTCTTTTCTGTTCTGGATCCGCCGCTGGACGTGAAATCAGAAGAACAACCCAGGCTTGACTGACCCAGTTGTTTATTATTTTAACTATGATTTTTTTACATAAACTAAGATCACCCAACCTCAATCACTAATTTTATTTATAATTTATTTTCTTCGTTTCCCAACCTCTTTGATACCTCTATTTGGTTAACTATGGATTGTCACACTCACATGATTACTAATTTGAATTTAATAAAAAAATTATGATTTCTTTTGTTAGATAATTTGAATGTTTTGTTAAATATTTTTGGTATTAGATGATATAGGTTTTGAAATTATTTATAATTAGTGATAAATTCACTTCTAATTTATTGTATTATGACTTTTATGTTATAGCGCATGAACGGTTTTATAAACGATTAACAACACTGTATAACGATTAACCATTGAACCATCAACCACTAGCTGTTTTGGTTGAACAATCGGTCCTAGTATGAAAACATAGCATTTTATTATATAAATATTATAGATCTCAAATACATGTGAAATATTATAATTTTTATCTAGACGCAATAAACCTCTTTAAAATACGATTCTACAAAATAATATAAGGGATTGTCAGGGGAAAAAATTGGCCATGTAAGCACTTCCTCGCTAGACCGCACTCTTCGGAGGGACAAATAAGACAATGCGCAATTACTCCCTCTCGCTATGGGCCTCCCAAAATCGGCCCAGAACTTCCCTTTTAAACCCCTCCTTTTTTTTCGGCTGTGAATACTGAAGAGCATTTTCAATCTTTGTCTATTTCTGGGAAATGTTATTATTTCAGAAAGAGAATGAGCTTGTATATAATTTTCATTTTTTATATTTTTACTTTCATTAGTTTGTATTATCCAGATTATAAACAATTTCGCCACCCCTCTCCATTCCTCATTTACACTTAATGTATTTTGGTGGTACACTCACAATTTTTTTTTCTTAAATAACCGGAAAGAGAATTATCCAAAAAATCAATAATGGGAGAGCTAAATTAATAAGAATATAATGAAAATAGAAAAAAAAGGAACTACTTCAAGATTGGTGAAAGTAGAAAATTTATAAAGTCAAAATATAAATCGTGTGACTTAACTAGGATGAAGAAGATAGTAAAAATAATTTGGATTTAAAGTATGAAAATTTAACTATGTCGTGCAGTGAAACATTAGGAGTTTAAAAACTGTTAATTTTTATTAATGGATTGTTTGTCAATTACATGAAAAAATGGAAAATTTGACAAAAGCTTTATTCTCTCTATCTACTACGAATTTCCGTCAATCACTAATTCATTTTTCACCTCTATTCAATCCCAATATATACCAATAAATCATTCCGGCCAAGGGGTCGGGCACCATCTAGTACGAATAAAAAAGATGAGAAAGTTTCATTCTTGACTTCAATTGAATAAAAAAAAATTAAATTTTTGGTATTTTGAACTAAAATATTGTTATAATCAATAATAATTTTTTGTAAAGTTACGTATATTCATAGATTAAATTGTAAAAGAAATATTACCGTTTATGCTAGTTCCTTATAAGGGGATTCTAATGTGCCGTGCCATTTTCCCCTTATATTGCCGGTTTCTTTAAAAAATTCCCGGTTATTGTTTTGATTAGGAAAATTGCAATTTGCTTTATTATAGGTTGTACGAGGCTTTATGTATTATTTTCATGATGCTTTGAACATATTAGGTGAAATTAGTTATTTGAGCACTTCTATTATGTTTTAAAGTATTGATGTTTATCGGAAAAAAAAAGTATTGGTGTTTCGATATACAATTAAATATGTACTATGAAATAACTTGTACAAGTTAAGTTTGTATCATAAGAAAATTTATATTATTATGTTATGATACAAGTTCAGTTTGTACTTTTAACGTTATGGTATAAATTCAATTTGTTACAAAAAGTATAGATACTAATTGAATTTGTACTATAACTTTAAAAGTACAAATTCAGTTTTTACCGAAAAGACAAAAAGAACTAAAACATTCATACTTTAAAGTATTGCAAAATTTCTCTTGTTATTTAAAAACAATTTACCCATCACAATTTCCCAATTTAGATAAATCCTTCTAAAAATAAAAAAAAATAGCCAAACTTGACAATGTTAGTTCTACAATGTTTTTATGGTAAAATTTACACTAAAATTATATTTGAGTTGTGCAATTAAAAATCTTGAATAGTTAAAATTATATAATCTAACGACAAAAATTGGGGAAAAGGTAATGGGTCTTCAAGAACTGTAAGTAGCAAGAGCCAATTGTTAGTAGATGTTTTTTTTTACGGTCTGGTCTGGTCCAGATAGACCACACTCAATGAAAAATAATGACAATTTGTTTAGTCAATCATACAAAAATTTGAATTAATAATCAAGAAAAATAATTACGTTTTGCCTTAAAACATTAATTCTAACATGCATGAATAATTTTGATACTTTAAATCTTAGTACATAACAAAGATACAAAGTAAAAACATCCCAGCTTACACCATAACGTCATAAACATTAACATAATGCCATATGAATACACAATTATCTCTACTCTCTGGTGAAATGTGGTTGTAAATGAAGGAGCTAGAGACGAGATTCTCAAAATTAAAGTTGAGACTTGAGTGTCGTAATTGTGGTAGTTGGAATAGTGGTCTAATGGGTTATTAACACGTATTGACAAGGGTCCACGGTTTGGTCCGGTAAACAGCGGTCTATACCAGACTAGACCAAGAGATAAAACATCAGATAATACAGACCATGGATCGACCAGACCATATTTAACGATCTACGGTTCGGACAAAACTGTGCGGTCCGATTTGTATCATGGTTTTTCTAACGGTCTGATCTATTTTCTCAGTCGTAACTAAAAGTAAACACACTCTAACTGCATGAATTGTTCAGGATGTTTTGATGAGATGCACGTTGGACTCGATATTTGAAGTAGGGTTTGGGGTGGAGTTGAGGTGCTTGGAGGGGAGCAGTAAAGAAGGCGGAGAATTCATGAAGGCATTTGACGATGCGAGTGCCTTGACTTACTGGCGCTATGCGGATCCATTCTGGCGGCTGAAGAGGCGATTCAATCTCGGCGCGGAGGCTTCCCTCAGGAGCAACATCCGAACCATCGACGACTTCGTCAGCCACGTCATCGCCACCAAGCGCCGAACCACCGCCAAGGTAAGGGTCTTATATATATATATATGGGTCAGACTGGCGTACGTCAGACGTATACTATACGTCAGGTACTACTAGTGAGATATCTCTATCTAGACCATGAATTAAATCGAGAATGGGGTATGATACTATACCCTAACCTCTAATGGATAAACCCCAGACACCGATTTTCTAAACCCCAACCCGATGTTTGATTTAATAAAAAACAAAACTGACCGTTGAGATTGCCCGAAGCTCATCTAAGTACATCTAACGGCTAGATCACCTGCCGTATACTATACACCTGACGTACACCAGTCATTTAGCGCGTATAATCAAATTACCATTGATGCGATTTAAATTTATTTAGGGTTTCAATGGGACCCTAATCAAATTTATCTTTAAAATATATCCATCAATTGACGTTTAATTAAATCATAACTAATAAGTTAGCAATATATTAATGATGAAGCGAGATATTAATAATACACAATTGTTATAAAAAAACTCCCAGCACATAGAAAACTTGTCGACTTAAGCCATACCAATTTTGGGCATTGTGGGGTGTGATTTCACTTCCCCACACGTAACCGTACTCCCGAACCTAGATTTCTATATTTCTATATCGAAGATGAAGCCTCGGTTCTGACCCACAGTTGCGACACCGCCCACGGGCTAGCACGACACGAGCACGGGCACGAAATAAATGGGCCAGCCGGGCCTAAACTTCGTGGACACGGGCACAAGCACGGGCACGAAACGATTTATAAGTGGGCCGTGTCGGGCCTAATATTTTCTAGACTTTATTGAGTATAAGAACGGACATGGCACGAAAATAATATTTATTTGATAGAAAATAAATATTAAAAGAAATATAGGTTCAAATATTACAAAACACAAGTAGAAAAATAATTTTTTGTTGTTGCTAGAAGTGTCATAAAGATATTAAACAAAGTAAAAATGGACAAAGAATTAAACAAAGCCAAATCACACTCGCTAGACTTCCAATTTTCTTTTCCCCCTTATTTGTTACTTTTCTCAAACATTATCGGTTAATACAATCTTCCCCAGACCAATTTTCACCTTCCTTTTCATTCTCTATTTTGGTTTCGTCCTTTTCATTAAACACGAATACGAGCATGACACGAGCACGAATAGGCACGATTCGAACCGTGCTCGGGCCCGGGCCGGGCCTAGCAAAGTTAACAAATGGGCTTGCATGGCACGACACGAAAACTGAAGGGTCGTGCCAAACTCGACACTAAATAAATGGGCCCGAAGCGTGCCCGTGCCGTGCCGGCCCAAGCACGACCTACCGCCCATGTACAGTCCAAAGCTTAATCTTTTCGGAGGTGGTGGCCGGAAGGGATTCCGTCTGGTCAACCATATTTTTTCCGTTTAATATAATTTTGAATAAAAAATAATCTAATGTGTAAAAAGACAATATGATGTGGCATCTATGTGGCTGCCACATCATCAAAAGTCAATATTGCTTTGAGCATCGTCTGGTCAACAGTTATATTTAACGGTCAACAAAAGTGTTAGGATACAAATGCCACAAAACTATCATACGATGTGATAGAAATGGAATATTGAAAAGAATAGAATACAAATGGCATTTTGTTGATAGTTTGGGTGTTGTAATGGTATTAGCCCTAAAATATTTAAATACATATTGTTATATTTTGAGTGAAAATAGACCTTCAAAATATGTGTTTACTATGATAATAACACTATGTTCATAAAAAAAATTCTTATATACTATTATCTTACTAATATGATGAAACTTCTACTATAATCTTACCACTATCATACAATCATCTAATTACAAATATGGCAGTATCATAAGACGTCTTACTATCATCTTACTACTATTATAAGATTTCATACTACAAATTTTATCAGTATCATGTCATGATCTCACCACTATGGTAATATTTCATACTATAAGGTTACCACTATCATATCTATCATGATATGATCTTAACACTATGGTAATATCATTATATGAAAATACTCTAAGATTTTGTGACTCCAAAAGAATATCAAAATGGATGTCATCTTATATGACACAAAAATCTAATCATCTTAGGAAATATTTTTTAAATCGAGTTAAAACTCGAGATATGATCAGTTAAAATTTGGTGAAATATTCACAAATCTATTAACATGATCAATGCAGTCAAAAGCGTGATTCTACCTATAAGCGAAAAAGGGGTAAAATCGTAATGCATAGAATTAAAGCGTAAAAACGTAAGTTTTTTATGCATGTTGTAAAATAACTAAAAAAAATTTAAGTACGGCATATACTATATAAAATATGAGTGCACATAATTTAGATAAGTGAATAAACACCTGCAATTCATGTATAAAGTAGAACAACTTATAACCTCTCAATAATAAGTTCATAAACATAAATCTTAACAATAATCCATCGACCCTCTATGCTAATGAATTTGGGAAGAGCCTAGCTGGTGAATTAGATTACTCTATTGAAGTTAAGAATGCATCAAAGCACTTGGTATGTACTTTTAATCTCACAAGTATCATATTATTGATAATTTACCTTTAATTTCATGACAAGAATACGTATTTAGTGAACTAAAAGCGTAAAAACGTAAAGCGTTTTGATGAACTAGAAGCGTAAAAACATAAGCTTTTAAGGTTTAAAGCGGAATTTAGTCCGATTTTATACAGTAAAATTTTTATATGGAAACGAAAGCGTGACGCTCACCTAAAAGCGTAAAATAGTAAGTTTTTAAATTTTAAAACGCGATTTGGACTGCATTGAACATGATGTTAATAACATCATCTTGGTAATCTGCATCAGCTAACTCTCATGCCCAAAAAAGGGAGCACATCCAGTCAGTAAATCAAATTTTAAATAGCCCACATTTAGTGTCTATGAGAGACATATAACTTTTACCCTATTAATTTCACGCACTATATCTATTTTTTTAAGTCATAATTCAATATTTTCACACATAAAAATCATATTAATTATTCTCTTCAAAAATGACATCCACTTTGATATATTTTGGAACAAAAAAAATTGAGACATATATTACCAGTCGAAACCATGGTGACAATCTTTGGTAGTATATAAGATTATATCATAATGGTATGAATAAACCATAGTATATAATTGTTTTATACATGGTAGTAGGATTATACTAACGTCCATTTATCATATTTGATCATCGTCTACCACCAGTTACCACCCTAAACCAAGGTGGTATACGATGGGATATTTGGTTTTGCATTTTTCCACAAAAATTTATAGATCAAATAGACCACGATAAACTCACTCCTTGTATGCAAAATTTCTCTTTTGAGTGAAAATGAAGGAGTTACGAGGGTTGTAACGAGGTATGAATTTTTTCCTCCAAATATATTAAAAATGGTGACACATTTTGTAGATCATAACAAACTCGTTCTATCTGTGCAATTTTTTTTTTTTGAAATCCAAATTAAAACATAGAAGATACATACCGATTGCAAAAGTAGGGGAACTAAAAGACATTTTAATCTCACCCTTTACAGCATCCAAAACAATGCAATTACAAAACCAATTTCATATGTTGCTCCTATTGTCATTACATAATTTATGCAATCTAACTCATCAAAATATTATCAAATATACATCAATACAATTCACTTGGAGTTTCATATATGACGGGCCAAAGTGATTTTATAGTACAAAAAATAAAAAAAATGGAAAAAAATAAATTATATTCTTTATCTTCCTTTCTTTAACTCGTATTAATGAGACAAAAGAGTTACACTAGAGTCACATGGACACACATAGCGAAGCAAAAAAATAAAACGCTATCAAACTAGGTACAATGAAATGGCTTTTCTCGCCACCAAATGGGCTGCCTATGGCAATCACGCCTAACAAATAAAAACCACAAGAATGGAAACACCAGCGAAGGACTTGGTTCTCTTCCAAAATAGCACCACCATGCACATCCTAAGCATTCTTAGTTGCCTCCTTCTCGAACACGACTAGCACTTCACCTTAAATACAACTTCTTGAATGCCATAAGCTAGGCACCACTAGATCACATCCCTGAGCGCCAACAATTCAACAAGGAATGGATCATCCAACTCCTCATATAGTTCGTCGCCAGCGCCATCAGTCTTCATGAACAATCCTTGAGGGCTGAGCCACCAGCTCCATGCGAGCCTGCACAAGTGGCCCCATCGGTATGAACATGCAAAGCCCTAGGTGGAGCATCCCCCACGCTACCCCTTCCCCCACCCCGCTCCCACCCCCAAGTTGCTCATTGAATTAGGATAAATGGACAGGGGTCGAAAAGAGAGTAGGTTAAAAAACCACCTAGTTTCTAGCTTTTCAGATACCCTGAAACAAAGCAACAAGATGCAATGCATCCGCACAAGCGGAATCCCCATCCTTATCAAACAATTGTCTGCAAAATATCTCCACATTACCCGTTGGGAGACTCGGTCGAAGTATTTAAAGCCCGAGGCGTCCTAAAGCTCCCTAGCAGGACGAAAATAAAAATAAAACAAATGCTCCAAGGATCCCACCTCCCCCAAACGAGTCAGGCGCACAGCCACACCCATGATACCATGAAATGGCAGGGCCTCCACAGTAGGAAGAACTCACCTAATTATTTTCCAAATAAAATATATCATCTTAGGTGGAACAGAAGCACTCCAAATCCTTCCCACAACTTTTTATCCCACGGTCTTACATCCTGCTTGAAAGAGGGATCACACCCCTTTCTAAATTGGGTGGCCAAGTGATATCCTGACTTAACGAAATAATACACGGACGCCATAGGAACCATAGGAAGCGGAAAAGAAAATATTTTTGGAACTACCTCCCAGGAAAACAACAACCGAATACGGTCCACATTCCATCGTCCTATACGTGCCAAGATTAGAGAAGCAACCGTTCCGTGAATTCTTCCTACCTTTGGACGGAGTCAAGGAGGACTCGGATGCAAAGCAGGAACCCAATCCGATGTAGCTAGGGAAATAATCTCAGCATTTTTGACCTACCATCGGAGCCACTGCTGAAGCAACGCTCGACCATGAAGAATATCACGCTACCCCCACAAAGGTAAGGAACCAGCCTAAAGAAAGGAACAATTCGGAAAATACTTCGCATTATAAATGCGTGCTAACAAAAAATTGGGTACTTTTCAGAAGCTACCATGATATCTTGGCCAATAAGGCTTGATTAAATTCCTCAAACCTGCGGAACCCATTCCATTTTCTTCCTTACTCATGCAAAGAGGACCTTCTGGAATTTAGTGTAGTTGCCACTCTGGAAGAATATAATCACTTTTCTCTCCCAATCCAGGTAGCTTGATGCATTGTTAGAGCCTAAGAAAGACGGCACAGATAGTTTGGTACCTCTTAGCTCTGCAACTGTGTTTTCCGATGGTCGTGCTCCGTAGTGATTAGTCGTCACTCGAAATTATGAATATGATCCACTAAAGTAGGATCGATTCCTGTTGGGGGCCTTGGTTCCGATTTGCTTCATAATTGTCATTTTGCCTTGTCAAATTTCCCGGCGGAACATGGTTGTTCGTCGCCATCCTTAGCTCGAAAAATTGGCAATTGATTTACTTAAATTGTGGCTGGAATGTGACGTTTAGCTGCGCCATGATTGTTTGCAACAATTCAGACCTTGTCCTAAGACCTTGTCCTCTTGGAAACTAGTCCTAGAGCTTTGGGTTGCGCCACTGTGTTCGAACCAGGCTCTGATGCTACTTTATGAGCCCTAACTTGGGTCTCAATTATTAGAATCACACAGCTCATCATATCCAAGAATCGGATTGAAACTTGAACAAAATAGGGTATGTGGTTATGGGTTTTGATATGGAACTTTTGTGCAATCTTTCAAAAGGAAGAAGGCTCGATAAGTATAGGTGGAAGCCAGGCCACGATCAATGTGTCCAATTGATTGATACAAGCACTCAAGCAACTCAAAGTCCACTTAGCAAAGCTCAATGAACCAAAACTCAAAGGTTTGTATTCCATCAACGAAATTTGAACTATAATGCAATAGAATAGGCTTTATTTAGAACTTAGCTAAGCTATCAGCTACAAAAGATGTCCTAAGCACAATGAAACTCAGAAATCAAACTAAAAATAACAAAGAATAGAAATCCTAGTGCAACAAGGAAACAGTTTGCTTGTTGTGCAAGACATAATTCCAGACTCCATATGATCTTGCACACGTTCGTTCAAAGCTTTAGAGGTATGTTCTTGATCATCCAATTCCTTTAGGTTGCTCAGAAAAATGTTTAATTTTGTGTACCAAACCCCTCTTGCTTCGACTCTCCCTCCTCCAGATCGAATAAGCCCTCAAAGTTAAGTATCCGAACACGGCTCCAGACTTGGCCAAAATTGGACAGTTTCTCAGTGTCTTCAGAGCAACTTCAACGAGTTGGTTATTGACCTTAGGGACTTTTCTTTGGACAAAGTAACCTTTAGAGATGTTGATCAAAGTAGGCACCATGAAATGAGTTTTACACTTGGCCAAATTCTGCCTCACTTCTTGCCAAGTTAGGTTGCTTCTTTGGCAAGTAATAAAGACTTAAGTACTTGGCTACTAGGGATCAAAATCCTCACTGAACTGCTCCCAAAATGGATCGAAAACATCCTTCCCTAACTTCCTTTTCATAAGCACCATGCCAGCTCCATCTTCATTCTCGATCTGCTCCAGAGGGGTTGAGGCTTGTGGAGAGGTTAAGCTTACTTCCTCGAGTCGAATTGAACTAGTGTTGATGATCAACATTGCCGAGAAGTGATTGAAATAGTTGTCTGGTCATCAGACATTGTCATTAGACTTCATCCCATTCGAGAAATTTGGGGTATTTTGTTTGGAGGATTCCCAATCCAATTTGTTGATCCCATGCATTTCTCCAGGCTCCGAATTGAAGGTCTGACCCACTCTCGAGTCTCGAATCATCTTCTTCATCTTCAATCCCACCAAGCTTCCTTTCCCGCCATCCTCTGATTTCAAAATTTCTTTACCCATAATTTGCAATCCGATTTTGAGCGTTTCTGATTCAGGCATCTTGGAGCATAATTGGGAGATCCTATAGCTTTCTGAAAACTTCCTTGATGATTCTGCATCATCAGTATAGATCAAACAACCTCGATCTCTCCAACCAATTTAGTCGATTTTTCCTCAGGTTTGGTCTTTTTCAAGGGAGTTTTGGCTTGCTTTGGATTCATCAATTGGACTTGCTTCGACGCAATCCAACGAGGTGACGCAGACTTGTCCGACTTGACAACCATGGTGTTCATTCTTCTTCTTGAAAGCATTCAACATGAATCATCGGGCTACCAAATTGGCTTCATTGGTTTCCTTTGAGTGTGTTCCACTAGATTCTCCCTTTTCTCGCCGTCGATTTGCCTCTAATTGTTAGTGATCAGCTCAAACTTCCGCCGATGATAATTTTTTGAGCAAGAAGTTATAGTTTCTATGCTTGAACTTGTAGAAATTTGTGTCTCTGTAGTGGAAAACCCTTCGATCAAACTACCAAGGGCGTCGATAACACCAAAATTGGTGTTATTTTTTCTTGATAATTTGCATTTTATTGGAGCTCATCTTGGAAAATAACACAAGAGTCAAAATATACAAGGCTTCAAGCCTAAACAGTTCCTTTTAGCATAAATAAAGCAAACTACGGGTTACAAATATTGCTATCTATAATCCGCATAAGAGAGGGGAATCGGTTAAGATGACTGTTAAAGTCTGCATTCCCACAGCTGTGCATATAGACTTCTTCCCTTAGTGCTTCAACAAGACCTTTTGGAGTGCGTGGACTGCTCGCAATCACACGACAACAACGCTCCTTCCAGATAAAGGAGGCACACCAGCACCACAAAGACGTTTCAACCAGGCTTTCTGCATCACCTCTTTGCGCACAATCACAAATTTGTTGTAGCATTTCCTCCCACGAAGGTGATAGCTGAATTGGATCCATCATCACTGCAGAAACAAAAGAAACCGTATAGGTACACTGACAAAACAGGTGTTGCCGAGATTCACTGGTAGCTTCACAGAGCACACAAGCATCATTTGTTATTTTGCCCCAGCTTTTCAGCTTGTCCCTTGTGACAATCTTGTCCAAAATAATCAACCAAGTTAACAAACGATATCGAGGCATAGTGAATTTGCTCCATATAACCTTCCACCATTGCACATGAGGCTTCTTGATTCTAGTATCATTCCAAACCAGTGAAACAAAGTATCAAATCATCTTCTTACCCTGCCAAAGAACAGCCCCCTCAGAATAAACATCCATCATATAGCATATCAAGGATCTGATTTTTAACAATTGCTTCCAAATCCATGACCCTGTTGAAGTCATCTTAACATTCCAGATAGATTGCTCCCTGAGCCTATATCGAAGCATCCAGGCCACCCAAAAGCTTCCACCTTGAAGAAGGAGAATCCAGATGAGTTTTGCGGTACTAGCAATATTCTAGGTGACCTGGTCCTTAAGCCCTAAACCACCCTCTTGCTCTGGTATAGCCAAAACTGCCAAACACTCCTCAATCAATATAGGATCCACTCTGACATCTTTATTAACTATTCCATTTCCAAACAAATCCATATAGTATTTGATGGCATCATTTTCAATATATGGAATCTTAGTCAGTACCTCCCCACTTGGAGAAATTAGTTTCCTAATTTGCTTCCATGCAGTTCGGATCTTGGCTGAGTTGTGCCTTGCAGTTCAGGATTTCTGCCTGAAAAAAGCCTCCTCCGCTTTTAATAGAGTAGAGTAGGTATGCCTGGCTACTGCAATTGCTACAAGGATGGACTGCGCAAGGCTTGGAGCTGCAATGTTCTTACTTCTTCCCCTTGATCCTTCACTCGAGCAGAGATGTCTGAGTAATGATCTTTATTCAGCTTCAGGAGTTCTTGCTTCAGAATATAGAGTCTATGCTTTACAGCAAAGAATCATGTGCCCTTGACTCTCTGTAACCAGCAATCCTGTAAGACTTGCTTATAAGATTCATGCTTCTCTCACATTTCAAAGTAATGGAAAGGCTTAGGAAAGCTTCTGGTAGGGAACCGGGGAACAATCTTCATGCCACAGTGATCAGAGAAATCTGGTGCAAGAAATTATGCAACACTATCAAGAAAATAAAGAAACTCTATGTACTCTAAGGTATCGAAGCATGAAATCATGCTTCAAGGGGCTATTGAAACCCCTCGTGTTCCACAGTATGATTTTCTTTTATGAAAAGAAGTCACATTGGTGACTACTCCTTTACTACGAAGGCCCTCCCTACCCTTTTGATCGTGCACCATTGATTACTTTGTTAAACTCCTCTTACGATGGCAACGCACTTGGGGTGACCGGAGGCGTTATATCCACAATAGTCTCTTTACCATTATTTCCAGCCACCTGCACAGTCACCTCTTTCTCTATCTCAGTACTTACATCATCCACTCCAAGCTCCAGGGGGAAGTAGAGAACAATCATGGCCAAACGATTCACACTTAGAGCAACAAGGCGGTACAACAAAATACTCTACCCCTATGAGCATTTCTTTCATATCATCAGGTGTAATACTTAACTTGTCTACTCTAGGCTTGTTCGCTTTAATCTCAACACAAATTCTCACAGAACCCAGCTTCTTCTGATACGTGGTAGAGTAGTACATCAAAAGAGGCTTACCAATTGAACTAGCAATACGACCCAGACCCTCTAATGACTTTATATATACACATGTCTTTATCCACCATTCTTATGCTGTTTGAGCCTCATTTCTTATATCTTATGCCGATTTCACGCTAGGTTGTTCTCGTTTGTGTTATTTCAACTCCTAGTACGTGATTGGAGGTTTGGGAGCGAGTTTCGGGTCGATTGGACGAAAGTTGGATGTTTGGCGAGAAGCTGAGGAATCCACAAGGCCAGACCTAGCAGCCACATGGCCGTGTGGTGTGGCCGTGTGGAATCCCATTAGGCGGCCAAGCCACACTGGCCGTGTTTTGGGACCCTTGAGGCCGTGTGGAAATTCCAAGGAGCTCACACGGTCAGCCTAAGAATCCACACGGGCGTGCACTTTTGGCCGTGCAGCGTGCCTAACCTCATTAGATGGAACACCGCGTTTTGGCACTCACACGGGAAGATTGGGAATACACACGGCCGTGTCGCCTGGCCGTGTGGTCGGGAAATTCTGGGTTTTAACCCAATTCGAGCCTAATGAGAGGGAATCGATTTCCTGGAGCAAAAACAAAGCCCTTGAGAGAGAAAGTGCGAAGAACACCCCCTAAGAGGGGTTTTGGAACTGGGTTTCATCAATCAAGCTTGGAAATCATCCTTGGAGTGAAGATCACCATCCTAGAGCAGATTCTTCCCATCTTGTTGAGTATGACTGCTTTGTTTGTTGTTTTCCTCTCTCTCTCTATGGAGTAGAACCCTCTCTCACTTGGGTATGAAGAACCCTAGTTCTATGTATCAGGGATCATTGTTGTAAAGATGTTTGGATTGTGATATTGTTTGATTATAATCGATTGAAGTGTTTTGATTGAGTTAATTGAAGCCTGATCATCTTTTATTGATTTCTGCTGCAACCTGAGATAGATAGAATCTGATTAGGTTGTTAGAGCTTCTTCAATCGGTAGTAGTGAATCGATTATACGAGAGTTAGTCGATTCACTGCTTTGTATTGGAATTCAGTTCCAGTAGTGGAGTTCTGTGTTCATAGCCTCAGCTTTCTATCCCGATGAAGACTAATCGTTTGCCGGGTAGTTTGACTAAGAGGACTTGGTCAGCTTAAGAGATTCCAAGCTACTGTCGGATCTTCCGCAGTATAATCAACAGTAAAGCAACCAAAAGTAATTACAACTTTGATCTAACTAAGGAGCTAGGGGGACTCATTCCCGAGTGACTCTTTCCTTGCTTTAGAAAACCGAACAATTTCATGCTTTCTTACTGCTTTTAGTTAAAATCACAATCACTCGACTTAGTTTGCTAGATAATTAATAATCACGGAGTAGGCAGTAGATCTAGGACTCGGGTTGACAAATAGAGCTTGCCACTTACTGCATTTCCGGACTGCGATACACTTGGTCGAAGTTTGGTGTTGTGTTTTAGCGTGCCACGGTCCTCCCTCGAAAACCCACCTGCAGACCGACTCAGACGGAAATTGGAACAGGACAAGACCATCCTCAAGCAAAGATACCTTTACTTCGCCTTCCTTGCCCCAAATCCAGTTTTCCCAGAATCGGAGAGTGGAGATTGACGGAGGATTGACCAGAAACTGGCCTACTAGGTTATGCTCCAAGCGCTTTGCCCCTTCCTTGACAACCGATTTAGGGATTCGAAGCGAGCCGTTAATAAACTCTGGTTCAAATTAATCGAGCCGATTTTCCTCTGCCACGTGGAACAGCGATGCCAGAATCTACCGTCACCAACGGCACCCGATGAGGCTCTGTCAGCGACGACGACCACCAGTGAAGATGAAATCGGTGTTATTTACCCTCTATCTTATGGTATGTTTTGTGCCAATTCATGTGCTTAAGCGTTTAAACATTGTCAAATACATCCCTATTTCGTTCCTATTTTATTTTGATGTGATTATAGGGTGTATTAATCAATATGTGCAAATTAGGTACAAAACAATGTCACAAGTATAGGTGTCAATCGGGCGGGTTCGGTCTGGGTTCAATCGGGTTGCGGGTTAGTCGGGTTGCGGGTTCATTGGGTGGCGGGTTCATTGGGTCGGGTTCAATCACGTTCGGGTTCAATCGGGTTCGGGTTAGTCGGGTTGCGGGTTAATCGGGTTCGGGTTCAATCGGGTTGCGGGCAAATCGGGTTACGGGTTCATTGGGTTTCGGGCTGGACGGGTTGTGGGCGGATCGGGTTGCGGGTTGTTCGGGCAGAACATCGAGTTACTTATTCGTTACCAACTTACATATTCTATAACACTAATTTAGAGTGTTTTCACAATTTTTAACCAATTTCTTTCTACCTCGGTTTTGTATTTAATTAAAAAAAATAGTCAAAATGTTGAATCCATTTGTATGACTTGCAAACTTGTCCTGTTATTAATCGTAATTGATAAAGGCTCGACATAACAATATGTTAACAAATCCATTATATACTATACAATTAAGGCTCGACAAAAATTACTTAGCTAGAATTCAGCTAGAGCTCACTGCAAGCTTCAAAGCAGGGCTCAGTAGCTCTTGAGCAAGCTCAACAAGCCATATTCACTGAGCCCAACTAAAATGAAAAAGAACTTCAAATAGGGTTTTACCAACCCAAACTAATATCAATAGTTATGGCAGCAACCCAAAAGGCATGCAACCTAAGCTACACTTGGGCAGAATTCCATAAGTAGAGGCCCAAATCAAATTGAGCTTCTTAATGGACTCCACAATCTTAGCCTGAAGAAGTTCACTCAATTTATAGCTATTTTGGGAAGAGATTTTTTGGTTACAACCGATGTGGTATAAAAATCACTAACCCTGCAGTAGCCAACGCCAAGCAGCAAACATGATACTTTCTGCAGCAAACATACAACTGTTTATTCACTCTAGAACAAGCACCGGGACATGATCCTGCAAAATCAGCAAACCAAAGGTGGAGCCAAGAAAATTCTCGTTAGGACCGCAAGCATAGCTTCGACAGCTCCCCCACACTTAAGGACCACCTAGGGTAAGCACTCAAGCACAAAGCAGTTGATTTGCAAACAAACCAACCGCTAATCAAGCAAGAATCCTGGTAAAAGCAAGGCATTTAAACAATTAGGCATCCATCATTCATGAGCAACTCAAATCCACTACATCCCTCACCCTATTCTAGTTCAAACATGCCAAACCAATCACAGTTCTCGGGCCTAACATCTACAGTCCGATTTTCCAGGAAAAAACAAATTGAGCAAGAAACACATTTGGAAACACAAGTAGGACCGTAGATGGACGCGAGTAGAGGGTGAGGGACGCGAAACCACGGCCAAAACGGCCCCGGAGGGTTCGCTGGAAAACCCGCCGAAAATTCACTGGAAAACTCGGTCGGGTATTTCAAGGTCGCGGTCGGGTATTCAACCTTTGTCGCAAATCACGAACAGAGGGGGCCCTGCCGCGAGGCCAAAATACCCAGTCGGATATGTTGGCTCCTGGTCGGGGATTTAAGCTTCGGCGCCCCCTAGACAGAAGGGCTCCCGGCCGAGAGGCCAAAATACCCGGTCGGGAATTTTGTCTCCTGGCCGGGTATTTCTCCCTTCTCGGCAAAAATTTGCTCTCCATTTTTTCGAACTCCCCTGCACGAAAACACCAAAACGAGCCATACCAAACGACCTAATTTCATCACAGACGTGCAAATGACTCGATCACACCACAAAACAAAGGAAAAAGGGAAAGAAATGCAAACCGTGGTGGGGTTGCCTCCCCACAAGCACTTCTTAACCGATTTTTAGCTGGACGCCCATGGCGGATGCTCAAAGTGTTGTAGGAACAGGTGCCTCCAAGAGCGGATCCACATCGCTCTTGAAGTACAGCTTCAGATGGTGGCCATGCACACGAAGGGTGTGACCACCATCACTTGTCAACTCGACCTGGCCATCTGGCAGGATGCAAGCGAGTGAGTACTCGGATGGCCAGGGTGGTCATGGCTCAAGAGGCGGGACCAGCTTATACTGGTCTCCAGCTTTCTTTTTAGCCGGTTGAGCGACCTGCAGGTTCGGCCGCCACGCCTCCCTGATCTTTTCTCTGGGTAATGAGCTGGATGGGAGTGGCGGCGAAGGAATGAGAGGAGAATCCTGCAAAATGGGCAGCACAGGAGGATACACGACAGACTCATGCACCTGATGAGAGATAGCATGCATAGGCGGGATAGCAGTCATATTGTTAACAGCAATGAAAAATGTTATCTGCTCCTCGCCATTTCTAAAGACCAAAGTCCCGTCACAGACATCTATGAGGGCCCTGGCGGTGGCCATGAAAGGCCTTCCTAGTATAAGGTACACTTCTGCATCTTCATTGATGTCTAAGACAACTAAATCCACAGGATAAAAGAACTTACCAAGCTTAACCAGGAGGTCTTCCACTATGCCCCTAGGATGGACCACAGATCGTTCAGCTAATTGAATACACATCCTAGTTGCACTGGGTTCACCTAGGCCTAGTTTCTTGAACAATTCGTATGGGACACTATTGATACTAGCACCTAGATCCACCAGGGACCTCTCTACATGCAGTTTTCCAATGGAGCACGGGATAGTAAAACTCCCTGGGTCCTTGCGTTTTTCGGGCAGCTTGTTCTGCAGGATGGCAGAACACTCCTCGCTCAGCATCACTATCGAGAGATCCCCAAGTTTCTTTTTTTGGTGAGGAGATCCTTCATGAACTTGGCATACTTGGGCATCTTTGACAGTGCCTCCATGAATGGCTGGCTGATGTTGACCTACTTCAACATTGCCATGAATTTGGCAAACTCAGTCTCTAGCTTGTCCTTGTGCGGTCGAGTGGGGAAAGGAAGCTGGGGAACATTATCCTTAACCAATGGTTGTGGCTTGGGAGCAGGTGCTTCTTTCTCAATCCACACTTCTTCTTTGTCAGCTGGAAGTGCTGAAGCTGGCGTTGGCTTCTCCTGCCTGGCCGGAGCAGCGATATCAGATGTCGTCTTGCCACTTCGCGTAGTGATGGCATCTAACTGCTGGTGAGGCTCGCGAGGATTTGGGATGGTGGTGGCAGACAGAGTTCCCGGTGCTCTGGTGGTGTTTTGGCGAGCAATGCCTCCAATATGGGTCTGGAGAGCCAGCAGTATGGCCACATGGTTCCTCTAGCCTGTCTCCAGCGCTATGATGCACTTGTCCAACCTGGCAAAATTTGTCGTGCTGGTGCTCACGAAGGTCTGCACCACGTTCTTCAGCTCTGACATCTGATCATCCTGTGCTGGAGTTGCTGTCGGCTGGGCAAACTGTCTCTGCTACTGCTGAAATGGTTGCCCTTGTCTGGCTTTGAAGGGTTGCCTTTGCTGAAAACCACCTGCTCTATCTGGGAAGCCGGGAGGCTTGGTAGTGTTGCTGGTGTGGTTGTTCAAGGAGAAGTTGGGAAGCTGGCGCCACCCCTCATTATATGTTCCACTGTAATGATCAAGGTGTCGAGCATTAGCGATGAAGTCCAACTGCTCCTGGGGTGTAGTAGACTCCCGCATAGCCTGGCAGTCTTCTACCAAGTGATTGGATCTATCGCACCACTAGCACTGTGCAACCGAGTGGCCAGCCAATCCTCTGCTCGGAATGAGACTCTTAGGCTGCTTTAATGTTTGGACCAGCTCGGCCACCTCCCGCTCTAGCCCGAATCTAGCATCCATAGAAGGCACACAACGATCCCGGGAGTTTCTGGCTCTAGTGCTCTGCCCCCAAGAGTGATCTCTAGCAGCCAAAGTACTGATCATCTGATTCAGCTCGGGTGGAGTCTTGGTGACAATGTCCACTCCTGGGCATAGAGACTCGATCACCCTCTGCCTCACTGGCAGTTAGAGCACTGTAGAAGTTCCCCACTGTGAATGCATCACTAAAACCGTGATGGGGACACTGCCTGAAAAATCCCGAGTACCGCTCCCAGGCATTACGTAGTGACTCGTCTGGCTCCTAGTGGAAATGAGTGATCTCCGGTTGAATCTCCGTGGTCTTCAAGGCCGGGTAGTGGTTGTGCACAAACTTGTCGGCCAGATCGTCTCATGACGTGATGGACAGTGGGGGCTGGGTCTCTAACCACCTCTTTGCATGCCCCGCCAGATAGTGGGGGAAGAGGTGAAGACAGATCGCGTCATCTGGTACACCATTCAGCTTGAACTCATTGGTAAGATGCAAGAACCGGGAAAGGTGCACCCTTGCCTCTTCAGAGTCCCTGCTCAGATGGTCATCGACGTGCACTTCCTCCGTAGCCAGTCTAGCTCGCTGTTGTCTACTAAGCTGGCGATAAGTGCGTTCTAGCTCCGAGTCTAATGGTAGTAAGTCTCTCAGCTGGCTACGGGTCATACACTACCTGCGCACAACCCAAGCAAGCAAACCCGTGAAGGCACAAGTGGGACAAAGCAAAACAAACAAAGCGAAAAAGAAATGCTAAAGTAACAGAGACCACATTTCTTCAACAACGTAGTCGTCCCCGGCAATGACGCAAAAACTTGACTCGCTTTTACCGTCACACTAGAAAGTGGCCAAGTGTAACCACCTACTAATGCGTAGTATAGCGAGTTTAGTACTAAATGTCAACCCGGGTCCTAGGTGTGATGACTACTCCGTGAGATTCTTATTATTTAGCGGTTGACCTGTAGTGAAGTTCCAACTAAACTAGCAAGCAAAAGCAGTAAATGTTGTTTTCCAAGTTCGAGAGAGGTCACCCAGATATGGTTCCCCCTAGACTGCAGTTAAGCCAAGTTGTAATTTTACAAGTTCAGATTCAACGATAATTATACTGCGGGGGGTTCTTGGACAGTCTGCAGTCTCGACTAAAGTTCTCCAGACCCTCTCAATCTGAGTCTCCAGCGGGCGACTAACCTCCACCAGAGTAAACAGACGGAGGCCCTAACGTACCAAACCTCCTCTACTAGAATAAATCCAGTACAGAATAGTGAATCGACTCATCGACCAAAGTCGTCAATTCACTACCTTCAATCAAGGGTGCTTTATCAACCTAGGCAGATATTCTCATTCTTGGTAAAAGCAGGAATAATAGGAATTTGATCAGGATTCATGCACTTCAGAAAATCATGCCTCAATTGAATATAATCAGTATCAAAGAATTCGTACTTGGGTTCATACAACCAGACCTAACATACAAATCTAGGGTTCTTCATACCCAGGTAAGTGAGAGAGTTTACTCCATAGAGAGAGGAGGGAAATCTAGGTCAGATGAAAAAAGCATGCTGTGAAGGATGAGAATCTGCTTCTGGTAATCAATCTGCACTTCTCCAAGCTTAAACCGAGCTCCAATGGTAATGAAGATCGATCTAGGGCTCTTGGAGACTTTGGTTCGTCGCTCTCTGTCTCTAGGTATCTGCTTTCTTTCTCTCAAATTCGGATCCTTCTAAAAAATGGCCTTCTTTCCCTCAAAAGGGAGCAGATCGCGATACCCGGCCGTAATACCCGGTCGGGTATTTCAGGCGGCCGGCCGGGTATTTTGAAACGCAGCGCAATGGCCATAGGAGAATACCCGATCGATGTCCATAATACCCAATCGGGTATTTAGGCGATCCAGCTGAGACCCCTTCTGTTCCTTGGTCTCCAAAATGTGCTTTACCCGGCCTCCTTTTGCATTTTACCTGGTCGCGTATTTCAACTCCTGACCGGAAATTTTCATCTGGCAGCTTCTCTGCTCCATACTTCCATTTTCCGACCCAAAACTCGTTCTCACACCTCCATATCCACGCCAAGTCCTTAAATATGACATAACAAACAACCTAGCATGAAATCGGCCTAAAACACGAGAATCAACTATCAAACGGTTCAAGAAATTGTGGTCAAAACATGTACAAATAATGGTCTATAGTATCATACCAAGAAACCCCTCACAGAGTCTCGTCACTAGAATATCGAGGAAGGTCAAGGATATAATTTATCATACAAAGGAATCACATGAAGGAAGCAGTCATGTCCTCGGTTCAGGATCTTACATTCTTACAAGCGGAGAGCGTGCATTAAACTCACACGTCAAAGTCTGATTGTGAGATATTTGGGCAATACCGGCAAGCACATGGCGTCAGCATCCCCACTTTTACCAAAAAGAATAGTCAATTTCATCTAGTTATTGAGAAGTGGCACTCACATCATCGAGCATCAAGAAGACTTTCTACCTTTCGATAATCGTCCTACCAAATACAAGTGCTAGACCAGGGAAAATGTGAAACGTATATGGGGTATGACAAAGTCAAGTAAGTCCCACACACACACAAAAAAAAAAGCAAAAAGCAAAAGAAAAGAAAAACAAACAAAATGTCTTGGGGCTTACAATTTAGGTGCCCTCGGTTTAGCATTTGAAGTACCAACTATCTGTACCAAGCCAAGGTCTTTGTTGATTAACCTCAAGATACAGCAATGAGGACCTTCAAGCATGAAACTTCCATGATAAGAAAACAGTTATAGCCAAAATCACATCATCCAAGGGACTCATCATTTTGAGAGAAAGCCAGAAGCTGAAAATCCACAACATTCAACATTTAGAGGCCAAACAAGGATCTCGACAAGTTTCAAGCCAGATTGCACTCACGAAAATCATAGCCTCGGCTAGTGAAAAATACTGAGGGGCTAACCTAGCTGAAGAAACATTCCTAGAAAAATTCACTAGTATTTTCGAACAAGACTTTGTCAGCAAAAAGATCCAAATAATAGTGGTTCTTAATCCATCAAGTCAATCTCATACTTTGGGGGCAAAGCAAAAATTCCTCTACGAGAGGCTTTATATTGATAATGTCAAGATTTCATATATTCGTTACCCATCTGAATAAACTACACTTCAAGAACAAGGAGACTCATATCCTCAAAGTCATATCGGACAAAAGCCTCTTTCATGAGAGACAAAAAAACGTCTGCGACGAAGCCATAGGAGTTGTGGATGTGGTAGGCTGCTTCCCTAACTTGACCTGCTTCCTGTTCTGTCGGCAGGTCCTCTCGATCTCGGGATTTAGTGGCAGTAAATTGCCAGTCGTCCGCCTTGACATGCACGAGGAGGATAAACCTGAAAAATTCACCTGCACACTAACACCCAGATCAAAAGGTTCACTCACAAAAATCAACAAAAATAAGGTATGGCAATCCCCGACAACGGCGCCAAAAACTTGATAGGGCAAAAGCGTATAGCTTCAATTCCTATCTTGTAGTAAAACCGGAAAGTCCGGGTATCGTCTCTCAGGGACTGGTACAACCTTATGATTTATCAATTCTGTGGAGCAAACTATAGGTGAAAATGGTTGAATGAGATTATTAACTACTAGCAAAATAATTAAACTAATTAAGCAAAGTAAACTTGTCGGGTTTAAATCAATGGGAGAAAGCTCTGGGAGAAACACCGAGACTCACTACCTATCATATCCAGATTAATTCACATATTCCAATCAATTTAATCCATATCTCTACAGCCAGGATATCATTACTGTGCTAGCTATCCCTGTCGGGAATTACTACGTACTAAACAATTTAATCAAATCCTACTGTCGTAGCTCAATGACTTAATTATTTAGCCTGAAGATCGATATCCTATTCAAGACCACATAGCATCTTATTTAATCCACTGTCGCTTCGATAAGTTACTATGTCACATGAAATATGTTCAGTTATTAGGG
Source organism: Linum tenue (assembly GCA_946122785.1). NCBI lineage: Eukaryota > Viridiplantae > Streptophyta > Magnoliopsida > Malpighiales > Linaceae > Linum > Linum tenue. The sequence goes on along the minus strand of CAMGYJ010000004.1, from coordinate 25,048,745 downwards.
TTTCACTATCGCTAATAACCTAATTAACTACGAATCATTGTATTAGTGGCCAGTCAACACAATGCATTAAGCAATTTCATGCAATAGAGATTGGAAGAAAAGAATCATGAATCAATCCATCAAATCAAGAAATAGCTACATCCTATGGTGTTTCCCCCAGAAATTGGGGTTTAGTTCATGACAAAAATAAAACACACAATCATGTTCATAATCATCATCGTATTAATCGAGAGTTGAACTACTTCTCCTTTCAGTTCGCTCTCTCCCGCGCTAACAAGCTGCTCGCTGTGCTGCTTTCTTCCTCTTTTCCCAAGAGATTTCCGCCGCCAGAGACTATTTTTCCCCCCAGCTTTTCGTGTCCCCAAAATTAGCTGCCGAGAGTTTTTTTCCAAGAATAATTCCGCCGCCCGAGACCTCTCTTCTTCCACCAAAAATTCCTTCCTTTAATTCCTCTTTTGACCAAAATTAATGGCCCACTAATTCCCCTCCAGTCAAGCTGCCTCTCGTCCCAAGCTTTGCAAAGAATCCCCTGGCCCAAATATCACATGTGCCGCCCTCCTCTTCTTTCAGTAAGGGCTCGGCCCAAACAAAAAAAAAAAATAGTCCTCCCTGGCCCATGTCATTAATTCCCATCCAGCTGGGTTTTAAGCCCAGCTTTCGAGAATTGTTTGCCGGTGCAACTTTTTCGTGTTTTCTTCACCTGTAATACATCAAACTCATGGCACTAGGCAATAATGGTTTTTCAACCATTCTCGGGTTAGGGGGCCCTAAAATAGCACCAATTGGCTTAAACATACCATAGGATAATCACATAAAGTTCAATAATCCGATATATTAAAGCCGATTATCACAACCCCACACTCAATTGTTGCTTGTCCCTAAGCAACGACTGAAAAGACACAGACACATAACCATCCAAAATAATGACACTCCACATATTCAACTTCAAACATTCAAAACAAAACAAAAAATTTCCTTGTACTCTTGTTGTAATCAGTACTTTCTTTCTCAACGGATGAGTTGTGCTATATTGTTCATACCCTTTCACCCCACACTCAAGCTCTTTGCAACCATTACCATTGACTGACTCAAATCCATCAAAAACTCAAATAGCACACTCAATTCCGATCGTCAGTAGTGGGTGATTAACAACTTATGGTGTAACAGTTATTAGGAGAATCTAACCACATCAATGAGGTGCATATCTCGTGATGACAATCTGACTTACTCACACCAATCATAAGCAATTAACAAAGCACGAGTCTCAAAAACTATTGGGGAAGCCTTTCGAAAACATGATTTTAACTTTAAGCACATCACTACCTTTTATGATAAGGAGAGGCTTTCTCTCTTTCTGCTTTTGCTTGCCGAGAGGTCGTATTTAGTACAAGTGGGATTTGTTTCTTACTACCGGTGACCGAGCAAGAGCAATTTCTGCTTCTTAGCACTCGCATAAGGGCTTCTTTTAACTCCTTTTCCTCGGTCCGTGTGGAGGGTCATTGCACATTCTCAAACGGCACTTCACTCAACGGGGGATCGTACTTGATAAGCAACATCGTACGGTCGCGAACCGATGCTCAGTTGAACCTTTCCTAATCCCCCTGTTCAATGAGTGATTGCCTCACACGATTTTGGCATTTTTACCCACACTTTAATTGTTATGACAACTTTCTTATATTTTACTTGTCAGGTAGTGTTTTCTCATTTATAAAGATACAGTTCACCCCATCATAAAACAATCAAAACATAGAGACTCGTTGCCAAATCAAAAGCTCACAATTGATGCAAGTAAGCACGGTATCCAAACATGTCGAGTGGTCAATGTTCTCCACCTAACTACTACACCAAAAGTCATTACACTATCCTCACAAAAGAGACTGTTGCTAAAAGAGTTGCTCATTCCAAGCATATCAAGTCAGTCAAAACATTTAAGCTCATTGTGAAGAAACATGCAATTCAACACTAGTGGGGTGATTTCGCTGATTTCATTCAAGCACAAACTCATTTTCAAGGCATCACGGTCATTTACATCATGTTACCACAAGAGTACAAGGTTTTGTTTTTAATTTTTATGATTTTAGGTGTTTTTTAGCCATTAGCTTTGCATAGGCAGCCTGCTTTTTACACAGGCAAGCTGCATGCAGTTTGGCTGTGCTCAACCTAATGGCATTTTTTTTTTGGTTTTTTTTTTTGTTTTTACCACATGCAAGAGGGACAAACAACACTAAGACTCACCACCCCACACTCAGGATGGAACATTGTCCCTAATGTTCAACTCCTAATCTAAACATGCACAAGTTTGACACAATTAAAAATAAAAATAAAGAAAAGAAAACTTACCTTGGGTTGCCTCCCAAGAAGCGCTTGTTTAACGTCCTCAGCCTGACGTTCACGGAGCTTTCAACCAATGGGTATGGAAAGGTATCCAGAATACCCTCCCGAACAATTATAGAACTCATAACCTCCATCCATCATATGAGTCACCTCTGCAGGGCCAGGTGTGCGAAAATTGGGTATGACCTTCTTAGCTGGCATGTTGGACCCCTTAGTGAGGCGTAGGTGGTACTGCAACGCCTCAAGCAAGTACTCAAAATGAAGATTAAAATCCTTACCCAAATATCTATACTTGAGGTGATCTGGTAAGGAATTCTGTCCTTGCTTTGATTTCAGAATCTGAGCTGATAGGACATGTGATCGTTCTTCTGATGGTCTACTATCATAGGGAGAGGAATTTTTCTTTTCTCGTGCTCCACTTTCAATGTCATCAATTGCATCGTGATTATGATCAACTTGAAAGACAGTAAAAATTTCCTCCTCCTTACCTACTCGGAATGTCAACTTGCCTCTCCCAACATCGATGAGTGCATCACCAGTGGCTAGAAAAGGTCTACCGAGAATGGGAGGCACTCCCTGATCTTCTTCCATCTCCAGAATAACAAAATCTGTAGGGAGAATAAACTTCCCCACCTTCACCAATACATTCTCCACCACTCCTTTTGGAATTTTTATTGATCGATCGGCCAATTGAAGAGTGATCCGAGTAGGCTTAAAAACATCTCCCAATCCCAATTTCTTGTAGACTGAGTATGGCATCAAATTAATTCCTGCTCCAAGATCACAAAGTGATTTATCGAACTTTGTACCTCCAATGACACATGGAATGGTGAAACTGCCCGGATCATCCCTCTTCTCGGGCAATTTATTTTGGATCAAAGCACTACACTCTGGTGTGAATGTTACTTTCTCCAAATCACTCCATTTTCTCTTCTTTGTCAACAATTCCTTAAGAAATTTGGCATACGTGGGCATGTGCTCAAGAGCCTTAGCTAGCGGAATGTTGATGTGCAATTGCTTGAAGAGATTCACAAATTTTTTGAAGTTCGGGTCCTCCAAAGGCTTCATCAAACTCTGAGGGAATGGTGCGGGTGGGTCATAAGGTTTTAGCTCCTCCCTCTTCTCATTTTCCCCTGCTGGTTTTGCACGGGCAGCATGCTTTTGCACAAGCGAACTGCTGTCAATTTGCCTGTGTATGGCTGATTCCTCATTTTCTGCACCAGACCCTTCTCCCGGTGCTTCGTCTTCTGCCTCTGGTGCCTTTTTCGAGCTGCTAGGGTCTTCCAAGGCCTTGCCACTCCTCAATATCACTGCCACAACTTTAGCATCTTTTGGATTCCTCTCGGTATTAGCCGGTAATGTCCCAGGAATCCTTCCTTGCATATCTGCCAATGTTTGAGCCATTTGTCCCATCTGCCTCTCCATAGCTAGCGTAGAAGATTGTAAATTATTGTTGATGGCTAGCTGTTGAGTGACAAATTGATCCAGGCCCTTCAGATTATTGTCGGTTTTCTGCATGTGAGCCAGAAGCAATTCTTCAAGTTGTGGTTTCTTCTCTGGTTGAGGTAGAGGTTTTTGTTTCTGCAGGCCTGGAGGTGGAATGTTGCGAGCACCAGTTGGGTTGTTGTTCGCACAGGAAAAGTTAGGATGCTTCCTCCATTGTGGGTTGTAGGTATTCGAATACATACCACCCTGGCCTTGATTTCGCTGATTGTTGATATAGTGCACATCTTCCAACTGATCAGCCACCAGTGGACATAGATCCCTATGATGAGCACCTTCACATAATTCGCAAAAAGCAACCTCCTCCTGTCTACCAAGAGTCATCTTAGCCAGCCGTCGTTCGAGTGCATCGAACTTGGAGTCCAGCTTAGCATCAATATTTGCTTCTAAACTTGCAACTCTGTCTACCTCTTGCAAGCCTCCTCTCCTTCGCATGCCGGTCTCACTACCCCATTCAGTATCTTCAGAGCATATCTTCTCTACCAGTTCATATGCTTCTGGTGCTTCCATTCTTGTGAAACCATTTTGGGACGAGCACGAATAATTTATGAGTTGTGCCGGGCTTAAACTTCATGGACCCGGGCACAAGCACGGGCACGAAACGATTTATAAGTGGGCCGTGTCGGGCCTAATATTTTCTAGACTTTATTGAGTATAAGAACGGACATGGCACAAAAATAATATTTATTTGATAGAAAATAAATATTAAAAGAATTATAGGTTCAAATATTACAAAACACAAGTAGAAAAATAATTTTTTGTTGTTGCTAGAAGTGTCATAAAGATATTAAACAAAGTAAAAATGGACAAAGAATTAAACAAAGCCAAATCACACTCGGTAGACTTCCAATTTTCTTTTCCCCCTTATTTGTTGCTTTTCTCAAACATTATCGGTTAATACAATCTTCCCCAGACCAATTTTCACCTTCCTTTTCATTCTCTCTTTTGGTTTCGTCCTTTTCATTAAACACGAATACGAGCATGGCACGAGCACGAATAGGCACGATTCGAACTGTGCTCGGACCCGGGCCGGGCCTAGCAAAGTTAACAAATGGGCTTGCATGGCACGACACGAAAACTGAAGGGTCGTGCCAAACTCGACACTAAATAAATGGGCTCGAAGCGTGCCCGTGCCGTGCCGGCCCAAGCACGCCCTACCGCCCATGTACAGTCCAAAGCTTAATCTTTTCGGAGGTGGTGGCCGGAAGGGATTCCGTCTGGTCAACCATATTTTTCCGTTTAATATAATTTTGAATAAAAAATAATCTAATGTGTAAAAAGACAATATGATGTGGCATCTATGTGGCTGCCACATTTTTGCAACATCATCAAAAGTCAATATTGCTTTGACCATCGTCTGGTCAACAGTTATATTTAACGGTCAACAAAAGTGTTAGGATACAAATGCCACAAAACTATCATACGATGTGATAGAAATGGAATATTGAAAAGAATAGAATACAAGTGGCATTTTGTTGATAGTTTGGGTGTTGTAGTGGTAATAGCCCTAAAATATTTAAATACATATTGTTATATTTTGAGTGAAAATAGACCTTCAAAATATGTGTTTACTATGATAATAACACTATGTTCATAAAAAAAAATTCTTACATACTATTATCTTACTAATATGATAAAACTTCTACTATAATCTTACCACTATCATACAATCATCTAATTACAAATATGGCAGTATCATAAGACGTCTTACTATCATCTTACTACTATTATAAGATTTCATACTACAAATTTTATCACTATCATGTCATGATCTCACCACTATGGTAATATTTCATACTATAAGGTTACCACTATCATATCTATCATGATATGATCTTAACACTATGGTAATATCATTATATGAAAATACTCTAAGATTTTGTGACTCCAAAAGAATATCAAAATGGATGTCATCTTATATGACACAAAAATCTAATCATCTTAGGAAATATTTTTTAAATCGAGTTAAAACTCGAGATATGATCAGTTAAAATTTGGTGAAATATTCACAAATCTATTAACATGATCAATGCAGTCAAAAGCGTGATTCTACCTATAAGATAAAAAGGGGTAAAATCGTAAAGCATAGAATTAAAGCGTAAAAACGTAAGTTTTTTATGCATGTTGTAAAATAACTAAAATATTTTAAGTACGACATATACTATATAAAATATGAGTGCACATAATTTTGATAAGTGAATAAACACCTGCAATTCATGTCCAAAGTAGAACAACTTATAACCTCTCAATAATAAGTTCATAAACATAAATCTTAACAATAATCCATCGACCCTCTATGCTAATGAATTTGGGAAGAGCCTAGCTGGTGAATTAGATTACTCTATTGAAGTTCAGAATGCATCCAAGCACTTCGTATGTACTTTTAATCTCACAAGTATCATATTATTAATAATTTACCTTTAATTTCATGACAAGAATACGTATTTAGTGAACTAAAAGGGTAAAAATGTAAAGCGTTTTGATGAACTAGAAGCGTAAAAACATAAGCTTTTAAGGTTTAAAGCGGAATTTAGTCCGATTTTATACAGTAAAATTTTTATATGGAAACGAAAGCGTGATGCTCACCTAAAAGCGTAAAATAGTAAGTTTTTAAATTTTAAAACGCGATTTGGACTGCATTGAACATGATGTTAATAACATCATCTTGGTAATCTGCATCAGCTAACTCTCATGCCCAAAAAAGGGAGCACATCCAGTCAGTAAATCAAATTTTAAATAGCCCACATTTAGTGTCTATGAGAGACATATAACTTTTACCCTATTAATTTCACGCACTGTATCTATTTTTTTAAGTCATAATTCAATCTTTTCACACATAAAAATCATATTAATTATTCTTTTCAAAATGACATCCACTTTGATATATTTTGGAACAAAAAAAATTGAGACATATATTACCAGTCTATACCATGGTGACAATCTTTGGTAGTATATAAGATTATATCATAATGGTATGAATAAACCATAGTATATAATTGTTTTATACATGGTAGTAGGAATATACTAACGTCCATTTATCATATTTGATCATCGTCTACCACCAGTTACCACCCTAAACCAAGGTGGTATACGATGGAATGTTTGGTTTTGCATTTTTCCACAAAAATTTATAGATCAAATAGACCACGATAAACTCACTCCTTGTATGCAAAATTTCTCTTTTGAGTGAAAATGAAGGAGTTACGAGGGTTGTAACGAGGTATGAATTTTTTCCTCCAAATATATTAAAAATGGTGACACATTTTGTAGATCATAACAAACTCGTTCTATCTGTGCAATTTTTTTTTGAAATCCAAATTAAAACATAGAAGATACATACCGATTGCAAAAGTAGGGGAACTAAAAGACATTTTAATCTCACCCTTTACAACATCCAAAACAATGCAATTACAAAACCAATTTCATATGTTGCTCCTATTGTCATTACATAATTTATGCAATCTAACTCATCAAAATATTATCAAATATACATCAATACAATTCACTTGGAGTTTCATATATGACGCGCCAAAGTGATTTTATAATACAAAAAATAAAAAAAATGGAAAAAAATAAATTATATTCTTTATCTTCCTTTCTTTAACTCGTATTAATGAGACAAAAGAGTTACACTAGAGTCACATGGACACACATAGCCAAGCAAAAAAATAAAACGCTATCAAACAAGGTACAATGAAATGGCTTTTCTCGCCACCAAATGGGCTGTCCTATGGCAATCACGCCTAACAAATCGAAAACCACAAGAATGGAAACACCAGCGAAGGACTTGGTTCTCTTCCAAAATAGCACCACCATGCACATCCTAAGCATCCTTAGTTGCCTCCTTCTCGAACACGACTAGCACTTCACCTTAAATACAACTTCTTGAATACCATAAGCTAGGCACCACTAGATCGCATCCCTGAGCGCCAACAATTCAACAAGGAATGGATCATCCAACTCCTCATAAAGTCCTCATGAACAATCCTTGAGGGCCGAGCCACCAGCTCCATGCGAGCCTGCACAAGTTGCCCCATCGGTATGAACATGCAAAGCCCTAGGTGGAGCATCCCCCACGCTACCCCTTCCCCCACCCCGCTCCCACCCCCAAGTTGCTCATTGAATTAGGATAAATGGACAGGGGTCGAAAAGAGAGTAGGTTAAAAAACCACCTAGTTTCTAACTTTTCAGATACCCTGAACAAAGCAACAAGATGCAATGCATCCGCACAAGCGGAATCCCCATCCTTATCAAACAATTGTCTGCAAAGTATCTCCACATTACCCGTTGGGAGACTCGGTCGAAGTATTTAAAGCCCGAGGCGTCCTAAAGCTCCCTAGCAGGACGAAAATAAAAATAAAACAAATGCTCCAAGGATCCCACCTCCCCCAAACGAGTCAGGCGCACAACCACACCCATGACAACATGAAATGGCAGGGCCTCCCCAGTAGGAAGAACTCGCCTAATTATTTTCCAAATAAAATATATCATCTTAGGTGGAACAGAAGCACTGCAAATCCTTCCCACAACTTTTTATCCCACGGTCTTACATCAGGCTTGAAAGAGGGATCACACCCCTTTCTAAATTGGGTGGCCAAGTGATATCCTGACTTAACGAAATAATACACGGACGCCATAGGAACCATAGGAAGCGGAATAGAAAATATTTTTGGAACTACCTCCCAGGAAAACAACAACCGAATACGGTCCACATTCCACCGTCCTATACGTGCCGAGATTAGAGAAGCAACCATTCCGTGAATTCTTCCTACCTTTGGACGGAGTCAAGGAGGACTCGGATGCAAAGCAGGAACCCAATCCGATGTAGCTAGGGAAATACTCTCAGCATTTTTGACCTACCATCGGAGCCCCTGCTGAAGCAACGCTCGACCATGAAGAATATCACGCTACCCCCACAAAGGTAAGGAACCAGCCTAAAGAAAGGAACAATTCGGAAAATGCTTCGCATTATAAATGCGTGCTAACAAAAAATTGGGTACTTTTCAGAAGCTACCATGATATCTTGGCCAATAAGGCCTGATTAAATTCCTCAAACCTGCGGAACCCATTCCATTTTCTTCCTTACTCATGCAAAGAGGACCTGCTGGAATTTAGTGTAGTTGCCACTCTGGAAGAATATAATCACTTTTCTCTCCCTATCCAGGTAGCTTGATGCATTGTTAGAGCCTAAGAAAGACGGCACAGATAGTTTGGTACCTCTTAGCTCTGCAACTGTGTTTTCCGATGGACGGCGATCATGACCACAAAATTCGTGATCGCGATCACGGTGGTCGTGCTCCGTAGTGATTAGTCGTCACTCGAAATTATGAATATGATCCACTAAAGTAGGATCGATTCTTGTTGGGGGCCTTGGTTCCGATTTGCTTCATAATTGTCATTTTGCCTTGTCAAATTTCCCGGCGGAACATGGTTGTTCGTCGCCATCCTTAGCTCGAAAAATTGGCAATTGATTTACTTAAATTGTGGCTGGAATGTGACGTTTAGCTACGCCATGATTGTTTGCAACAATTCAGAGGTGTTAATGGGATTATCCACCATTGTTTGATCTTCGAATTGAGGCTCCTCTTCAAAATCAGATTACTCCTCTAATTTGCGACGTGGGATGGAGTCTTAAGACCTTGTCCTCTTGGAAACTAGTCCTAGAGCTTTGGGTTGCGCCACTGTGTTCGAACCAGGCTCTGATACTACTTGATGAGCCCTAACTTGGGTCTCAATTATTAGAATCACACAGCTCATCATATCCAAGAATCGGATTGAAACTTGAACAAAATAGGGTATGTGGTTATGGGTTTTGATATGGAACTTTTGTGCAATCTTTCAAAAGGAAGAAGGCTCGATAAGTATAGGTGGAAGCCAGGCCGCGATCAATGTGTCCAATTGATCGATACAAGCACTCAAGCAACTCAAAGTCCACTTAGCAAAGCTCAATGAACCAAAACTCAAAGGTTTGTATTCCATCAACGAAATTTGAACTATAATGCAATAGAATAGGCTTTATTTAGAACTTAGCTAAGCTATCAGCTACAAAAGATGTCCTAAGCACAATGAAACTCAGAAATCAAACTAAAAATAACAAAGGATAGAAATCCTAGTGCAACAAGGAAACAGTTTGCTTGTTGTGCAAGACATAATTCCAGACTCCATATGATCTTGCACACGTTCGTTCAAAGCTTTAGAGGTATGTTCTTGATCATCCAATTCCTTTAGGTTGCTCAGAAAAATGTTTAATTTTGTGTACCAAACCCCTCTTGCTTCGACTCTCCCTCCTCCAGATCGAATAAGCCCTCGAAGTTAAGTATCCGAACACGGCTCCAGACTTGGCCAAAATTGGACAGTTTCTCAGTGTCTTCAGAGCAACTTCAACGAGTTGGTTAATGACCTTAGGGACTTTTCTTTGGACAAAGTAACCTTTAGAGATGTTGATCAAAGTAGGCACCATGAAATGAGTTTAACACTTGGCCAAATTCTGCCTCACGTCTTGCCAACTTAGGTTGCTTCTTTGGCAAGTAATAAAGACTTATGTACTTGGCTACTAGGGATCAAAATCCTCACTGAACTGCTCCCAAAATGGATCGAAAACATCCTTACCTAACTTCCTTTTCATAAGCACCATGCCAGCTCCATCTTCATTCTCAATCTGCTCCAGAGGGGTTGAGGCTTGTGGAGAGGTTAAGCTTACTTCCTCGAGTCGAATTGAACTAGTGTTGATGATCAACATTGTCGAGAAGTGATTGAAATAGTTGTCTGGTCATCAGACATTGTCATTAGACTTCATCCCATTCGAGAAATTTGGGGTGTTTTGTTTGGAGGATTCCCAATCCAATTTGTTGTTCCCATGCATTTCTCCAGGCTCCGAATTGAAGGTCTGACCCACTCTCGAGTCTCGAATCATCTTCTTCATCTTCAATCCCACCAAGCTTCCTTTCCCGCCATCCTCTGATTTCAAAATTTCTTTACCCATAATTTGCAATCCGATTTTGAGCGTTTCTGATTCAGGCATATTGGAGCATAATTGGGAGATCCTATAGCTTTCTAAAAACTTCCTTGATGATTCTGCATCATCAGTATAGATCAAACAACCTCGATCTCTCCAACCAATTTAGTCGATTTTTCCTCAGGTTTGGTCTTTTTCAAGGGAGTTTTGGCTTGCTTTGGATTCATCAATTGGACTTGATTCGACGCAATCCAACAAGGTGACGCAGACTTGTCCGACTTGACAACCATGGTGTTCATTCTTCTTCTTGAAAGCAGTCAACATGAATCGCCGGGCTACCAAATTGGCTTCATTGGTTTCCTCTGAGTGTGTTCCACTAGATTCTCCCTTTTCTCGCCGTCGATTTGCCTCTAATTGTTAGTGATCAGCTCAAACTTCCGTCGATGATAATTGTTTGAGCAAGAAGTTAAAGTTTCTATGCTTGAACTTGTAGAAATTTGTGTCTCCGTAGTGGAAAACCCTTCGATCAAACTACCAAGGGCGTCGATAACACCAAAATTGGTGTTATTTTTTCCCGGTAATTAGCATTTTTTTGGAGCTCATCTTGGAAAATAACACAAGAGTCAAAAAATACAAGGCTTCCAGCCTAAACAGTTCCTTTTAGCATAAATAAAGCAAACTACGGCTTACAAATATTGCTATCTATAATCCGCATAAGAGAGGGGAATCGGTTAAGATGACTGTTAAAGTCTGCATTCCCACAGCTGTGCATATAGACTTCTTCCCTTAGTGCTTCAACAAGACCTTTTGGAGTGCGTGGACTGCTCCCAATCACACGAAGACAACGCTCCTTCCAGATAAAGGAGGCACACCAGCACCACAAAGACGTTTCAACCAGGCTTTCTGCATCACCTCTTTGCGCACAATCACAAATTTTTTGTAGCATTTCCTCCCGCGAAGGCGACAGCTGAATTGGATCTATCATCACTACAGAAACAAAAGAAACCGTATAGGTACACTGACAAAACAGGTGTTGCCGAGATTCACTGGTAGCTTCACAGAGCACACAAGCATCATTTGTTATTTTGCCCCAGCTTTTCAGCTTGTCCCTTGTGACAATCTTGTCCAAAATAATCAACCAAGTTAACAAACGATATCGAGGCATAGTGAATTTGCCCCATATAACCTTCCACCATTGCACATGAGGCTTCTTGATTCTAGTATCATTCTAAACCAGTGAAACAAAGTATCAAATCATCTTATTACCCTGCCAAAGAACAGCCCCCTCAGAATAAACATCCATCATATAGCATATCCAGGATCTGATTTTTAACAATTGCTTCCAAATCCATGACCCTGTTGAAGTCATCTTAACATTCCAGATAGATTGCTCCCTAAGCCTATATCGAAGCATCCAGGCCACCCAAAAGCTTCCACCTTGAAGAAGGAGAATCCAGATGAGTTTTGCGGTACTAGCAATATTCTAGGTGACCAGGTCCTTAAACCATAAACCACCCTCTTGCTCTGGTATAGCCAAAACTGCCAAACCATCCCCAAACAATAAGAAATCTGAACAAAGTTTTTGTACTACTTTAATTACTTTCTTTGGAATAATAAACACAACCATCTAGTAGTGGATTAGAGAGTAGATGACAGATTCCACTAATTGCAGCTTACCTGCATATGAATGGGATTTTTCTCTCCAAGAACGAATACGGCTAGTGACTTTATCAATCAATATGGCACATTCTAAACTTGATAATTTCCCTGAAATCAGAGGTAGGCCTAAATATTGTACTGGAAGCTGCCCCACCTTAAATCCAGATACTTGCAAAGAAATTATTTTGAAACTGCGAGCTTCTCCCCCAAAGAACACCTCACACTTATCAGGATTGCATTGAAGACCAAAAAGATGATAAAAAGAATCCAAAATTGTTCTGACACCACTCAAGGTCATCTGCAAAGCATAAGTGTGTGAGCCCTATTTGTCTACACTGAGGGTGGTAGGGGATTAAGTTTGTTGAGGCTGCTTGATTAAGGAGTCTTGTTAAGGGCTCCATGGCTATGGTAAAAAGGTAGGGGGAGAGGGGATCCCCTTGCCTAACCCCTTTTTCTGCTCCAAAAACCCCAAATAGACTACCATGGATTGAAATGCTAAACATCGCAGTCCTTAAACATACCAGAATCCAATCAATAAAGAGTTGAGGAGATTCCATCTTGGTCATGACACATTGAAGAAATTCACAATTTACAGAATCAAAAGCCTTTTTTAGATCCACCTTCACAACACATCTCGAGGATATGTTCTTCCTATTATGGTTATGAACAATTTCCTGAGCCATCAATATGTTTTCCAGGATACTTCTACCCTGTATAAAGGCTGATTGGTTTTTACTGATGACAGAAGGAAGGACTCTTCTGAGCCTATTTGCTAGTCATTTAGCAACTATCTTATATAGAACATTGATACAAGCAATAGGTCTGTAAGCTTGAAGTCTGTCTGCATTTGGGATCTTAGGGACAAGTGTTAATGATGCAGAGTTCATACCTCTAGGGAAGGTTTTTGTATGGAGGAATTGAGTAACTCCCTCAATGATACTAAATCCGAGCATGTCCCAGTTTCTTTGGAAAAAACCGGCATTCCATCCATCCGGTCCAAGGGGCCTTGGAGCCATCCATATCAAATGCAGCTGCTTTTATTTCCTGGCTGGATATAGGTGTACAAAGTAACTCTTGATGAACCTGGCTCAATCTGCTCACCAAACACTCCTCAATCAATATAGAATCCACTCTGACATCTTTATTAACTATTCCAATTCCAAGCAAATCCATATAGTATTTGATGGCATCATTTTCAATATATGGAATCTCAGTCAGTACCTCCCCACTTGGAGAAATTAGTTTCCTAATTTGCTTCCATGCAGTTCGGATCTTGGCTGAGTTGTGCCTTGCAGTTCAGGATTTCTGCCTGAAAAAAAGCCTCCTCCGCTTTTAATAGAGTAGAGTAGGTCTGCCTGGCTACTGCAATTGCTACAAGGATGGACTGCGCAAGGCTTGGAGCTGCAATGTTCTTACTTCTTCGCCTGGATCCTTCACTCGAGCAGAGATGTCTGAGTAATGATCTTTATTCAGCTTCAGGAGTTCTTGATTCAGAATATAGAGTCTATGCTTTACAGCAAAGAATCATGTGCCCTTGACTCTCTGTAACCAACAATCCTGTAAGACTTGCTTATAAGATTCATGCTTCTCTCACATTTCAAAGTAATGGAAAGGCTTAGGAAAGCTTCTGGTAGGGAATCGGGGAACAATCTTCATGCCACAGTGATCAGAGAAATCTGGTGCAAGAAATTATGCAACACTATCAAGAAAATAAAGAAACTCTATGTACTCTAAGGTATCGAAGCATGAAATCATGCTTCAAGGGGCTATTGAAATCCCTCGTGTTCCACAGTATGATTTTCGTTTATGAAAAGAAGTCACCTTGGTGACTGCTCCTTTACTACGAAGGCCCTCCCTACCCTTTTGCTTTGGCACTGGAGCCTGCAACTTTATATCCCGTTTACCATAGAGAGCCCCAAAAACATTAGAATACAGCACTGGTATAGATGACTTAACTGTAGATTTTGATCGTGCACCATTGATTACTTTGTTGAACTCTTCTTACGATGGCAACGCACTTGGGGTGACCGGAGGCGTTATATCCACAATAGTCTCTTTACCATTATTTCCAGCCACCTCCACGGTCACCTCTTTCTCTATCTCAGTACTTACATCATCCACTCCAAGCTCCAGAACTTTTGAAATTGAAACAACCCTAGCCTGCTTGACTCTCCAAACCCTCTTGGTAGCAACTCCAGGGGGAAGTAGAGAACAATCATGGCCAAACGATTCACACTTAGAGCAACAAGGCGGTACACCAAAATACTCTACCCCTATGAGCATTTCTTTCATATCATCAGGTGTAATACTTAACTTGTCTATTCTAGGCTTGTTCGCTTTAATCTCAACGCAAATTCTCACAGAACCCAGCTTCTTCTGATACGTGGTAGAGTAGTACATCAAAAGAGGATTACCAATTGAACTTGCAATACGACCCAGACCCTCTGATGACTTGATATATACACATGTCTTTATCCACCATTCTTATGCTGTTTGAGCCTCATTTCTTATATCTTATGGCGATTTCACGCTAGGTTGTTCTCGTTTGTGTTATTTAAACTCCTAGTACGTGATTGGAGGTTTGGGAGCGAGTTTCGGGTCGATTGGACGAAAGTTGGACGTTTGGCGAGAAGCTGAGGAATCCACACGGCCAGACCTAGCAGCCACACGGCCGTGTGGTGTGGCCGTGTGGAATCCCATTAGGCGGCCAAGCCACACTGGCCGTGTTTTGGGACCCTTGAGGCCGTGTGGAAATTCCAAGGAGCTCACACGGTCAGCCTAAGAATCCACACGGGCGTGCACTTTTGGCCGTGCAGCGTGCCTAACCTCATTAGATGGAACACCGCGTTTTGGCACTCACACGGGCAGACAGGGAATACACACGGCCGTGTTGCCTGGCCGTGTGGTAGGGAAATTCTGGGTTTTAACCCAATTTCGAGCCTAATGAGAGGGAATCGATTTCCTGGAGCAAAAACAAAGCCCTTGAGAGAGAAAGTGCGAAGAACACCCCCTAAGAGGGGTTTTGGAGCTGGGTTTCATCAATCAAGCTTGGAAATCATCCTTGGAGTGAAGATCACCATCCCAGAGCAGATTCTTCCCATCTTGTTGAGTATGACTGCTTTGTTTGTTGTTTTCCTCTCTCTCTCTCTCTATGGAGTAGAACCCTCTCTCACTTGGGTATGAAGAACCCTAGTTCTATGTATCAGGGATCATTGTTGTAAAGACGTTTGGATTGTGATATTGTTTGATTATAATCGATTGAAGTGTTTTGATTGAGTTAATTGAAGCCTGATCATCTTTTATTGATTTCTGCTGCAACCTGAGATAGATAGAATCTGATTAGGTTGTTAGAGCTTCTTCAATCGGTAGTAGTGAATCGATTATACGAGAGTTAGTCGATTCACTGCTTTGTATTGGAATTCAGTTCCAGTAGTGGATTTCTGTGTTCATAGCCTCAGCTTTCTATCCCGGTGAAGACTAGTCGTTTGCCGGGTAGTTTGACTGAGAGGACTTGGTCAGCTTAAGAGATTCCAAGCTACTGTCGGATCTTCCGCAGTATAATCAACAGTAAAGCAACCAAAAGTAATTACAACTGTGATCTAACTAAGGAGCTAGGAGGACTCATTCCCGAGTGACTCTTTCCTTGCTTTAGAAAACCGAACAATTTCGTGCTTTCTTACTGCTTTTAGTTAAAATCACAATCACTCGACTTAGTTTGCTAGATAATTAATAATCACGGAGTAGGCAGTAGATCTAGGACCCGGGTTGACAAATAGAGCTTGCCACTTACTGCATTTCCGGACTGCGATTACACTTGGTCGCAGTTTGGTGTTATGTTTTAGCATGTCACCCTTTCTCGAAGACAGCTCTGCAGGCAAACCGGATAGTTGAATCCACACCGAAAATGTCGATTTATCGATCTCAATTGCTTGAATCCCCAGGAGTCCATCGTCGAAGGCATATGATGTTATCCCGATAGTGCCACGGTCCTCCCTCGAAAACCCACCTGCAGACCGACTCAGACGGAAATTGGAACAGGACAAGAGCATCCTCAAGCAAAGATACCTTTACTTCGCCTTCCTTGCCCCAAATCCAGTTTGCCCAGAATCGGAGAGTGGAGATTGACGGAGGATTGACCAGAAACTGGCCTACTAGGTTATGCTCCCACCGCTTCGCCCCTTCCTTGACAACCGATTTAGGGATTCGAAGCGAGCTGTTAATAAACTTTGGTTCAAATTAATCAAGCCGATTTTCCTATGCCACGTAGAACAGCGATGCCAGGATCTACCATCACCAACGGCGCCCGATGAGGCTCTGTCAGCGACGGCGACCACTAGTGAAGATGAAATCGGTGTTATTTACCCTCCATCTTATGGTATGTTTTGTGCCAATTCATGTGCTTAAGCGTTTAAACATTGTCAAATACATCCCTATTTCGTTCCTATTTGATTTTGATGTGATTATAGGGTGTATTAATCAATATGTGCAAATTAGGTACAAAACAATGTCACAAGTATAGGTATCAATCGGGCAGGTTCGGTCTGTGTTCAATCGGGTTGCGGGTTAGTCAGGTTGCGGGTTCATTGGGTCGGGTTCAATCGGGTTGGGGTTAGTCGGGTTGTGGGTTGATCGGGTTCGGGTTCAATCGGGTTGTGGGCAAATAGGGTTATGGGTTCATCGGGTTTCGGGCTGGACGGGTTGTTGGCGGATCGGGTTGCGGGTTGTTCGGGCAGCACATCGAGTTACTTATTCGTTACCAACTTACATATTCTATAACACTAATTGAGAGTGTTTTTCACAATTTTTAACCAATTTCTTTCTACCTCGTTTATGTATTTAATTAAAAAAAATAGTCAAAATGTTGAATCAATTTGTATGACTTGCAAACTTGTCATGTAATTAATCGTAATTGATAAAGGCTCGACATAACAATATGTTAACAAATCCATTATATACTATAAAATTAAGGCTCGACAAAAATTACTTAGCTAGAATTCAGCTAGAGCTCACCGCAAGCTTCAAAGCTGGGCTCAGTAGCTCTTGAGCAAGCTCAACAAGCCATATTCACCGAGCCCAACTAAACTAACAAATAACTTCAAATAGGGTTTTACCAACCCAAACTAATATCAATAGCTATGGTAGCAACCCAAAAAGCATGCAACCTAAGCTACACTTGGGCAGAATTCCATAAGTTGAGGCCCAAATCAAATTGAGCTTCTTAATGGACTCCACAATCTTAGCCTGAAGAAGTTCACTCAATTTATAGCTATTTTGGGAAGAGATTTTTTGGTTACAACCGATGTGGTATAAAAATCACTAACCCTGCAGTAGCCAACGCCAAGCAGCAAACATGATACTTTCTGCAGCAAACATACAACTGTTTATTCACTCTAGAACAAGCACTCTAGAACCTCAATAGCAACAGATTGAGCTTCCTTCAAAATGGAGATAGTCTCACTGTTTTCTGATGGTGTAGACTTCTTGTTGTTCATACCCATCAAAACCTTCTAGATTTCTTTCCTCGCAGTGCTCATAGACTTGAGGTAACTTCTGGTTTCACCTTTCAATCCTCCTTGCCTTCTGCTAATTGCAGATTGAAGCTCGACAACAAACTCTTTCATCTGGGACAAGCCATCCTTCGCTGCTTTACTGTGGATGAGATGTGAGGAAGACAAAGGAACCTCGTCGGAAGGAGGAGGTCATTGTCAATTAATGATGATTATGGCTTGCAGATCCTATATTTTCTATATCACACGTGGTGGGTTAGCTATTTGATTTGAGTTAGTTGCTTGGTTATCTATCCAATTATATAACCATATATACATGACCTCTGCCATTCATGTCATGTGGCTTCCTCTCTGTAATCGTGGGGGTGGATTAGTCAACCAAGTGGTTAATTGTCAATTAGGCACATGAGTTGGCTAGACAATGAAGAATGGAAGATTCCTTCTGTCTCTTTACCATCTTCCACCATATATAGTCCATGTCATACCTAAGCAACGGGCATCACAATCTTGTGCTCTAACTCCAACACAGAAAGTATAAACTCTCAATATTGTTTCTACACCATCCGACTTATCATCAACGATAGCTCAAGCATTTGACACTGCAAGATTTTAATCAAACATTGATATTGTTACAAGTTAAATATTAATTCAAATGAATACTAGACAATCATACTTTAGTAAGTTATTCATATTTGATTAGTGATAACTATGTGATATGTGTGTTTAGCATACATAGATTAAGATATGACAACCAATCATACATGTAAAGAATATTAGCCACGTACATAAGGTCTAGGACCACATTAAGTTATCTCACTGAGTTGAATATATAATATAACTAATGTACAGTTTATATGACTAGCAAAATGCCAGTTTATGAGTTACGTTATGACTTATGAGCATATATATATAATGTTGTTAGCTTGCTAGCCACATCATCAAGTTGACCTATGAGCTTGATTTGACTTAAGTTTTGAGTCATACTATCAAGCTATCTCGAGAGTTTCGATCGAACTAACTCAAATAGCTCAACGAGTCGAGCCATATCGAGAGCCTCTTTGAGTTGAAAAAACTCTGGCTCGTGCTCTGCTCATTAACAAATGAGCCAGCTCACGAGCCAATTCACAAAGAATCGAGACATATTTTGAACGAGTTTTTTCTCGAATTGAGTTGAGTTTTGTATTAATTTTTTTAAATAACTTAATGTTTATGTGCCGTTTATGTGACATTCATGTTTCAATTATTGTGATTTTATTAAAATACATAATTCAAGTGAGTTTCATATTTTTTCAATTCCCTATAGAAAATGAAAAAATTATTTTATCTCGGTTTAGAATGAAAAACTTCATTTTCTAAGACTATGTATTATATAATATAATAATTATTCAGGTGAATAATATAGGGTTCGGGTTGAGTCGGTCGGGTTGCGGGTTAATCGGGTTCGGGTCAATTGGGTTCGGGTTAATCGGGTTGCGGGTTTAATCGGGTCGTGGGTCAATCGGGTTTGGGTTAATCGGGTTGTGGGTTAGCCGGGTTGCGGGTTAGTCGGGTTAGCCGGGTCAATCGGGTTGCGGGTCGGGCAGGTTGCGGGTTATTGACTTTTAGTCAATTCGGGTTGCGGGCGGGTTGTGGGTCGGGTTAATCGGGCGGGTTAGTCAGGTCGGGCTCTGTTTTGACCTATAGTCACAAGTGTAGAAAAGGGGCATGGATCAAAGATCGTGGCCTAGAAGCCAAAGATCACTACCGGGATTTCCTGTCAGGAAGACTCATTGAAGATCGTGGCCTATATGCCAAAGATCACGACCGCGATCTTGGAGGCCCAGGGCGCGAACCTCGCGTGGAAGGAGCCTTGGAGAAGTAGAGAGTTTCCCCGGTCGCATTACCGCCAACGTTCATTTCCCCGTGAGGAAGATCCTGGTCGCGATCAGCCCTCAATCTTCCCCCCTTTAGAAGGCCATGACGACGTCGTCTAGAGATCGTGGCCTATCCTCAAAAGATCTCGCCCGTGATTGACTTGCTCGAAAGTAAACTGCTAATTAATCCCGACTAGAACCCAAATTTTTAAACTCTAGCCAGGTGCAGTATAGGGCAAGCATTTAATCGTCAAACCCAGGCCGGTCCATATACAGCTACTTCAATCGCTTAGGTTGTTATCTAATAAAACGGTTTTGGGTTTAAAACTAAGAAAAATACAAATAAAAACAAGCAAGTAAAGTAACTCGAGGTCGTTCCAATGAGAGAAGAGTTCACTCGGGTGTTGCTCCCCCAGCTAACAATTACGACTTGTTGGATCGAATGGTCGTGTGTGGCGAGGGCGTTGTAAACCGTAGGGAAGTCTAACAAGTAGCCAAAGCTACCCTCTTAGTCTCTAGGTCGAGGAAAGGAGATACGATCCAAGCCACTAATGCGAGTCTCTCAACCTCTTGACTAAGGATTGCTTAGACTTCACTCTCGAATCAGAGTTCGGATTGCCACCACAACCAAATCCTAGGTGCTAATACGAAATAGGAGGTTTTCTCTGCATTACCCTAAATAGGAGACAATGAATTGCCCAAGAAAACCCATATTAAAGCCTCTTTCGTAGAAAGGAAGGGGGATTTTCTCTCTACCTAGGTTAGAATGGCAATTAGATTGATAGGCTTTCACACAACACAATCATTCATGAATATTACCTCCACATTCACAGTAAACACAACCACAACACAAATCATTCAATTCATACAAGCATTCACATAATTGCAGCTAGGGTTCACAACACCCAAGTGAATTGGTAGGCTATTCTATAGCTAGGCAAAAGAAAACAAGAAAGAGGAGAGAAAGAACCATGAAGAGATGACAATCTTCCTTCGTCGCTTGAATCTCCCTTGAGAGGTAAGAATCTTCACTCCTCTAGCTTAGGGCAAGCCCAAATCTCGTTCTTTCTCCTTTGAATGGTACTCTCTCTCTAGAATAGGAAGAGAAAATCCTAATCTCTCACTAGAAACCCCCTTTTATCCTACACACTAAAAACCTACTCAAAGATCTGCTTTCTCCTTCAGCTCCCTTCTCCTTTTATGCCTAGATCGGGCTCTGTTCACGGTCTAAGAACTCAGTTCACGGCCGCGTTGATCAGTTCACAGTCTAAGACCTCAGTTCACAGCGGCGTTGATTAGTTCACGGTCTTAGACCTCAGTTCATGGTCGTGAACGTCAAAGTGCTTCCTTAAACACAATGAGCTGGACCAAAACGCACCGCTTCACTTATGGGGTTCATGGTTTGTGGTTCCAGTTCACGGTCTTAGCGACTGTGAACACCCTTGGCGTCAGTAACCTCTAAACCCCTCTGGACGAGTGAAGCTTCCCACCAAGAGTTTTCCACTCTTTTACTTTTCAAGTCTTGCTTGAAAATAGTAGATTGTAGAGATTTCAACAAACAACATTCCGCTAGATAATGTTTCAAACAATCGAATTAGGGGTACATGGGCCGGCCGGGGTTGATATTTAAACATACTTGCCCTATATTACACCCATCTAAGGTTTATACTTGGGCCTTAGGTGAGATTTTATTGTGATAGTCGGAGCGAGTAATTGGGCAAGTTGCGTTCGCGGTGGTCAAGCAGTTCACGGTCACCTAGGCGTTCCCATATGGCACGGTGAAGATCAGCAATGCACAAACTGAGCCGTTTGAGGTGAGCTGCTGAACAAACTAGAAGACCTTTAGTTCCTTTGTATGCGTCCAGCTAAAAGACGAAAAAGAAGCGCTTGTGGGGAGGCAACCCACCACAGTTTGCATTTATTTTCTCTTCTTCTTTTGATTTTTGGTATTTGAGTCATTGTATGTCTTTAGTCTGTCTGGAATCTATTCGATGCCCCTGGTGTCAAGTTAGCGTCTATGGTTGTGTGGGTTTCCGAGCTGGGGCACGAATGGGTTAATTGTTTGAAAATGCGGTGTTTAGCATAAAACATAATAGGCCGCGACATAAAGAACACGGGCACTAGAGAGGCAAAAAAATAGTCGTGTTTCAACCCCATCCTTGTCTATGTTTTCCAATTTTTGCCCAACTGCCCTGGAGCCTAAAAACACAGGCGCGACCACATGGAAACAAGATCGTGTTTCCTATTTTGGACGCTCGTGTTTGCTTCCTACTCTATTCTTAGGGTTCTAGTTGAAGAATTTTGGCTTTGTGCTTAAGTTAAATTGATTAAGTAGGCCTCTTGATCTTGCATGCTTAGGTTCTCGGAGTAATGTTCTTGAATCATGGGTAATTGATCTTAATGTTTCGATGTGTATGTCCGCTTGGAGCTTAGCCCACTGTCCAAATCTTTCGATTTGAGGGCTCCAAGTACGGCTTTACCTTCTTCTAATCGTTGACCATGCTTCTATGTATGGCACATGTGCGCTATTTTTGTTGGAATACAAAGCCTGACAACCTTACCTTGCTCACTTGTGATCAAAAGATGCTCACATGTGAGTTCAAGACACAGTGCTTCTTCGAGCATCACTACCTCGACTTTGGAGTCTTCGAGGCGTTGCATGCTTGAGCGGCAATGGCGGCTGCCGTTTGAAACCTGACATGGCGGGGCCTCTTCTGTCTCTCTGAGTCACGTATCAGGAGCTGGTATGGGAGTTTTAGTCTACCTTCAAGCACTACCCAGCTCGACAGGGTGTGCACTCCAACGCCATCCACTTCACTCTCAGCTAAAAAGAGTTCGCATGGGCACTCGACCTCTTCCCCCATGTTGCTGCGCACCTCACCATTGAAGATGGATCCTGTTGTCTATGACAACCATGGTTTTTTTGAGCGGGTCTCCCGCCCGAAGGAGGTCGGTTTCGTGTTTTATCCTGGGTAGACGAGGGCTTTCATGCTGCGGCCTGAGTGGCAAATCCTCAACCAGTTGCTCGACAAGTCTTATTTGGCCAGCTAGCACTCCGCTAGGAACCTCGGCCTCTGGACGCTGTTTTCATGCACTCTATGGGATTGGAGGAGGACACCCTTCACTTGGCCTCTGTCCTTTCCCGGACGATCATCAAGTATGCTCTGAACAATCGCCCTCTAGTATGTGGCCCAGTGATCACTGCTATTGTAACACCTTGGAAAATTGCACATCAACAAAGAACGGGAGAGATCCATGGTTCATAAGTAAGAAACCAACCTTAACTGACAAGATGCATTTTGGGATGAAATAGAGAAGTTCTTGTGAGCACTCCAAAGTTAAATGTGCTCAGTGTGGAGTACAGTAAGAATGGGTGACCTTATGGAAAGTCACCTTGAATTGTGCCTCAAGTTGAAATCCATGAGGGTCGAAGGCCAAAGCGAACAATATCTTGCTCGAGAAAAGGTTCGGGATGTTACAAGTGGAATTAGAGCCTCTCTGTGTCCCTATTGAACGATGGTGGGGCAAACCTCAACGAGGGCGTTGAGTCCTAGTGGATGGAAGTAGGAATTGGTTTGGGTACATGTAATTATAGTAGCATGTATCAAGCATCTCCAGAGAAATTGGTGCAACTAAATTAATTACCTTTTTTCCAGTAATTGGACAAATCGCATTAACCACCCCTCGACCAAAACAGCCAAGGCTCAAAAAATACAAACATAGATCAAAACTAGCTAGGAAGACAGGCTTTCTCTAGCAACATTTCAAACAAGTAAGTGACTAGCAGCAAGGTCAACAGAGAAGTCTAAGTTTCAGAGACTAAACAACATAAGCTCCTCTCTTATAATATGGACAATCTTACAGCTATTACATGGAACTCCCCCAAACACCCTCGAACAACGTTCCTTCCAAATCAAGCTGATGGTCTAGCATCAAATAGGTCCAAAACACGGCCTGTAGCACCAAGTTTGCCGGTTTGCCTTCAAATTTCCATTAGGTAATTAGGCCAATATCACGGCCACACACACCTAGAGCACCAATCAGTCCTGCAAATACAACAAGAGAGTACGAGAACAACAAAACAAGTGGTCACGAGTTTCGACCTCTGTTCCACAAAGAAGGCAGGAGTTCGAATCAGTAATCCCCCATTCAAGTAACTTATCGCGGGTTTTAGTCTTGTTCAAAATAATCAACCAGGCTAAGAACCGATACTTAGGAATACAACATTTCCCCCACAAGAATTTCACACTCTTTACTCGTCAGTTTCCCAGCAAATAATGGCAAGCCTAAATGGCACACATGAAATCTACCTTAAAACCAATCCTTGTCTGTTTCACCCCCAAATAATACTTATGTCTTTTGGGGGATTGCATTCAGACCCAGAAAAGGTAGCAAACTGAGAAAGAACTCGCTTCACACACTTAAGAGCATAAAACTGACCCGCCAGAAAAAATTAGTAAATCATCAGCAAAACACAAGTGAGTCAGACCAATTGGTTTAAACTGGGGATTTAAAGGCAGCTTTCCTTTTCTAACAGCAGAATCAAGCATCACTAAAAGCATTTCCATCGCAATAGTAAAGAGATAGGGATGGCAATCAAATTGATGGTCGCGGGTACCCAACCGCCTCGACCCAACCAACGCGGGGAATCCCCGCTTTGACCGGGTATGGATAAACCCCGCAAAAAGTTTGACGGGATCAAATTATAAAAGAAAATGTGGATCAAATTATAATCTATTAATATTGATGGGGATAACTCGAGAGAATAAATAGTAGAAAAGCAATTGAGTGGCCACTCTAATCAAAACCTAATTAATTTCCCCCAATTCTCCCTTCACTTTCACTTTCCCCCTTGCCAACAAGATTATGTTATTTAATTATTACTTGGTAAATGTAATAGAGTTAGAGCATAATAATTTGGAAAATATTGTACTCTATGTTTTAGGATCATATTTTTTGAACCGTATTAAGAAAATGTCTGTGTTTTGTTGACTTCATGATTCTTAATATGACTGTGTTTTGTTGACTTCATGATAGAATAGATTCGTTTAGTGTTATAATTAAAAATTTTCTTCTAAGTTTTAGGTACAATAATTTTGGATATCCTTGAACCATCTTTCGACTTAACTGCTTGTATGTCTTAGCACGTTCAGACTCTTCGTTCGATCCATAAACCACAGTGAAGAAGAAACTATCCTTGTTTTCTAACGTTACCAATGTGCGCATATAGAATGCTAACTCATCCAAGCCTTGAAGCTGAACATCATCTTGCCACGCCACCCAAATTCTTCTTAAAGAATTCTTACTATAATTATCAACAAACTGAAAACCCACTAACTTTTCTTGAATTTTACTCACATTCTCATGCTGAACCCTTGTCTCAAGAACACTAAAAAGACTAATATGATGTCTATCCAAATACTAAAGTAGAGCATCATGTTTGTAGGGGCCATTAAATCCCCTCACATTCCACACTAAAACACTCATTTATGGGGATGAGCTGCAGGAGTAGCCCCCTTTTGACTATATATTACCTCATGAACAACCTTTTGAGGAACCGGGTGAAGAATAACAAGCGGTTTCTCTGCAATAGGAGCATAGGAATTCATAAGTAAAACATCAGGGCCTTACTATTAACTTTTGTTTTGGCACCATTGATTACTTTGTTAAACTCCCCAATGGATGGCAGAGCACTAGGAGTAATCGGCAGTGTGTCAATAGCTGCAGTAGACTCCATTGTGGTATCAACATGTACTTCCTGAGTAACAGCAGTCATACAATTAGCATCCATTACATTTGAACTTCCAGCTTCAGTAATAGGGATAGCAATTTCCTCATCAATATCTTCTGCTACTTGTTTCCTTTTCTTAGAGAAAACAAATTGGTGGATCTATACTTTTAGGGACAACTTGATTTTCAGCGCATCAACAAGCGATTTTGGATAGATCTATATATTCATTCTTTAGAGGGTTTGTTGTTAGTTTTAAGTCAGCATAAGTCAAGTATGAGTAGCAACCAATTGTGTGATGAAGATTTTGTGTTGCGGTTTTAGGATTATCTGTCATTTCTAAGTTATAAGAATTAATTACTTATTGAACTCCAATTAAAATAATCAACACATGAAAATCAAAGTATCAAGCACCATAAAAATACTTAAAAGAGACATAGTGAGCTAGCTAATCCTTATGCGTCCTTAGCGTTTCAGATTTTAACGCTATGCATGTTTTGCAATAAATTAGATACATCATATTTGTTTGGTGTAATTGGTTATGATTGTTGTCTTTGACTAAGAAGACCGTGATCTAAATCTTGGTGTATTATTAATAGCATAGATACCCGTTAAACCAATAAATTTTAAACCACACGTAGTACTAATTCATACTCCATTTTGGTGTTAACATTGGATCCAAAGCATCAGCTCGAGGAGGAGGTGTAGTTGTATAGGTGTCAAAACAGAACCCGACCTGGTTAACCTGCTCGATCAACCCGACCCGCAATCCGAGCGCAACACGAATTGACTAAAAGTCAACAACCCATAACCCACCCGACCCGCATCACGATTGACCAGCAACCCGACTAACCTGCAACCCGAATGACTCACAACCCAATTAACCCGAACCCGATTTACCCGCAACCCGATTTAACCCGCAACCCGATTATCCGAACCCACTAATCGGAACCCAACCGACTCAACCCGAACTTCACCTAATCCACATGAATAATTATTATATTATATAATACATAGTTTTTCAAAATAAAGTTTTTGATTCTAAACTTAGATAAAATTATTTCTTCATTTCGTATAGAAAATTTAAAAATATGAAACTCACTTGATATGAAGGTCACTTGAACACTAAGTTCTTTAACAAAATTAAAAAAGTAAATATAAAATATAAAATCAACACAATGTGAATAATAATAATGAATGATTAATAATTGAGATCATATTTCCAAAAAAAATAATTGAGATCATGGACAATATTAATATAATATATAAATTAAAATTTTGGTTAATTTAACTATTTTTTTATGAATATGTGTCTTTATTTCATCAATACAATCTGTACAATCAGTATCTCTAAGGACAAAAGTTCACAATACAGACTTTAGACAAAAACCCAATACAAGATATCAGAACCTACTACTGCCATCTGTCACACTTTAGACTACACACTTAGCTCTCTTCCTTTCTACCGCAAGTGCTGGGCACCTAGAGACTCAACAAACTTTGGATCACCAACAACCTTTATTCTTGTGACTTCCTGCAACCTAGTAACCAAACCTGCAGCTGACAATTGTTTACCTCCATACAACCGGCGACATCTCTCCCGCCATAACTCGCTTAACACTAGACACCATACTATTCTCACAACTAAACTCTTCTGTAGCTCCTGAGTCGCAAACTCAACAGCCTGTTGCAAGGTAGCAGGTAATGAACCCGCCAAGCTGCTGGAAAAGAAGATCTCCACACATCCTGCACATACTCACATTGAAAGAAAATATGGTCACCTGACTCAGGCAACTGTTGACACAGCGGGCAAGTGACACAAACCTCTAGGTTCCGACGAAGAATCTTATCCAGAGTGGTGATCTTACCTAGTAAAATCAGCCAAGTGAAGACTGAGTTCCGTGGAATTTCTCCTTTCCAAACCAGTTTGAACCACACCAGAGGAGAACCTCGAGGTCTAATACTCTGCCAGATTTTGCTGGTCTGGAACCGAGGCATCAGATCTCCCTCCCATTCTACTCTCCTATCTGTTTTGCATAACTTCCCCACAAAACTATCTCGCAACTTGAGAATCTTATTCCATACCCACGACCCTTTTGATTTAACCTCCCAAATGCTCAGATTATGGAGCCTATATTCCTTTACCCAAGCAATTCAGAGTGTTTCCTTATCAGAAAGTATCCCCCAAAGATGCTGGCCAAGAAGGCTTTGTTCCACGAATGCAAATCCTTAAACCCCATACCC
Organism: Linum tenue; assembly: GCA_946122785.1. Lineage (NCBI taxonomy): Eukaryota > Viridiplantae > Streptophyta > Magnoliopsida > Malpighiales > Linaceae > Linum > Linum tenue. Next base: position 25,020,962 of record CAMGYJ010000004.1, on the reverse strand, counting down.
CCTTCTGCACGAGGCAAAGCAGCTATTTTCCACTGAACCTTAGCCTTCTTCTTCTTCTCAAAGTCACTCCAAAGGAACTGGGAACAAATCTTTTCAATTTCTATTATAACTTTCTTTGGCAGCAACATGACGTTCATCCAGTACTGAGTCATACTAGCCAAGATTGATACAACTAGCTCTAACTTTCCCGCGTAGGTTAAGAGTTTTGGCTGCCAACCAAGAATCCTCCTTGCAATTTAACTATTCAATAAAGTTATCAATTAAATATTAATAAAGTAAAGCAATGTATTTGACAGATTGATGCTTTTAAGAGAATACGGAAATTTTGGTGTATTCAACGTTTTGTAAAGAGAAAGAAGAGGAAAATTAGGTTTTTTGAATTTTTTTTATGTGAAATCAAAAATTGCATTAAGAACAGGCCACTTGCAGAGGAAAACCTGCAGCGCCTCTCAAACAGTTACAACGCAAGGGACAAACTTACAATCCACTCCTATCTCCTATCTATAGTCTACTCAATGCTGTCTAATTCTAACTGGAGGGCAGGATCCACACTAACTCGGTAAGCAACTTCCTCATATATCAACTTCACCAACATAGCAGGGTCTTTGATACCTCTTGTTCCATACAGCCGAGAGCATCTTTCACGCCATATATGACTTACAGCAGCACTCCACAGTACACGGCAAATACTCGCTTTAGTAGTCTTCTTCTTCCATTCCCTTGCACACCAAGCAACCGTTGCATCCCAGCCACCAACTGCTGGTGGAGACAGATTCTTCAAGCAGAGTTTCAAAACAGCACAAGAGTAAGAACAATAAACAAGCAAATGATCTTTGTTCTCAACCCCTCCTGGACACAATAGACAGCAACCAGAAACAGTTTTCCCCCAGGCCAGGAGCTTATCCTGAGTTACCAATCGGCCATGAATAGCAAGCCAAAGAATCAATCCATGATTAGGAATGACTTCCTTTGCCCAGACTAATCTCCACCATTGCACTTCTGGTTTTTTCTCCCTGATATCATTCCACACCCTGGACACTGAGAATCGTTTCATTTGCTCCCCTTGCCATAGAGTGGCGCTGCCAATCCCAGAAATGAATGGATGAGCTATCTCTCTACATTTCAGCACCCGTTTCCAGATCCATGTCCCAGCAGAAACAATTGAGATATCCCAGATGCTTCTACCCTTCAGCCTATACCTTGAGATCCATGCAACCCATATATACCCTCCTAGAGTAAGGATCTCCTATAAATGCCTCAATACACACGCCTTATTCCATACTCCAAAATTTCTAATACCAAGGCCACCCTCTTTCTTTGGAATAGCCAACTTGTCCCAAGCCATAACTGCCTTCTTACGACTACCATCCTCAGCAGAATCCCATAAAAACTCGTTACACAACCTACCCACCTCCTTGATAACAAACTGAGGCAGTAGGAATATATTGAGCCAATATTGGAGGGTGCTTGAGATGACAGAGGTGATAAGTTGTATTTTCCCAGCATAGCTTAGCAATTTGGATCTCCAACTTCTCAACTTTTGTGTTATCTTATCCACCAACACCTTGCAATCTTGCCTAGTGAGTTTTCCTGTTATAAATAGGACTCCTAAGTACCTCACAGGAAGTGTTCCCAGAGGGAATTCAGCGAAACTAGATATAGCATGCATTTCTTCATGTGGAATACCAGCACAGAAAAGTTGACACTTGGCTGGGTTGCATCTTAAACCAAACAGCTTATAAAAACTATCCATTAACCTTCTAATGCCTGCAACCCCTCTTATTGACCCATTAGTAAACATCATCAAATCATCCGCAAAACATAAATGGGAGATCAAAAGAGGTTTACAACGAGGATGGTAAGGAATCTGATTATCCACCATAGCTTTCTTAGCCAAACAATCTAATGCTTCCATGGCAATTGTAAACAGGTAGGGGGATAATGGATCCCCCTGCCTTAATCCTTTACCAGCTTTTATATTACCACACAACCCTCCATTAACTGCAACTCTAATAGTAGGTGTAGTAACACAAGCAAAGATCAATGTAATAAATCTCTCTGGAAACCCCATTGCCTTCATTATACTAAACAGAAACTTCCAATTTACTGAATCAAATGCCTTCATTATATCTATCTTCACCACACATCTGGGAGTTATATTCTTTCTATGATAATTTCTAACCAATTCTGACACCAGTAGAATATTATCACTAATAGACCTCCCCTTGATAAAGCAGATTGAGATCTACTTATCACACTGGGAAGAACTAGGGCTAGCCTATTAGCTAACAGTTTTGAAATACCCTTATACAAGGTATTACAACAAGCTATGGGCCTATAATCCTTCATCTTTTCAGAGCTGGGAATTTTGGCTACCAGAGTAAAAATGGTGCTATTCACAGTAGATGGCATAAAACCAGTAGACAAGAAAGAAAGAACTACCTCTTCAACTTCAGTGCCAATAAGAGACCAATGAGCTTTATAAAATTCTGCAGGGAAACCATCTGGCCCTGGGGCTTTATCCCTGGCAAGTGAAAGAAAGGTTTGCTTTATCTCTGCTCTTGTAATACCTCTCAACAATTCATTCTGCTCATCCTCAGATAGCCTGTGCTGAATTAAACCCTGGTAGTAAGACTCATCTTTAACCTCCACATTAGAATCCTCAGCCCCAATCAGCTGCTCATAAAACTCCACTGCAATCTTACCAATACTCTGCACATCAGTTTTAATTTCACCTCTGTCATTCTGCATACGAGTAATCTGCTGCCTCTGAGCTTTAATTTTTACAGTCTTATGAAAATAAGCAGTATTCGAGTCCCCCTCCTGTATAGCTTGAGTTCTAGCCTTCTGCCTGTAAAACTGCTCTTCTGCCTTTCTCAACTCAAGGTACTCCATACACACCTGTTTTTCCTTGGCCACTGATTCTGCATTAGGATTTAGAAGAACTTCATTCTGAGCAGCCTCCAGTTCCACTGCTGCACCCTTCACTCTGGCAGAAATGTCTGAATAAACAGTTCTATTTAATTGTTTCAGGGCCTGCCTAACACAATGGAGCTTACCATAGAAAATATATGAAGGATACCCCTCCACCTTCCTTTGCCAAGCTTGCTCAACTAGTTGCATATAATTTGGGTGACCCTGCCAAAAAGTGAAGTATTTGAACGATTTTGGAAGAGTTTTCAGCCCAGGATTAGTGTCCAGGATCAAGCCACAATGATCTGAAATACCAGGCGGATTTGTGTAAGATGAGCTATCCTTAATCTTCTCCAACCATGCCTCATTAACCAACACCCTATCAATCCTACGAGCTATAGGATTAGCCTGTTGTTTATTCCACCAAGTAAACCAATTTCCTGATACCTTGTGATCAACCAACTCCATATCCTTTATCCAACCCCTGAAATCCTGCATACTTTGAGTGATCTCCTGTGCTTTTGAAGTCTCATTAATCTCCGCAATGGTATTGAAGTCCCCCATGAACACCATAGGAATGGTTGCATTTCTTCTAAGTAATAACTCCTGATAGAGACTCTTCCTTTCCACTTCTCTATTTGGACTGTAAACAAAGACAACTATAAATGGTGCTGTATCCTCTACCATAATCTGGATATAGTGTTCCCCTTCATTTACCCGAGTAACTTTCAGACCTGCCCTCCAGAATAACCAAACTCTACCTGATTTAGAACTATCATAGTTATCAGTATGTTTCCAAGCAGAAAAAACACTATCTATTATTTTCTTACTATTTTCTTTAGTAACTCTGGTTTCCAATAACCCTACAATGTCAATCTTTCTCAGCCTCAACTGCTCAAGAACAGCTGAGTGCTTGTCAGAGGAATTGAATCCCCTGACATTCCAACTTAGCAACTTCATTTACCTCGCTTCCTCCCCCTACCTCTCCCTTTAGGAGGAGATGGAGGGCAATTCAAAACTGGCCGAGGATTAGATGTAGTATTGACACGGTGCAAGCCCCCTGAACTTTTGTCAGCATAACCTCGAATCCCATTACTACTAGATCCTGGATCAATCCATATCTTCTGCTTCTGCTTCCTGTTAACAACTAGGGTGAAACCATCCTTGTCCACCAACCCACTCATAGAAGAAGGGGTTTGAGCACCCATTGTGATAGTCTCTTTCCCTGCCCTGTGCTCTAGTATCTCTGCTTCCACCTCTTTCTCCTCATTCAGAGGTACTTCTCCCTCAACTTCAGTAGAAAAATTCGAACACTCCCCTTCATGGACCTCCACCGAAGCCTGCTTAGAAGGATCCTCACCTATTAATGGATTCTGCTTCACCCATACTTTCTGCGGCTCTTCCTCCATTTTAGTACAGCTATGCCCAAAGCAACCACACTTCTCACATACCTTTGGCATATGGCAATACACCACATCAATAAAGAGCTCTGGCAAACCATCAGGCGTGACACTCAACTTCGTAATCTTCTTAGCAGTAGCCTTAACCTCAACACAGATTTGAGCAAACCCTACTTTGCGACCCTGGGTTGTAGATTTATCCATACATAGCGGTTTCCCCAGCGAACTTGCCACTCTTCCTAATCCTTCCTTCAATGTTAATTCCGTTGGCAGATTGGAGAGCTTAATCCATAGTGGTAGTGCAGTGTTGTCAATTTTCAGAGGGCTAATCCCAGGCTCCCACTTCCGAAGAAACAAGAGATTTTCTCTGTGATGCCAGGGTCCCGTTTCGAATACCCACTGACATATCTCAGCCGACGGGAACTGAAACAGCACCAGCCTTCTACCCATCCAAGAAGCCTTGACCACACCTTCCTTGCCCCACAACCAGTTAGCCCAGTACCGAATCGATGAGATCGAAGCCGGCCGATCAATGAACTGCCCAACTAAACAATTCCCCCAACGCTTTGCCCCTTCCTCAACAACCTCCCGTGGAATCCGTAGCGAACCATTCACAAACTCCGGTTCGTAGTAGTCAAGCCGATTATCCTCCGGGACTCCAAAGAGTGATGCCCACTGTCGACCGTCGCCGACGGCAGCCTCACCGTCAGCGACGGCCGCCATCGCGCAATTAGGGTTCAGAAAGTCAGAGAGAAGAGAGAGAAGAGAGAGGAAGGACCCGAATTTTCCTCATCGGTTTTTTGAATTTTTTAGAAAAGAAAAAGGAGAATTTTGTTGGTTTTGATTTGTGGGAAGTGAATAAGGGGGAAAAGTTGGTTCTTTTGATTATGAAAGAAAATAAGGAGGGAAACTTTGAGTTTTCAACTTTTTGTGAAAGGAAGAAAGGAAGAGGGAAATTTGGTTCTTCAAATGGAAGAGAAAGAGTAGGGAAATTTGGTTATTTCAATTTTATGGAAGAGAAAGAGGAGGAAAAATTGAGTGTTTCTAATTTCTGGAAGGAGAAAGAAGGAGGAGAATTTTATTATTTTAATTTTTTTTTTGTGAAAAAGAAAGAATAAAACAAATTCGGTATTTACAATAATCATTTATTTTAGAAAAATTTACTTACTTTCTCTACTTGTTTTCTATACCTCTACATTTGTTGCAATTTCAACACTACATGATCGTTATTTTACAACACTTATCAAATTTTTGCACATTAAAGTTGTGTTCAAGTTGAACTTTCATTTTAAAATGGGTGTTAAACTTGGCATTTTAAGTCTTACGATTGCAATAACTCAGTCGGGGCGCGGGTTTGAAAATTTTGGTTAATCGGGTTGCGGGTCACTTTGGAATGGAAAATGAGAGGGAGGTTTGGATGGGAATTTTGGAATGGAAAATTTATGGTGGGTGAATATGAGCCAACAATTATACTAAACTTGATAAGTTATTTTTTACAGTTCGTTGTTTAGGGTATAAAGTATATGGCTAGGGTATAGTGTATAAGATACAGATGGTTTAGTGTGTATATGGTTAGGATATAAGGCATTGATGGTTTTGACGGTTCTAAGTTTTTTATTAACATATGTTCACTTGAAGTCATTTAAAATTTTTAACGGCAGGAGATCCCTTTTTAATTTATGTTTATGGTACGTGGTTAGGGTACATGGTATATGGTGTAGAGTATAGGATATATGGTTAGGGTATAGCAAATATCACTTTTTATCTATGTTTCGAAAATCAAAGTATGAATTTCACTTTAAATTAATTATACTAGCAAAATCACAACTCATAGGGATATATGGTTAGGATATAGGGTATGTTGTTAGTGTATAATATATTAATGGTTTAGGGTATACGATCAACAACATATATTAGCTTAATATTATCAATTGATAGTAAGACTAAGTTTATAGGATATATGTTATTGAGTAAGTTATGATTGAAGTCACAACAATTTTAGTAAATTTGATCAAATAACTCATTTGGCAACAGTTTATTGAAGTTATTAGGGCAATGAGTTATTTCGAAATAACTCCTTTTACCACTATACTTTTGCCAAATACCACACAGTTCACCAAATACCAGATTTGCATGGTTATACTAAACGAGATGGTTTAATCCAATTACTACTGAAATAATATTAAAATACCAAATAAATAATTAATGTTGTCTTTTGGTTGCAAATGTTGATATAAGCATTACTATTAGCTAGCGGACTTTACCAATTACGATTAATTACATAACAAGTTTGCAAGTCATATAAATTAATTTAACATTTTGACTAGTTTTTTTAAAATTAAGTATATATACTAGGTATAAAAAAATTGGTTAAAATTTGAGAAAAATATTTTAAGTTAGTGTAATAAAATGTGTAAGTTGGTAACGAGTAAGTTACTCGGTACGCTGACCCGAACAACCCGCAACCCGACTAACCCACAACCCGTTTGAACCCGAATACGAAGAACCCGAACCCGATCAACCAGCAACCCGATGAACGCTCAACCCGTTGGAACCCGAACCTGCTTAATTGACACCCATATGTAGTTGATCGTTAGGCGTTAACTCAACTCTCCGTCTCCAAAGTCCAACCCGCCAAAACACACTTGCCGTTTCTTTTTATTTTTCAAATTTCTTTAATTTAAATCTCCCCCACTTAGAGTAATCTATTATTTTGATCTGCAATTATGATTGTGGTTTTGGCCCAAGTAAAATAAGTAATTAAGCTGCTCCATCGTTCAGCTCAGCAGCCAGCAGGCGAATCTTTAAATTCCCCTGCCTTGTCGACTCTTTCGACAATGTCGCTCTTGTAAACTCCGTTCTTTCAACCTTGAAAGGCCTCCATAGTCCCTTCTTCGGACTTTTCGATCGCAACTCTCCGACCACATAGAAAATTCCGTCCCGTTCTTGGATTCCTAATTAACCTTTATAGTTCTTGATCCAAACCAACATCGCGTCTTTTTTATTTGCCCCAGCGAAACACAATGGCGGCGGCTAGCGAGTCTGTGCTTCTCAGATTTGGAAACGAAGTCGCAAAGCAGCCCACCCTTTTTTCTGGTCCGATGAAGAGTCGGTTCTTGGGTGTTCCAGTTACCAGCGGCGCTATTTCTTGGGCTGGAAGGAAGCGACAAGTGGATTCTAGGTTGAGGTTAGCTGGAGTTCGGGCAGTGGCGGAGGCAGCTAGAGTTCAGAGCTTGAGTGGGCAGGAGCCGAATTTCGGGATGGCAATTGACACAGTGGCGGAGGAGGTGCTGAGGGGAGAAGGGTTTTCAGGGATGAGGAAGACGAAGCTGGTGTGCACGATAGGGCCAGCATGTTGCTCGTTGCTGGAATTGGAGCGATTGGCGGCGGGTGGGATGAATGTGGCACGCCTGAATATGTGCCATAACAGCAGAGACTGGCATCGGGATGTGATTGCCAAGATCAAGAAGTTGAACGAACAAAAGGGGTTTTCTGTCTCGGTGATGATTGACACCGAAGGGAGCCAGATTCATGTTGTGGATCATGGAGCTCCTTCCTCTCTCAAAGCTGAGGTAGTTATAAGATTCTAGAACTTCCCTCCTACATTTTCTGGTTCGTGTATATTGCTTCAATTAGATTAAACACTTGGTGACTTAGATTCGTTTTCCCCCTCGTTTAGGCTTGAAAAGAGGTTTCTCATCAGTTTGTTTAACTCCCGTTGTTTGAAAAAGGTTAATGATGAGCTGGATTATTGTATTGACGTGTAGGAAGGCTCAGTTTGGGTATTTACCAGCCAGAAGTTTGAAGGCTCCCGTCCCTTTACAGTCAGAGCAAATTTTGAAGGGTTCTCTCAAGGTGGACTTACGTTTTGTCCATACTTTTACTTGCGCTGTCTAATGTTTTCCATTTGCCAAGTGTTAAACGAGTGAAATGATGCTACAGGAATTATGGTTGGTGATGAACTTGTTATTGATGGTGGAATGGCAAGCTTTGTGGTTGTTGAGAAAATGGGAGATGACCTACGCTGCAAGTGCACTGATCCAGGTCTCCTCTTGCCTCGCGCCAAAATGAGCTTCTGGAGAAATGGCAAGCTTTCCTACCACGGCCTGCCAACTTTGTCTAAAAAGGTCAGTTTGTGGGTTGGGTTTTCTGGTTAGCATAGCAATTCATTGTGATTGAGGAAGAATTCTCAGATTGATAAAGTTCCAGTGGACAATTTCCACCTCCACAGAACTCCGCTTTTTACCAGAAATATGGCCAATGTTCCCTCTGAGATTCCAAGTTTTGTCCTAAATACTTTACATGCACACTGTAAAAAAAAAAAAAAAAAAAACGACCTGCAAGGGTTGAAAATTGTTCCAGGACAGATCCCTTGCTCTATCCAAATGCATGGTTTCCAATTTCTCATTGGAACCCTTCGAGAGAAATGGGTAGAATTCACCTTTCGGGTAACACAAAGTTCCTTTGCTGCATTCATTGATCTGTTCATGTATTTGAATAAGAGGATCTGAGTAGTTGCTTATCATGCAATCTTCATATCAGGAGCCACAGAAATATTGTTGGAACGCGCTTGCTAGCACGCTAATCATCTAAACAGAACATTTTTCTACTATTGTATGTTCCTTATTTTTTGAGCTCTAAAGAAAGGTTTGTGGATCTCCAAGCTGACTGCTTCTAATACTGAGTTAATCATACTAGTCCAACTCTGGAGTTGAATCGCATTACTCAGCTGTTTGTGAAGAATATGACTGTTATCTAGTTGTGGTCTTAGTTGTTTCAGATTGTCAATAGCAGAAAAAGAACTCTCATTTTTGGAGACATCTAGTCTGACATCTAGTCTGAGTTATCTGGGTAATGTAATCTACAGGACTGGGAAGACATTGATTTTGGAGTCTCTGAAGGTATAGATTTCATTGCGGTGTCATTTGTTAGTGATGCCGATTCTATCAAGCAACTAAAGAACTATCTCTCTACCAGCTCATCCAAGTAAGAAAGTTCACATTAACCTTCAACACCACGATGTAGTTAACTTCATTTCAGTATGTTTTCCGATTCTCCTCATTTCTGAACTCTTTGCTTTATAAAATTTGAGGCTGCTAATATTTCAGTAAGTAGGGTAGCTTCTGATCACGGCATTGAGGAGCTTAGCTGGGTTTCATAAACTCAAAAACATTGCTTCTCAAGTTAAATTTAATTAAACGTGCAGATCGGTGAAAGTGTTGGCAAAGGTCGAGACCCTGGAATCTCTTCAAAATTTGGAAGAAATCGTAGAGGCATCAGATGGAATCATGGTGGCTCGTGGAGACCTAGGGGTTGAGGTTCCAATTGAACAGATTCCGACAGTCCAGGAAGAGATAACTCGCATATGTAGGCAGCTAAACAAACCAGTCATTATAGCTTCTCAACTTTTGGAATCAATGATCGAATATCCAACCCCGACACGAGCCGAGGTCAGACCATCTTGAGTCCCACTATGCAGTAAATCATGCTGTGGTGCTGGGTGAGAGATACTAGAGACTGACGTTTATTTCTTAATTTCCGAAAAAGGTTGCTGACGTTACCGAAGTAGTGAGACAGTATGCGGATGCACTGATGTTATCTGGTGAATCCGCCATTGGCTCAAATGGTCAAAAGGCAGTGTCGGTCTTAAAGATGGTGAGTAGCCGGATGGAGCTGTGGACCCGTGAGGAACATCAACAAGCTTCTGCTCTCTATTCCTATAAAAAACTTGGAGCTTCATTGGCAGACCGAATTGCGGAAGCAATATGCAACTCTGCTGTTGAAATGGGTACTAAAAGACTTGAATTCTGAAACAACTGCCAGTTTATTATAAGCAGTCCTTAGTCAATGACTTTGGTTTTCTTTCTGTGTTTTATCTTTCCCTAAACTTGCAGCTAATAACCTTGGGGTGGATGCCATATTTGTGTACACAAAGCACGGAGAGATGGCATCACTGCTGTCTCGGAACCGACCAAATCCTCCAATATTTGCATTCACCAACGACCGCAGTGTCAGGATGGGCTTGAATTTGCAGTGGGGGGTCATCCCAGTTCTTGTTGATAATTTATCAGAAGACATGGAAGCCAACGTCTTGAAAACCACTCAACTACTGAAAACAAAGGGGATGGTGAAACGAGGATGTTCCGTTCTTGTAGTCTCTGATATATTTTCTACCTCTGCAACTCCCAATGCCTTCCAGTCCATCAAGATGATCACCATTTCTTAATGAAGTTGCAGTTTATGGTTTGGTGGAATAGCTTTGACTGGCAGCAGGAAGAGATATGCTGCCTGCTGGTGTTGTTGTGAAACTGCTTTCGTTTCCTTTTAGGATTTCTTATGTCTTGTAACTGAAATTGTTGGAATTATTTTGAAAATTGCTTAGCTGCATCCATATTGATATTGCATTTTCAATTACGAGATGATATGGAGATGTGAGATTAATGACTTAGATTGCACAAATTATTTTGATGACAATAAGAACATCTTATATAATTTTAATTCTGCAATTACATCGATGTGGATGCTTTTAGACGTAAAAGAATGGACAAAAATATTTTGTGATACTCAAACAAGCCCTACAAAAATACATGAGTTATCGACATAGCAAAGATGAGACACAATAGGTTAAGTTCACCTAATGCGAATCCTTTGAAAGAAACCAGGGGTAACTTATTGCGTAATTAGTCTGAAGAAACCATCCGTAAAACTAAAAATAGCAACAAAAATCGCTCTCGGCCCCCTCTCTAAGCCCAAGTAAGGAAAAACTGTTGAGCATGTACAAACATGGGGTCAACCCTTGAGATTTTTTCAGAAATAGCACTGTTTAAAAAAAAAATTCCAAAAATAGCACCCAACTCCGAAAAATTCCAAAAATAGCACCATTTTTGTAAAACCGCAACCCGGAGGTGCGTTTTTCGATGAAAACGCCACCCGAGGGCGCGTTTTTCGATGAAAACCGCACTGGTAGGGAGCGGTTTTGCAAACCGCACCCCCAGGGTGCGATCTGTCTTTTTTTTTTTTTTTTTTTTTGCAAACCGCACCCCCAGGGTGCAATCTGCCTTTTTTTTTTTTTTTTTGAAAAATCCTAATTTAGGTGGAAACTTCAAACGAACGTATCTTTATGTTCGGGTATCCGATCGTCGCGATTTTTTTTGTTGATTCCGCATAACTTTTTTAGATCTTGCAAGCCGAAGACTGCCAAAGGTGGTTTGGTCTCGCCTTCGTCCCAAAAAATGTCGTTTGCTACCCTGAACGAACTTTTTTATGATTTCGTCAAACTTTGGACAATCATAACTTTGTGCTCCAAAATCCAAACGACATGAATTTTTTTTTTTTATTTCACATAAATTATTAAGGAATACAACTTTTATCATAGACATAATTTCAAAATGTATGTGGATTGCTGAGAAGGGAAGATAAGCTATTCCCAAAATCCTGTATATCCAAAAATAATTCCTGTTTTGAAAATACATTCCTAGTAAAAATTATAGTCCTTAAAAAGTTAAGCGAAATAAAAAAAATCATGCCGTTACGGTTGTCCAAAGTTTGACGAAATCGGAAAAAAGCTCGTTCGGGGTAGCAAACGACATCTCAAAAAGTTATGCGGAATCAAAAAAAAATTGCGACGATCGGATACCCGAACATAAAAATACGTTCGTTTGAAGTTTCCACCTAAATTAGGATTTTCAAAAAAAAAAAAAAGGCAGATCGCACCCTGGGGGTGCGGTTTGCAAAAAAAAAAAAAAAAGCCATATCGCACCCTGGGGGTGCGGTTTGCAAAACTGCTCCCTACCAGTGCGGTTTTCATCGAAAAACGCGCTCTCGGGTGGCGTTTTCATCGAAAAATGCACCTCCGGGTTGCGGTTTTACAAAAATGGTGCTATTTTTGGAATTTTTCGGAGTTGGGTGCTATTTTTGGAAATTTTTTTTTAAACAGTGCTATTTCTGGAAAAATCTCTCAACCCTTCTTACCCTAGTGCTTGTGAATCTTCCATAGCAAACATGCCCTTGTGAATTTCATTTGATTAAATAAGAGACGACAGATTCGTATTATGGGCAACAAACTTGGGTATCGAGAATAACAAGTTTGGCCTATCGACTTCTTCCACGCCTCTAATAATATTGCCTTGATGTCTATTGCCTAGCAGAGGTGACCACTTGAAAGTAAGCCATATTTTATATTTTCCCTTTATGAAGCCATTTAAGTCAAAATTTAAAAATCCTCTCTCGCTGAGGAGCTCTCTGGAGTTCCTTGATTATTCTAGCTGAATTAGGATAGAAGCCTTCAGACCAATCAACCGAAGTATATTTGGCTGAAATTTTTTAGAAGTGCTTATGTTAGGTAAAATGACTAAAAAGGATTTATAATGGAAAATATAAATATAAATTCTAAATAATAAAAAATAGTCAAAATGGATCTTGTTAGATTTATTTTATATTAAATAATGATCTTATAATTCATTTTATTTTTAAAATAATATAAATTAAAAAAAATTATAGTTTCTGAAATAAAAATAAAATATGATAAGTATAATCTTGAATTTTTAAAAGAGCTTTTTGCTATGTTATACAAAAACACTTTTCAGCTTTTTAAAAGCCAAGTTTTTAGAAGTGTTTGGCCATACTTCATCTTTTGAAACTAAAAACATACATTTAAAAGTCGGGCCAAACATATGAATGGATTTTAAAAACCGAGTATAAATGGGATAGATTGAACTATCTCTTGGGTTCAGAAAATTGATTGGGGAGATTTTGCTATGGCATTTTAATCCGTCACTTATGAAAATGAAAATGTTTCTTAGAGACGATGAAATAGGAATACAGGCTGGAATTAGGGATTACAGTTTGTAAACAAAAGGGAAGGGAAGGTTGAGAAACAGAGATGAGATGGAGAAGACGATGGGAAAGAGTTTTTCTTTTCCTTCAACTTTTGATCGTCTTTCTTATCTCAACTAAATGGCCCAAAAGTGAAGCAAAGGCCCAAAAACGTTTAACAGTGAAATGAAATAAAAGAACGGACTTTAGGCCATTAAGCCCAACTTTTTAAATGATATGCAGGATATGAAATTAAAAGCACATGTTCTTGTTTCGAAACCCAGAAAGAAAACAGAGCAGAGGAAGAAAACAAACAATGATAGACAGAATGAAAATGACACACCAAATTTAACGAGGTTCCCCAAACTACGGGTCAGTCCTCGTCCTAGAATCAGTACCCACTGATTTCTAGGAGACTCTTTTTTATTTAGTTTTCCCTATCAAGCAATCGATCAAAGACACAAGACATAAACGGACTCGAGAAATTGAAAAGAAACTCTGAACAGCAAAACCCGGATCCCAAACCAGACCCGTTACACCGTCAATCAAACAGATCCTATGCCTCTGTTCTGATTAACCCACTAAGTTGATAGCCCTGTACCGCTCCTTACTCAGTTGCTAAGCACAAGGAAAAGAACTAATATATATAGACTCAAGGAGCATCCAAGTAGCCGTTTGAGAAGATACAGCAGATTTGACAACCTTCCAAGTATCACTCGCTTGATTCCTGCTTTCCATTTGTGGCCGAGTCAATTTCTGCATTACAGCCAAACAATCTTGCATAATTGATTCGCAATTCTGATTTTTTATCTTTCCAAATTCGTCCAACAATCTCCCCCTAAATCAGAGATTGCGAATTGATAGCTGCAACACAAGTCCAAATGCAATTCCCAATATTCTATTGAAATGAATGAGTACTAAAGCATGCACATATCGAAACCCAAAAATCACCATCCAAACCCGTCTATAGTCATAAACAGGAGAAATTCTAGTCTATGTTCTCCCCCTGAAAGCAAGCATCATCCAATCCAATCCAATCACAAGAGCTACAGGGAATAGGGATGGCAACAAAACCCGAACCCATGGGTACCCGCCCGATCCAACCCGGTCAACGCGGGTAAAACCCGTGTTGATGGGGTTTGGGCCGGGTTCGGGTTTAAACCCGATACACTATTCACTGGGTCGGGTTGGGTTTGGGCTTAGGTAAATTCGCCCCATGGGTACCCGCCCACACACATTTAATTATTTTTTCGGTATATTTAATATTCTAAATAATATATCTTTCTTAAACAACTAATATTCTTTATGTTTGTGGAGACATGTAGAATTTGTTCTTTCTAATTCTTTAGAATGAAGTTGATATTATGAAGTGGAGAGCGAAGAAACTTAGTTGAAGAGGAAGAAACTTTCAATTAATCTTATTGTTTATAGATGTTTATCTTTAATTTTGAACAATTTGTATTGATCATTTGCGGTTTGCTTGTATGCTCTAGATTGGTATTTTTTGTATGAGAAAATTGATGTTAAACTTTTATTTTGAAAGAAATTTGTTATTGTAAATTTTTTACCACAAAAACCCACGGATACCCATGAACCCGTGGATACCCAACGAGTTGGGTTGGGTTTGAGTTGGGTTGGGGCGGGTTTTGTCAAACCCAAACCTGCCCCAACCCGACCCATTGCCATCCCTAACAGGGAAGGAGAAAAGGCAATTAAATGACGACACTCATATGATGAATCCATTACAAGAGATAAAACAAGTGGAAAATAAAGGCAAGCACGCACAAAATGCATTTCCAACATAATATTGAAAATAAGCATACTAAAGCATGCAAATCCAAACTCCTAATCACATCCAAGCTAGACAGAATCACCGGGAAGAGTCAGAAACCTCATTTAGAATTGCAGCAACATGGAGTAATATCTCCCCCTCAATTTGCAATCATATATATTTAATCTACAATAAGAATCAAGTGCATCTATAAAGGTCAATTAACTCATAACTCATAGACCAGGCAAACGATATGGATCTGTTCAATGCCAAGAGTTTTAAAACAATATAGGAACATAAACATCAATTCAGGAAGGAAACTTCTATCCAAGCGATGGGAGCTCCTACCGACAAGAAACCAAAGGCTTCCTTCAGCTCCCACAAACGAAAGATCAAATGTGAGTTTTCTTTCGAACCCAAACCTGTATGAGTGAGGGTTTCCGATACCAATAGGGAGATGAGCAAGGAAGCAACCAACAATCTCTAGTGAGATGACCCTGTTTTTGACAAACATAGCATCGAACTAATTTTTTGCAGTTATTTGATCTATTAGGTTGACCATTGTAATGCTTACCTTGAAGCAGCTGACTTCTAATTGTATTTGCATTACAATGTGCTGGATCGTTATCATACGAACAAGCAGAAGCATTTCTATGTTCTAACCCAAACCATTTGATTAACTCTTTTGCTCCGCACAACTCAGCAATTTGAGTTTTATGTAAATCTACGAGACGATTGAGTTTAGTTATCTCATCGTTCTTTTTCATAATTTCTTCCTTGAGACAGCAGTACTTGATGTTCAAGGTCTGTACTTCATCTTCTAGGTTCTTTAAGGCAAACAAAAGGTGTTCAGAATTTACCTCGGATGATGCGGAGTATGATTTTACCTTGATATCAGCTGATTTGCAGAGAAACTTCTCATCACGGCCAGATGCACTGGCTTCATTCTTAAGAGTGAATGCCATATATGCTTCTTGGTTGATATTATCATCTAATTCAGATTCATACTCACTCCATGTAGCCTTAGTTTCGCGATCTTTTGACTTCGATCTCTGAGGACAGTTTGACCGCATGTGCCCAGATTTACCACATTTATAACACGCTTGTGATTCCCTTTCCGAAATACCTGCACTTAAATTTCTGGTCTGCTGTTGGGGCAGCCTATCTTTGGAAGCAAATTTGTTACAATCATAAGCACTAGACTTGATAAAATCACTCCCTCGTTTGTTCTGTTCATTTTTATACTTAAGCATTCTGTGAAATTTCTTACTAACAAGGGCAAATTCTCTATCAAATTCATTACTAAGATCATCATCAGACTCATATTCTTGAACTTGGGATTTAAAAGCTAATTTGTCCCGAGGCTTTTTATCATCCCTCCCGACTTGTTCAAGAACATGCTCGTGACTAAGAAGAGATCCTATCAGTTCATCTACACAAAGAGTGCTCAAATCTTTTGCCTCTTCTATGGCTGTCCGTTTAGGCAACCATTCCTTAGGAAGAGATCTTAAGATTTTTCGAACTAACTCCTTTGATTGAAAAGTTTTTCCTAACCCTTTGAGCTGATTAATCAAGATTGTAAAACGAGAATACATTTCGTGGATACCCTCACCTGATTGCATATCAAACGCCTCATAATCGTGCATGAGTAAATCGATTCTGGTCTCTCTGATGTTTGATGTCCCTTCATAGGTCTTTTCTAGACTCGCCCATATCTCCATGGCTTCATCCGGTGACATTGCCGATTGCAAAATGTGCATTGCCCGACAATTTAGCTGTGCGCTCTTCCTCTGGTCAGCCGTCCATGTATTGTGCTCCTCAGGATTCATTTCAAGTGGCCCATCACGGACAATGGACCACAGACTCTCATCGATTCCCCAGAGAAAGTTCCGCATCCGTCGATTCCATGCCGTGTAGTTTGAACCTGTAAACCACGGAGCAGGACCAAACGAAAAGGAAGATGATGTAGCCATGGATCGATTCCCTTGGCAGTAGTGAGCTCTCTCAAGGTCAGACTCTGATACCAATTGAAATACGAATACAGGCTGGAATTAGGGATTACAGTTTGTAAACAAAAGGAAAGGGAAGGTTGAGAAACAGAGATGAGATGGAGAAGATGATGGTTAAGAGTTTTTCTTTTCCTTCAACTTTTGATCGTCTTTCTTATCTCAACTAAATGGCCCAAAAGTGAAGCAAAGGCCCAAAAACGTTTAATAGTGAAATGAAATAAAAGAATGGCCTTTAGGCCATTAAGCCCAACTTTTTAAATGATATGCAGGATATGAAATTAAAAGCACATGTTCTTGTTTCGAAACCCAGAAAGAAAACAGAGCAGAGGAAGAACGAACAATGATAGACAGAATGAAAATGACACAACAAATTTAACGAGGTTCCACAAACTACGGGTCAGTCCTCGTCCTAGAATCAGTACCCACTGATTTCTAGGAGACTCTTTTTTATTTAGTTTTCCCTATCAAGCAATCGATCAAAGACACAAGACACAAACAGACTCGAGAAATTGAAAAGAAACTCTGAACAGCAAAACCCGGACCCCAAACCCAGACCCGTTACATCGTCAATCAAACAGATCCTATGCCTCTGTTCTGATTAACCCACTAAGTTGATAGCCCTGTACCGCTCCTTACTCAGTTGCTAAGCACAAGGAAAAGAACTGATATATATAGACTCAAGGAGCATCCAAGTAGCCGTTTGAGAAGATACAACAGATTTGACAACCTTCCAAGTATCACTCGCTTGATTCCTGCTTTCCATTTGTGGCCGAGTCAATCTCTGCATTTCAGCCAAACAATCTTGCATAATTGATTCGCAATTCTGATTTCTTATCTTTCCAAATTCGTCCAACAGACGGTGCTTAGAGGATTATTCAAAAAGTGAACGAGCTTCTGATTAGACCCATTATCTAAGAAGTGTTGTGAGTATGATTGAGGCTGTTAAGCCATCTAGATCAAATATCCAAGCTAGTTGGATGGATCGCAAGTTCTGGATGGATATTTTGGCCTTGCCAATTCAATCAAAGTTGCGTTTCTTTCTCTGGCAAATCTTGTGTCATATCTTGCCTACTATAGAGGCTTTACTGGAGTAGGAAGTAGAGGTGTTGGGTCGTCGCCAGGTTTGCTGGGGAGAAATTGAGACGATGAAGCACCTCTTCATTCATTGTACGGTAGCTTAGTCTCTTTGGGAAGAGCCGGGGCTTTGGGATCTAGCAGCAGAGGTTGATTCCACCAACTTTGTTGTGTTCTTACGATGGTTTTTGGCCTAGGTTACTTCGCATGATATGACAGTCAAACTTGTGGCAATGCTTTAGCGGATTTGGAAGGCCCACAATTGGTTGGTATTTGAGTTCAAGCTTATGTCCCCTCAGGTGCTTTGTCGTCAAATGAAGCATCAAATCCAGGATTGGCTTGGTTCTCTTCCAAGGAGCACTCAAGGGTTGTCGGCTACACAGGTACGGCGCGCGGATGAGGAGGCTATAGAGTGTTGGGATTTGATTTTGGTTTGAACTATTCGAACCAGATTGGTTCGGATCGCATTGCTGACCAGGAAAATCACATGAGCCAAATTTTAAGTTTATGGAAAAGTGATTCCAAGCCTTTTAAATCCATGTCCTTTTTTGGATACGTTGCATGGCAGTTACCACAAAACAATGCAACATTTTATTATTTTAAATTAATGAAATAATGCAATGTTAGGAATTTAGCAACATTTGTAGTTGGATCACTCGAATGAAATGATGCAACACATCTATATGAAGCAACATGTTGCATGGCCAAAAGATTTTGGCGGTTGTAATTCCTTCCACATGCCCAAAAATTAAAAGGTTGCAATCTGTCAATGCTAACCCTTCGTATGCTATAAATATATGGGTACGTGATGGGGAAGGACACACCAAA
The DNA here is from genome assembly GCA_946122785.1 of Linum tenue. Taxonomy (NCBI): domain Eukaryota; kingdom Viridiplantae; phylum Streptophyta; class Magnoliopsida; order Malpighiales; family Linaceae; genus Linum; species Linum tenue. The sequence goes on along the minus strand of CAMGYJ010000004.1, from coordinate 25,002,153 downwards.
AATTCATTTTTCTTCCTAAGAAACTTCTAGGTATGCTTTAGGTTCTTAAGTTTGGAACCTAAAGTGGTGATAGTTTTATCCTACGAAGAAATTTCCTGTAACTCAAGGCTTTGTAGAGAGTGGAAATATTCTTTACGGAAAGTGAACGTAGTTCACAACTCTATCATAATCCTGGTCACCTAGTCTCAAAGTATTGTACATGTACCCTCGTCCCAAAAAGTTCCAACAATCATAAAGAATATTTTCCAGTACGATGACTCGAACTGCTCTTTACAAGCAACCAGTTTCGGCCTGTGGAAAATTTGAGAATTGTTGATGATGAGTATTTCACCAATGGTAGTGGTAGATGTGTTTTCTTCATACTAGCCTCATGGTGTATTCCATATCCGGAAGGTAACTTGGAAGAGGGATGATTCGAAGATGAGGAAGAAGGAGAATGCTTCGTAAAATAAAGAATAAGAGAATGACAATTACCTTTGTGTAGGTCTCACACTCAATGGTGTAATTTGTTTGATTCTTTATTTTGACATTTACGAAGTCTTAACAAAGTTTGGTGGTGTGATTTTGTCTAAGTGGTTTATGTTAAACCAAAGAAACAAAATGTTTATACAATTTATGATAATTTTGGCAATAGAGTCATCATACATTTGTATGTATATGACATGCTTATCTATGTGACCAATAAAAGATAAGTGAACTTTACTTAAAGTTATTGTCATCTAAATTCTCCATATAGGACATGAGGGAAACAATTGTGATTCTATGTGTTGAATCAAGCGGAATGACAAAGAAGATTTCTACTCTCAATTTTTCTGCATAGAAAAGGTACTTGCAAAAATTTCATAGTAAGAATTGTCGTGCGTTGAAGACCCCAATGAATCCAAAATGGAACTTATGGTTAATACTAAAAACCAGTTTTACAACTGTAGTATTCCATTTTAAATTGGGTGCTCGATGTATGCATGATTTGCATGATGCTAGATAACGCATATGCGATAGAACAATTAAGTTGGTACATGATGAATCCTAGTGCTCATCATTAAACATGAAATGAGACATGTACTAGGATATCTCAAAGGCACAATGCATCATGCATTGACTTATAGTGGGTTTTCATCCATTTTTGGAGGACACATTGATGCTAGTTGATTTCTAATGTTGAATATCATACTTCATAATTTAGATGACTCTTGTTTCTCGGGGGAGGTACGATTTCTTGGGCCTCTAAATCAATGGTTTCTCTATGGAGTCAAATTGTGTGATGGTTGCGAGATTTGGTTTATGATGTTCTTTCATGGCCTCAACAAATCTCACTTTATTACTATCTTTTTGTAGTAATTTTCCTTTGGTTAAGACATATAGCTAAGTGTAAAATGGAAAGTGCGGTCATGTCGGAGTTATGCACGGTAAAATCTATGAATTGATCACTTACATATAGATTTGTATATGTACATATATGACCGGACTAGAGATAATTTAGTTGATCATTTGACAAAATGATTAATTAGTGACTTGGTAGTCAAGTTTGTAAAAGGGATGAGTATAAAGTCCATATAATTTCTGATCATGGGATATCCAATTCCCCTGTAATACAACATTAGAGGCTGAATTCAATGTGGAAAGCTCATCATAAAAACTTGAAGCACACAATTTTTCATCCCAAGGTATGTGCTTGTTATCTTGCATGATAAAAGAGGATGAAGTTTAAAACTTTTTAATTGAATCTTTGAAAAAATGTGTTAAGCGGGTACACGAATAAGAGATTCAACCTACATAAGCATGAAGTGTAGTAGCTTCAAGAAACCCGGACTTTAGTTTCGTGTGTGCTTATGAGAAGGATTGGACACATGGAGGGTAATAGTGTCAAGGTAGTGGCGGATCCAGGGCTGGGCCAACCCAGGCCCAGGCCCAGCCCTTATCCGAATCCAAAGTTAGTTTAGTGCTTATCAATTTTTTCGATTTAGGTATTTGGCCCAGTGCTAATTAAAATCCTAACTAATTTTATTTGATAATAGAATTTTGTGTACCTAGGAAAATGCTTCAGATGAACATATCCAAACCATCACTCTAAATTTATACTAAATTTTCTATTCCTCAAATGATTTTATTTGAAAAAAGACATGAAAACCTAAAGGTGTAAAGTTTCATTAAAATAAAATAAAAACACTAAACTAAAGCACACACTTCCTTGCAAAATTCAAAAAAATTTCCAATCCCCCCAAAACAAAACAAGAACGAGGAGACGAGCAGACCCAAAATGGATTTCTCCGCCAGCCCGTTAAGCTGGTTTTCTTTCCATTCTTTTGATGAATAAAATATTTACAAACTTGCTCAAGAGTTTAGCCTCGAGACTTTGAAGGCTATGAGATGCATTCTTTGGAGAATGCACTACTCATGTGAGGAAGATGAAGTTTCTTCTCTTGCAAAATTATTAGAGAAGCTGGAGGAAACAGGAATGGACACACAATACAAATTGATTTGTCGGTTGATTTATCTAGTGTTGACCTAGCCGTTTCAACAACTACCATGGAGAGAATATTTTCAGCAATGGAACATGAACATTGATTTGTGCAAAAAAATGAGCAATGAATTTCTCGTTGATTACTTAGCTATTTTCTTTGAAAAAGAGTATATTATCAGTATGGATGGAGATTATATTATTGATGAATTTGTTAAATTAAAAGATCTTCTTGTACAATTGGCATTGTAATGAAAACTATATTATTATATATTTTTGTTTATGGTATCTAATATTCTATTCAAATGCGGCCTAGTGCTCTCTTATGTCCTAGATCCGCCGCTGTGTCAAGGCACTTAGAAGTTGGTAAGACTTAAAGTGTATATTATCTTCGAATATTCGTTTGAGTAGATGAGTTCAATCGTTACCGACACCCATATTATTTGAATATTTGTCAAGCGTAATATAATAAGATGAAAATTCACATGACATTTTCATTTATGCTTAAGTTTTGTTGAAAGAATGTTATAATTTTAGTGAATTTTTTGTATACACTAAAATGAGGGATTAATGTTGGAATTTGATTTTGGTTTGAACTATTCGAACCAGATTGGTTCGAATCACGTTGCTGACCAGGGAAATCACTAGTTAGAAATGGCATCACGCTTCTCGGTCATCTCACGTGTTGCTGCATAGCTGACGTTGAACTCAGTGAGTGGTAGTTCAACCCCAGAAGTCGAACCTTCTTCATCTTCATAATTTTCATATTCATGAAATAGTTTATCATCTTCGGCATGAATCTTAATGAAATTATGTAAGGCGCAACAAGCAATGACAATACTTGTTTGCTTCCTCAAGCTATACGACCGCATGAACTTTAGAATCGGAAACCTTGCCTTTAAAACTCCGAAGCAACGCTCAATCACATTACACAGACTTGAATGCCGGAAGTTGAATAATTCTTTACGCCCTCTTGGTCCGCCTCTACGCCTCATCTCTTGAAAATGACGGGTAGCTCCTCGAAATGGTGCTAGAAATCCAGGGATATTTTGAAATCTAGAGTCCACAAGATAATATTTACCTAAATGAATATGTTGAAAATAAACTTATAAGATCTCACTATCACTCATATTGTATTAATAAATGAATGAAATGTAGATATCATACCTTTTGGTGGCATTGGAAAATCATTATCTGGATTTGCGATTGTCTCCATTAGTAGTCTAGCATCATTCGCAGTGCCTTCCCATCCTGCTATTACATAAGTAAATAGCATATCAAAAGAAGAAAGAGGCGGGAGGAGGCGAGGCGGCAGATGTGAGGGGCGAGTCTCTCTCGAGAAGAAGAAAGAAAATGGAATGAGTTGGGGCGGCTGTCGAAGTAGGGTTTTGGGGGGGGGGGCTGTGTTTAAAAAAAAAGAATTTTTTTGGTTCTGTGGGGATTCGAAAACTGGTCTGTTTTAATGAAATCAACCGCCCTACCAGTAGGAATCCCGTGTGCAACATGTTTAAGAATCAGATCCAAAGCTATAAATTGTTGTTTCTCATATTTGGGCCTTGTTGTGCAACTCTGATTCACAACAAAAAATAAAAACCCAACTAAACACGTTTTTTTTCTTGGTTTTCCAAATTTCTTAAAACACAACAGGAAACAAAAACAAGCAACAATACTAAACGGGCCCTAAGTTTATGGAAAAGTGATTCCAAGCCTTTTAAATTTGTGTCCTTTTTTGGATACGTTGCATGGGCTTGGGATACAGTGAGTAACCACTGGTTACTGATCTGTAAGTAACTCACCCGGAGCCGTTGATCTAGGACGGAGCGATCATGTGGCTGGGATTGATGCGGTGTGATGAGGGGTATTTCTGTCCGCTTTTTGAATTTTTAATTGTTTCCTTTTTTTAATTTGTTCAACATTTATTAGTTTGCTTTGCATGGAGGAGAGAGAGTTAGTGTCTTATCTCTGCAACTCTTTTTTCCTCTTTTTTTGTTCCTTTCTCTCTCTCATTCTCCTTATTCTCTAGATCTAATCTCTTATTCTGTTCTTCATTTTTCTTTCTAGCAATCTCCTCTTTCTTTGTTCCTTTCTCTCTGCCAATCTCTTTCTTCTCTAGATCTAATCTCTTTGCAGCTGCTTCTTCCTTATGTTCTTTCTTTTCTCGGCCTCAAAATAGATGACGTTCCATATTGACAAAGAGGGGACGGATCTATGTGAGTTAAGTTTGCATGTTTTATATTTTAGTATTTGTTTGTGAATTTTCAATTCCGATCTTCCTCCTCTTTTTTGTTGTTGCATTTGGTGTTCTTGATTGCAGAGGAGAAATGAGAGGAGACAGAAGACGAGTTTTTTTTGTCTCTCCCTCCTTCTGTTTTCTTCCTTGTAGGTAATATGTATTGGTATTACCACACTATACCATATGGTAATGTGTGATAACTAAATGTATCTTTATGGTCACGAGTTTTATCATGGTGGTAGTGGGTGGTAATCGACTCCAGTTCTGAGAAAAAAGAGTTAGAAGACAATGAAGCTGGAGAAGAAAGTGAAGAGAGTCGTAATTGTATATATATATATACCGAGATTACCACACTATACCATATGGTAATGTGTATATACCATATGGTAATTTGTATATACCATATGGTAATTGTGTATATACCATATGATAATGTGTATATACCACACTATACCATATGGTAATTTGTATATACCATATGGTAATGTGTATATACCATATGGTAATGTGTCTATACCATATGGTAATGTGTCTATACCATATGGTAATGTGTCTATACCATATGGTAAAGTGTGGTAACGAAATGTATTTTTATGGATATCGTGTTTTACTATGGTCGTAAAGGATTGTAATTAGATTTATATTATTTTTGTATGGTTTTACCTTCTCATACCATGTGGTATTGTATGGTAATTACAATTAATTTGTGTTCATTCGATTAACCATGTTCTACTATGGTGGTATAGTATGGTAGTTAGATTTACCATATGTTGATATTACCACACTATACCATATGGTATTGGGTGGTAACGAAATATATATTGATATTACCACACTATACCATATGGTATTGGGTGGTAACGAAATATATATTGATATTACCACACTATACCATATGGTATTGGGTGGTAACGAAATATATATTGATATTACCACACTATACCATATGGTATTGGGTGGTAACGTAATATATATTGATGTGCCAAATTTTTTCATACCATATGGTATGGTCAATACCAGTCATTACCATATGGTAATGACTGGTAATAACTGACAAATTTTTTTATGTCTGAAAAATATCAAAGTGGATATCATTTTGAAGAGCACAATTAATCTGATCTAACTGTGCAAAAAAAATTAAATTCCGACTTAAAACGAGTGAGAAATCGTCCGTTAAAGATTAAGAGAAGGAAAATTAAAGGTTGTTTGAGGAGAGAGAAGGCGCTGATGTGATCTGGTGCGCGTCAGCGCGTCAGAGACATCATTAAATAGGGGTGCAATTTTACCTTAGTGCCCCTCCGTATTTTTTTAAATAAAAAGAAAAAGCTGACACGTGGGGGCCAGAGGAAGGGGTTACTGATGGTTACTGATGGGATGGTTACTGAGGTGATCCGGACCCCGTTGCATGACAGTTACCACAAAACAATGCAACATTTCATTATTTGAAATTAATGAAATAATGCAATGTTTGAAATTTAGCAACGTTTGGCAGTTCGATCAATTGAAAGAAATGATGCAACGTAAACATCTATATGAGGCAACATGTTGCATGTCCAAAAGATTTTGGAGGTTGTAATTCCTTCCACCGGCCCAAAAATTGAAAGGTTGCAATCTTTCAATGGTAACCCTTCGTATGCTATAAATATATGGATACGTCATGGGGAAGGACAAAAAAAAATTCATTCTTATTCCTATGAAACTTCTAGGTTAGTTTCTTAAGTCTGGAATCTAAAGTGGTGATAGTTTTATCTTACGAAGAAATTTTCTGTAACCCAAGGCTTTATAGAGGGTGAAAATATTCTTTACAGAAAGCGAACGTAGTTCACGACTCTATCATAATCTTGGCCACCCGGTCCCCAAAAATATATCGTAAATGTACCCTCGTCCCCAAAATTCCCAACATGGAGTCATTCGACGGAATGGTCTGCTCTTTCGATGGGGCTCTGTGTAGAGATTCGCATGCGGCCATTGGGCTGACCATTCAAGATGCGTTTGGTACGGTGGTAATGGTGAAGGATGCACGGTTAGAAGGAGTGTATGACCCTACTATGATGGAGTTGGTAGCTGTTCGGGACGCCTTTCATTGGTATGTCGAGAAGGGTCTCACTTCGGTGCTGCTCCGTGGGGATGCGAATGGGATTATTGACAGAGTCAATGATCAAAGTTTGGCTGCAGCTCAGGGTGGTGCCCTCCATCAAGAGATTCAAGCTATTCGGCAGGAGCAATGCAGTTAAAAGCGTGATTTTACCTAGAAGCGGAAAATGGGTAAAATCGTAAAGCATAGAATCAAAGCGTAAAAGGGTAAGTTTTTGACGCATACTAAAAAATAACTAAAAATCTATTAAGTAGGACATATACTGTGTAAAATATGAATGCTCGGAATTTATATAAGTTAATAAATACATGCAATTCATGCCTAAAGTAGAGCAACTTATAACATCTACATAATAAGTTCGTAAACATAAATCTTAACAATAAGCCACCTTTTCCTATATGCTAATGAATTCGGGAAGAACCTAGCTGGTGAATTAGATACTCTATTGAAGTTAAGAATGCATCAAAGTACCTGGTATGTATCTTTTAATCTCAAATTCATCATATTGTTGGTGATTTACTTTTGAAATATACGTTTTATAATTAATTTCATGAAAAGAATACTCATTTAGTGAACTAAAAGCGTAAAAACGTAAAGCGTTTTGGTGAACTAGAAGCGTAAAAGCGTAAGCTTTTAAGCTTTAAAGCGCAATTTAGTCCGATTTTATGCACTTAAGTTTTTATATGAAAACGAAAGCGTTTTGGTGACCTAAAAGCGTAAAATCGTAAGTTTTTAAGTTTTAAAGCGCGATTTTGACTGCATTGGGCAGGAGTTTCCGGGGATGTTAGTACAGTTCGTTGGTTGAGAAAACAATAGGGTTGCCCATCTGGTGGCAAAAAAGGCTCTCGAATTGTCTATTAGAGATATATTTTGTTTTGATTTTTACACTTGGCTCCGTATGGAGTCGTAAACATTTGATCTATATTTTTTGGTAATGCAAGCTATCTTTGGTTATAAAAAAAAAACTAAGGCTCAATTAAAAAATTTGACTCGCTAAAAGCATATGCAAAAAGCAAAATCCATAATGTTAAGCTCTCCGGTGTCATATATTTATTCCCTAGGGCCTCCTTGATGCACTACACAAGCACATCTAACTAGCTCGTGTTCAAAACTAGAGTGTGGTTTGAGTTCCACAAAGTTCTTCTACTAACCAAATTAACTGGATACAACAGCACTACAACAACTCAACAAAGTGACTTAACAAGCGTGACGATCCAAGGTGGTAAATGTATTATTCATATCAGTTTCCCATAGGCATTGCAAATTAATTCTCTCTCTCAATCGAATTCATTCAAATAAGTCCATCTCATCACAATTCCTGAAACAATTCATGCATTCTCATATCATTGTACTCTGTTGTTCTTTGAATCTAAACTAGATTTTCACCTCTTCTTAAGTATTGAAGAAAGCCAAATTACATACCAAATTGCTATAAACGACATAACGAATAGTCAACCACAGTTCTTCGGGTGATCCACTTCACCCAAATTAAGTTTCAATTTCTTGCATGGTCATTACGAGTTGATACTACGTAGAAAGTACTATTGAAAAATCATTTATTATGGCTAGAATTGCATGATTTCCACATCTTTATTGCCATAATAGCTTCCATTTGTTTAATAATCACCCAACGTGTGTTTTAAACTTTTAATAGTTTTAGTACTACTGATACTATTTTGATGCACTTTTAATAGTATTTTCATATATTTTTGGGTCATAGCATGCTAGTGGACCACCTTATACAAGTAGGGAAACATCAAGAACTGGTTGTTGGGAGTCAAAATCCGAGATTCGATCAAGCCCAGAAAATGGTATGGAAAACATTAAACCATAACTTTAAACTGCACCTCGGCCGCCATTTTGGAGGGTATCTAGAACAAGTCCAAAATCTCAATAATATGCCTATGTGGTGGCAAGCAAGAAAGACCCGAAGGAACTAAAAAAACACGTAGAGTGTGCTTTTTCTCCCAAAAAACCTGATGTAGAGGCCTGTAAACAAATGCCTAGGGTATATAAGTTTGGTAGCTAATAATAGGAGGTATTAGAGCGTCATTACTCTGCCGATAGAGTGACTCACCCTACTTAGAGTGAAGCCGAAATCAAATGGTGAAGCTACGCGACAAACCAGTCTCTGTTCTTGCTAGCGATTTAGGTGACTTTTTGGTGATCCATTTCATTGTTATTAAACTTGGTCCTGACCAGGCGGTCAGACCGAGAAAACCCCGAACCGGCCACTAATCCGGTCCCGGAAGCCAAATGACTCGCACAAAACACCACACAAGAAATCTCCTCTAGAGCCCAAGTTTTTAAACTCTAGAGGGGTGCAGCATAGGGCAAGTAAGTTTTAATTATCAACCGCGAGGGTGGGCAACAAGTGATCGATTTGTCAAGGAATCAATTCACTAGCGATCGATTTGTCACGTGATAGATCCACTCACGACGTCTAGGGGAACCGCTAGGAGGAGCAACTAGTGATCCATTTGTCACAGGATGGATTCACTAGAGATCGATTGTCACGGAATCGATCCTCTCACTCAGTCTCTAGGGGTTGCCTAGGTATCTCCCTCAAACCGGAGTTTGAGCGGCTTAATCATGACCAACCTTGATGCAAACTTGAGTAAAGAGGGATGCTCATCTCTAACCTAGATAGTAGGCACAAATTGCCCAGGAAAACCAAGTTTGTCAAGCCTACCTAAAAAGGTGTGGTTTTTCCCTAATCTAGGTTAGGCAAGCACACAAGATTTGGAAAGCACAACTAAGCATAATCACCAGTAAAACACCTGTAATACTCAAATTGATGCAAACCCATACAAAATCATTCAATCTAAACAAGTAATTACAAAGTATTAGCTGGGATCTACAACACCCAAGAGAAAAGAGTGAGTTTCTAGAGAGAGAAGAGAGGCATTACAAATTTGAGCTCAAGATCTTCTTCTTCTTCTAGGCTTGAATCCTTGTCTTCAAGATCCACCCAAGCCTCCAATGATGCTCCAAGATAACTCTAGCACTCTCTCTCTCTCTCTCTCTCTCACTAGAACTCCCCTTTGATGTTTTTGGTCAAACCCTAGAGAGGGAATTGAATTTATCTCCAAAGACCAGTTCTCATTTTGTCTCTCCCTGCTGCTGTCTTCATATTTGCCCGAAAGGGAGCAGTTCACGGACGCATTGGCCAGTTCACGACCGTGCGTACCTAAACGCGTCCGTGAACTCAATCGTCTCAAAAACACACCGCTTCACTCTCCTGGGTTCACGGTTAATGGCCCCAGTTCACGGTCTTAGCGACCGTGAACTACCTTTGCGTCAGTAACCTCTGAAACCTCGCTGGACTACTCGATGTTCACGGTTTGTGGCTCCAGTTCAAGGTCTTAGGAGACCTTGAACTGCGGCTGCTTCCTGGATGCCTACACTTCACTATTATGACTTCAAACTTTTCTTTGGTTTTTGCGCTTTTTAACCTCTAATTATCCCAAAATTCGACCTAGACTCTTCCACACGTGCTAGGACCTGAAACGTATAAAAAGAAGCACAACCTATCGTGAAATATGTCGAGGAATGATGAAATACTAAGCCAAACGAATAAGAAATGAGGGGTAAAATGTGTACATTTGGGCCTGAATCACTCCCCACACTTAGACGTTTGCTTGTCCCCATACAAACCATTTTCAACCTAGGTAATATTTCAACCTACAAAGATAGCTAGGGGACATTTCAAAAGGCACAAGGCTGTGAATCTCAAATGACTATTTGGGCATCGACACTCGAACCGTCTCAAACAAATCCACAATCAATGGGCAAATGAAAAGTTCTCATTCTATCCACAATCAATGCAAGTTTCAACGGGGCTACTAATCATTCACAACCGACAATGCATAGAAATCAAGTCAACGGAACAGACAACAGGGCAACATAGGTTCTCACTAGGATAGATATGAACATGTAAGAACAAGAATGAATCGCTAACTCTCGACCAGTGGGGTCGGGACCTTTTTAGTTCAAAAGATGTGCACAATCGTCACCCCTCATCCCTACCATCTCACCACCACGGCGGAAACCTCTAAACGCTAGAGTTCATGGGATATTTGTCATCACTAGCATGTCCGGAGGTCTTAGACACGGGTTCAGACGACTAGCAATTGCCTTGGACATGGGAAAAAAGGCCTTTTGGGTGGTGTCAAACACAACATGAGGTTCTACATCTTCAACCTAAACCCGAAGGTTCTATCATTTCGACTAAGAACCTTCTCTACAAACAAATTCCATTAGCATAGGCCAAAAGTCTTACTTTTCCCTTCCAAACGATCACCCACCAGGAACTACATTTAAGCGCTCTTCCTCGGTTTTCTCTTGCTATCACCTTTCGATTTGGTAGTGAAGGAGTTCTAAAACAATGTGGGGGTCTCAATGGTTTGAGTGCCAAGAAACCCCTCCTAGAGCATACACTTTGATTTTTTTGTGGCGCCCTCTACTTTATCTACCCCGTTTTATTACCTCTTTTTTCGATTCCTTTTTCTTTTCTTTTCTCGTTTTTTTTTTCTTTTTGTGGGGGTTACTAGAGAGTAAAACACTTGCCACCTATACATTTAATGACCAATGCTCACTTTTTTAGAACTCACTCCAACACTACAGTTCATTTTTCATTCCTAGCAAGAACCACACATAATCCTCCTATGTAGAACCTCAATGGAACTCAAGAGTGGAGCTCCGGGATACAATGAAGACTCATGTAAAGACACGAAGAAAGGATTGGGTTCTTTCTATCAACACCATAAAGCTCACAAGTAAGAAGCTCCTAACATAAGAACAACCCTCGAAGGCACAAGGCTCAAAGGGGTTGACTAAGGGATAACACATTTCGGGACAATCAACATTTGGGCATGGACTAATCCTATGATATGATCCTCAAATATGCCCTAATTACGACCCAATTACTCGCCAAAAGATCAATCAACGTTGGAAGGAAAAAAGGAAGGATTTGGCTAAGTGTTTGGGTCATTTCATGGTGCCTACTTTACGGGTTCATTTCTTACATACTGGTGGATGGAATCACGGGAAAATGGTGTATAATTGAACTTCAAATGTTCCTCTATACGTTTGAAGCATTGTCCAAGCGATATCGATTGATTTGGAGTCGTTTTCAGGAGTTCCAAGTTGCTATGGTGAAACTGGAGGCTTAGTAAATGCAACTGGGGAATCAACGAAGGAAAGAGGGAGTTGGAACTTATTCTACAAGTGCAGGAGAGCAAACGACTGAAGCTGGTTTGGATCGAACCTCCCTAGAAGGCCCCGATCGAGAGCTCTAAAGATGCTATGAAGGCTGATATTGTTACTTGTGCAGGAAGGCAGCAGCTTGGGCAGGAAGTAACTAAAGTTTATTACCTTTTTAAGCTTGGATTCTGTTTCCTTGTTATGTTAGAATTAGAATTCGATTTCCTTGTTTGTTTAGAGTTCAAATTAGGTTGTGTTTGTCTATTTAAAGATTGAGAACCTCGTGTAAAAAGGTAGTTTTTGATTGAATGAAAAGTTGTGACCATTGTCACCAAATACTTGTGTGTTGGTTGCGTCCCAGCAGCGAGTTTGCTTCGTATCGATTGAAACCAAATCAATCGTGGCCGAGCTTCGACTTAAACCAATCGAGCCTCTTCCCAAGTGTGAAGTTGCACCTTTGGTCCGTTTTATTTTCGTTTTAAGTTGTTGAAATTCAAGTTTCATTGAAGGAGAATCGAGTTTCACGTATTGATTCCTAACAAGCACAACTGAGCTCGTATTATCCTATGCCTCCATCCTACTCGCTAATGACAACTGTGATGATACACACCATGGTGAGAGGGAACTATCACACCAGAAGAAAACGATTGGCTCAAAACTCACAGGCTAACTAGCCGCCCAATCGTCTATTCCACATTCACAAACTCGATGCATGGCGATTGTAATCGAAGAGTAACCAAGTCAAGACATCCCATTCATTTAAGCACACATGAGAACTAAGTCCTCGCACAATCCTAATGCACTCTCAGTCATCTTAATAGGATGCACTCGACTATATGCAACAATTCAAGAATGATGCCAAATAAGCACGAGATTCATCATCCAACCGGCCTTTGAACAAGCATTGCTTGGAGCCCTCAAATTTTTTCAAATTTGGGCATACATCAAGGCTCCAAGCATTCAAAATCACACCAAACATTTACACACATGCATAATGGACTAGCCCCCCCCCCCCCAACACACACACACACACTTAAGCTCGACATTGCCCTCAATGGCGTAAAATAGGGAAGTAGATCGATATTACCGGATAGTGGGGAATGTTGGTGTTCGGGAGCGGAGGGAGAGTGAGATCCGGAATAGCAAGGAGACGGCAACATACCACCAAAATATATCCATTGGTCGTCTGATTGAAAGGAAAAGAGATGCAAACCGTTGATGGTTGGGTTGCCTCCCGCCAAGCGCTTTATTAACGTCGTGAGCTGGACGGTTGCTCTTCAAGTTTTGGTCCGTCCAAGAACCTCCTTGAAGTTGAGGTTCTTGTCAGTGAGGTGATGTCTCAAGTCACGAGCATTGAACGAGTCCATGATTGAGGGCTCTTGAACTTGATTGGCTTTGGGGCTCCACCCACGAGACCTCTTCTTCTTTTCTTCTTCCTTCTTCTCTTTGCCCCACACCATGTAATGCATCATCGATTTACCACCATCGCATCCACCAAGAGGGATCGCCGATGGTTTGGCCTTGTCTTGGCAAAGAGCCGTAAATGGGTCCTTCTCCAAAAGCGCATCGAGGTCGGGTGGAAAGCTTTGTTCGCACTTGTAACTTGTAGAAGCTTCATCCACCACGACCTCGTTTTCATCTTGGACCTCACTTGCTCCTTCTACTTCTTACTCAACCTCCCTTCTTATTCAATTTCCTCCCCTTGGGAACACTTAAAATCTTTCCCCTCTTCAATGCTTTCTTCCTCCTCTTCTTTCTCCTTCTTCTTCATGCCTCCAAGCACGAATTTGACGGCAAGATGCCATGCAAGGTCATCGAAGGAAGTCTCTTGCTCCTCCACACTCGTGTCTTGGTCTTCAAAGTTTCTTACGGGAAGGGGAAAGTGACTGGAGTCATCAATGCAACCTTTTTGTTCATCCTCACCACGGGAGCTCTCCGGGGAGATTTCTTCTTGCTCCACACAGTTGTCATTGATCGCTCCTTCAACCTCCTTCTCCTCCTCCAATAATGAGAGGCGATAGATTTCACAAGCTCGTGCCACTTTCTCTTCTAGTGCCAAACCGGGAGGAGGGAGGGGTTGGAAATCCATGTCGGAGCTCGTTCTTCCAAAGGTCTCATGGCTTGCCTCTTCGACCTCCTCTTTCTCTTCTTCAAATGACGGGAGACGATTGTGAGCAAGTTGTGCACATGCTTGCTCAACAAGCTCTCTTTGCCTCTTCGTGCGTTGACTGAGCTCCTCCGCCTCCCGAAGATAGGTTGAGTCGATAGGACCGGCGATGGGAAGGTCCAAATTGGAGCATCCCTCATCGGTACCCCGGGAAATTTTCTCCACCATGAGCTCCTAGTTTCTCTTTAGCTCCGGTTGTGGAGTGGCAAATGGTCTTGATGATTCTCCCATGAAGGCTTCCATGGCCAACTCCAACTTGGATTTCTCCTCGGGTTGTGGATGGAAATCTTCTTGATATGGGGATGCCTCTTCATACCCCCAATGTTATGGTTGTTCTTCTTGGAAGGGGGGTTGGTAATAGAACCCGGATCCTTGGCTTCCCCCTTCTTGTTCACTCCATGAAGCTCCGGGGTACCCCCATTCGGGTGGTTGTGGATACCCCCACCTATTGCAGAAGCTATTGGGATCCATGATTCATAACCTACACAAACAAAAACACAAAAAAAAAATCAAACAAACAAACACAAACCACCCATCGAGACGAAGAGTGGGTAAACAAAACACAACACAAAACATAAAACACGAACAAAAAGGCAAGATAGAAATGCTAGAGTAACACTAAGCGACCTTTGCAATAAAATGGACCGCGGTTCCCCTCAACGGTGCCAAAAACTTGACTCACACAAAACAACACACTAGAAATCCCCTCTAGAGCCCAAGTTTTTAAACTCTAGAGGGGAGCAGCGTAGGGCAAGTAAGTTTTAATTATCAATCCAGGCCGATCCATGTACCCCTACTTCAATCATTTAGGTTGTTATCTAGCAAGCAAATTTTGGGTTTAGAACTAATGGAACTACAAACTAAACAAGAAAAGAAAAGTAAATAAAGGAAAATTCTAACTAAGGGAGCTTCACCCAAGAGTTGCTTCCCCCTAACTAGCTACCATGACTCGCCGGATTGAATGTAGTCGTGTGGTGTAGGTGGTTGTGAACCGCGAGGGTGAGCAACTAGCGATCGATTTGTCATGGAATCAATTCACTAGCGATCGATTTCTCATGGGACTGATCCACTCACGATTTCTAGAGGAACCGCTGGGAGGAGCAACTAGTGATCCATTTGTCACGGGATGGATTCACTAGATATCGATTTGTCATGGAATCGATCCTCTCACTCAGTCTCTAAGGGTTTCCTAGGTCTCTCCCTCAAACCGGAGTTTGAGCAGCTTTATCACGACCAACCTAGATGCAAACTTGAGTCAAGGGGGATGCTTATCTCTAACCCAGATAGTAGGGGCACAAAGTACCTAGGAAAATCAAGCTTTTTAAGCCTACCTAAAAAGGTGTGGTTTTTCTCTAATCTAGGTTAGGCAAGCACACAAGATTTGGAAAGCACAACTAAGCACAATCACCATGAAAACACCTCTAATACACAAATTGATGCAAACCCATACAAAATCATTCAATCTAAACAAGTAATTACAAAGTATTAGTTAGGGATCTACAACAACCAAGAGAAAAGAGTGAGTTTCTAGAGAGAGAAGAGAGAGATTACAAATTTGAGCTCAAGATCTTCTTTTTATTCTTCTAGGCTTGAATCCTTGTCTTCAAGATCCCCCCAAGCCTCCAATGATGCTCCATGATCACTCTAGCTCTCTCTCTCTCTCTCTCTCTCTCTCTCTCTCTCTCTCTGACACACACACACACACACACACACACACACACTAGAACTCTCCTTTGGTGTTTTTGGGCAAACCCTAGAGAGGTGTTATGAGAAAAACCGGCTTTGCTCAACTACATAGTAGTGCTGCTTCCGTGAAACCTAAAATTGGGTGGTCTTTAACCAAAGTTCCCAACGTAGCAGCAGGGTGTTTGTATGATGGTATTCGTCAAGCAACTTCAACACACGAATCGGGGAAGACGCTTGCTCGAATTTCAGTTCGCAACTCGACCACGAATGAGGGGATTCCTCATTCGATACTGAGCTCGCTTTATTGCAATATTGATCTCCGGCAAGCAAGGACAATTCACGAGTGAACAAACTCTATGAACTTGGGTTTTTAATTAAAACTTCTCTGCTTACAAACGTGGAACTTTGGCACTTTAAATAGACTACTGAATCCTACTCCCACTACTACTCTAATAAGGACAATTAACATAAACCCAAAGAACAAACAAAGAAGGAAATCCAAGTTAAACAAGGTAAATGAAACTCGGCTAACAATCTTTCTTTCCGTACAAGCAAACAACTTCCCACTCAAGTGATCCAAACGGAGTCCACGGCACCTTGGAGGCTTTCGTGCGAGGACTTCCACATTCCGTCGTGATCATCCAACTCCAGTCCTCTCTTTAACATGTTTCAGGCTCTTCATCCCCTCCATCAGCTCCCTCCGAAGGTGACTCCATTGGCTCGAGTACGAGCTCCAAAGTGGTAACCCGAAACAGTCTCCTGCCTTGGTCAAATCCCAGCAAACCAAGTCATTTTCCAGATTCAGCATAGCATCTTGAGGGATGTAGTTACTAGGCTTAGAAAATTGTTCTGTCCTAGATAAGTCATTGAACTTGTATAGGAACACCTTGACTTGAATTCCACAGCTTCCTTTCGCATTTTCATCGTCCCATTTGGAAGGACTAACCCTCCAAAGTAGCCACCCCGAATCGTCAGAAACACTTAACCAAAATCCCGGGCATTTCAAGATGGTGGAGAATGATTGCGTCAAAGGCCATAATAGCTTGAAATGTTGATGAACTGCGATCATATCAGGCCCCTTCCCATAAAAAGGCTTTGCCCTCAAAGCCTTGGCCTTCCGTTGCCCAAACCTTTCGCAGAACTGATCCCAAATCGGATAAAAAACAGGGTGTCTAACCTCGCAGTTCTGGAAACTTACAATAGAGTTCACCACCATTGGAATTGGGGCTTTTTGATTTGGGAATCGCCATTCCAATCCACTGCTTCCCAGAGCTTCACCATGCCACCAATTGAAATTATGCTCCAGTCCCAGGATCCGATTTGGCTCCGTCGTTGCCCATTCGACGACCGCCCTTTTCCCGCCAGCCGCTAGGTTCAAAATGGAAGAACCCAGGAAGTGCGAATTCGTTTTGGGCATTTCCTTATCAGGGAACCTCGGCATCAAGGGAATCTTCCTACAGCTGCCAACTCCCTTCTCCAATGACTCAGCAACACTAGTTTGCGTTAATTCCTTCGCAGCTGTGCCATCCCATTCACCAGACTTTTGCTCATGTTCGAGCTTTTGCAGAGGAGTTGGGACTCGATTGCAATCCTGCAACACAGTGAGAACCGACTCCAATGAGCCAAGAGGAGAGCTTCCTTGGGTGGTATAGAGTGCAACGGTCTCCGCGGGTTGCGTCGTGTTGACCCCTAGAGGGCTACCCAATTCGCCCTCTCTCCTGCTCTGCTTCGGTGGATAGTGGCAGAGCAGCTTGGATCGTCGACGGCGTGGAACTCGTTCCCGTTTGTACGCCGTCAACATGATTCTTCGCACCATCAAGCTAGTGCAGTTGGACTCGTCCCTCCCCTGTCCTCGATTGGCTTCCATCTGGCGTTGATCGGCGCGACCGTCTGCCGGCGATAATGGCTTTAGTAGGAAGCTCCGGTTGCCCTGTTTTAGCCGGTAGCAATTAGTGCCACCGAAATGACATGTTCCGCGGTCAAATTGCCACAGCCTCCCTAAGAGAAGGTGTGTTGCCTGCATAGGAGCGACGTCGAACACCAATTCATCTCTGTACTCGCCAATTTCGAATGGAACGCGGGCTTGTTTATTCACTTTGATCGCTCCAGAATCAGTGAGCCAGTGCATATTATACGGTTCCAGGTGTTTACTTGTTGTCAATCCAAGCTTTTTAACGATATCCAGGCTAACGACGTTTGCACAACTACCTCCGTCGATGATTACAGACAATACGCGGCCATTAACGACGCAGCGAGATTGGAACAAGTTCTCTCGTTGATCGTTATCAGCATAGGCTGCCGTTGTAAGGGCCCTCCTGTTTACACCGAAGAGCTTGCCTGGTGGTGGGTCGGTGATCAGGATCTCCTCATCTATTTCGTCGCCTTCGGAGTCAATTAAAGCTCCCCTAGGCTTCTCCTCTTCTTCTTCTGAATAATACTCACCGTCACGAAGCACCAGCGCTTTCTTATTGGGGCATTGATTATCTTTATATCCACGCCCGAAACACTTGAAGCACTGTATGTTCGCACTCGATCCTTCGGGCTTTAGTTGCTGATTGCGGGAGAAGGTTGGTTTCTCAGCCTCAACTCGTGGTGGTGTTAACCCAGAATTTGCAGCAGCATCCGCATTCGACTTGTTGGCAGGTGGGAATCGTCTTCCCGACATAGACTTGAAGTGCTTTTCTACCTTGATTGCCATATGGACGACTTCCTCTAAGTCCACAAACGTCCTCAGTTCAACTTCTTGGCGAATTTCTCGGTTTAATCCGTGGAGAAAGCGAGCAATGGTTGCCTCGCGATCCTCCCTGATGTCAGCACGCATCATGAGCAGCTCGAGCTAACGGAAGTAGTCTTCGACAGAACGCGAGCCTTGCTTTAATCCTTGCAACGCCTCGTGCAATTCTCGTTGATAATACCCAGGTACAAATCGTTCACGCATAAGACCTCGCAGCTCCGTCCAAGTAGTGACCTCTGGTTGGAGATTCTGCCGACGTCGGGTTTGAACTCTTTCCCACCATTGCGCGGCGTAATCAGAGAACTCATAAGTGGCGAGGGTCACTTTCTGAGGTTCGGTATATTCTCCGCATGGGAAGAACAACGAAATCTTGCGCTCCCAATCCAAGTACGTCGACGCGCTGTTCGTTCCCTGAAAGGGCGGAATTGCGAGCTTAATACCCCGCAATTCGGAGATGGTGCCCTGCTCCTCGTCCGGTGGCCTCCTTTGGTTTCCTCGATCGGGCTCGGTTCCAACAAGTTGCTGCTCCAGGTTTTGAATTCTGGTGATGAGGGCGTTATCTCCGCCGACGTGATCCTGCTCCCTATCTTGTCGCGGTTCCGGCAGAGTCAGAGCATCAAGTCTTCGAGCTTGCTGCTCTAATTTTTGGTCTAACCTGTCAACCTGTGCTTGGAAAAGGATACCCATCTCGGCTCTGAGGGTTTGCAGTAGCTCCGTCATATTAATTTGCTGTCCAGCCATTTCGTGCTTGTCAATTCGTACCTCTTCGTCCGACTCTGCAACTGCCTCTGTTTTGCTTCTTCAAACAGCAGGGTCACTTGAAACAGGACCCTTAGATCGTGTCCAATGCGTCGTTCCCGCGACGATTTCCTTAGTCTTGTCCACTGTGTTGAACGAGGTGATGATGCCACTTGTTATGAGAAAAACCGGCTTTGCTCAACTACTGAGTAGCGCTGCTTCCGTGAAACCTAAAATTGGGTGGTCTTTAACCAAAGTTCCCAACGTAGCAGCAGGGTGTTTGTATGGTGGTATTCGTCAAGCAACTTCAACACACGAATCGGGGAAGAGGCTTGCTCGAATTTCAGTTCGAAACTCGACCACGAATGAGGGGATTACTCATTCGATACTGAGCTCGCTTGATTGCAATATTGATCTCCGGCAAGCAAGGACAATTCACGAGTGAACAAACTCTATGAACTTGGGTTTTTAATTAAAACTTCTCTGCTTACAAACGTGGAACTTTGGCACTTTAAATAGACTACTGAATCCTACTCCCACTACTACTCTAATAAGGACAATTAACATAAACCCAAAGAACAAACAAAGAAGGAAATCCAAGTTAAACAAGGTAAATGAAACTCGGCTAACAATCTTTCTTTCCGTACAAGCAAACAACTTCCCACTCAAGTGATCCAAACGGAGTCCACAGCACCTTGGAGGCTTTCGTGCGAGGACTTCCACATTCCGTCGTGATCATCCAACTCCAGTCCTCTCTTTAACATGTTTCAGGCTCTTCATCCCCTCCATCAGCTCCCTCCGAAGGTGACTCCATTGGCTCGAGCACGAGCTCCAAAGTGGTAACCCGAAACAGTCTCCTGCCTTGGTCAAATCCCAGCAAACCAAGTCATTTTCCAGATTCAGCATAGCATCTTGAGGGATGTAGTTACTAGGCTTAGAAACTTGTTCTGTCCTAGATAAGTCATTGAACTTGTATAGGAACACCTTGACTTGAATTCCACAGCTTCCTTTCGCATTTTCATCGTCCCATTTGGAAGGACTAACCCTCCAAAGTAGCCACCCCGAATCGTCAGAAACACTTAACCAAAATCCCGGGCATTTCAAGATGGTTGAGAATGATTGCGTCAAAGGCCATAATAGCTTGAAATGTTGATGAATTGCGATCATATCAAGAGGGAATTGAATTTCTCTCCAGATACCAGCTCTCCTTTTCTCTCTCCCCGTTGTTGTCATCGTATTTACCTGAAAGTGAGCGGTTCACGGACACGTTGGCCAGTCTATGGCCGTGAACACCTAAACGCGCCCGTGAACTCAGTCGTCTCCAAAACCTACCGCTTCACTCTCCTGGGTTCACGGTCTTAGCGACCGTGAACTCCCTTTGCGTTAGTAACCTCTGAAACCTCGCTGGACTGCTCGATGTTCACGGTTTGTGGCTCCAGTTCACGGTCTTAGGAGACTGTGAACTCCCTTGTTTGACCGTGAACTACGGCTGCTTCCTGGACGCCTACACTTCACTGTTACGACTTCGGACTTCTCTTCGGTTTTTGTGCTTTTTAACCTCCAATTACCCCAAAATTTGACCTCGACCCTTCCACACGTGCTAGGACCAGAAAAGTATCAAAACAATCACAAGGAAACATTTTGGAGTAAAAGGAATAATAAATGAGAGGTAAAATGTGTACATTTGGGTCCGAATCATCAAATAACGAAAATTTGTGCGCTGGATCACATCAAACCTTCCAAAAAACAATGAATGGCTACCTTTTATGTTTTTTCAATTAAAAATTCAAAACAAATAACAAGGAAACCAAAAAGGTAAGACGTACATACATGAAAAGGAAATAAAATTACAATTACAATTTCCATTCCCATTTCTCTGTCATAATCTAGCACTAGCAGTCTCCTACCCTCTACCTTTTCAGTTTTGAATTTTGTAATTCCTTCTAGACTGGAGATATTATAAAAACAAAGTAAAGAATAATTGTTTTGCACTTTGCACCATTAACTCCAACAAGTAGGCTATCTCCGGGTTTTGATCGGTTTTTAATACCGTTTAACTACCGGTTCTTCAACAAACCTTGAAACTCTTACTAATCTGGATCGATGTTTTGTTCGATTTTGACAACACTGATCCATTTTGATTGATATTCCCCCATAAACTCGTCCTCTCAATCGGCTAGTTCCTTAGTTCCGTAGCTTTGCAAACCCTAGAGGTTATTTGACATGTAACTCTTTTTTTTGTATATATATGAGATTTGATTCATCTTCTTTCTATGTTAGATTTTATTGTGTTGTCTCTTATCAATTGATTGTGAGGCAAAGTCACACATCCCTTTGAGATGTGTACTTCAAAATCTGACTTCGCGTTGGGTGAGAATAGACACAGCCATCCTGCACAAGCATTCATCAATCGATGAGGCTGGTGATACATCAAAGGAGAAAATCGTGAGTTCTTTTTGCCTAGTAGATCAGGTAAATGCCACGACACATGGGTAAAATAGATCTCACATTAATCAAACAACTCATATGCTACCAAGATTAAGGTTGTGAGTCAAATGAACTCTATGGGGAGCTTGCATATGCAAAATCTGACTTCGCGTTGGGTGAGAATAGACACAGCCATCCTGCACAAGCATTCATCAATCGATTAGGCTGGTGATACATCGAAGGAGAAATT
This sequence comes from Linum tenue, assembly GCA_946122785.1. Classification (NCBI taxonomy): domain Eukaryota; kingdom Viridiplantae; phylum Streptophyta; class Magnoliopsida; order Malpighiales; family Linaceae; genus Linum; species Linum tenue. The sequence continues at coordinate 24,980,160 of CAMGYJ010000004.1, read as the reverse complement.
CGTAAGTTCTCCTTGCCTAGTAGATCAGGTAAATTCCGCGACACATGGGAAAAATATATCTCACATGGATCAAGCAGCTCATATGATACCAAGATTAAGGTTATGAGTTAAATGAACTCTATGGGGATCTTGCATATGCAATGCCTTACCTTCATGCGTCCTTCACCAGCCAGTAGCTTAGATTTACTTTTCCCCTATAGCCTTCCTTTTCCGTTTTGTAAAACTAAGGAGGAACCTCAACCGCCACATTCTCATTTTAAACCAAATAGAACTCGTCTATCACCACCTGAGTTAGTGGTTGTGAGAGACCCTAGGAAATACTAGCTTGGTCTTTGGACTAGGTAGATTTGCATACACGTATTACACGCGATGTGCACCTTGATGATGCAATCTCCTAGCAAATGGTGTGTGACCAACAAAATGGTGTTGTAAGATGATTTCTAGCATAGAAGGTCACTTGGTAGGAGATTGATGGTTGACATGGAATGCGTACTGTCGAGGGGACGGTTGGTTGTCACCACGCCTTGTTATCCCCTATGCGAGTCGGACTATTTTTTCTTGTCGTGTGACAACTAATGTACTAGTCTTCCCCTTGGTGCCTAGGTTTGGGATGACTATATTGTGCGGTCCAATAGTTGGGTCTTGCCTAAAAGATACCATTGTGGTCACTGTCGCGTACCTTTAGAAATTTTATAGCGAGCATGTAGTGCAGCTGGTCTAGTCTGAGTAGGTGATCCTTTTCGGTCGATACACTGACTTCTCTTGTTTGGACTAGTTTAGTGCTTTTTAATTTCTCAAACACTATGCCCTATTAAGAATCCATAATTTCTCCAATACAACTAACAATTTTTTGGAAAAGTTGTTCAAAGTTGGGTAAACACGTAAGTATAACAATTTATAGAGGTTATAAAATATAAAGAATTAGAATTATTCAAACATAAAAATGAATTCCTATTAAATAGGGAATCAAAGGAATAAAAAATGCTATAAAATAGTTAAGATTCTAAAATAGTTAGAAAACAAGTTTCTCCTACCTTTGTCATTAAGTAAACATTTTCCTTAATGAATTTGGGCTCCTTATCTTGTAAGATGCTAGAAAATCTCCTTCATTTCCTCCTCAAGATATAGGGATGAATTTAGTATTTCTTGCAGAAAAAGAAATTAAATGTAGGGCTTCGGTGGTTGTTTTGCTTGTATTTGGGAACCTTATGGGAATAACATTACTATCATTTGTTTGCAAGCAAGCTATCAGAATATCAAACATTAACTTGCATTCCTAAATGATAACCTTAAGGAAATCTTCCCAGAAAATACATAGAATAATCAAAAGAAGTAGGAATTTAAGATCATCTCGATGATATTAGGAGTATTTCAAAGTTGCTTGCAGTAAAGGGAGAGATGAGGAGACAACTCCAGAAAGAATGACATCCTTAAAGGAAGATTACACCCACCCCATTCCGTAAGAAACTCATTCTTTTGGGTTTATTTGTCGTTAATTATTATTCAAGATGTTTTGATGTTATGTTGGATATTTCGGGAACTATTGGAGTTTATTCGGTTAGGTTAATTCATTGGGTAGTTATAGGGAATTCGTCGGATTATATATTATGTGTTAGAAGAGAGTTGGAGGTCAAGGAATAACACAAGAATTATTCCCTAAAGCTACTTCTCTCTCTGATCTGAGCCAAACCCTCTTCCTCATCTCTAGCCGTCGACCACCCCTTCCCCGGGAACTGACCTCTGCTTATCTCACATAAACTCCATTTATTTCTCACCTAAATCCCCGATTCTCATATCAATCTTAAACCCTAAATCGCACACCTAGATTCGTGTTATTTCACTTTCATCTGCATGACTTTGTGAAATAATTGGGAGGAGAATAAGTAGCCTTACCTCTGTTGAGAAGCATAGCTAAGATGGAGAATCTTATGAAGAATATCGAGAAGTTTCTGAAGAAGAAGAAGAAGACTCAATGACCATCAGATCCACTTTTAAGGGTTCTGAGGACATCGTGTATTTGGGAGAACATTAGAAGAATCCACACAAAAGTATGATCAAATTTCTTCTCAATGATCAACAAAAGGAGGAGGGATTGATTGATCTTGGTGCAAGTATCAATATCCCGCCTCTCCAAATCCGTGAGGAGATGGGCTTAGAATGCATGGTGGATATCAACTTCGAGATCAAGTTAGCAGACCGATAACCTGATATTTGCACATGTTCAGGCCACTGATCCTGCAGCGTTTGAGGGTCGATTCTCGTGTTTTAAGTCTATTTCACGCTAGGTTGTGCTTTTATGATGTATTTCAAGACCTAGAGTGGAAATGGAGGTTTGGAAGCGAGTTTCTGGTCAAAAGCGAAGAAATGGCGAAAAGTGGAGTTGGAAGGCAAAATATTCGGTCAGTGACCCAAATAGCTGACCTGGTATATTCAGGCGAGACCGGGTAAACAATCAAGGAGAACCCAAAAGGCCCCCCGCATGAACCACAAATAACCGACCGGGTATTTCACCCAGAGGTTGGGTATTTCCCACCTGCAATGAGAGCTGATGCGCACCATTTTAAGTGATACTCGGTCTGCATCATAAATACCTGGCCAGGTATTTGGATTGGGTAAGCCCAAGTCGGGCTGATACAAGCAAAACGCTGGTTTTGATCTACCATTTGAGTTTTGAAGATGAAAACAGAGGTTAGAGTGAGAAAGTGACAAACAAAGACCCTTGAGTGCCCTAGATCAACTTTTTCCATCATTGGAGCTCGATTCAAGCCTCGAGGAGTGACGATTGATGAACCGAAGCAGATTTCTTCCGTCTACATGATGATTTCTACATTCGACATAGATTTCCTCTCTCTCTCTCTCTCTCTCTATGGAGTAATCCCCTCTATCACTTGCGTATGTATGAACATTAGATTGTACGCTAGGAAGAGTTGTATGAAATTTTTTTCATGAATGATTGATTGATTTATATCCAGTTGAAATACTTATTAAGAATCCTTGAGTCTTGATCAAATTCTAGTGATTCCTACTTTGACCTAGAAAGATAATCTTTGCATAGGTCAATAGGGTATCTTGAATTGGAAGTAGTGAATCGGCGACTTTAGTCGATAAGTCGATTCACTGCTCGGTACTGGGATAGAACCCGGTGGAGGAAGTTTGAATCTTATTGCCTCGGCTAGCTTACGCCGGTGGAGGTTAGTCGCCCGCCGGGTATTCAACCTGAGAGGGTCTGGAGCACTTTAGTAGAGACTTCGGACTGTTGGAGAACTTTCCACAGTTTAAACATCAATCAACTTGACTTGTGTGAATTATAACTTGGCCTAACTGCAATCTAGGGGGATTCATACCTGAGTGAGCCTTCTTAATCTAAGTTCAAGCGTTTCCTGCTTTCTGTTTATTTTTCTTTCGAACACTTCACTCAACTTTTCCCGCTACATAATAGATAATCACGGAGTTGGCAGTACATCTGGGCCCCCGGTTGACAAGTAAAACTGAACCACTATTATGCATTTCCATTCTACGATTACAATTGGTCGTAGTTTCGTGTTGTGTTTTAGCGAGTCCAAGTTTTTGTAGAAACTTCTAGGTTATTGTAGAAATGTGAAGGTATGTTACTTTAGTATTTAATTTTCTGCAGTTGTTTTCCTCCACTTGTTTGCCTTCAGGGGTTGTGTGTGCAGTCTGTGTGTAAGTAGTGCATGACCCGTAGCCAGTCTGGAGATCTACATTCATTAGACCACGAGCTTGAACGGACTTGTCGTCATTTTAAGAGAGCACTAAAGGCCCGACTGGATGGGATGGAAGCTTTGGCTTAACTGAAAATCGTACATGAAGGAGAAATGGGTGAACCCAATAATGGAGTTATGGATGCGGAAGATCCGGTCGAGGAGCGAACCATGGGAGAAAACTGGATCGCCAGGGTCGGAGACATGAGGTCAAGCATGCAACACCCTCAAGTTGTTGCCAACAACTTTGACGTGAATACCTCTGTTATCACAATGTAGAGGGGTGAAGTGGTTTTCCGTGGGAAGACAGAGTATCCCAGCACACACTAGCAGCGATTCCACGAGCTGATTGATGGGATCAAGATCAACGGGGTCCCTCAAGATGCCATCTAACTACTCTACTTCCCATTTACTCTAGAGGGAGAGGTCAAGCTGTGGCTGGACAACCGGCCTCTGGGATCAATCACCACAATCACCAACTTGGCCAACAAATTCCTGACTCGCTATCATCCTCCTTCTAAAACAGCGGACCTGCAGAATGAGATTACCCATTTTCCCCAAGAGGAGGAAGAGACTATATGGGACGCTTGGGAGAGATACACAGGTGTTTTCCTGAAGTGTCCCAACCATGGTTTCAATGATGCCTTCAAAGTGGGTACCATTTATCGGTCTGTCTTTCTTAAAGATAAGGAGCTGATCGACTCGATTTGAGATTTCTTGGAACACAAGCCAATTGAAACCTCAACATTGTCTTAGAACTCCTTCACTACCAAATCAAAGTGTGATAGCAAGAGTGACTGAGGAAGAGCACTTAAGGGAAGCTCATGATGGGTGATAGTTTGGAAGGGAGAAGCAAGGTTTTTGGCCCATGCTAGTGGTTGTTGTTTGTGAGGAATGTTCTTAGTCGAAACCATAGAACCTTTGGTTTTAGGGTGAGATGTAGGACCTCATGATGTGTTTTCCACCACTTAAAAAACCTTTTTCCCATGTCCAAGACAATTGCCAGTCATTTGAACCTGTGTCTAAGACCTACGGACAAGCTAGTGATGACAACCATTCCGTGAACTCTAGCATTTATAGGTTGCTGCCATGGTGTTGAGTCGATTGGGCCAAGAGTTGATGATTGTGCACATTTATTGCACCAAGAGGTCCCGACCCCACTGGTCAAGAGAGTGAGTGATTCATTCTTGTTTTGCATGTCATATCATACCCCGGTGAGGACCTTTGTTGCCCATCCGATTGTTCCTTGGACTTGAACTCTATGCATGGTTAGTTATGGTTGGTAAGTGATCTTGTTGAAACTTGCATTGATTCATGAACAAAGTGAGAACTTTTCATTTGCCTGTTTCTAGTAGCCTCGAATGTCGTTTGTGGTGGATGTCGGTATTGCTTGCATTTGGTTCCCCTGTTAATTGCCAATAGCCATTTGAGATTGGCCACTTTGTTCCCTTTGAATTGTCCCCAAAGCATTTTTATGGGTTGAGTTTTTACCTTGTGTGAAATGGTTTGCTTGGGGACAAGCAAATGCCTAAGTGTAGGGGAGTGATTCGAGACTAATGGCACACATTTTATCCCCGTTTCCCTTGGGCGTTTGTAGTATTTGAACTCCTAAAAGGGTGGTTTTACTCTAGGTTTTGTGCGTCTTAGTGTGTTTCAGGATCCAACAACTGAAACCAGCCCCGGAGTCAAAAGTACGAAAAGAGGCAAAGACCGGGCAAAAAGGGTGATTCAAACGAGGCTCACGGGTTAGCATTGGAGTTCACGGTCCTCTTGGCCGTGAACTGAAGCCCCAAACCGTGAACCGCAAGGCGTCCAGGGAGAAAGTTGCAGTTACTGGCGCAAGGAGAATTCACGGTCAATAATACCGTGAAGATTGAGGCCAAACCATGAACTCCTGATAGCGAAGTAGTGTGTTTCGATATTGCTCTCTGTGTTCACGGACGCGTTGAAGAGTTCACGACCATGAACTAAGCCCGATCCTAGTATAAAATGTGAGCTGAAAGGAAGAGAGAAAGGGATCCCAAGAGTGAGAAAGTGTCTTCTTCTTTAGGTTTTAGAGAGAGAAAGGACGAACCAAGGAAGAAGAAAGGCTAGGGTTTGCTCCAAGTGGTGAATTGGGAAGAATCTCCCCAAGAGAAGATCAACACAAGCTTAGAGGAGATTGGAGGCATCTCCGTGATGGTTTCTACCTATTGTGTTCTTCCCCTTTCTAGCATGGAGTAGTACTCTTTTTCACTTGGGTGTTGTGAAACCCTAACTATTTGCCATGTAGTTGTAGTGTGACTTGAATGATTGTTTATGGGTGTTGTTTAATTTAATGATTGAGGTAATTTTGCATGATGATTGTGCATGTGTGTGCTTAGCAATCTAATTGGCCATTGTAACCTATGTTAGAGGGGAAACCCCCCTTTCCAAAAGAGGCTCAATTGAGTTGAGATTCCTTGGGATTGACAAGCCACCTACCTAGGTTAATGTACGGCAAACCTCTATCTTGAATTAAGAAACTAGGTTAATCTTCATTAAGCCGTCCAACCATCAATTTGAGGGAGAAGGTAAGTCAGCCCTTAATTTCCCTAACCAAGAGGGCTACTCTTGTAGCCTATAATGTATCCCTTGGTTTGGCAATTGAGAGTGTGGTCCTTGGCCATAGTTCCACCTCCTAGCGGTTCATGATTGCCTTGCCCATAACGTCCCATTCAAGTCCACGTGCCATGGTAGTAGTTATGGGGAAGCGACACCCGAGTGATCCTTCTCATCTAGTGCTTTCAAACCAGTTACCTTTGCTTTGTTTTGATTTAATTCTCATAGTTTTCAACCCAAAACCAATTCGCTAGATAATGCTTCGAACAATGGAAGTAGGGGTACACGGACCGGCCCGAGTTGATATTTAAGCATATGCCCTATATTGCACCCATCTAAGGTTTATACTTGGGCCTTAGGTGGGAATTTATTGTGATATTCGGGACTAGTCAGACATCAGAAGTGCCTCTTATACTAGGTAGGCCTTTCCTGGCCACCGCTAAGGCTCTTATTGATGTGCATAATGGGACCCTAGTTTTGAGAGATGGGGAGGAGCAGATAACATTTTCTATTGCTAATAACATGACTGCTCTCTTGCCTGTGCATGCTTTATCTCACTAGGGGCACAAGTCTGTCGTGTATCCTTCTATGTCTCCCATTTTGTAGGACTCTGCCCCCATTCCTTCTTCACCACTCCCGTTCTCCCAATTAATAAACAAGAAGCTCAAGAGGGAGTGGCAGCCAAATTTGCATGCATCCAAGCTTGGCGAAAAGAAATCTGGAGACCAGTATGAGCTGGTACCAGCTTCTGTGCTGCGACCACCTTGGCCATATGAGTATTCACTTGCTTGCATCCTGCCAGATGGTCAGGTCGAGTTATCTAGTGCTGTTGCCCGCGCCCTGCGGGTGCACGGACACCATTTGAAGCTGTACCTCAAAAGCAATATAAATTTGCTCTTGGAGGCACCTGCGCCTAATCCGCTTTGAGAAACTACCGTCTGTGTCTAGCTAGAAGACGGTAAAGAAGTGTTTGTGGGAGGAAGCCCCACCATGGTTTGCATTCTCTTTTGTTTTCATTTTCTTTTAGATTTTGGGTTTGTTGAGTCCGTCTGTGTGTTTGTCGAACTCCCATTGGGATGACAACACTTCCTAACGATTTTGTGTTCGAGTGTGTGTTTTTGTCTTGGCCGTGTCCTCCGCCCTGACTGGTCACTTTCCAGTCATGTTCCAATCTATTTTTCTGGTAACATCGTTCCCCCTTATTTGAGGTATTAATCATGAATGATTATAAACATTTGACCACTCATTTCTTGATAGTTTGACTTTGCATTTCATCGTCTCTCGACCTATTTACGCTAGGTTGTGCTTGTTTTGGTACATTTCATGTCCTAGCACGTGTGGGAAGGTCCGAGACGAGTTTGGGGTCATTTGGATGTCAAAACGAGCCAAAAAGTGGTGAATAAGCCCTGTTCATGTGTTGGAGCTTCAGTTCACGACCTCTAAGACCGTGAACTGAAATCACAAACCATGGTGTGACCAATTTCCAGAACGGTTTTGGAAGTTACTAGCATCAGGTCATTTCACTAGCCAACGCATCCTTGAACTGAGGTCTAAGACCTTGAACTTAGCCCGATCTGGGTATAAAAGGAGAAGGGAGCTGAAGGAGAGGGGAGAGCTTTAGGTAGGGTTTTAGTTTTCAGAATAAAGAGGGTTTCTAGTGAGAAATTAGGGTTTCCCCTTCCCATTCTAGAGAGAGAAAGTGACACTCAAAGGAGGAAGAAGGAGATTGGGCTCAATTAAAGCTAGGGGATTGAAGATTTCTTGTTCTCAAGGGAGATTCAAGCAACAAGGGAGGAAGATTTCCTTTGCCTAGCTATGGATTAGCCTACCTATTCACTTGGGTGTTTGTAAACCCTAGCTACAATTATGTGAATGCTTGTATGAATTGAATGATTTGTGTGTGGTTATGTTTTAATGTGAATGTGGAGGTATTATTCAGAAATGATTGTGTTGTGTGAAAGCCTATCAATCTAATTGTCATTCTAACCTAGCTTAGAGAGGAGACCTCCTTAGGTTAGGAGGTTCATTGGGTGTTCCTTGGGCATTCAACGCCTCCTAAGCTAGTTTAGAGAGAACCCTCCTTAACTTAAGAGGCTCTATTAGAGATGGGTTTCCTGGGGCACTCTATGCCTCTTATTCTAGGTTAATTAAAGGGCAAACCTCCTAATTTGCATTAGCACTTAGGGTTTGGTTGTTGGTGGCCTTCCTAGCTCCAATTCGAGGGTGAACTGTTTTAGGACAAGATATATGCTTGGATGATTGGCGTTGTTTTCTCTGTGTAGAACTGAGCTTACCCCAAGCAACTAACACTTGTTGCCTAACCTGTTTTCAGGGACTTATTCCTCGTGCTAGACTTTTACTTACAACTAGAAACAATACCCGCGACTACACCGCAGGGAGGATGTTGCAACTGCATGTTCAATTGTGTTTAGTATCTTTTAATCCTTTCGGGACATCCAATAAAAAAGTATCTTTTAAAACGGTATAACAAAAACAAAAACAAAAATTGTTAAGACTTTATTATATGTAAAAGAATACTAATATTGTACGAAAAAGGATTGATAGACACCCTAAAACTTGGGCTAATACAAAGAAGGATGAAACGTCCCGACCTTTTTCGAAAACCAAACCACAACTCAAACCCCAAAACCGGTTACTCCGGAGCAACCCTAACCACTTTTAAAATAACAAACTGACTTTATTTAATAATTTTAAATCAAAAAGCCCCAACATTTGGGCAAAAACTCAATCTTTAAAATCTCAACCTGATCTCAAAATAATCTCCAGTCTGTACTCATAATCATAAAATATAATAACTAACTAGTCTCCAGTGTTGCTGCTTGTGCGAAAAACTCTGACTAGACATCCTCTGTGCCGCTCGTACCGTCCTCCTCTAGCTAGCTTCACTCGAACTCGCTGCTCTCTAACTCCTCTTAGTCCTCTTTAAAACTGGTGAGTGAGATGGGGTCAGTCTACGCCCTTACGTTTTAAACCTCAAACACTTGAGCACTCTGCTTAAAACACTTACTTAAACTTATGGAATGGTTTGTACTTCCGCCATTAAACTTTAACTCTTAAAAACGTATTATTTCTTCCTTTCTCTTATTGTGGGGCCCCTACCTCGACTTAGCTGGCGCCACTACTAGCCTTACTACCTTTCTTATTTCTTAAACATGACTACCCTCACAATGGGGTGCCTCTCAAATGGGTTTGATCACCGCGGAACGAATCACCATCCGGTGTCAAACTACGGTGTGACTACCGCGGAACGTATCACCATCCGGTAGCACACCTAAACCTGGGCAATGGAGACCGCGGAACTTATCACCGTCCGGCTCCACGCCTGACCAACTACCGCGGAACTTATCACCATCCGGTAGTGATCAACTACCGCGGAACTTATCACCGTCCGGTAGCAATCCTTCTAGCTAGTGGCTAGCTAAGCGAGGCTAACTTATTCTTACTCATGACTTTCTCTTTTTCTTATCACCATGACTTATTAAGCGGTGAAGTTAAAATACTCTTTCTTAAACGTCGTATGAACAGAAACTTAAATGCTTAAATGTAGATATTGAAACGCTCAAACAATAACTCAAGTCGAAGCATGCATAATCAACACAATCATAAATCAAGCAGTGCACATAAACTTCACGTAAGACAAATACTTAAAACATGTAAGGCAAATACTTGAAAATACGTAAGGCGTAGAATTTACCCCCTTTACACTCACCTCGAAAAGACGACTCGATTACTTATTTGAAGAAATTCCTCCTTCGCCAAATTATCTCAGGAACACCATTATAGTGGCTCGTCGGATGGCGTCATCACTCGAACTAACTCTGGCTCTCTCTCAATTATCCGAAACTCATCCCCTGTCCATCACGTCTCCGTCGTTGCCACCGCTAGAACCCACAACCAACCTTTCCCGTCCTTTTCCCTTTCACTAGAGGACAATGGACTTTGTCCATTTAATTCCTCCCTTAAACTGCTGTCTTCTTCCAATCATCTCCAGGAACAATCACCCATAACTAATTTCATTCACCCATAACGTGTAGCTATAAGTTTGGAGCTTATACCATATGGCTTATTCGCCACCAACGTTCGTAGTCGGATCCCCCCAATCAACTCGCCTTGGATGACTTGTTTGGCACTGATGTCCAAACTCCAAACTCCACCGATCGATGCTTGCGGGTTGCTCCTTCCATTTAATTTCTTCCTTGGCTTGATCGCTGGGGAAACGGATCGAGTGAGAGAGAGAAGGGCCGGGGGAAATTGAGGGCGGGTTTGTGCGGCGGCGGCGGGGGAACAATTGGGACCGGGGGGTTTTCTTTACTTTGCTTGGAAAATTTGGTTTTCTTTAGGTGGAATCGGCTGCTGGGAAAGGAAAGGGCCTCTTGGTGGGGAAATAAATGGAGAGGGTTTGATGGGGAAATTTGGGCGGCAGGGCTTCTCCTTTGCTTGGGGAATTAATTGGGTCGGCTGTTACTGGGCGTTTGGGGAAGAATATTGAAAGGCCGAGGGTTTCATCATAAAGGAGAGATGGGATTTGGAGTGATGCTTTGTGCTCCTCTCGTTGGGATTAGTTTTTGGTTTAATCTATATATTAATTAGTAATAATAATATAATAAATTATTATTACTAATTCACGGTTGTAACCCTTCATACGTAACCGTTAACCCAACTGTTCCCGTATTTTGGTAGAACCTGAACCTAAAGTCGGGGTGTAACATTTCCTCCACCCTTATAAAAATTTCGTCCTCGAAATTTGATCGGACTCATCCTTCCATACTTCTCCTTCTCGTGCTTCCTTGGCTCAATAATTCACTCTTGATATATGACCCTCAATGATGTTCGTTGCTTGTCTCGCATTGTCTACCTCAGTTCTTACTTTTCCTCTTGGCCACAAAAGATATTCTCCCAAACTCGTTAGCGTCGAGTAGCTTCGAGTGGCTAGTTGTCCTTTTAAATCCTCGAACTTGCACCGCGGGACAAAATTTCAATTCAATTTATTGGTCCGGCTCACTTAGTACTTGTTGTTGGACCTTAAATCGAAATCGAGGTATCACATTTCCTCCCCTCTTAAGAAAAATTTCGACCTCGAAATTTGTCCCTTGCGACTTTCCCAAGCATCGTGCCTAACATCGTCTATCTCGTTGAATGGCTCCTCCCTTCAAACACTTGTCGCCGGCTCCTTGAAGACTTGTCGGACTCCTTAAGACCTATTCTAATTCCTACTTATATGCTCCCATCGTTACTCAAAATCTAACTTTCCACTTCTCCCTGGGGTCACACCCTAAGCTCGATCATCTTGATCTTGGCGAATCCTCTTTGCATCCTTTCCTCTCGACAATGTCCGCCATTTGTCATAACTCCTTGGCCATTTCCTGTCGACGTACTAGATACTCGGACCCGTCCTGAACCTTATTATGATAAGCTCACACCCCCCCATAGGATCGGAGACGCCTTGACTCTTCTCTTCTCACTTATCAACGGGTTTCACTAAACGATCCCTCTAGGAACCAGCTACTTCTCCTTCCCAAGACGTATCATAACCCCATAGGGCATCCTAACGTTATTTCCTTATCATGATTAGAGTATACTGGAGATTCTAAAAATCCTCAAAAGACTTTGACTCGTTTGGCCAAACTTTTAAATAACACTTCCAGTTTTCCTTTCCTTTAAAAAACTGAGCCCTTGAAAAATCCAGATCGTCACTCCAGTATTCCTTGGAGGCCAAGGAACAGAGGAGTGCCGGCTCTGATACCAAAATGAAACGTCCCGACCTTTTTCGAAAACCAAACCACAACTCAAACCCCAAAACCGGTTACTCCGGAGCAACCCTAACCACTTTTAAAATAACAAACTGACTTTATTTAATAATTTTAAATCAAAAAGCCCCAACATTTGGGCAAAAACTCAATCTTTAAAATCTCAACCTGATCTCAAAATAATCTCCAGTCTGTACTCATAATCATAAAATATAATAACTAACTAGTCTCCAGTGTTGCTGCTTGTGCGAAAAACTCTGACTAGACATCCTCTGTGCCGCTCGTACCGTCCTCCTCTAGCTAGCTTCACTCGAACTCGCTGCTCTCTAACTCCTCTTAGTCCTCTTTAAAACTGGTGAGTGAGATGGGGTCAGTCTACGCCCTTACGTTTTAAACCTCAAACACTTGAGCACTCTGCTTAAAACACTTACTTAAACTTATGGAATGGTTTGTACTTCCGCCATTAAACTTTAACTCTTAAAAACGTATTATTTCTTCCTTTCTCTTATTGTGGGGCCCCTACCTCGACTTAGCTGGCGCCACTACTAGCCTTACTACCTTTCTTATTTCTTAAACATGACTACCCTCACAATGGGGTGCCTCTCAAATGGGTTTGATCACCGCGGAACGAATCACCATCCGGTGTCAAACTACGGTGTGACTACCGCGGAACGTATCACCATCCGGTAGCACACCTAAACCTGGGCAATGGAGACCGCGGAACTTATCACCGTCCGGCTCCACGCCTGACCAACTACCGCGGAACTTATCACCATCCGGTAGTGATCAACTACCGCGGAACTTATCACCGTCCGGTAGCAATCCTTCTAGCTAGTGGCTAGCTAAGCGAGGCTAACTTATTCTTACTCATGACTTTCTCTTTTTCTTATCACCATGACTTATTAAGCGGTGAAGTATTAAAATACTCTTTCTTAAACGTCGTATGAACAGAAACTTAAATGCTTAAATGTAGATATTGAAACGCTCAAACAATAACTCAAGTCGAAGCATGCATAATCAACACAATCATAAATCAAGCAGTGCACATAAACTTCACGTAAGACAAATACTTAAAACATGTAAGGCAAATACTTGAAAATACGTAAGGCGTAGAATTTACCCCCTTTACACTCACCTCGAAAAGACGACTCGATTACTTATTTGAAGAAATTCCTCCTTCGCCAAATTATCTCAGGAACACCATTATAGTGGCTCGTCGGATGGCGTCATCACTCGAACTAACTCTGGCTCTCTCTCAATTATCCGAAACTCATCCCCTGTCCATCACGTCTCCGTCGTTGCCACCGCTAGAACCCACAACCAACCTTTCCCGTCCTTTTCCCTTTCACTAGAGGACAATGGACTTTGTCCATTTAATTCCTCCCTTAAACTGCTGTCTTCTTCCAATCATCTCCAGGAACAATCACCCATAACTAATTTCATTCACCCATAACGTGTAGCTATAAGTTTGGAGCTTATACCATATGGCTTATTCGCCACCAACGTTCGTAGTCGGATCCCCCCAATCAACTCGCCTTGGATGACTTGTTTGGCACTGATGTCCAAACTCCAAACTCCACCGATCGATGCTTGCGGGTTGCTCCTTCCATTTAATTTCTTCCTTGGCTTGATCGCTGGGGAAACGGATCGAGTGAGAGAGAGAAGGGCCGGGGGAAATTGAGGGCGGGTTTGTGCGGCGGCGGCGGGGGAACAATTGGGACCGGGGGGTTTTCTTTACTTTGCTTGGAAAATTTGGTTTTCTTTAGGTGGAATCGGCTGCTGGGAAAGGAAAGGGCCTCTTGGTGGGGAAATAAATGGAGAGGGTTTGATGGGGAAATTTGGGCGGCAGGGCTTCTCCTTTGCTTGGGGAATTAATTGGGTCGGCTGTTACTGGGCGTTTGGGGAAGAATATTGAAAGGCCGAGGGTTTCATCATAAAGGAGAGATGGGATTTGGAGTGATGCTTTGTGCTCCTCTCGTTGGGATTAGTTTTTGGTTTAATCTATATATTAATTAGTAATAATAATATAATAAATTATTATTACTAATTCACGGTTGTAACCCTTCATACGTAACCGTTAACCCAACTGTTCCCGTATTTTGGTAGAACCTGAACCTAAAGTCGGGGTGTAACATTTCCTCCACCCTTATAAAAATTTCGTCCTCGAAATTTGATCGGACTCATCCTTCCATACTTCTCCTTCTCGTGCTTCCTTGGCTCAATAATTCACTCTTGATATATGACCCTCAATGATGTTCGTTGCTTGTCTCGCATTGTCTACCTCAGTTCTTACTTTTCCTCTTGGCCACAAAAGATATTCTCCCAAACTCGTTAGCGTCGAGTAGCTTCGAGTGGCTAGTTGTCCTTTTAAATCCTCGAACTTGCACCGCGGGACAAAATTTCAATTCAATTTATTGGTCCGGCTCACTTAGTACTTGTTGTTGGACCTTAAATCGAAATCGAGGTATCACAAAGGAAGTCATACTACCACCAGATAGAACCACTTGACATTGGTATCGTTCAACTATATATCTAACCATTTCATTTTGTTTGCATTCCATGTAACAGTGGCATCCCTTGAAAGTATTCAAGGAAGACATGGTACAACAATAGCTGCAGAAAAGTTAGCAATATAACAGCAGCAACAACAGCATATCAACGACGACACATCATATGTTTGGAACACCTTTGACAGGCTAAAACACAACACCAAACTGCGACCAAGTGTAATCGCAATCCAGAAATGCAGTAACAGGCAAGCTCTAATTATCAACCCGGGGTCTAGATCTACTGCCTACTTCGTGTATATTTGTTATCTAGCAAACTAAGTCGATTGATTGTGGTTTTAACTAAAAGCAGTAAGAAAGCAGGAAATGGTTCAGTTTTCTAAAGCAAAGGAAGAGTCACTCGGGAATGAGTCCCCCTAGCTCCTTAGTTAGGTCTCAATTGTAATTGCCCTGGGTTGATTTACTGTTGATTAAACTGCGGTAGATCCGACCGTAGCTTGGAATCTCTTAAGCTGACCAAGCCCTCTCAGTCCAACTACCCGGCAGACGACTAGTCTTTACCGGGATAGAAAGCTGAGGCTATGAACACAGAACTCCACTACTGGAATTGGATTCCAGTACAAAGCAGTAGATTGACTAACTCTCGTATAACCAATCTACCACTACCGAATGATAAAGCTCTAACAACTTAATCAGATTCTATCTATCTCGGGTTGCAGCATAAATCAAGAAAAGATGATCTGACTTCAATTGATTCAATGAATCATGCATCATTCGATTAAACCAAACAGTATAACAATCCCAAGTCATTACAATCAAGATCCCTAACACATGGAACTAGGGTTCTTCATACCCAAGTGAGAGAAATTTCTACTCCATGGAGAGAGAGAGAGGGAAACAAAATACAAAGCAGTCATACTCATAACAATGGGAAGAATCTGCTCTGGGATGATGATCTTCACTCCAAGGATGATTTCCAAGCTTGATTGATGAAACCCAGCTCCAAAACCACTCTTAGGGGGTGTTCTTCGCACTTTCTCTCTCTAGGGCTCTGTTTTGTTCCAAAAAGTCGATCCTCTCTCCTTTTGCTCGAAATTGGGTTAAAACCCAGAAATTCCCGACCACACGGCCGTGTGACTTTCCCAGCTACCTGTGCAAGTGTGCAAAACGCCGCGTTTCACTTAAGCGTCTTCGGGTACGCTGCACGGCCAAAACCACACGGCCGTGTGGATTTCCAGGCTGCCTATGTGAGCTCCCTGGACTTTCCACACGGCCACAGGGGGTCCCTTACACGGCCAGTGTGACTTGCTCGTGCAATTTGGTGCCACACGGCCAGGTCACACGGCGGTGTGGGTTTTTAGGCGTGCCCGTGTGACTTGCTTAGCCTCTCGTCAAACGTCCAATCTTCGTCCAATCGACCCCTAACTCGTTCCCAAACCTTCATTCATGTACTAGGACCTGAAATATCACAAACAAGAACAACCTAGTGTGAAATCAGCCTAAAACACTAGAAATAAGACTCAAACGGTGTAAGAATGGTGGACAAAAACATGTGTATATATCAAGTCATCAAATTCCCCCACACTTAACCGTTTTCTTATTCCCAAGCAAACCAAGTCAGATACAAGGTAAGCTCAAAACATCTTAATCATGCAACCCTTGGGGACATATCATATCGGCATAAAACAAGTGAATCATACTGGCTTTGGTCATTAACACATGGACAACTTCAACGAGAACCTGGATAACCACCACAAAAGACATTCGAGTGCAGCAAAATCGGGTAAAGGAAGAGTCTCCCTTCTGTTCATGAACCAACATAGACTCGACTCAACCACATAGCCAATACAGTAATCGCATGCATCAAACTCAAGAGATCAAAATTCAGACCGAGCAATCTAGGTCCTCACCGGGGTAAAAGAGTATATAGAATATGAGAAAATGAATCGCTCACTATCGACCAGTGGGGTCAAGACAATTTGATACGAAAAATGCGCATGTTTATTCTCTCAATCCCTAACGTCTGTTCACCATGAAGGCATCCTCTAAATGTTAGAGTTGACATATGGGGTGTCACCACTAACTAATCCGGATGTCTTAGACACAGGTTCAGATGACTGGCTAGGGTCTTGGACATGGGGAAAAGGCCTTTTAGTTGGTGGAAGTACTCGTCGCACAAGGTTCCACATTTCCAAACCCAACACAATCACAGTCAATCAAACCACTTACTTTCTTTCTGCCATTCTGCATTACTCACATTCTCTAGATCACAAGAGCGAAGGAGGTCATATAAATGTTAGTATTTCCAAGCCAGACTGCTAAGAAACACTACTTAATGGGCACTATTCAGATTTTTGGTGGTGGCTCTCGTTTGCTTCATTCATTTTTTTTCTTTTCTTTTTTTTTCGTTTCTTGAGAGAACCACCACCTATGCACATTTTTCAAACACACGCCCAACATTATAAGAACTACCTCCAACCCTCACATTATATTTAGCAGAAACAGCAGAGAACATGTAAAAACCACTCCGTGGAACCTTCTAAGAGATGCAAAAGGTGATTTTCCATTGCAGATCGAAAGAAAGGATAACACACGGCTCAAAGGGCTGACTAGGGGGTATGACACATCAGGATAGTCAATTTGGTCGTGGGCTAATCCTATGCCTCCATCATCTTAGCTAATGGCAACGTGAATGCTACACATCATGGAAGAGGTAACTATCACACAAGAAAGAAACGAGCGGCTCAAATCTCACATGACTACCTATATGCTCTATCTCTCATTCTGATTCCCTAAACTAGATGCATAAACGACTGTCAAGAACAAGTGATCAATCCAAGTCACAGTTGGTAAGCAAACAGTTGAAAAATTGAACCCCGACACAATTCTACTGCACGTCTCAATCATCATCGTAGGTTGTCCTAGTTACAATCAAGCTGTCATGCAATAATTCGAAAGCCAATCGATTCACCACTCAAATCACAGTGCCAATATGATCATGCAAACAGCGATACTTGGAGCCCTCAAATCTCGAGATTTGGACAACGGACTAGGTTCCAAGCTCCCAGATATAGATTCCAACTGCTACAAAGCATGACATTGCCCTCAATGGAGCAGAGGGAGAGATAAGGGGAACGATGTTACCATATGGAAATACGGCCGGGGGACTGGAAGTGGACTAGTCAGCGCGAAACATTTGGAATGACTGAACAGTTCTGCACGAAGGGAACATAAAGAACACACTAGCACACTGTGCGTTAGGGATCAGAGTTAGCCCAGATGGCCACAAAATAGACAATCCACAAGAGAAAAAAAAAACAAAAACAAACAACAGACTCAGTTCAAGCTCCACACACACATGGAGCAAACACGAAAAGTCTTAAACAAAAACACACATTGAGGGGCAACGAGTACAGACTCCTCGTCGCCAAGGTTGTCCAAATTGATGTCATTCATGAAGGCATCATCATCATCAGCTGGTGGAGGTGGAAGTGGAGAGTCCTCCAGACTGGCTGCTCACCTGGTATCAGTTGGAGCAGGTGTTGCTGGACCTCCTGCATACGCCGAGATCGGGCCCGCTCCCTCTCGATGTGAGCGAGGGTCACTCCCTGCTAGGTCTCCATACGATTAAGGCGCTCATCATAGGCAGCCATCCGGGTCTGATACTCGGCCTGGTGAGCCGAGTACTGCTGCTGGAACTGGAGATGATGGTCGAGGAGTTGCTGATTTTGGAGAATCAACTGCTGGAACTGGTGAGTGATGTAGTCCAGGCCAAGGAAAGTGGAACTGCTGCCCCCGTACTCGAAGGTGGTCGGGCGGGGGGCATCAGCATCATCCACATCCTCGGGGTGAGCATCCTCAGCGGCATCATCCTCAGGAACATCGGGCTGGCCCTCCGCTGGGATTTGAGCAGCAGGGAACCCCTCGATCCACTTGATGCCGCACTCGACTCGCAACAGGTGCATATGCTGGATCGTTTCTTCCTCGAAGACATGAGTGTCCCCTGTTCTGTGCAACCCTGCAGAGGAATCTGGAAGTAGGTGGCCAGGCGGGTGATGAAGTGAGTGCAGTGTAAGCTCCGCAGTTGTGAAGCACTCTTGTCAAAGGTCCTGGCCACCACAGATCCAGGTGAAGAGGATGGTCCACCGTGCGGATCGACTGGATGAAGTACATGGACCTCCTGGTGAGAGTGCTGGCACTGTCCTGAGCTGGAGTGTACGACTTCGCTTGGATGTGATGAAGAATACGGTTATCCAGCTGCAGGGTGCTAGCCTTCGTTCGCCCTGCTTGGAAAACAGGCTGACCAGGCTGAGCTAGGCGGGTGTACAACACCTTGAAATTAACACCCGCTGGACTGTCGAGCTCGGTGACGTAGTCCTCGTCATCATCAAGGCCAAGGTCGAGAGCGACCGCCAAATCGCGGTAGCTCAATGAGCGGGGCTCACCCCCGAGCCTGGACTTGACAGATTCGCCGTCCGCCCAGTCCTCTGTATCTTCGTGCTTGAAGGTCATATAGAACTCGAGCACCAGCTCGTGGTAAACCTTCTCTTGAATGGACAGCAGACAGCGCCAAGGGCGGTTGGTGGCAATGGCGAGGAAATGGTCGTAGCAATGCAGCTTCCTCAAACTCCCTCCTGGACCAGTAGTGATGCTTCCCAAAGGGGGAAGCCAGGACGCGCTTGAAGCGGTCCTTGTTGGGGCCCCGCTTCAAATCCCAGATGAACGGGTGATTGAGGTCGGGTTTCGGCATGGTCCTGCAATAGAGCAAACCATCGTGGAGCCAAAAGAGCCAAAGAAAAGGTTAATCACACCCCCACACTTGATAACAGAAAACAGTCGAACCATGGTTTCATCCATAGTTAGGGGGTCAAAAACTCGAGCAAACAAGCATTATTTGGGTGGGGGTGCACATCCAAAATCAAGTAGGCAACTTAAGGTTCACATTCATAGCAAATACACCATCATAGCACATCATTAAGGGCCCCAACCGGCTCCCAGAAACTGGTATGAAAAACTGACATTTCATCGAACACCTTGTGTGCAAGGTTAAGGTAAGCATAGAATTGGCAGATTCATAGCACACAAGGGCTCAATCAAGCAAGGAGATCATTGCCTAACACAATCCACACATAAACCAGGCCTTCCCCTCAATCAATTTCAATCAATTCACACAATTCAAAGTGGTTCTCTAAAAGTACACCCTAACACCCAATTCTCCACAAAACATAAGGTAAAGGGCAAAATCAAACCTGGAGAAACAATTAGAGGTGTAGGGGATGATGAGGGGAAGGCAATGGAAGCGACGAAAATGATAATCGGCTTTAACATATGGAATTCTTGGACTTTATATGATTATCTCATGATATGTTTAAGCCAATTCGTGCTATTTTAGGGCTCCCTAACCCGAGAATGGTTGAAAACCCATTACTACCTAGTGCCATTAGTTTGATGTATTACAGGTGAAGAAAACACGAAAAAGAAGTTGCACCGGCAAACAATTCTCGAAAGCTGGGCTTAAAGCCCAGCTGGATGGGGATTAATGATTTGGGTCAGGTAATTTGGTGGAGGAGGAGAATTATTGGGCCATGATTTTTGGTTAAAAGAAACGAGAGACAGCTGGGATGGGGAATTATTCTGGCGGCGAGAATCTCTGGAGAAAAATAGAGCAGCGCAGCAAGGCTTGGGACGCGAGCGCAGGGTAATTGGCGATCAGTTTTTCCAAGGCTTGAGTTGAGTTCAACGAGAGCGATTAGTTGGTTGGATTTTCTGAACTGAACTAGTTGTTTATTGTTGATTTAGAACATGATGATCAAAACCCTATTGTTTTATCTTAATTTCGTCATGAACTAAACCCCGATTTCTGGGGGAAACACCATAGGATGTAGCTAGTTCTTGATTTGATGGATTGATTCATGATTCTTTTCTTCCATTCTCTATTGCATGAAATTTCTTAATGCTTTGTGTTGACTGGCCACCAATACAACGATTTGTAGTTAATTAGGTTATTAGCGACAGTGAAACCCTAATAACTGAACATATTTCATGTGACATAGTAACTTATCGAAGCGACAGTGGATTAAATAAGGTTCTATGCGGTATTAATTGGGATATCGGTCTTCAGGCTAAATAATTAACTCATTGAGCTACGACAGTAGGATTTGATTTAATTGTTTAGTATGTAGTAATTCCCGACAGGGATAGCTAACACATTCGTGATATCCTGACTGTAGAGAGTTGGATTAAATTGATTAGAATGTGTGAATTAATCTGGATAGGATAGGTAGTGAATCCCGGTGTTTCTCCCAGAGCTTTCTCCCATTGATTTAAACCCGACACTTTAATTTGCTTGTTTAGTTGATTTTGCTAGTAGTTAATAATCTCATTAAACCATTTTCACCTATAGTTTGCTCTATTAAATCGGTAAATCTTAAGGTTGTACCAGTCCCTGAGAGACGATACCCGGACATTCCGGTTTACTACAAGATAGGATTAAGGCATACGCTTTTGCCCTATCAAGTTTTGGCGCCGTTGCCGGGGACTGCCATACCTTATTTTTGTTGATTTTTGTGAGTGAACTATTTTGATCTGGGTGTTAGTGTGCAGGTGAATTTTTCAAGTTTATCCTCCTCGTGCATGCCAAGGAGGACGACTGGCAATTTACTGCCACTAGATCCCGAGATCGAGAGGACCCGCCGACAGAACAGGAAGCAGGTCAAGTTAGGGAAGCAGCCAACCACAACTCCTAGGCCTTCCATAACCCAGAACCAACCGAGAGGGCAGGCTTCACCACCTGTCATCTCTACACCACCGACACCACCACCTCGTGAGGTTGAGCCTATCATCATGGCAGAACAAGATCGTTCGATCAGGGCTCGCTTGAATAGAAGGACTGGAGCCCGAGCTTCATGTGTTGACATTCCGGCTGGGGATGCAAACATGGAGATTACCCCAGCCTTCATCAATATGATCACTAATGGGTACACCTTCTCAGGGGCCAGCACCGAGGATCCTCATGAACATCTTTGCCGGTTTGCAAGCATTTGTGACACAATGAAGAGCCCGGCTGTGTCTGATGATGCCATCCGCCTTCGGATGTTCTCCTTTTCTCTGCTAGGGAATGCATCACACTGGTTCCAGAACTTAACACCCCGTTCCATCACAACATGGGGTCAGCTTGAGAAGACCTTTTTGGATAAGTACTTTCCTCCTGCCAAGGCAATGAAGAGGCAAGAGGAAATTGTCACTTTTAAACAAGCTGAAGACGAAAGTTTGACCGAGGCATGGGAGCGCTATAAGGAGCTTTTAATGAGATGTCCGAGCCACGGTCTTGAAGATTGGAACGTGATCTCCATCTTCTTCAACGGAATCAGAAGACAATTCCGAGATGCTCTAAATAATGCTTCCCGAAATGGTTTCACAAGAATGGAAGCACCAGAAGCATATGAACTGGTGGAGAAGATATGCTCTGAAGATACTGAATGGGGTAGTGAGACCAGCATTCGAAGAAGAGGAGGCTTGCATGAGATAGATGCAAGTCTAGAAGCAAAGATTGATGCTAAGTTGGATTTTGGTAGACAGGAGGAGGTTGCTTATTGCGAATTATGTGAAGGTGCTCATCATAGGGATCTATGTCCACTAGTAGCTGATCAGTTGGAAGATGTGCACTATATCAACAATCAGCGAAGTCAAGGCCAGGGAGGTATGTATTCAAATACCTACAACCCGCAATGGAGGAAGCATCCCAACTTCACCAGGGAAAACAACAACCCAGCTGGTGCTCGCAACATTCCACCTCCAGGCCTGCAGCAACAACAATCTCAACAAGAGAAGAAACTACAACTTGAAGAATTGCTTCTGGCTCACATGCAGAAAACCGACAATAATCTGAAGGGGCTGGATCAATTTGTCACTCAACAGCTAGCCATCAACAATAATTTACAATCTTCTATGCTAGCTATGGAGAGGCAGATGGGACAAATGGCTCAAACATTGGCGGATATGCAAGGCAGGATTCCTGGGACATTACTTGCTAATACCGAGAGGAATCCAAAAGATGCCAAAGTTGTGGCAGTGACATTGAGGAGTGGCAAGGCCTTGGAAGACCCTAGCAGCTCGAAAAGGCACCAGAGGCAGAAGAGGAAGCACCGGGAGAAGGGTCTTGTGCAGAAAATGAGGAATCAGCCTTGCACATGCAAAATGAAAGCAGTTTGCATGTGCAAAAGCATGCTGCCCGTGCAAAACCAGCAGGGGAAAATGAGAAGAGGGAGGAGCTAAAACCTTATGACCCACCCGCACCATTCCCTCAAAGGTTAATGAAGCCCTTGCAAGACCCAAACTTCAAGAAATTTGTGAATATCTTCAAGCAACTTCATATCAACATACCGTTGGCAGAGGCACTTGAACAGATGCTACATATGCTAAATTTTTAAAGGAGTTGCTGACAAAGAAGCGTAAATGGGCTGATCTAGAGAAGGTAACCCTTACTTCTGAATGTAGTGCTGTGATTCAGAATAAATTACCAGAAAAGAGGGATGATCCAGGAAGCTTCACCATTCCATGTGTCGTTGGAGGTAGAGAGTTCGATAAATCACTTTGTGATCTTGGAGCAGGAATAAATATAATGCCATACTCAGTCTACAAGAAATTGGGATTGGGAGATGTTCTTAAGCCTACTCGGATCACTCTCCAATTGGCTGATCGATCAGTAAAAATTCCAAAAGGAGTGGTGGAGAATGTATTGGTGAAGGTGGGAAAGTTTATTCTCCCAAAAGATTTTGTAATTCTGGAGATGGAAGAAGATCAGGGAGTGCCTCTCATTCTTGGTAGACCTTTTCTAGCCACTGGTGATGCACTCATCGATGTTGGGAGAGGCAAGCTGACATTCCGAGTAGGTAAGGAGGAGGAAATTTTTAATGTCTTTCAAGTTGATCATAATCACGATGCATTTGATGACTTTGAAAGAGGAGGTCGAGAAAGGAAAAATTCCTCCTCTTGTGATAGCAGACCACCAGAAGACCGATCACATGTCCTATCAACTCAGATTCTGAAATCAAAGCAAGGACAGAAATCCTTTTTCAGATCACCTCAAGTATAGATATTTGGGTAAGGATTTCAATCTTCTTGTTATTATTCCTTCTTCACTGACATTGGAATAGGAAGACTACTTGCTTGAGGCGCTGCAGTACCACCTACGCCTCACTAAAGGATCCAACATGCCAACTAAGAAGGTCACACCAAATTTTCGCACACTTGGCCCTGCAGAGGTGACTCATATGTTGGATGGAGGTTATGCATTCTATCATAGCTCGGGAGGGTATTCTGGATACCTTTCCATACCCATTGGTTGAAAGCTCCATGAACGTCAGGCTGAGGACGTTAAACAAGCGCTTCTTGGGAGGCAACCCAAGGTGAGTTTTCTTTTCTTTATTTTTTCTTTTTTGTTGTGTCAAACCCGTGCATGTTTAGAGTAGGAGTTGAACATTAGGGACAATGTTCCATCCTGAGTGTGGGGTGGTGAGTCTTAGTGTTTGTTTGTCCCTATTGCATGTGGTAAAAAAACCAAAAAAAAAATTGCCATTAGGTTGAGCACAGCCAAACTGCATGCAGTTTGCCTGTGCAAAAAATGCAGTCTGCCTGTGCAAAGCTAATGGCTAAAAAACACCTAAAAATCAGAAAAATTAAAAACAAAACCTTGTACTCTTGTGGTAACATGATGTAAATGACAGTGATGCTTTGAAAATGAGTTTGTGCTTGAATGAAATCATCGAAATCACTCCACTAGTGTTGAATTGCAAAGTTCTTCACAATGAGCTTAAATGTTTTGACTGACTTGATATGCTTGGAATGAGCTACTCTTTTAGCAACATGCTCTTTTGTGAGGATAGTGTAATGACTTTTGGTGAAGTAGTTAGGTGGGGAACATTGACCATTCGACATGTTTGGATACCGTGCTTACTTGCATCAGTTGTGAGCTTTTGATTTTGCAACGAGTCTCTCTATTTTGATGGTTTTATGATGGGGTGAACTGTATCTTTATAAAAGAAAACACTACCTGACAAGTAAAATATAAGAAAGTTGCCATAACAATTAAAGTGTGAGTAAAAAATGCCAAAATCGTGTGAGGCAATCACTCATTGCACATGGGGATGAAGAAAGATTCAATTGAGAATCGGTTCGCGACCGTACGATGTTGCTTATCAAGTACGATCCCAAGTTGAGTGAAGTGCCATTTGAGGATGCAATGACCCTCCACACGGACCGAGGAAAAGGAGTTAAAAGAAGCCCTTATGCGAGTGCTAAGAAGCAGAAATTGCTCTTGATCGGTCACCGGTAGTAAGAAACAAATCCCACTTGTACTAAATACGACTTCTCGGCAAGCAAAAGCAGAAAGAGAGAAAGCCTCTCCTTGTCATAAAAGGTAGTGATGTGCTTAAAGTAAAATCATGTTTGCGAAATGCTTCCCCCATTAGTTTTTGAGACTCATGCTTAATTAATTGCTTATGATTGGTGTGAGTAAGCCAGACTGTCCTCACGAGATATGCACCTCACTGGTGTGGTTAGATTCTCCTAATAATTGTTGCACCATAAGTTGTTAACCACCCACTACTGACGATCGAAATTGAGTGTTGCTATTTGAGTTTTTGATGGATTTGAGTCAGTCAATGGTAATGGTTGCAAAGAACTTGATTGTGGGGTGAAAGGTATGACCATTAAAGCACATCTTGTCCGTTGAGAAAGAAACTACTGATTACAACAAGAGTACAAGGAAATTTTTTGTTTTGTTTGAGTGTTGAGTCTGTGGTGTGTCATTGTTTTGGATGGTTATGTGTTTGTGTCTTTTGAGTCGTTGCTTAGGGACAAGCAACAATTGAGTGTGGGGTTGTGATAGTCGGCTTTAACATATGGAATTCTTGGACTTTATATGATTATCTCATGATATGTTTAAGCCAATTCGTGCTATTTTAGGGCTCCCTAACCCGAGAATGGTTCAAAACCCATTACTACCTAGTGCCATGAGTTTGATGTATTACAGGTGAAGAAAACACGAAAAAGAAGTTGCACCGGCAAACAATTCTCGAAAGCTGGGCTTAAAGCCCAGCTGGATGGGGATTAATGATTTGGGTCAGGTAATTTGGTGGAGGAGGAGAATTATTGGGCCATGATTTTTGGTTAAAAGAAACGAGAGGCAGCTGGGATGGGGAATTATTCTGGTGGTGAGAATCTCTGGAGAAAAAAAGAGCAGCGCAGCAAGGCTTGGGACGCGAGCGCAGGGCAATTGGCAATCAGTTTTTCTAAGACTTGAGTTGAGTTCAACGAGAGCGATTAGTTGTTGGATTTTCTGAACTGAACTAGTTGTTTATTGTTCATTTAGAACATGATGATCAAAACCCTATTTTTTATCTTAATTTCGTCATGAACTAAACCCCGATTTCTGCGAAACACCATAGGATGTAACTAGTTCTTGATTTGATGGATTGATTCATGATTCTTTTCTCCCATTGATGCAATTGGCAATCAGTTTTTCTCCCATTGATTTAAACCCGACACTTTAATTTGCTTGTTTAGTTGATTTTGCTAGTAGTTAATAATCTCATTAAACCATTTTCACCTATAGTTTTCTCTATTTAATCGGTAAATCTTAAGGTTGTACTAGTCCCTGAGAGACGATACCCGGACTTTCCGGTTTACTACAAGATAGGATTAAGGCATACGCTTTTGCCCTATCAGAAAACCCCAAAATCCGCCAGGAAATGCTCGTCGGAGCCTCGCCGGAGTCTCACCGGAAATCGCCTCCGGCGACTCAAAATCGGATTAAATCGCCTCAAAATCGTGGGATAGGCCAAAAATGGGGAGGAAAAGTTGGGTGTGGTGTTGGTTTGGTGAAAAATCAACCAAAAATGGCCAGAAAATCCCCAAAGAGGTGAAAAGTCGCGGTTTCCCGGTGAGGGGGAAAGGATTCCGGCGAGGGGAGTTGGATTTTCTGGCGGCCGTGTGGTTCGAATTTATAGACGATGGCTCGGCCACACGGGCAAGCCCACACGGCCGTGTGTGGCCGAGAAAATCACACGGCCTGGCCGAGGGATTTCACACGGCCGCGTGAAAGAGCAATTCTGGCCGTGTGGAAATCACCGAGCCTTCACACGGGCTGGCCGAGGATTTCCACACGGCTGTGTATGGGGCCCCTGCTGCCCGTGTGGAACTTCCAGGGGTTCACACGTCCACAGGCCAATTCCACACGGCCATGTGGAATTCCAGAGCCCCGAATTTGACCTGTTTTCGCGCAAAATCGGCATTCGACTCTTGGACAACACCTCAAGACTCAAAAACACAAAAAATCAAAAGGGAAAAGGAAACGAAATGCAAACCTAGGTGCGGTTGCCTCCCCACCCACCAGATAATTGGCAAAGTCAGAATACCAAGGGCCACGCTGTCCACCAATGTCATCGCCAGCAATCGCTCACCAGGGAAGTAGTCATCGATCTCTTCCACGAAGTTGTCCACCGGAGGGGCTTCCAACCGTGAAAGGTGATCTGCAGCAACATTCTCGGCTCCCTTCTTGTCTCGGATCTCTATATCGAATTCCTGCAAAAGCAGGTTCCAGCGGATGAGCCTAGGCTTTGCATCTGCCTTGCTCATCAGATAGCGAATTGCCGAGTGATCTATGTAGACCACCACATGGGAGAGCACCAGATATGGTCGGAACTTATCAAATGCATACACCACAGCAAGGAGCTCCTTCTTAGTGGTGGTGTAATTCTCTTATGCGTTGTTTAAGGTCTTCGACGCGTAATAGATGGGCTGGAAGTGCTTCCCGCGTCTCTGACCCAGAACGGCCCCGACCGCATAGTCACTCGCATCGCACATCAGCTCAAAAGGAAGAGACCAGTTAGGAGTCACCATGATAGGTGCATGGGTAAGTTTCTCATTCAGTGTCTCGAATGCAGATGTGCACTTAGGAGTGAACTGGAATGGTGCATCCTTCTCCAGCAGCTTGGTCAGAGGCAGGGCAATCTTCGAGAAATCTTTAATGAAGCGTCGGTAGAAGCCTGCATGACCCAGAAAGCTGTGAATCCCCTTCACAGAAATGGGAGGAGGTAGCTTACTGATCGTCTCAATTTTCGTGCGATCCACCTCAATCCCCTGCTTGGAGATCTTGTGCCCGAGCACAATCCCCTCACGGACCATAAAATGGCACTTCTCCCAGCTGAGTGCCAGATTAGTCTCCTCGCACCTCTTCAGAACGAGTTCCAGGTTATGGAGACAATGAGTGAAGGAGTCTCCATAAACCGAGAAGTCATCCATGAAGACTTCCATGCTCTCTCCAACCAGGCGGTTGAAGATCGCCAGCATGCATCTCTGGAATGTCGCCGGTGCATTACACAGCCCGAATGGAATCCTCCGGTAAGCAAAGGTACCGAAGGAGCAAGTGAATGTGGTCTTCGCCTGATCCTCCGGTGCGATAGGAATCTAGAAATAACCAAACATGCCATCCAGGAAGAAATAGAACTCATGGCCAGCCAACCTCTCCAGCATCTGATCAATGAAAGGTCGGGGAAAATTATCTTTCCTGGTGGCATCGTTCAGGCGCCGGTAATCGATGCAAACTCTCCAGCCGGTCACGGTCCGCATGGGGATCAACTCTTTCTTCTCATTCGGGACCACAGTCATCCTGCCTTTCTTCGGGACCACCTGAGTGGGGCTGACCCACTTGCTATCAGATATAGCAAAGATGATCCCTGCATCCATGAGCTTCACAATCTCTGCCCGGACCACTGCCTCCAAGTTGGGGGACAATCTCCGCTGTGGCTGCTTGACTGCCTTAACATCATCCTCCATCAGAATTTTGTGGGAGCAGAAGGATGGGCTAATGCCTCTGATATCTGTGATCTTCCAAGCCATGGCCCGGGCATACTTCTGCAGCAGAGCCACCAGCCTGCTCTTCTGCTCGGGTGTCAGATCCAAGCTGATAATGACCGGGAGCTTATTCCCCTCCCGGAGAAATGCATACTCCAGGTGAGAGGGGAGGGGCTTAAGCTCCAGCTCTGGCGGCTCCTCCAATGATGTAGCGATCCGGGGGGAGATAGGGATCGGCTTGAATGGTATCTCTCGCCCCTCGATCGCGGCCTCGTCTAGCTCCGTGAGCTGCTCCTCCAGCTGCACATCCTGTGATGCCTGTTCCCCTAGCAAAAGACAACGCTCGAGGAAATCGTCAGTACCCACACTCGTGATGGCGAGTGCGGTCTCAAAATCAACAACAACATCACAGTAGTCTAGATCATCATGGAGATGGGGGTGTTTCATATTATCATAAACAGAGAAGGTGATTTGTTCACCCCCAGCTCGCAAAATCAATTTCCCATCATTCACATCAATGAGCACCTTGGCGGTTGCGAGAAAAGGTCTACCCAATATTAATGGCACATCCACATCCTCATTTATGTCCAAAATGACAAAATCAACAAGATATGAGAATGGCCCTACTGCGACTATCAAGTCCTTTGCAATACCCCTAGGATGCACAATGGATCTATCAACAAGTTGAATGCTCATCCTAGTATCAATGGGTTCACCTAGGCCTAGCTTTTTAAATAGTTTATATGGCATGACATTTATGCTAGCGCTTAAATCCTCCAAAGAATTCCCTATATGCAAACTACCAATCATGCAAGGGATAGTAAAACTCCCTGGGTCTTTTCGCTTCTCTGGTAGTTTGTTCTGCAGGATAGCAGAACACTACTCTTTGAGCATCACCGTTGACAGCTCCCCAATCTTCCTCTTGTTGGTGAGGAGATCCTTCATGAACTTGGCATACTTGGGCATCTTCGATAATGCCTCCATGAAGGGCATACTTATGTTTACCTGCTTCAACATTCCATGAATTTGGCAAACTCAGTCTCTAGTCGGTCTTTGTGCACCCGAGTAGGAAAGGGAAGCTGCGGTACATACTCCTTCACCACTAGTTGCGGTTTAGGAGCAGGCACCTCAACCTCCTTCTCCATTTCCTCCTCATTAGTTGGAAGTGCTGAAGCAGGGGTCTCTCCCTCCTGTGCCCGCACAGGTGGATCAGCAGTCATCTTGCCACTCCTGGTAGTAATGCCCTTGCAGTGCTCATTTGGGTCCTACGGATGAGGGATGGTCTGACCGGGTAGATTACCAAGAGTCCTCTAAGCTACAGCCTGGGCCACACTCCCAAGCTGGGTCTGGATGTCCCACAGCACAGCCTGCGTGTTTCTCTTACCACCTGCTCCTGGGGAGTAGAAGAATCCCTCATAGCCTGACCGTCCTCCACGGTGTGATGGGAGCTCTCACACCACTGGCAGTGCATCGCCTGCTGATGTCCTGTACCTGCAATCATCCCAGAGCGATCGATAGCTAAAACCAGCTTCGATACCACCTGCACCAAATCAGATAACTGGGTTGGCTACAGCATGCACACCCCGCCCTGGTGCTCGTCTCGATCTCCTCGCAGTTCCCCAATCATAGCCCTGCTCTGCAATCTCTTCAAAAAGTTGATTCAGCTGTGGCGGTGTTTTGGTGAGCATATTCCCGCCACAGACTGATTCAATCAGTTGTTTGTCTTCTGGGAAGAGGGCATGGTAGAATGTGCCCACCTTGAAGGCGTCGGTAAAACCATGGTTGGGAAACTTGAGGAAGAGACTGGTGTATCGCTCCCAAGCATCCCGGATGGTCTCATCGTCATCCTGAGCAAAGTGGGTGATTTGCTTCTGCAGGTCCGCCGTCTTGGACCGGGGATGGTAGCGAGTGAGGAACTTGTCCGCCAGGTTGGCGAACATGGTGATCGAGCTTGGAGGTCGAGTGTCTAGCCACTCCTTGGCCTGCCCCTCCAGCATAAATGGGAAGTACCTCAGCTGGATGGCATCGTCTGGGATCCCATTTATCTAGATTCCATCGATGAGCTCGTGGAATCGCCTCAGATGTGATCGGGGGCACTCCCCCTCTTTGCCACGGAATACTACCGAGCCGCGCAACATAGTGATGACCGAGGTGCTCACCTCAAAGTTGTTGGCTGGTACATGAGGGTGCTGAATGGGCAACCTCATGTCCGCGGCTCTGGCGATCCAGTAGTATCCCATGGTCTGCTCCTCAGGGAGGACCACATCATGGTCTTGTGGGTCACCCATCTCTTCTTCGTCAGCGATTTGCAGCTATGCTAGTGCCTCCTCCGCAGCCAGTCGCGCCTTTAGAGCCCGCTTGAAGTTCCTACAGGTCTGTTCAAGCTCCTAGTCTAATGGTAGTAAATCTCCCGACTGGCTACGGGTCATGCACTACCTGCACACAATCAACAAAAGCAGCCCATGAAGGCACACAGGTGGAAGAGAGAAAATGCAGTAAAGAAAAAACTAGAGTAACAAACGTTCACGTTTCCCCAATAACCTAGAGGGTCCCCGGCAACGGCGCCAAAAACTTGACAGGCTAAAACACAACACCAAACTACGACCAAGTGTAATCGCAATCCAGAAATGCAGTAACAGGCAAGCTCTAATTATCAACCCGGGGTCTAGATCTACTGCCTACTCCGTGTATATTTGTTATCTAGCAAACTAAGTCGATTGATTGTGGTTTTAACTAAAAGCAGTAAGAAAGCAGGAAATGGTTCGGTTTTCTAAAGCAAAGGAAGAGTCACTCGGGAATGAGTCCCCCTAGCTCCTTAGTTAGGTCTCAGTTGTAATTACCCTGGGTTGATTTACTGTTGATTAAACTGTGGAAGATCCGACCATAGCTTGGAATCTCTTAAGCTGACCAAGCCCTCTCAGTCCAACTACCCGGCAGACGACTAGTCTTTACCGGGATAGAAAGCTGAGGCTGCTATGAACACAGAACTCCACTACTGGAATTGGATTCCAGTACAAAGCAGTAGATTGACTAACTCTCGTATAACCAATCTACCACTACCGAATGATAAAGCTCTAACAACCTAATCAGATTCTATCTATCTCAGGTTGCAGCAGAAATCAAGAAAAGATTATCAGACTTCAATTGATTCAATGAATCATGCATCATTCGATTAAAACCAAACAGTATAACAATCCCAAGTCATTACAATCAAGATCCCTAACACATGGAACTAGGGTTCTTCATACCCAAGTGAGAGAAAATTCTACTCCATAGAGAGAGAGAGAGAGGGAAACAAAATACAAAGCAGTCATACTCATAACAATGGGAAGAATATGCTCTGGGATGATGATCTTCACTCCAAGGATGATTTTCAAGCTTGATTGATGAAACCCAGCTCCAAAACCACTCTTAGGGGGTATTCTTCGCACTTTCTCTCTCCATGGCTCTATTTTTGTTCCAAAAACTCAATCATCTCTCCTTTGTCTTGAAATTGGGTTAAAACCCATAAATTCCCGACCACACGGCCAGGCCACACGGCCGTGTGACTTTCCCAGCTGCCCGTGCAAGTGTGCAAAACGCCGCGTGTCACTTAAGCGGCTTCGGGTCCGCTGCACGGCCAAAACCACACGGCCGTGTCACAAACAAGAACAACCTAGCGTGAAATCGGCCTAAAACACAAGAAATAAGACTCAAACGGTGTAAGAATGGTGGACAAAAACATGTGTATATATCAAGTCATCAACCTTACTTTGTCTTCTCACACGACATCAGCAACAACATCATCTGCAGCTTTCAGTTTCAACTCTCTTTATAGTTGTTTGCCAAAAGAGACACTCGAAAGCAAATTAACATAAATAATCTAGAAATCTAAAGTCTAAACTCATGAGCTTTGCCATCCGAAAAACTCTTACCATATAACATACTTCGCCAAACCAACTCCTCTAGGAAATTTCTACTAAGCATGTGATGTACTTATCTCACTTATCATAGTGAAAAACATGAATATAAGTGATTTCTCTACTTGTGGTAGCTTGCTCATACTCGGTTGATGCTGTATTTTCTACATTTGTTGCTGTGTTGCTACTGCTACTTCTGATATGTGCAGAATCTGCCGCTTGAGGAAAAGAGCGAGGTAGTGGCTGCAAAGTAAATAAAAAAGAATCAATACGACCTTCCGAAGGCATTTTGGACATAAAGGGATCGATCGAACTCGATATGTATCTGTAGTTTCAGATTGCCTTCTTTGTTGAAGAAATTGACAGAGATTCATCGTGGTGGCTGTCTCAATGGCCTTCGATTGGGAGTAATTGCTGTCTCAATGGCTTTCGATTGGGAGTAATTTTGTGTCCTTCCTGCCTCGAGCTTAGTGGGGTCGAGCATGAGCAAGCTTCAAGAAACACATATTGGAAAGAAGCATACTTCTGAATACCATCTAAAGAAGGAAATAAGGAGAAAACAATTGAATGTGAAACCTTGTATTCTCTCTGAATTCATTCAAGTACATTCTAAGTACTACTCTCCTAAAATCATGAATCAAGCAAGCGTTATGACTTATGACACAAACCTGACCCAATCCAACACGCAAAATGGAATCCTCTCTCTGGAAGGGGGTTCAAAGCCATCAAAACCCGTAGAATGGAAAAAGAAAAAGGAAGCATTTAAGCCTAATTCCCAGAGCAGATTCAGAGAACATGAACCCAATTCCATCAGGAATCACTCACTTGTCCCGCATAATCTTTTGAAACTGATTGAACAGCTAAGGACATTACAGGCTGGGGTACATTCATAGACGTCATAGTGTATTTAATGGGAGGATAAAAAATGAGAAAGCATAGTTGTCAGTCATCATTCAAATACCAAACACATAAACTATACATACATCATCTGCTTCTTGAATGTCCAGAATGTCCTGCAGGTAAGGAAAACATAGATTTTCATCAGAACTTAAAGGAAACGAAAGGAGAGGAAACCCAAATCAAGGACAATGTGGCCTACTATCAATAAGTGAGGTATGAATTCTCATAACAGGCCACACTTTTCACTGTCAAATACTAATACTTCAACTGCAGACAATGTTATACATTAATCAATTAGAAGAAAAAACTGATATTTTGACTCATCTATCTCTTGTCAAATTGGAATGCTTACTGCAACACAATAACAAATTGACTATACTGCACCCAAACCTACAAACACAAACATGTTACTACATCTTTTTCTTTATGACTACCATCATGTTTAAACTTAATGTAGCGTTCCACCAGTTAATGTGACCATTCATTTGAAACTTAAGTTTGCAGAACTTTTATCGTACGACACTGGGCTTCCCCATAAACCAACCCAAAGACACAAAGAAGAAAAGCTAGTTAATTCTCATCTGTTGAAACTATGACTCACAATCAATTAGGCGAAAGAACTTTAGCCAGAGATTTGTTTCATTCTTTCATTCCAAATGTGTTCGTATCTCCTTTCCATATTTGTTTCATTCTTCCATTCTCATAAAGTAATCAGCATCCAGCAACAGGAGTCACATTTGGTGTAGATGGTTCAGCACAAACGTTCTGCAAAGACTGCTTCAATATCTTACACAAATTTGAAATTTCCACAAATCACAAAATATCGAGTAAACTTCAAATATCGAAAGAACATAAGATCATTGAGAGTTCCAAGTTCATTAGTACCTGAGCTCTTCCAAGTGAAAATGTTGGAATCGGGACCTTTCCTCTCGCAACAGAGTCATGAACCTACTTTATAAAGGGACACATACATGTAAAGTTGGATACTGAAACACTCTAAGGTACAAACATGGAGTAAAGCATCAATTACATATAAAATGCAAAACACATCCTACAACTGTTCATGCAAAATAAAAATAATTCTAAAATCATAGGCCACTGATTGCTCTCATTCCCAGCAACGATGCAGTGCTTCTAGAAACAGAAAAAGATTTCAGTAATATCTCACTTGTCAGAGAGATTCATTCTTCTCAGAGATACGGGTTGGAAGGCTGCACAAAATCTAGAGGCAACGTCAGATAAACAGTAGCAAAACAGATGGTTGCCTGCCATGGCAATTAAGTCCAGATTTCAAGTGGAGCATGTAGCTGCATGGTACTCTAAAAACAGCTGATAAAAAGGGACATACAGGTCTCCAACTCCCACTACTTTCTCAATGCTCTAATTTTGAGCTCAACCGGCAAAATCGCAAAAGCATTATTAGGTAAGAGCACGTTTTAGAAGCTTCAACTCTGTGGGTGAAAAGAATGGAGGAAATGTCCAGTAAGCAAACAGACTTGGAGGGCACTAACAATGAAAAAGGGAGGGAACGACTTACGGATCAACTGAGAAACAAACCAAGAATACAACAATCTGATTTGCATCAAAGGCAAATTCTACTTCCCTCACCATTTCATAATCTTGCTCGTCTCCTGCATAATCATTCAAATCAATCCAGTGAGTTAGTATTAAGCATTAGCAAGTAGCTGACATATATAATAACCATGAACAAAATTGTTTTAAACTGGCATGAGTCCTATAAGCAAACTAACAATTGAATAAGATAATTAAGGTTGAACACACAGAACAATGATAACTTTTTGTGTTGAGATATTTGTTGTGCCAAACCAAGTGTAAATCTCAAATTAGAACCGTATTAAACTTCGAATAGGGTGGCAGGGATGATGCTTCTCACCATTTTCCAGCTTCTCAGTTGAACTCAAGAAATGCAGAAGATGTTGATCCAAAGGCATCCGAAATTCTCTTAGGCAACGAAGTACTTATTAAACTTCGTTCAACTCCCCAACTACTTTTCTTTTTATCTTCCTAGCCGATCCCAACCCTAATCTCTAAAGTTGAGCTTCTTCTTCCCTAGTTCCCTTCTGCCTGGAGACAATCGAGCCTTCCAATTGCAAAACTCTCACACTCTACCTTCCCTTTCCAAGCTACATGCAACATTCACGGAGGCAAGCAATTCGTTGGTAAATGGAGAGGAAACTACCAAAGAACATAATCCCAAAAATCAGAAAACACACATTGTCAAATCGAGCAAAGATTCGAACTTGTGACATAACCCATCTCAATTCTACGACTAAAAAAGGATGGAGAAAGCAAAGAGAAAATTCACTCACTGTTGTTTTCACCAGCAACCAGCGGGTCCGCCTCTTCCTCCAAGGTAAGGCCCCTCCTCTCCGGCCATGGTTCCTTTGCATCTCTCGCTTTCCTCTAGCGAGTCATTCTTGTCGACTCTTTCAGCATACCAGTTTTGGTTAAGACGAATCGATGGAAGAGGAGAGGGAACACACCAATTCATATGGCAAAAATGAGGAGAACTCCATGAACGCATCATGACACCAAGTACTTCCAACAATCCATGTATGCATGAGACGCAATTTGAGGGAGGGAGCTTGGTCTGTCCATTTCAATTTGGAGAGGACCGCTTAGCCATGGTGCGAAGGTACGGAAAAGATGCGAGAACGGATGAGAGAGCTGGGTGGAGAAGAGGGTTTGGAAATGGGGAGTACATAGATAAAGGGTTCCAAAATGAGCTGCATCCAAGATCAAGACAGTGGAGGCAGAGAAGAAAAATGCCTCTCCTTCCATAGGAATAAGGCTACTGGCGAGGACTGTAGAAAACATGGGCGGTGGAGTATGGAAGCAACCGCAAGGAATCGTCAAATCGGCGAGGTATCACAGAGTGATGAGATGACAGGAGATGATGTGCGGCAACGGATTTCAAAGAGTGGGGGTGAAGGGAAGGGATTGTGAGAGGGTATGAAAGCATGGTCGCCGGAAGGGTGAAGGCCATCTTGGTGGAGGACGGGCAAAATTGGCGAATTCTCAGAAGTTCTCTTCAGCCCGTTCAGAAGACGCCAAAATATGATACAGTAAACAAGGTTCTAAAAGGCTCTAGGCGTAAGGCAGGCGCTCGGCTCCTGACTTGCGCCTTGCCCGATTAGGCGTAGCCTAGGCGCGCCTAGGCGTTTAGAGCATAAATGGAAAAATTCTCAAATATTTCCTGTTTTCTAGAATAATTCATATAATCCAAGTGCATATAAAATTAGCAATGCCTAGTTCTTAACAGTAAACACTTAACATAACAAATAACAAGCAAATAGTGACCCATCATCTGCTAATAGGTGCTTATAGAGACAAGAAGCTTGTGCTACGTAGCGAGGAGAAGGAAGGAGCAGCAATTGACGAGTTTCAACTTTATTTCCCAATATAGCAGCAGAGCAGTGTGAAGGCGAGAAGAGTGATCGATGACTTTCTCCTGTGGCGGCAGAGAGCAGCAAATGGGGCGAGAGCTAGGGCGACATGCGGTAGAAGATGGGGCGAGAACTAGGGCGGCAGGCGGCAGCAGATGTTACTTCCCGTGTTTTTTATTTTCTAGGGCAAGAGGCAAGTTTCTGATTTTCTAGGACAAAACGAAGAGTATTGGGTTTAACTGCCTAAACTTGCCTAGGCACGCCCAGGCAGGCCTTCTCTCCACTAGGCGCAAACTAAGCGCTATTCCTACCTACTAAGCACTACCAGCGCCTTTTTCAACGCCTATGGCCAAGTCAAGGCGATCCTCCACCGCCTAGCACCTAATTAAGTCTAGGCGTGCGCCTAGGCGCGCCTTCTTGAACCCTAACAGTAAATAGCGGTTTTGGAAATAAAGCGTACCCACTCTTTATGTTTTAAAGAATTGGAGGAACGTTCTTCTTGGGGTTTGGTCCATTGATTCTCGTATCTGTTGGTATTTTCACTGCTCTCTACCTGGTGAGTTACTTGGGACGATTGCTCTCACTTCATGGCATGTGTTTTGAGTTTATGAAGCTGATTTCAGCTTGCACATAGGGCCTAGTAATGCTAACCAGAATGTTACTCCAATTGTGTTTTGAGGGAAGGGATAGGATTTAATTCCGGCTACTTTAGCATTGTAATGAATGTTCATCTTGGTTAGTAAGTTGCTTACTTGTTGAAAGTTAATTGCTTTTGTGCGTCATAGTATTTTGGAGCAAGTTTTTTGCACGATGGAAGCACAACTCCGCTGTCACCTCCAGAATACGTTGATCCATATGCGCTGCTGGAACT
This sequence comes from Linum tenue, assembly GCA_946122785.1. Lineage (NCBI taxonomy): Eukaryota > Viridiplantae > Streptophyta > Magnoliopsida > Malpighiales > Linaceae > Linum > Linum tenue. Next base: position 24,942,652 of record CAMGYJ010000004.1, on the reverse strand, counting down.
GGAAGATGAACGAATTTCCAAGGTAGCTAGGCTGCCGCCCCACTCCGCACCCTGCAGCTGATCATTGAACAAGAACGGATAACCCTGAAGCTTTATACGAACGAACTAGGGATTTCTGAATAGGTGCATATCCCATTCTTAGTTCCTTTTCTTTGTAAATGCCCACCAATTAAATGTCATTTGAACATAATGTATTTTTAATGTGTTTTTTAAATTTTTTAAATTAATTGAAATGCTGAATTTCGTATGACATCAAGGTGACATCGAAATTATTTTTCATTTCCGAAATTCTTATAACTTTTCATCAATGGTGAACATTGTAATCTTAATGGTTATAACTAAAGTTATCAAAACCGATTTAAGTCATTGAGCTGGTCAAGCAAGTGATTTGATGTTTAATGGTTTGATTGAGGTCCAACTTGTTTAAAACGTTTTACAGCTTTTCCAAATATATTTACATATAAGATAGAAATGTAGTGACTGAAATAGAATGTATTAATTAATATCTATTAAAAACTCAAATAGTCAAAATCCATAAAAAAAACATACCTATCTCAAGATCCACCCACCATCCCCTTGCCTCTTCCCCCCCCCCCCCCCCCCCTCCCCCTTGCCTCTCTCTTCTTCTTCCTCTCTAACGATTAGACCCTTAATTTTGTAGAGCTAGTTTTGGAGCACGACTTTGGCCAGACCTAGTCCAATCAGTCGCTCGACAGATGTGTCACAACCTTGATTATAATACTTGTGAATAACCATTCATAACTATTCTATTTAATGACATAGTCACTTAGTTGCCTATGGTTTAAAAGAAAATTGACATAACGAAAAAAGAGTTTGTCTGAAAAAGCGTAGCATAAATAGGAAACTCATGATGATAACATTTTGTCAATATTTATTTCTTTTGCTTGAGAAACAATACATATATTGTAATATTTAAACCTTAAAGTATTCTGCACAAAAAAATAACAAAATTAGTAAGAAAATAATATTTTCCATCCATACTCTATGCATGATTCGGGCCCAAATGTACACATTTTACCCCTCATTTCTTATTCGTTTAGCTTAGAATTTCATCGTTCCTCGACATATTTCACTCTAGGTTATGCTTGTTTTGATACGTTTTAGGTCCTGGCACGCGTGGAAGGGTCGAGGTCGAATTTTGGCAAAATTGGAGGTCAAAAAGCACAAAAACCGAAGGAAAGTCCGAAGTGAAGTGAAGGCGTCCAAGGAAACAGGCGTAGTTCACGGCCGGATGAGGCAGTTCACGGTCTCATAAGATCGTGAACTTCGACCACAAACCATGAACACCGAGGCATCCAGCGAGGTTCCTGAAGTTATTGACGACAAGGCAGTTTACGGTCTCTAAGACCGTGAACTGTGGCCATTGACCGTGAACCCAGGAAGCAAGGCTGTGCCTTTTGGAGACCACTGAGTTCACGGACGCGTTTCGGTGTTCACGGCCGTGAACTGGCCAACGCATCCGTGAACTGATCGCTTTCGGGTAAATATTAAGACAACAGTGGGGAGACAGAAAGTGGAGCTGATTTTTGGAGAAGAATTGGTTTCTCTCTCTAGGGTTTGCCCAAAAACACCAAAGGGGAGTTCTAGTGAGATAGAGAGAGTGCTAGAGTGATCTTGGGGCATCATTGGAGGCTTGGGTGGATATTCAAGCCTAGAAGAAGAAGAAGATCTTGAGCTAAAATTTGTAATTCCTCTCTCTCTCTCTCCCTAGAAACTCACTCTTTTCTCTTGTTTGTTGTAGATCCCTAACTAATACTTTGTAATTACTTGTTTAGATTGAATGATTGTCATTGGGTATTGTTTAATTCAATGCTTAAGGTATTATTCATGTTGATTGTGCATGCTTTTGCTTAGCAATCTAATTAGTCACTTTAACCTAGCTTAGAGAGGAAAATCCCCCTTCCAAGGGAGACTCAATCGAGTTGGTTTTCCTTTAGATTTTTAAACCACCTAACTAGGTTAATTTAGGGAAAACGTCAATGTTGAATTAAGCAAATTGGTTAAGCGTGGTTAAGCTGTCCAACCCTTGAGTTGAGTGAGGGAGTAAGTCAACCACCGATTGCCTAAACCGCGAGGGTTGAGTGACACGGCCTATATGCATCCCTCTGCGGTTCGCGGTTACCTTGCTCATAGAATCGTTCCAATCCAACGAGTCTTGGTAGCAAATTAGGGGGAAGCAACTCCTAGGTGAAGCTCCCTTAGTTATGATTTTCCTTCATTTACTTTTCCTTGCTTGTTTAGTTTGTAGTTCCATTAGACCTAAACCCCAAAAATATTTTGCTAGATAACAAATTAAGCGATTGAAGTAGGGGTACATGGACCTGCCCGGGTTGACAATTTAAATACTTGCTCTATACTGCACCCGGCTAGAGTCTAAAAACTTGGACTCTATTTGGGATTAATTTGTGGTGTAGTTTTGTGCGAGTCAATGCAGTGAAAAAAATTTTATCAACCAAGGTACTCTAAATTTAGTTGAAGGACAACTTATTTACTCAACATATAATTAAAGATAACTTGTCGTACCTACCTTGGTAATGCACATGACCCATCAACGCGTCCATGAAAACTCCAGCCCGACTTTCATGATTTGTCTTGTACTATGTTATTTCGTATTTAACTAAGTAACTATGAATGATACATCTAGTCAATTACCATATTGAAATAATCTATAAAAATTGGTATTCATAAATTGTCTTCTTTTAAACTCTCTCATTTTTCCAATCATGCATATTATCAGGAAATTTAGGATTTAATGATTAACCAAACTAAAACTTTCAAAAAATTGGTCACTTACAGTTTTCATAACAATATCACTGCTTTAATAGTTCTAAAAACTAATACCAATTTAAAAATTCTACATCACACCTACACATTCAATAATGAAATTCAATATGCAAAATTCAAATCAATGATATTTGCTTTGCAATTTTAAAATTATTCTCCATTTATAATAGGACATAAATTAAATTTACTATTAAACTCAAATTAAAATAATTAAAATATGAAAATTAAAATCAAATAACAAAGAAAGCACCTTCACGAGAGTTAGTAGGCTAGCTAACAATAATGAAAAAGTCATATAATTTTTAGATTTTAGGTTTTCAGATTTTCTATTGAAAAAGATACAAAATATTTCTATAGTGTAACTGATATTGGTTGTTGTCTTTGTTTGGAAAGACCATGGTTCAAATTACGAGATTGATGTTTTTTTTTCTTATGAATGAAAAGTAAATAATGATTGTGAAGACACAATTACCTTTCTATTTTCGCTCTCGTTACAGAAAATTCGAAATGCAGAAAAACTGCCCCCAACTCTACTGTAATATATTTGTAGATGCCAATCTCCTCAGTGTTTTGATTGTACTTGTATGATATCAAATTATCGATTGCAGTAGGGGTGGACTTGTGCATAATTTGTCCAACCAGCAAAGATGGAATCAATAAACGCACAACAATTCAAAATCAAGAAACAGTCAGCTCGGAGCCAAGATTCAAGAGTACCCGCATGACTGTATCCTCTTTTGAGTATACAAGTATATAAATGAATATAATTAAAACTAATAATGTCCTAACAATTTAGTTGATAATAGAGAAATAACCAACTAATACAATAATTGTTTTGATAAACAACTACAACGCGTTTTCATATTATTAAAGAAATGCAAAATACATTCGTTGGAAACACTCTTAAGTAAATAATTTTCAATGTATCCAACTAAACAATCATTAACAAACTGGTGACCAATTCGACTTCGAAGCTTGTTCTTGATATAGCTCAAAGTTGAAAATGCTCTTTCTATAAAGTCAAAACTAGACTCAGAAGCACATAAACTAATGAATATGACCGATGCACTTTTGTCTTCACCATTACTTAAGTTAATTCATCAATTCCTTTCAATCCATCAAATCTCTCCTTCGCCATAACACCATGATAATACCCAACAAGTTGCTGCAGAATAATAGGGACCACCGCGTTACGTATCGTCGTCCAGTGTCCCTACCCTAGTATGCCAACTGCGTTACGTCTCATCGTCCGGTTGCATATCCAACTCGGCAATGGCACTGCGTTACGTCTCGCTGTCCACTCCATGCCCAGTCAACTACTGCGTTACGTCTCGTCGTCCAGTAGTGATCCCAACAAACACAATCAACTGATGCGTTACGTCTTGCCGTCCAGCAGAGATCTGACCATCTACTGCGTCCAGTAGTGGCCCAACAGCCCGGGGGTTCATCTTACCATTAACCAACTATTACAACCATACATCCATACATTCATACATAGCACAACGCGTGCCTCCACCTTAAGTAGGCGGTGGGATGTCTCACACATATATCGCGCATTACTCAAAAATTAACTAGCATAACTTGAAATAAAAGGAATAAATCTAAAAGACCTCGACGGAGATTTTACCCTCTTTACACTCACCTTGTTAATCAACCCGATTCTCTTACATGAACTTGTAACATGATTTCGTGAGATTACACATGGCGAAGTGCCACATATCTTGGTCACTGTAATGGTGTCGTGATCAACTTGCCACTGTATATTGCGTCAACCGATGCAAGCATCAAATTAACTCATGAACCCTTGTTTCTAATTTCAGGCCACTAATTGATTCCTTCCCATCATCAGTAACCTCTCGGCAAGCTTTTACCCTTTTAATTTAACGACCCCAATAATCCACTGCCACAATTCCAAATCATCTCCCCATCCATTATTCTGGGGCCGGGTAGAATAACAACACCCTTAGTGTTGTTATAGTAACAACATCATTCATTAAGGGTATAAGGATAAATTAGCGAAAAACTAATAAACTAAAACTTAAATCAAATAGCGCATGTTGTCTCCCTCCCCAACAACAATTGCTCCTAGATCTGTATTTCATCCTCTCTGGCAACCGTTTCTTTCTCTCCAGTGACAAAAACTCCTCTAGTTGCCTGGGCACCTCCTCTGTCGGCTGCCAAAGGTGCCGAGCGAACCAAGAAAACGAGGTCAAACCGGTCAAACGACCAACCCGGACGACAAGAAAGCGGTGACTACAAACGCGATGGTCAGAGCAGCAGACGATAATAGGGCCGCAGATTAGGAACACGGGTGTCACCACCGCCAGTCCAATGAGTGTCCCGATGAGGTTTATTCTGGCAAGCGCAATGAGGGTTCCTCTGACTGGGGGCTCGGTCATGATTGCTATAATGGGAGAAGCGGATGGAACGGTTTGCTGGTACGGGCGGTCGCCTCCCTTAAATCCCCCTTCATAGCGGCGTGGGAACTGGGAGTGGACCTGGACTTGGTGGGGGTGTGTACGGTCCATTGTGGTTGAAGAATACTGGAGTTTGGCGAGGTTGTTTTGAGTTTAGAGAAAGAGTGGAGATGGCAGTGTGGAAGGGAAGAGATGGAAAGGGAGGGAGTCATATAAAAGCGGGGAAGGAAAGTTAGAAGGAAAACCACAAATATTTTATAAGTACACTAGAAATCTCCTAATACAAAGCACAAATTCGATAAATCAAACCACAAAAAATATACCAGAAACCTTCTAAACCAGACCGCAGATGCTCTAAACATCCCAGAAACCTCACAAAGCAAACCACAGAATTTTCAAAAACACAACAGAAACCTCATTATACAAACCACAAACACGGTAAAGCAAACCCCAAAAACAAACCAGAAACGCCCTAATGCAGACCAAAAATCTATTAAAACAAACCAGAAACCTCACAAAGCAAACCTCAAAATTTTTGAAAGCACACCAAAAACCTCATAATGCAAACCAGAAACACGATAAAGCAAACCAAAAAAACAAACCAGAAACCCCGCAAAGCAAACCAAAATTTTTTCGAAAGCACGCCAGAAACTTCCTAATGCAAACCAGAAACACGATAAAGCAAACCACAAAATGCATACAAAAAATATGAGATACCCAACCATAAATCTCACAATGCACACCACAATATCCGGTGATCGTTGACCAAACTCCGACGACCGTTAGTGAGCATATTCTGGCGCCGATAGACATATTCCGGCCCCGATGACTAGATTCCGACGCTTGTAAGCATATTCCGGTGACCACGACCGGATTCCGGCGACAGGCAACCAGATTCCGACGACCAAAATTTTAGGCAGAAAATAAAAAAAAATATTTTTACAATTTTTTATTTTTTATTATTATTTAAACAAATTTTTTACAATGACAATTATACCCCTACTTTGATTTTACACTAGGTCAATTTAGATAATAAAAAGTCATCACAACCCTAGCTTCTTATTGGTTGGAGACTAGTGTTGTTACAATAACAACACAAGGGGTGTTGTCACACTATCTAGTCCCCATTATTCCAAACTGTCCCACTGGTTTCATTCTAAATCATGAACTCCCTGAATCATGCGTCTAACTTATATTTCCAAACGATAAGCAACGACAGCATCATGCTTACCTACAATGTCCGTATTGAATCCACATTGATTCTCCTACCTGCTCCGCCACGATGAGGTCCTCTTGTTTCATGAGTTTGGTTCCTCGGTGATGCAAGGATCTTCCTTGCCAATACCTCGTTGTGGATCCGTCCCCAACTCCGATCGCCATATCTCTCTCTCCATGGCGGCGGTGGTTTGTAAAGAGAAAAGAGACGGCTAAGGGGAAGGGTCTAAGCGGCCACCGCGGCTGTCTAATGCCCCTCGAATATTATTAAAACCGAGACCCTTACTAACTCCAAGTCCAATTATATATATATATATGCACACGCACATGCTTGGTTAGAGGGGTTTAGCTTAGGTTTAATTAGCATACTCCAAAATCCATGGAGAGTAGTTTGGGTATTTCACAAAGTGTCCTAAGACCGGGTGGTACAACTTGTCTTAGTTAACGAGATCAACCAATTAGGCTACTCTCCTAATTAAAATGCTTTAAAAAGAAGTCGTAGTTTCGTTTTGGTCCATTTGAGTTTTCGTACTCAATCGTCGACCCAACTATTTATTATTATGATCAAACCTGAACAAAAATCGGGGTGTTACATACATAGTAAACCCTAAAACTAGGGTTTGGGGTTTAGAACCCTAGTACCTTAGAGGACTACTCCATAAAAGAGGGAAGAAAATACATTGTAGAAATAGAAGAAGACTTGGGATTGAAGAAGATGCCTCCTTTCTCCTAGCTCCACCTTCTTCTCCTTCTCTTTTCCTTCCTTCAGCTTCTCTCTCTTCTCTCTCTAGAAACCAGAAAATTTCTCTCAAAATCAGCTCTCTTCAAAAGGGCAAACTTTTCTTGTATTTATAGGCATTCTGGATTCGGGAAAGTTCGCGGCTTGAGGTAAGTAGATCGCGGGTGGGATCTTAGGTATTTGGGCCGTGATCTCAAAACGCAGTCGTCGAGGCCTTTGGGAAGGGGAAGATCGTGGGTTGACTTCGCGGTCGCGATCCACGAGTTGCGGCATCAATCTTTCTCGCGGGCAAGATGAATGTTGGCCGTGACTTGACTGAGGAGACTCTAGGTTTCTCCAAGAGTCCCTCCTCGCGAATTTCGAATACTAAGCCTCCAAGATCGAGGTCTCGATCTATGGTTTATGGGCCGCGATCTTCAGTTTGATTTCGCGGCTTGCGATCCTGGCCGTGATCTTTGGCTTCTAGGCCACGATCTTCAATTCCTGCCCCTTCTCTACACTTATATCCAGGATCACAAAATCCCTCCAATAACGGAATTTTCCCACCCGTACTAGCACGTTCTCCACAATGCCCCTAGGACTAATGACAGAGCGATCAGCCAATGTGACACTAAGCTTCATAGTCTTTAGTTCACCTATGTCTAGCCTCTTAAAAAGCTTAAATGGCATGACATTTATGCTCTCCCCTAAGCCCGCCAAGTAATTTTCTATGTGATGAGTACCGATGTAAAGAGGTATGGTGAAACTACCTGGATCGGGTTACTTCTTAGGAAACCTAATGAGGATGAAGGCTGAGCACTCCTTCCCTGGGGTGACATTGGCGAGGTCTTAACTTCGGCTTGAGGTGGCCCAATGAAAGAGCTTTGACCACATGCACACAAAAAATGTTACGTTCACCATAGCAAAATTGTTTTTTTTTGTTTATCAAAATTTAGAGGGTTTTAATCACAATTAACCTAGGTGTCTAATTCAAGTAGAGGTTTTCCCTTCATTAACCTAGTTAGGAGTCATGGAATGCCTAAGAAAACTCAAGTCAATTTTGAGCCTCTTAAGATAAAGGGGCTTCTCTCTAATCTAGGTTAGAATAGCTCAATAGATTGCCAACAACACACAATGCACAATTGCTTTTTTCATCGGCGCCTCTGTCCCTCACCTCTCTCTTCGATGGCGGCGAACACCGGAGAAGAAGAAGCTTCCAGTCACCTCAGTTCGTCCCCATCCGTAGTCTCCACTCTCTTCCAACGAGCTTCCACTCCAACCCTTCTCGTCGATGCCGAAGATCCCGTCTTCGTCGCCGTGTTTCAAACCAAAAAAGGATCGTATCTGTGCTGTCCTCCGCTTCTTGGTGCAATTAAATCTTAACATATGGAAATGAGTTTAAAACGAGCACAATGGACTGGGGGCAGATTTTATTGTGTTTTCCTGCTGCTGTCCTAGGGTTTGCAACATGTGTGAAATCAGTGGAGACAAAAATAGTAAATGGGACAGTGACAGTGAAAGGGTTGGTGGAGCAAGGGAAGCTGGCAGAGGATGTGTACAAGAAGATCAGAAAACCCTCCAAGTTCCGCCTGATAACCATTTTCTGCTTCTCAATTTGTTAATGACGATTATCTTGACCTATACGTTAGTTTTTTTGTAATATTTTCTATTCAATAATCAAGGTGAATCTTAAATGAAGAGTTATCTTCCTAGTGGGGGAAAATAGTCTTCTCTCCATGCACTTCCTCCTCTTCCTTGAACAAGCATGTCCAGGTTGTTGTTTTTATGCAATCTCCTTACATGCATTCCGATTTGAGAACAAAAATAGATCTGAACCCAAAAAATGGTTTTCGTGTATTCAAGCCATGAATCTTTGAAGATGAAGAATAGTTAACTTTCAAACCATTGAGTCCAGTTCCAACACAAAATGGACAAATCTATAACTAAAAAGAAAAAACAAATCATATATATAATAATGACTAGGGCACTTCTAGATTATACAGCACTCCAAGTGATATGATTGTTGAATGTATTTCTTTGTACTTTGGAAAATTCGAATCATCTATTATTATTTCTTATTAAATTAATTTTTCGTGTTTGGGTTTAGAGAATCGAGTTTTTTAGATGAATCCATTAGAGGTTAGGACATAGTATCATACATCAAACTTGATTTGTTTCATAATATAGTTAGAGATTTTAGTCACTAGAGTACCCCCGGCATATCGTATATTGCAACATGTTTCGGTGACTTGCAACTCACCATATGCATATCCAAATAAATTTTATAGGGGAAAGCATTAAAAGTTCAAGATTTTTTTTCTATTTTCTTTTTACTCCTCTCTTGGGTTTTTTCAGCAAGAAAAAGAACTCATTCAAATGTAATAAACCACACAAGAAATAAAACACACTCCGCTACAACCATCGATGGGCTAAGGGAAACTCAGATACTAGCCGCAGTATAGTGCGGCACCAAAACTAGTTTAATATATTATGGGGTCGTTTGGAGGTTAGGAATTAGTATTTGAGATGATGTATTGTGGTAACTAGATTCCTATTAAACACCCTAAATTTTTAAAAATTTCACCCTAAATTATCTCGATGGTCGATTCTACCCCCAATCCCAAAAAATGGTAGCCCCTATTTGGGGATGCTCCGCCCGTCGCCGTCCTAATTTCTCTCGCAAGCTCTGTTCCGCTAGACGCCGCTGCTACGCCGCTCGAGCACAATGCCGCTTGCTAGGGAAGAAGTCCATCCATCGCTCTAATTTTGGTCTCCCTAAGCGCGTCGTCGCTGCCATCTCCACCTCCGTTTCTGCTCCGCTCAAGGACGAAGAAGAAGGAAAAAAATATGGCGCCCTATATCCCTAATTTTGCTCTTTTCCGAGTCGTTGCTTCCCTGTCCTTAGTGAAGCTCTAGTCGGATTGTGGTCTCGGAGGTTGGATTGCAAATTGAGGGAGACGAAGAGGTGGTCGACGACAGAGGAGGTGGGCGGCCTGGTGGGCGGTGGCGGCAGTGGCGGGGAACTGAAGTGGGCGGTGGCGGCAGTGGATATTTATGCGAGATTATCATTGTCGTCATCACACCCAACAGGAGAAGGAAGGTCGGGAGGAAGGAGGCGACGTGGGGGGGGGGGCGAGATTTCAAACCGCCTGTTCCTCCTTGGCCGGCCGGGATTTTCTTCTTCGTCCTCCTTCCCGTCAAGCTCGCAGCGGCGGCGAGAAGCAGAGCTCGTGCAGTATGGCGGTGGGATTGTTCAATTGTGATTTGCGTTTGAATTTGGAATAGGGGTAAATATGCCCATTTATTAAATTTAGGGCGATAAATTTAAATTTTTAGGGCGATAAATATTAACTCTCTTGTGGTAATTCATGTATTAGTGAGAATTTGTCATTTTTTGTTTATATTAACCTACAATTCTTGTATTTACTTTTAATGGACCCACCATACAATGCATCAAAATGAATGATTGAAAATCTCTACCTTTGGCAGAGATTGTAAACAAATGATTTGTTCTGTAATTTCCATTCCAATTTTATTATCTCTTACACTTTTACTTTAACCCAAAACTACCCTCATCAAAAGAACCTCTCTTTATCTCTCATGTCACTTGTGAACTCCCACATAGGCAAAAAAAGAATACCACCACTCCTCTCCTCCTCGTTCGACCATTGCGGCGCCACTACTGAAAAAAAATCACCACTCCTTGTCGCGTCGTCAAGTTTAATTGTCACCGTCGTAAACTCGTCATCGGAAAATCACACCCCGCCATTGGAATCTCGCCGGTAATCGACGGATAAGGATTTCCGCATCTTTTTCTATAGCGAATCGAAGGAGGTCACCATCATTGGGTTAATCGAACAGGTTTGTCCATTAAGACCCATATACTCTTTATGTTGTTGTTCCCTCGTTTAGACGACGGCAAGAGATCCACATTTACATGTGACAAATTCTCTTCCTCGTTCTCATCGGAATGTAGTCGGCTTCGTCGGGAGGAGCTCATTTGGACGCACTAATGTTCGATACTCGACGTGGCAGCAGCTCTGTCAACTGTTCTTCGTCTTGAAATGGTGGAATCTTCCTTTTGCAGCTTCTCTTTTCTTTGTTTGGGTGAAATGAACTTCTCTTTCTGCCAGCTGCAAACACATACACAAGTTGGAGGAGAAGAATTAAAAATTATGGATATTTGTATCTTTTACTACATAAAACTGTTTTGGTTTTACAAAAAAAATACAATATCATCTTCCAAACAAGGTATTTATGTATCTCATACATTGTTTCAGTACATCACTTTCCAATACATTAATTGGAGAAATACATTAATTTATATAATCATATCCTCCAAACATGCCCATGCGTGTTTAAATTTTTTAAATTTTTGTATTTTTTATTATTATAATGGTTAGGGGTGGGCACGTGGGTGATTAACCGCGGATTGATATCAATCCATCCGCAAATAACCCCACCCGCACGCAGTGGGTGATTGATGTGGGTGGATTGCGGATTGATAAATCTCTCACCCGCACTTATGTGGGTTAGTGGTGGGTGGATTGTGGGTCACCTGTATGACCCGCATCCTATTTTTACATGAAAAAATATCGTTTCTTATAGTATCAAATATTCATCATATTTTTGAACTGCACAACAGTCTGACCATATACTTCAAAAAGGTAGAGAATAAAAATAGTTTTGACTACTATTATTGGTTATTATGTTGTGCAATATTCATTAGACATTGGATATTGGTATGCAAATTATTGTTAATATCCATTAAATATTAGGACGCAATGTATAAATTATTAATTGTATCAAAATCACAAATTATTGATACAATCTTACGAATTTTCTATGAACATATTATAAATGTTAGTCAACTTTCTTAATAGCTAGTTGGAGAATTGCTTTTGCGGGTTGACCCGCGACCCACCCAACTCAACCCACAAAAGTATGTGGGTGGATTGCGGGTCACAATTATTCCAACTCGCTAGTAAGCAGGTGGGTCAATTTGAGACCAAAACCCAACCACCATCGGTTTGTTTCCTTTTGGCTTCAATAAGTCGACCCTTTGTTTTGCCGCCTCCTTGCTCTTCCGGATCTCACCCGCCCTCCGCTCTCGAACACCAACATTCACCACTATCCGGTAACATCGTTCTACCTCCTTCTTTTACGACATTGAGGTTAATGTCGAGCTTAAGTGTGGGGGTGGGGGTAGTCCATTATGCCTGTGTGTGTGTGTGTGTGTGTGTGTGTGTGTGTGTGTGTGTGTGAATGTTTGGTGTGATTTTGAATGCTTGGAGCCTAGTTGTATGCCCAAATTTTTATAATTTGAGGGCTCCAAGCATAGCAACTTCTACATTTTCATGATCATAGTGGCACCTTTGGTGATTTGTTTTGAATCTCGTGGTTATTAGCATTGTCTATGGATGATTTTCTTGTTTTTATGTGCAACCTATGATGATGATTGAGACTAGTATTAGGTTTGTGCATAGGTTCATTTCTCATATGTTTGCGAACCGATAGATGTTTTGAATCGGTTACTTGCTTTTCACAGTGCCTATGCATCAAGTTTAGAGAGTTAGAACGAATGATTGAGCACCTAGGTAGTCAAGTGAGACTTGTGCCGTTCGTTTCGTTCTTGTGTGATAGATCCCTCTTTACATGATGTGTAGCATTCACGTTGTTGCTAGAAAGGAAGGTGGAGGCATAGGATTAGCCCACGACCGAAAAGTTGACCGACCCGATCATATTATTCCTTAGTCAACCCTTTTGAGCCGTGTGTCTAAGGGTCGTTCTCGTGTTAGGTAGCTCACACTACTTGAGCTTGATTGGTTTAGATAGAACGACCCTTTCCTTTCTTCGTGTCTACACCGTTATCGAGTCACCCTTGTGTTTGGAAGCTCCATTCATACGATTTGAGCTTAGATGAGGTTCCACATGAGTGATTTGTGTATGGTTTTGCTAAGAATGTGAAGTGAGTGTGGAGGTAGTTTTTCAAAGTGAGCATTGTTCCTTAAGTTCAAAAATGTGACATGTTTATAGCTCTCTATAGCCCCAAAGAAAAGAGAAAAGAAAAGAAAAAAAAAGAGTGCCCACCAAAATATAATAAATATTGAACATGCTCTTAGAAGTGTTTCTTGGCATACGAGCTATAGAAGCACATACATGTTATTGACCTTTACACTCTTGTGCTTAAAATTGAATAGCAAATGTAGAAAGAAAGCATGTGTGACATGGTTTGGTGATTGGTTGTGGTTTAGAAACAAGGGAAGTGTGGTTTTTCGCCGATGCTAGTGGTCGTTGATTGTATGAAAATTTCTTAGTCGAAACCAAAGAACCTTTTGTTGGTTTTAGGTTGAAGATGTGGAACGTCATGTTGTGTTTGCCACCACCCAAATAGCCTTTTTCCCCATGTCCTAGACCCTAGCCGGTCATTTGAACCCGTGTCTAAAACCTCCGGACAAGCTAGCAACGACATCCATCTTGTGAGCTCTAGCATTTAGAGGCTACCATCATGGTAAAGGGACGTAAGGATTGAGCGTGCATATGCACATCTTTTGCATCAAATGGTCCTGACCCCACTAGTCCAGAGTGAGTGATTCATTCATCATGTTTTGTTCATTTCTTCTACCCTGGTGAGGACTTAGTAATACGCCCCTGGGGGTGTATATTATCAAAGTCACGCAGCTAACGACTCAATCAAAGGATCGATTGAGCTAGAATCAAGAACGAGACGTTCTTAATACGAACTTGGATAAAACGGAACTAAAAGTGCAATTCCACACTTGGGGAAAGGCTCAATTGGTATAATGATAGATACCCGGCCACGATCAATGCATTTTTGATCGATAAAAGAGCTCAATGATCTTGGAATCCACCAAACTCTCACAAGTACGCAAACTTGCACAAAACCAAAGGGTTTCTTTTCGATTAATCAAAGTCTAAGTTTTTACAACGTAAATAGAAGGCTATTTATAGCCAAGAAAACCTAATACAAACCTAAGTGAACAAGGAAAAAAATAAGGTAAAATTCTACTCTAAAAAGGTGACAAAATTCGGCCACAAACTCTCTTACTTCAAGCACAAGTAAGCTGCATTTTAGCACAAGCAAACTGCCAGAAAAATAGTTTTTGTACTAACTTCGTGTCTTTCGTTCGAGGCCTTCCCGAACTCCAATCTTTCATCCAATTACTTCCATTTGTTGATAAATATATATATATTCATGTTGTGGAAGCCTTTGGACTTGAATCAGATCCATACTCCTCGAATTGAGCTCCAAAGTAGGCTTCACAAAACAGTTTCCAAACATGACCATTTTCTAGAAGTTTTTCAGTTTTGACATAGGCTTTTGGTGAGCTTGGAAAATAACCTTCCTGACTTCTCCTTGAGCAACCAAGCATACCAATGAGTAGATAAACACTCAATATTAATTACAAGCCCTTAATATTGAATTTTCATCAAGCCAATTGTGAGAACCATGCCTCTAAAGTAGGCATCTCGAAACAGTTCCAACACCTAACCAAATTCTACCCTTTTCTTCCAAACTTCAATAGCTTCTTTGTTAAGTAATAAAAACGTGTAGGGTTGGCCATTCGGGATCATATCACTTAGGTTGCTCGATTGTTCGTTCCTATGATGCGATCTTCATGCATGAGGAACTGTGATTGGTGAGTCGTCGAGGCATGTTGTGTGTGGGTTCGTGAATAATGTGAGAACTCTTCTTTTGCACAATCTTAATACAGTTGAATGTCGTTTGTGGTGGTTGCCATGATTACTTTGATTTTGTCCATAGGTCGATTTCAAATAACCATTATGATTCATTCATTTTGTGCCTTAAGACATGCCTCAAAAATTTTGTTGAAAAAGAGAAGTTGCAAGTTTACCTTGTTTTGTACTTGCTTTGCTTGGGGACAAGCAAACGTTCAAGTGTGGGGGAGTAATTCGGGTCCAATTGTACACATTTTCCCCCTCATTTCTTGATAGTTTGACTTTGCATTTCATCATCGACATATTTCACGCTAGGTTGTGCTTGTTTTGATACATTTCAGGTCCTAGCGCGTGTGGAAGGGTCGAGGACGAGTTTCGGGATGATTGGAGGTTAAAAAGCGCAAAAACCCAAGAAAAGTCCAAAGTATAGTAACAATTTCCCCGTGACAGTGAAGCGCAGGCGTCCAGGAACCAGCCGTAGTTCACGGTCAAAGTTACGAGTTCACGGTTGCCAGGACTGTGAACTAGAACCACAAATCGTAAACAGCGAGGCATCCAGGGGGGGTTCCAGAGGTTACCGACGACAAGGCAGTTCACGGTCGCTAAGACCGTGAACTTTGATCACAAACCGTGAACGCCGGGAAGTGAAGCAATGTGTTTTGGCCACGACACCGAGTTCACGGACTCGTTTAGGTGTTCACGGCCGTGAACTGGATGGCTGTGGACTGGGCGTTATCTCAGTATAAATGGAGAGCTGAAAGGAAGAAGAAGGGAGAGCTTCATTTTTAGGTCAAGTTTTCATTTTCAGAATAAAGAGAATTCTAGTGAGAGGTTAAGGTATCTTCTAGAGTGAGAAAGTGCAAATCAAAGGAGGAAGAAGGAGCTTTGGGCTTGTTCCTAGCTAGAGGATTAAAGATTTCTTCATCTAAAGGGTGTCTCAAGCAACAAGGGGGAATGATTGGCATCACTTCATGGTTCCTTCATCCCCTTTTGTTGTTTTCTCTTGCTTAGCTATGGAATAGCCTACCTACTCACTTGGGTATTGTGAATCCTAGTCTCTTTATGTGTTAGGATGTAAGAAAATGAACCTATTGTGTTGATAGAGTGTTTTATATGATATTTGAGATATTATTCATGAATGATTGAGTTGGCTAGCTTTAACTCAATATCAGGTAAAATTGACCTAGAGGGTGGAAATCCCCCTTTTGGTCCAATAGGAAGCTAGACTTCTTAGCCACTTGGGTAACCTCCTTTCGGTCGATTTAAGACCAAAATCTCAAGTGTCAGAGTAGGGCCGTGATTCCACCGGGATTGGTTTCTTCGCCGACCGGATTAAGTTCCGAGGGTTTGGGTTGCAATCCTTAGTCGGCTAGTTGAGAGGGTTAGGTTTCCTAGCCTATCGTTGTCACCCTTAGCCGAAAGGTTAAGAGAATTAGCTTTCTAACTTGTTGCAACGATTCTCAATTAGCTAACTAAGAGAGTTAGGGATCTCCTTGGTTGATCGGTAAGGATGGCTAGGTTCCCTAGGTATGAATCGCAATCCTTGACCTAACGGTTAATAGAGCTAGTTCCCCTTGATTATAGTTGTTGATTTTCCTTCATCAATCGACTAAGGGAGTTTGTTCCTAGCTAGTTGCACCCACCTTGCAATGTATGAACACTTCCTTCACACTAGAGCTTTGTTTGTCGCTTCTTAGCATGAGTCCATGGGGGAGCAATACCCAGGTGCAGTCCTTTCAAGTAGAATTCTCCTCCATTTACTTTCCTTGCTTGTTTAGTTTGTAGTTTTCTTAGTTTTAAACCCAAAACTGTTTTGCTAGATAACAACTTAAGCGATTGAAGTAGGGGTACATGAACCGGCCCGGGTTTGACAATTAAATACTTACCCTATACTGCACCCGACTAGAGTTTAAAAACTTTGGCTCTAGTCGGGATTAATTCGCGGTGTAGTTCCGAGCAAGTCAGTGACCTCAAATGTCGTTTGTGGTGGATGTCGGTATTGCTTGCAACGGTAATTACCAATAGCCATTGAGATTCACCACTTTGTGCCCTTTGATTTGCCCCCAAAGCATTTTGTTAGGTTGAGATATTACCTTGTGTGAAATGGTTTGCTTGGGGACAAGCAAACGTCTAAGTGTGGGGGAGTGATTTGGGTTTAATTGTACACTTTTTATCCCCATTTCTCTTTGACGTTTGTTGCAATTGAGCTCCAAAATGGGTGGTTTACGCTAGGTTTCTTGTTTTTCATTGTTTTTCAGATTCTAGCAAATGAAACCAACCCCGGAGTCGAAAGTTGGAAGAAAAGGAGCAAAGACCGGGCAAAGAGGAGGAGACAGCCTATGTTCACGGTCTCCAGGATCGTGAACTAGAACCACAACCCGTGAACCAAAGAGCGTCTAGAGAGGGTTTAGAGGTTATTGACGCCAAGGCTATTCACGGTCGCTAAGACAGTGAACTGCAACCACAAACCGTGAACCCAGGAAGTGAAGCGGTGCATTTTGGTTCAGCACGCTATTGGGGTTGTCTATCGTCTGATATGTAATATATAAAGAGGCAAATTCTAAGAACCTGCTATTTATTTCTTATCCTCTCCCGTCGCCCCATTTATGGAGAATAAAAGGGTAGGGATGACAGGATAATAGCTCGATATGGTTTTATTTTGTTCATCGTATCGGAGGTTCTGTTCTTTTTTTATTTTTTGGGCTTCTTTTCATTCTTCTTTGGCACCTATGGTTGTTATCAGAGGTATTTAGCCCCCGAAAAGGGTTGGGATTTTAGGTCCTTTGGAAATTCAATACACATTCATGATCCTCAAGTTTGGACGAACTCTCGACCAATGTTGTAAAGATTAGGACTTTTTAGTGAGAAATTCTTAGTAAAGATACTTCATTATTGGATCAATTTATTCATCCATATTGAAACTTGACACACACCGTAGCCCTCGTGATGATTAAATTCTATAATCTCGACTTATTTCCATTTTGGATGTTGGGTTTTTTATGAAGACACTTAAATTTAGTATATTATACAATATGTATCAATTGTTAATTTTTGAAGTTCAACTCGTGGTCATTGTTTATATGTTGGCTAAGAATCTCAATCTAAGACACTCGCACACACTATCGAGGATTTTGGTCTTAACATGGTCGTTGAATGTGTAATTTTCAAAGATTTTATCACTTATATATTAATATTTGATAAATAGCGTCTACAATACACACATATTTCAAGTGCATTTAGAATGTCTTATCATTTGAACAATATCGGTGGATTTCATTTGATTACTTGCATTAACTTATTATTTATAAAAAATATATCAATTCGTGTTTCTCGAGTTTGGACGAACTGGCAACCAATTTTGAGAGTTGAGATTACTGGATAAAGATACTTGATTGTTTGATAAATATGTTTATCCCAATTAACTATCTTACTAAAAATTGCCAACCTTTATTTGATAAATGTCTAGGTTAGTAGTTGATGAAACGCGATGTTTATCGTAGATTCTCAACAAAGATTCTCTAACCTTCCTTTATGTTATTTTTCAAGGAATCTTGTCTCTCATCCTAGGGTATGGAGTCAAAGTACGTCAACAATCATACTTGAGTCATTTTGAAAATTTTGATTTATAATCGTTGACGATAACTCCAAGTCTGAAAGAAAATTTCTTAGCATACGACTTAGGACCTCAATAGAGTTTGCTCAATCAACATGATATAGAACAAATATTATTAATATGAACTTAGGACACATTATAAAATTATTGCACATGCGATTTCTTCTCTTCATTTGAGGAGTTTAAGGTAGAACATGATCTGAGGAATAAGAAGTCTTTCTTAAATAAATAACTATAACTACTTGATCAAGATTATATTCTGACATTTTTCTAAATAATACTTATTATATTTTATAGACATATAATTTACGAATAAGAGAGTGTTTCATTGCAATAAAATATAAAGTAATATAGTTTATTTTTCATAGGTAATTCAATGTCACATGTTTATTTTCTCTCTTTTCATATAAATTTTGTTTAATCGAAAAAACCATTATTGTTTATGTGTGTGTTTGTTTAATTTTTCATCAAAATGTAGCTTATCATTCAATTTTAGTAAAAATGAGTAAAAAATTTATTTCATAAGGTTTAATCAGATATTTTTTATTTAAACAAATGTAGCATATGTTACTTTCTGTTTTCTTATTTATATTTTTTTACTAGACAAAAAATTTATTATTTATGCGTGTTTGGTTAAATTTATCAACATCTAACATATTATTAAAGCAAAAACAAAAGGATAAAAGAAATAGAAATATTAAAGAAGAGAGAGGTAGCTCCATAAATACATTAATAACTAATTTTTTGTTTGTAAAAAAAGTTGTCCAACTTGGCAAATTGTGGATCCTCCAAGTGCTTATGTGGCAAGAGGTTGCATTTGAATTGCCATAATATATAGTATATAGATATAGATATAGATATAGATATAGATAGATAGAGATAGATAGATAGAGACAAAAGCCAATCATTGTTATAACTAAAAGGGTAAATACAATATGGTTGCCAAAACTTTTGTGACATGAGCTAATTATTCGTCAAACAACTTGAAAATAAAAAAATATATATTAGTCAATCTGTTTATCAAATTTGAGTTGTTCATATGTTACCGTAAACGACATTCCATATTAGAGCCCAGTCAAATTCCAGAAAAGCGAGTTAATTTCTTTTCTGAATAAATACAGTTTATTAGCAAGAATCCTCCTTTGTCTGTTGTGGGTTGAAGACTCCTTCTTCTTCCACTTCTTCTAACTCAACTATAATCATAATCGATTAGTTGATTATTGATTAATCCTTAATGGGGGGTGTTGGTCAGTTTCGATCATTTTAACAACACAACCAATGAGTCACAGGTTGAATTATGGTAAACCCAAACCCAACCATTAATTTCAAAATCATACACTTACTTGCCCAAAAGGCTATCTGATCCGATCAACTGCCTAAGCCATTGCGCGCCTACTCTTCCTCTATCTTTGAAAGAAACTTTATCGAGATCTCCCCAACATACTGAATGATGAACTTTGCGCCTTCAGCGGGGTTTCTTAAGTCACAGTTTGGATCGGGTTAGATGGAAATCCAAACCATTATACGAGAATAAATTTTATAATTTTCATAATTTAATTCAAAGAATAATACATATATGACATTATGAAACAAAGAAAAAAATTAAAAATTATCATAGTAAAATTTGCATTCTTACTAGACAAATACAATAATTCAAATAATATTTCATTGAAGTGAACAATTTAATGAATAATAGACTTTACAATTTATAAATACTATCTAGGCAAATGACATGTGTAACAATTAACCTAAGAGATTTTTTATAAGAGGATTTTATATATAAGACATAAGAATTTGATGTATAATGTAGTATCACCGGTCAATTTGGGTGCTCTTGATTTGTAATCATAAAAACCGCACTCAACCACAATGTTATGGTTTTTGAAATTTCAAATCCGCATACAACCATAAAATTGGATTTTCTTGGATATTATGGGTGGGTCGATTTGAGTTTTCTGACAGTTGGATTCGTTTTCGATTTTGTTTATTCACCCCTCATCGTTAACCATTTTTTTTACTACGGGAAATTGAACCATTTAGATAATCGACTATCAATTAAACCATATTTGATAATTAATTAAACTTTTAACCGAAACCGATTATCGGATCTAAGTTACTTTAAGATTAAAATACATTGTATACTCTTAATTGAATTGATGCACTGTAACATCATTGTATAAACTTAATATTATTGGATCTCCATAATTAAAATAATTGACACAAATGAAAACCGTAGAACATGTTTTGGCTTTTTAGTATTTTCATAGGGCAATGTATTGCCATAAAAAAAGAAACGTAAAGAGGAAAGACAACCGACAATTGGCGGTTGATTGACAACGGCACGGGTGCATCCCGGGACTGTAGAATTCGCCATCTCTATCGATAGACTGGTAATTAATGAAGTAATTTATTAATTGATCTCCAAAAGGCAGGAAATAGGTGGTGGGACGGTCGGTCGGTCGGTCATGCAGTGGTGTTTGTGGAGAGACGACCTTGTTCCAGGAGCGATGCCACACAATCGTCAAACATTTCTTCAATTGTCTTGAAGTTGAATCCCAATCCTCTCACCTTGGAGGTATCCAGCTCATAGTATGGCCTGCCCAGCTCTACAAACCTGAATCAACAAATAATTTCATACACTACTTTCAGTACATTGCGGCCATTGCAAACAACTTTTTTTTTTTTGTTTTTTTTTTTGTGTGTGTGGAGTTTTTCAACAAATTAATTTAACGAGTAAGTAGAAACCTGTTAGGGATGTGAAAGGATGGATAGCGTGCAGAAAGAATGGATGCCAATTCGTTATTGTCCACTACACTGGAACTGCAAAGATATCTCCCCGTGGCAGCTTTGGTCTCGAACACAAGGATGTGACAGAGTGCAACATCGTCGATATGAACGTATCCCATCCTTCCATGCCACTGGAACTTGTCCACTTGGCCTGCGCCCCGAAAAACAAAACCAAACAAATAGTATTTAGATAGTGAGGGATGCAGTAGAGAAACGCAGGTGAGTTATAAATGTAGATGAACCTTTGAAGAGGCCAAGGACATCAGATGCAGTAGAACATAAATCTGGCGGCAAGCTAGGCCCGATGACGAAAGATGGCAGAACAGTGACCAGATCGATCCCATTCTCTTTGCAGAACTTCCATGCTGTCTTCTCCGCCAACACTTTGGACAGACAATACCATAGCTGCATGCCCATCATGCAAAAGTTCAAAACTACTGGTGTATATGCACGCATGCATGTATCTAGCTAGTATGAAGATTGCATACCTGCAATCTTTCACACAGTTCCTCGGAGCTCCAATACGACTCGTCAATAGAGTGATTGGGATTGAAATGTTCCCTTACCCTCACAGTTGACGAGGAGGAGGTTAGAACCACGCGTCTCATCAATGGGTTCTTCTTGCAAGAATGTAACACGTTGAGTGTACCTTTGATAGCCGGTTCCAATATTTCTACCTGTACGCACAAACGTACTAGTAGTTGCAAGATAAATGGAATAGTAATAATCATATTTATATGTATATCTAATCTTTAGAAATTCTAAAGCAAGCATGCCTTGGGATCATGTGAAGGCATTAACACAGGAGAAGCAGTGTGGAAGACACCATGACATCCCATGATTGCTTCATCAAAACTGCCTTCTTCCATCAGGTCGCCCTTCATCAACTGGAGCCTCTCTTTGGCTCCTTCAAGCTTCCACAAATGTTCTGTCTTCTTCTCGTTTCCTATATATAGTTAATTCATCAAGAAATTTATGTAAAATAATTTATTTACGTCTGTATACTTGAAAATTGAAATGGAAAAAGAAAGAAATAAATAAGAGCGCGAACCGGGATCTCGAATAGTTCCCACAACATGGTATCCTGCCAAGAGGAGGCGCTTGATCAACCATGAAGCTAAGAACCCAGAAGCCCCTGTGACACAAACTATGCCCTTGCTTTCACCATCCATTTCTTCCACGCTAGCTAGCTATTACTATTACTATTACTTCCTTTTATTATGCCTTTGGTTGTCTGTCCTAATGCACCCCAACTTTGTTATTTGTATAGCGCGCATCAAATGTATGTGTAGGTTGGCCACTCAACATTCATGGACTGCTTAACTTTGCAATTAGTTGGTGCTTAATTAGGTTGTTCATTCCAAGCTAATGAACAAGTTTTAATTTATGCTAAACACCCTCCTACTTACATCCAACATCTCACAAGTTTGTTAAGTAGTAATTGCGACTATTAATTAGTAGGGGGCCAAAGCTCGAATAGGAGTGAGACTTTTGTTAGGTTTTATTATTTTTATCAACTGGGGCATTATTAATTATGAGTTTGGGTTAGGCCATTTGGGAGACATTAGTATTAGGCATTGGAAAATTGTTGCAACAATTTGGAATTTGCTTACACATGCATTTATACTTTCTCCTTCAATGGAAAATATTTCACTTAGCTTCGTCCTTTCATTTAATAAATATCAAGTGAGTAGCAAAATAAACAGGGTATAGTGGGACGGATTCAAATTGTCATTAGGGACCACATGAAAATTTGAGCAATGTAAGAGTGTATATTAAAGGAGGCTTGACAGACATTAGAGAAATAAAGATGGTTGAAACTTGAAACTACTATGCTGCAACCATTTGAATGGATAATAAGAAAAATAGATATTTCAAAAACTATGGATCATATTCGATTGAGAAATTCATGGTATGTATTATATGGTGTATTGATCTTTTAATTTGTTCTGATCTAGTTTAGACAACGGTTTATCATATCAAATTGTGGATTCATTCCACTTCCCAATTCGTGTCAGCAGCTTACTCGAGCACTCTCCCAACTTTTCAACGAGATCCAAGTCTCAACGTTGATTTTGTGAACTCCGTCCGTCCCTTTATTCGTAAACCACACTCCGCCATAGAGTAGAGACGATCGTGTTCCCATATAAAATTTTCATGTTTATGATGTTACGATGCAAATTGGATTGCTCTAACTTTGTGCTTTTTGCTATTTACTTGGATTTATGTTATCAAAATTATGCATGCTCATTTGAGTTTGTATTTTAAGGAAAATACATATTTTTTTCTTGATTATTGGTTAGACTTTCGTGTGGATCGTGTAGTATTTGAGCTAGTCCCTAGTCAATCCTACAGCTTTCCTGTCTGAACCATAGACCGAATATATTATCTAGTCAAGACCAAACCACACTATTTTCCAGTCCTATACAATACTGGTTAAGTATTGATAAAATCAATGGTCCAACACAACCCTTTAATTTGCGTATGGAGTTTGTGTTATGAGACGAGCTATCGTGATAATTCAGTATTTTTTAGGCTCATATATTTTTGGCAGTTTACTTAATTTTTTATTATTATTCGGGATTTCCAATTTGTGTTAGAAATCAATAAATCTTCTAACACTACAACATACCAGTATTTACAAGTAATCTACACTTGTATGACAAATCAATAAATACAAAGTATACAAACAATAACCTTATAATTACAAATCACACTGATATTATATACAAATAATACGGCTAAATTAACCCTAAGGATTGGCCTAGTCGTAATGTGGGGATGAGTACACTCACCACACTCTGGGTTCGAATCTTGGGGTCAACAATCAACGTAAAAAAGTACGGTTAAATTACACGTTCAATCACTTAGATTTTTTTTTGGTTAATATTTCGTATGGCCTGAACTTTGACCAAAATAAACATCCTGGCCAATCTTTTCGATCTATAACATCCTGGCCCAAACTATACACCAAAATAAACAATTTGGCCAGATCCGACTTTTGACCGTTAACTTGGACGGTCAAACGCGTTGACCGTTAGTCAACGCGCCATGTCACTGCCGAGTCAGCATAAAATATTTAAAATAATTCACATTTTCCACACATTCCCTAATTTTAAATTATTATAAATTAAAAAAATCATCTAATAGACTAATACCTTAGTTAAACCAAAAATAAAAAACGGAAAAAATTAAATATTTATTAGATCTTCTGACTTGGTAGTGACGTGGCAGTGACGTGGCGCGTTGACCGTTAGTCAACGCGTTTGACCGTCCAAGTTAACGGTCAAACATCGGGTTTGGCCAAATTGTTTATTTTGGTGTATAGTTCGGGCCAGGATGTTATAGATCGAAAAGATTGGCCAGGATGTTTATTTTGGTCAAAGTTCAGGCCATACGAAAATATTAACCCATTTTTTTCCCATGTTTCGGAAATCTTCATTGCTTGCTAGTCATTCTCTCTAACCTCCATCTTACCATTGCTTACCAGTCGTCCAATTCTATTAAATGCATCTTACGTGACAATCAACTATACCCATTGATAGTAAGATTGATGATATGGAGATGAAGAAATCTATAAAAAAAAACATTTTTTTTCTTCTACAATGGATGTAGATTGGCGATAAAAATAGGAAAAGGCTCAAGGGTTTTGTCAGATTATCATGGCTCGATTCCTCGACGATTTAATGGTTGGAGCAAGTGTTTGATACTGATAATGTACCTGATGATTGTGAGCTCACCGAGGTATAAAGATTTATCCACTTCCGAAGACATATTACTCTAACACAGTCAAATGAACTCTATGGGTATAAAGCTTCATCCACTTTAGAGGGGGGAAAATTTGAATGATTTTTTTTTAATTTACACATTATTAATTTAACGATAAACTGGTATAGTTGAATGCCACATAGGATGGACTTAATAGAACTATACGACTGATGACCAATGATAAAGAGAAATTTAAAGTGAATGTAACTAACAAGTAAGGACATTTTTTTACAAACAAAACCTATTAAAAAATTATAATTTGAGTGGCCAAATGTGTAATTTATCACAATTAATACTAAGAGTACAAACTACTACTACCCAAAAATACTAAATCCCCCACTGGGCGCCCAAGGTGGAAAGAATGCAGCGCACATGGTGGAAGGGACAGGAAATGGTTCACCACTTGGTAGGGAAGATCGTGCGCCGAACGAATCCTGCCACTTTTTTAATTACAAATTTTAAATTTTAACATATGTGAAATGACATTGACTACATTCATAAAATCTTGTAAGTTTTCAATCATTACATTAAAAGTATTATTACGATTAATGGAGAGTGGCCACCTGCAAAAGAATATTGTACTTTGTTAGAAACCGACGGGTTGGGTCGGTTGGGTGAGGGGTGACAATTTTTTTATTTTAATTATTCCAGTTAGTATTTAAGAGGAGAGAACATTATTTTTTAGATCAGTTAATAATCAATATTTCAACCTAAATTCTCAATTCTCTCTCTCTCTCTCTCTCTCTCGTTCTTCCCCAATCTCTCTCAAATCCCTAATTTCTTCTCTACTCAATCCCTAATTTCCTTGTGGAACTTCTTTGTTTCTAACATCTGGTATCAGAGTTCGGTTCCGACAGGCGAGTTTCTCATAACTCTCTCAGGGACAGCTTCCTGCCAGGTGAATTACTGATAAGTTCAACAGAGAAATCGGAGCAGACGTGGGCTTAGAAACAAGAAAAGATGATGCAAATCGTGGGTTATTGGAGGGAGCAGCGTCGCCGCGGCGGGGGAGGAGGACGAGGGCACAGCCGAGATGACGCTGGCGCCGTCCGACGGGGCTGGCCGAGGCAAGAAGGAGACCGCGAAGGAGCGCGCGCTGTGCGGCGCCGTGGCGGAGGAGGAAGACGACGACGCAGCAGGGGTGGAGCTAGCGCCGTCCGACGGGGCTGGCCAAGGCCAGAAGGAGGCCGCGCGGGGTACTTCGGCGGGCAAGAAAGCGGACGACAACTCTGGGGACAGGTCGGGAGCACTCGCGGAGGGAGTCGAGGCGGCCGCAATCTCCTTGCACTCCGTAGCGGGGATCTCGTCGCTCGGAACCCTGCGGTTTCGCACGGATGTGGCCGAGCAGCATGGCCTCATCCTCGTCGACAGTGGGGCGTCGCTGAATTTTGTAAGGGAAGACTTTGCTAAAACCCTGCAGGCTACGACGAGCACGACGCAACCAGTGGTAGTCAGAGTGGCTAGTGGCGCACCGATGCGGTATGTAGGGGTGTACCGAGATCTGACTCTGGTTATTCAAGGTCTCGAATAACCACTGACCTCTATGTACTGCCCCTGCGAGGGTTCGATATCATTCTCGGAATACCATAGTTGCAGAGTTTGGGATCGATAACCAGTGATTGGAGGAGTCTGGCGATGTGTTTCAAGTGGAGGGACAAGGAATGGAGGTTGAGAGGCCTGACCACGGCCACAGGACCTGTCGAGCTAAAGGAGTGCACGAGCGATGGGGACACCGAGCTCGTAGTCCTGTGTTGGCCACTAGCCGCGGCAGGGGAGTCGGGTATTGATGGGGAAATACCAGAGCTGCTGGATCAGTATCCCGAACTGTTCTAGGCGCCGACCACGCTACCACCCCACCGGCAGGTGGATCATCATATTTGCTTGAAGGAAGGAGTGGAAGCGGTGAATGTGAGACCGTACCGGTATGGGCACTCTCAAAAGGGGGAGATCGAGAAGCAGGTGGCGGAGATGCTCGCCACCGGACTGATTCGACCTAGTACTAGCCATTTCTCTTCTCCGGTACTGATGGTTAAGAAGAAGGACGGGACTTGCAGGTTCTGCACAGACTATCGAGCCCTCAACCAAGCTACAGTGAAGGATCAATTTCCGATACCGATAGTGGATGACATGCTCGACGAACTGCATGGGTCGAGCTACTTCACCATGTTAGACTTGAGAGCTGGATACCATCAGATCAGGATGCAGGAGGAGGATGTACCCAAGACGGCATTCCGCACCCACAATGGCCATTATGAGAACTTGGTCATGCCATTCGGGCTGTGCAATGCCCGCTCTACCTTCCAGGCAGCCATGAATGACATTTTTCGGTCACTCTTGAGACGGTAAGTCTTGGTATTTTTTGATGATATACTGGTGTATAGTCCAACTTGGGAGGACCATTTGAGACATTTGCAGGAGGTGTTCGAGATTTCGCGGAAACACCAGTATTATGTCAAGGCCTCCAAGTGTGCGTTTGGAGTGCAGAAGGTGGATTATCTAGGTCACGTGGTGACACCGCAGGGGGTACAGGTGGACCAGGCTAAGATTCCAACCGTGGTGGACTGGCCTGTACCCACCAATGTGACCGAGCTACGCAGCTTCCTGGGGTTGACGGGATACTACCGGAAGTTTGTACATGGGTACAGTATGATAGCGAGACCCCTGATGGACCTGTTGAAGAAAGGGGGGTTTGGTTGATCACCACAGGCGGGGGAGGCATTCCAGAAGCTGAAGCAGGCAATGTCCACGACCCCCCCCCCCCCCTTGGCCATGCCGGATTTCTCGAAGATGTTCGTGATTGAGGCAGATGCTTCGGGACGCGGGATCGGGGCAGTTCTATCCCAGTACCGACATCCCATTGCCTTCATGAGCAAGACTCTGCCACCATCGAAGGAGGCATGGTCGACGTATCAGACTTGGGGGCCATATCTGCTGGGCCAGAAGTTTCACATTTATACCGATCATCAGAGTCTGAAGCATCTCTTGGAACAGAGAGTGTCGACACCAAATCAACACAAGTGGATTTCAAAATTACCGGGATATGACTACAAGATCCACTACCGACCGGGATCCACCAATGTGGTGGCGGACGGGCTTCCAGACGGCAGGGTGGGGAGGTTCTCACGGCGGTGACCGGACTAGTCCCTGAGTTCTGGGATGAGCTTCGTGCGGCCTTTGGAGACTAGTCCGTATTTACAGGGCTACCGTGATATTGCAATAAGTGACGAGCCAGGTCGCTCCCTATTTAGACAGGGGTTGGTAATTTTCAAGGGCCGAGTCGTCCTTCCGCCTGGGTCTAACCTGGTCACTACCGTGCTGATGGAGTTTCACGACTCGCCGCTGGGGGGATATTCGGGGGTAGAGCGGACTCTTCGCTGGATCAAGACTCACTTCTACTGGCCCCCCATGGCAGATGATGTGAAGCACTATGTAGCATCCTGTGACACCTGCCAGCGCGTGAAGCTGTCCCATCTTTGGCCAGCAGGACTGTTTTAGCCCCTACCGGTACCGGAGCGGGTTTGGGAGGACATCAATATGGATTTTATAGTGGGACTTCTTCCATCGGGTGGTAAGACGGTGTTGTTCATGGTGGTAGATGTTATATCCCATCAAGCATCGTTCCTGCGAGTACAGTGTTTAGTCGTTCAAGTGATTGCTCTACCGTTCAAATTTCGGGGACGAAATTTTTATAAGGGTGGAGGAAATGTAACACCCCGAATTTTGGATTATGGTTCGACCATGATACGTAATCGGTTGGGTTGACAGTGGCGTACTAGGAGTTGCAATCGCGGTTAATAGGAGTAGTAATAATAACAATAATAATTATTATTACTATAAAAAAAAATGTGTATCGGCCTGGGGGGGGCCGAGCCCCCATCCAATTAATTCCAACACCAGCAGTGAGACCCCTTCATTTTCCTTCTTTTCCCATTCCCCCAAACCGACCACAGTAGAGAAGCAATAAGCCCCTGCCGCCGCCCTCTCAATTTCCTTTTCCAGACCCCGCCCCAATTTCCGATCCCAGCAAGCAGCAAGACGTTCCCCAGCGCCGCAAGCAGGCGCCATCCCAATCCCGATTCCATTCCTTTCGTGTTCTAGGTAATGATCATGAACCCCCTTTCGCGATTTCTATACGCGATTTATCGTTAGATTAATTCGAAGCTCGGTTTTTATTAGCGGTGACGTTGAGGGTTCGATCAATGAGGAGATCAACGTCCCGGATCAGCCAATTTAGGCCTAGGCACGTTCTAGAGGTAAGGAAACTCGATTCCTTGGAGTTAGATCGATCGATTTGGTGTTTTTCTTGGGTGTGCAATTCTGTGGTTTTAGCAACAGGCGATCAGGCCTTTAGTGACAGGGTTTGGGTGGTCACTAAAGCTGCTGGGAATTTTCAGAAAATTGGTTTTGGATGGTTTAAATTTTTTTCGAGTCTCTGCGAGGGTTTGTCCTTGCGTTTAAAATTTTTATAAATTGAAGCAGGTCTAGGAGATGGCTGTAAATTAATTTAGGAATTTTTGAAGATGTATTTATAATTTTAGAAATTGTTCGAACATTCGTTTTAATTAAATAAAAATAATTACGGCGAGTTTATAAGGGTTTGATAATTTTCCTTGGTATAAGTACTCATGATAGATGTAGGAAAATTACGATCCTAATTTTTAAGAAGGTTCAAGTTAGGTGGAAAATTCGTTCAAGACTAAAATAATTAGGAAAAGTGGTTGGTTTTGAAGGGACTGTTTTTAGAAAATTTTTAACGGGGATTAAGAGACCTTGGGAGCGAGTCTCTAGGGCTGGATGTTGAGGAGAGGATGCTCGAGTGACCCAAAAGGGGTTTCTAAAGCGAGAAAGGTCGACTAAGGAGGTGACTTTCTTATTAATAGGTTCACCGAGATAATTCGGCTAGGAGGGATTCTTCGAGTAAAGAATCGAGGAGTCAGCTTTTTAAGGTGAGTGTAAAGGGGGTAAATTCTACGCCTTACGTGTTCTCTCAAGAATTTCAAGTTTTGGGTATTTTGATGAAGTGAGTGTCGTTGTTTGATTGTGCTTATGATTGATGATATGTGATTGTGTTGAGCTATGCTTGATGTGAATTTGCATGAGTTCTTATTTAAATTTAAGCTTTAAGTTTATAAGTTATCGTTAAAGTTAAGAAGCCAGTCCTTTTTAAGAAGTAACTCACCTTCAAGAAGGTGAAGTCGTTTTAAGTGTTTTTTTTAGTCACTAGCGCCAGTCCGTTGCCGTTTGAGACAGTTGAGATAGAGCAGCAGTTATGCTCTTGAGATTTTAAGATGGGCAGCAGTTATGCCCTTGAGAATCGTGGTGAAGAGCCACCACGATAAATTTAAGATGTTAGGGGGATGAATCGTTACGACTTCCCTAACTAAGTTTAAGTTTAAGGAAAGCCTGAATGGCTTCTCATACGTATGAGTTGGCAACCGGACTAGCTAGTGAGGGATCCCCGTGTCAGTCAAAAGATTTAAGTAAAGTTTTGAGCTTTAAGAAGGGAGACTAACTTTAACTCCCGAAGAATTTTTATGAGTTATAAGTGTTAAGAGTGGAAGTACAAAACAACTTCTACTAATAGAAGTTAAGTGTTTAGAGAGGAATACTAAAATACTATAGATCTTATCGTAAGGGCGTAGACTGACCCCAATTCACTCACCAGATCGTAGAGGAGGAAATCCAAACCAGCCAGTCCGCGATCAGCAAGCTAGAGGAGCTCAACACTATCGTCGTTGAGAGATGTCGAGTCAGGCGTCAGAGTAAGCTTCGAAGAACTTTTCAAGTTATTAAGACATTATGGTTAAGAGTTAAAGACTGGAGATTCATTTCCTTAGGACAATTTGAGTTTTTGCCCACTTGTTTAGGGCTTCGATTTGAGATATTAAGATGTTTGAGTTTGGTATTTTATTTAAAGTTGTGTTATTTGAGATTTTTTTTTAACTATACCCCGGGGTAGAAATGTCTTTTTCCAAATTCAAAGAGGAGGGATGTTTCAGTAGATCGTCTGACGAAGTATATTCACTTCATGCCCTTGGCACATCCGTACACAGCGAAGACTGATGACTCGGTATTTGCACATGTTTTCCCCTTTTGTTTCTTGATTGTTTGAGCTTGAATTACCATGTCTTTGGCCGATTTTACGCTAGGTTGTGTTCCTTTGTCACATTTCAGGTCCTAGCACATAAAGTGAAGCATAGGCGCAAGTTTCAAGTCAATCAGAGATCAATTGACGATTTGGGAGAAGACACTCGGGCATGACCTGAAGAAGAATGGATTTCTACCTCACTTTATGGACAGAGAATCATGCAAGCTTGTTATGAAACGAAAGAGGACGAGACTACGAGCGTCTGGGATCAAACGGCGACTGATTCGGAGTCCGGACGAGGGAGAAACGAAGCATTAAACAGAGGCTGAGCAAGCTGCACGGGCAGACCAGGGAGGTGCACGGCCGTGCAACATATAATTCTGGCCGTGCGCCTCATGCCGTGGCCACGCACGGCCGTGCACTTGAGCCATATGGCCGTGCGCCTCATGCCGAGAGCTTGCACGGGCAGAGCAGAGAACCGCACGGCCGTGCAACATACAAACCTGGCCGTGCGGGTTGGTGCGAGAGCTTGCACGGGCACAATCCAGATGTGCACGGCCGTGCGCCTGGCCGTGCAAGGTGGATGAAGGCGAATAAGTGATACGGTGCGTTTTGAGGGTGCACGGCCAGAATTGTGAGGTGCACGGCCGTGCACCTGGCCGTGCAACTCGGGGAAAACTGATTTTAAAGCCTAATTCGAGCCAAACAGAAGGGGGATTCGAGTTTTAGAGAGACAGAGTGATTCCTAGAGAGAGAAAGCGACGAACAAGAGCCTCCAAGTGCCCTAGATCGATCTTCAACACCATTGGAGCTTGGTTTGAGCTTGGAGAAGTGCCGATTCAACGTCCAGGAGCAGAAATCCATCTTCACAGTATGATTTCCGCGACTGATTCTGCTTTTGCTTCTCTCTCCATGGAGTAGTTCCCCCATTCATCTGGGTATGGGAAACCCTAGTTCTGTATGTTAGGTTTGATTGTATGAACCCAAGTATTGATTCTATGATATTGATTATATTCGATTGAGGTTTGAATGATTGAATGACTTGAATCCTGATCAAATTCCTGTTGTTTCTGCTTTAACCTAGAATGATAATATTTGCCTAGGTTAATAGAGTATCCTTAATTGAAGGTAGTGAATTGGTGACTTTAGTCGAGGAACCAATCACTATTCTGTACCGAATTGCATTCGGTAGTGGAGGTTTTGTTCTTAGGGCCTCAATCTGTTTACTCCGGTGTAGGTTAGTCGCCAGCTAGAGACTCAGATTGAGAGGGTCTGAAGACCTTTAGTCGAGACTTCAGGCTGTTTGAGAACCTTCCGCAGTATAACTTTCATAGAAATTGAACTTGGTAATTACAATCCGGCTTAACTGCAGACTAGGGGGAACCATATCCGGGTGACCTCTCTTAACCTGAATACAACCGTTTAGTTGCTTTGTTTGCTTGTTAGTTTAGAACCTCACTAAAGTTTCATTGCTAGATAATACGAATTCACTGAGTAGTCATCACATCTAGGACCCGGGTTGACATTAAAACCCAAACCCGCTATACTACACTTTAGGAAGTGGTTACACTTGGCCATTTTCTAGAGTGACAGTAACAGCGAGTCAAGTTTTTGGCGCCGTTGCCGGGGACGGCTAGGTTGTTGAAGAAAGGTGATTTCTGTTACTCTAGCTTTTCTTTTCGCTTTGTTTGCTTTGTCCCACTTGTGCCTTCACGGGTTTGCTTGCTTGAGTGTGTGCAGCTAGTGCATGACCCGTAGCCAGTCGGGAGGTTTACTGCCGTTGAACCCTGAGATTGAGCGCACCTGCAAACAACTTCGGAGACAACAGCAAGCTAGACTGGCTACGGTGGAGCGCCGAGACGGCCATTTGACCAGCGACTCCGAGGAAGAGCACGAGATGGAAGGCGATCAGAACCCGCCTCCTCAGAACCAGATCCTGGGGAACGACCAACACCCCCAGGGAGCTGGGCACCATCACCATCCACCACCACCGGGTCCCACCCTGGAGTACTACTATACTCCACGGATTGCTGACATCCGCCCGGTCATCCTCTATCCGCCCATTCCTGCAAACAACTTTGAGATCAAGTCATGCTGGATTCAGCTCATCACAACCTCTATCCAGTTCCATGGCTTGAAGGATGAGGAAGCCCGGGTGCACCTTTCCCGTTTTCTGCAGCTGACGAACGGGTTCAAGCTGAATGGTGTTCCGAATGATGCAATCCGCCTTCACGTCTTCCCCCATTCTCTGGCGGGGAATGCTAAGAGGTGGTTGGAGACCCAGCCCCCATTGTCCATCACCTCTTGGGACGATTTGGCTGACAAGTTCGTGCACCGGTATTATCCGGCATCGAAGACCACGGAGATACAGCGGGAGATCACTCACTTCCGCCAAGAGCCAGATGAGTCCCTTCGTGATGCATGGGAGCGGTACATGGGATACTTCTGGCAGTGTCCCCATCATGGTTTCAGCGATGCCTTTACAGTAGGGAACTTCTACAGCGCCCTCACTCCAGACAGCCAGAGGGTGATTGAGTCTCTATGTCCAGGAGGGGATATCCTTACTAAGACTCCACCCGAGCTGAACCAGATGATCAGTACCTTGGCTGCCCGAGACCATTCCTGGGGGCAGACCCACAGAGGCAGGAACTCCCGGGACCGGGGTGTGCATGCTATGGAGGCCAGGTCCGGGTTAGAGCAGCAGGTGGCTGAGTTGGTGCAGACATTGAAGCAGCCTAACAGTCTCCTTCCGGGCCGTGGTGTAGCTACGCCTCCAGTAGCTCAGTGTCAGTGGTGTGAGAGCCCGAACCACCTGGTGGAGGATTGTCAGTCTATGAGGGAGTCTTCTACTCCCCAAGAGCAGGTGGACTTCATAGCAAATGCTCGGCGCCTGGACCCATACAGCAACACCTACAATGAGGGATGGCGCCAGCATCCCAACTTTGCCTGGAGCAATAACACCGCCAAGCCACCTGGTTTCCCAGCACCAGCAGGTGGTTTCCAGCAGAGGCAGCCCTTCCAGGCTAGGCAGGGGCCACCACCACAGCAGCAGCCTTACCAGCCTAGGCAAGGGCAGCCATTCCAGCAGCCTCAGCGTCAGTATGCCGAGCCCGCAGCAGCGCCAGCTCCCGATAATCAGATGACCGAGCTGAAGAACGTTTTGGCGGCATTCATGACCACCAGCCAGGCGACTATCACGAGGATGGATCAGTCCATAGCTTCACTGGAGGCAGGCCAGCGAACCCTGGAGGCAGGCCAGAGGAACCAGGGTGCCATTCTGCAGGATCTCCAGCACCAGATAGGGGGCTTAGCTCGCCAGAACACTACGAGGGCACCGAGGACTCTGCCTGCCACCACTGTCCCCAATCCTCGCGACCCTCACGAGACTGCCCATGTCATCACCACCAGGAGTGGTAAGACCATATCTGCTGCTCCTGCCCAGCCCAGGCAAGACGAACCACTTCCTGCTTCAACACCTCCAGCTGATACTGCAGAAGTGGAGGAAGGCAGCGCAGCACCTGCTCCCAAGCCACAACCTGTGGTTAAGGAGCATACACCCCAGCTGCCTTTCCCCACTAGACTTCATAAAGACAGGCTGGAGACAGAGTTTGCCAAGTTCATGACAATGTTGAAGCAGGTCAACATCAGCATGCCGTTCGTGGAGGCACTGTCGAAGATGCCCAAGTATGCCAAGTTTATGAAATACCTCCTCACCAACAAGAAGAAACTTGGGGATCTTTCGACAGTGATGCTCAGCGAGGAGTGTTCTGCCATCCTGCAGAACAAGCTGCCAGAGAAGCGCAAAGACCCAGGGAGTTTCACTATCCCTCTTGTTATTGGCAGCATGCATGTAGGAAAGTCCTTGGCGGACCTAGGCGCTAGCATTAACGTCATGCCCTATAAATTGTTTAAGAAGCTAGACCTAGGTGAACCTAGAGCTACTAGGATGAGCATTCAGTTAGCTGATCGATCTATCGTGCATCCTAGGGGTATCATTGAGGACTTGCTTGTTAATGTTGGTGCATTCACATATCCTGTTGATTTTGTTATTTTGGATATAAATGAGGATGTGGATGTGCCTTTGATTTTGGGTAGACCGTTTCTCGCCACCGCCAAGGCGCTTATTGATGTGCATAGTGGTAAATTGATTCTGCGTGCTGGTGATGAACAGGCTACTTTTTCTGTGTCTGACAATGGGAAACATTCTCATTTGCATGATGACATAGACTACTGTGATGTGCTTGCCGATTTTGAGACCGCACTCGCCATCACGAGTGCGGGTACTGATGATGCTCTTGAGCGTTGTATTTTGCTAGGTGAGCAGGCATTGCAGGAGCCGCAGCTGGCGGAGCAGTTGGCCGCATTGGAGAGTGGCCCCTTCTTGGAGGGCGACAGGCTGTTTAAACCGATCTCATCCTCCACCCGCATCACCACTTCTCTGGAGGAACCACCAGAGCTGGAGCTTAAGCCCCTCCCTCCTCATTTGGAGTATGCATTTCTCCGGGAGGGGAATAAGCTGCCAGTTATCATCAGCTCGACCCTCACACCCGAGCAGAAGACCAGACTGGTGGCCTTGCTGAAGTAGTACGAGCGAGCTTTGGCATGGAAGATCACAGATATCCGGGGGATCAGCCCCTCTTTTTGCTCACACCGGATACTGCTGGAGGATGAGATGCGGCCAGTGAGGCAGCCGCAGAGGAGATTGACGCCGAACCTGGAGGCTGTGGTTCGGGCAGAGATCGTGAAGTTGATGGACGTCGGGATCATTTTCGCCATTTCTGACAGCGAATGGGTCAGTCCCACCCAGGTGGTGCCCAAAAAGGGTGGGATGACCGTGGTGCCTAACGAGAAGAACGAGCTCATTCCGATGCGCACGGTGACTGGGTACCGTGTTTGCATCGACTATCGGCGTCTCAACGACGCTACTCGGAAGGACCATTTCCCGCTTCCGTTCATTGATCAGATGCTGGAGAGATTGGCGGGGCACGAGTTCTACTGCTTCCTGGATGGGATGTCCGGGTACTTTCAGATCCCTATAGCACCGGAGGACCAGGCGAAGACCACTTTCACCTGCCCCTTCGGCACATTTGCTTACCGGAGGATTCCATTCGGGCTATGCAACGCCCCAGCCACTTTTCAGCGATGCATGCTCGCCATCTTTGACCGTCTGGTCGGCGAGATCATGGAGGTGTTTATGGACGACTTCTCGGTTTATGGAGACTCCTTCTCTCACTGTCTCCATAACCTGGAATTGGTCCTTAAACGGTGTGAAGAAACGAACCTGGCACTGAGTTGGGAGAAGTGTCACTTCATGGTTCGAGAAGGCATAGTTCTTGGGCACAAGATCTCCAAGATGGGGATCGAGGTAGACAGAGCAAAGATCGAGACTATCAGCAAGCTGCCTCCTCCTACATCTGTAAAGGGGATCCGGAGTTTTCTTGGCCATGCAGGTTTCTATAGGCGGTTCATCAAGGACTTCTCGAAGATCGCCCTGCCCCTAACTAAGCTTCTGGAGAAGGATGCCCCCTTCCAGTTCACTGATGCTTGCACAGCGGCGTTCACCACCTTGAAGGAAAAGCTCACCCAGGCTCCTATCATGGTGGTTCCTGACTGGTCACTACCATTTGAGCTGATGTGTGACGCCAGTGACTTTGCTGTTGGAGCTGTTTTGGGGCAGAGGCGAGATCAACACTTCCGACCTATCTACTACGCCTCGAAGACTCTGAATGATGCCCAAGAGAATTACACCACCACAGAGAAGGAGCTGCTTGCAGTGGTGTTTGCCTTCGATAAGTTTCGCCCCTATCTGGTCTTGTCCCATGTGACCGTGTACACAGATCACTCCGCGATTAGATACCTGATGAGCAAGGCCGATGCCAAGCCTCGGCTCATACGATGGATCTTACTGCTGCAGGAGTTCGATATTGAGATCCGGGACAAGAAGGGAGCAGAAAATGTTGCAGCTGATCACCTCTCCCGGTTGGACGCACCCCCTGCGGACAACCTCGTGGAGGAGATTGATGACTCCTTCCCAGACGAGAGGTTGATGATGCTGTGCTTGGTGGAGAGTATCACCCCCTGGTACTCCGATTTTGCGAACTATTTGGTGGGCCAGCAGCTGCCCAAGGGGATGGCGACTCACGCCAAGAGGAAGTTTTTCTCCGATCTGAAGTACTACTTTTGGGATGACCCACATCTATTTCGGATCGGAGCCGACGGGATCATCCGTCGTTGTGTTATGGAGAGTGAGATGGAGGGAATTCTATCTCACTGTCATGAGGGACCTACTGGCGGTCATCACGGAGGAAACCGCACGGCGAGGAAGGTGCTCCAGTCGGGCTTTTACTGGCCCATGCTCTTCAAGGATGCAGACGCCTTCGCACGCAGGTGCGACCGATGCCAGAGGTCAGGTAACATCTCTGCCCGTGATGAGATGCCCCAGAATGTGTTTATAACTTGTGAGATTTTTGATGTCTGGGGTATCGACTTCATGGGCCCCTTCCCTCCATCTTTTGGTAACACCTATATTCTGGTTGCTGTTGACTACGTCTCTAGGTGGGCTGAGGCGCAAGCTTTGCCCACCAATGATGCTAGACGTGTTTGTGGTTTTTTGAAGCAGCTCTTCTCCCGGTTCGGGACACCTAGAGCCATCATAAGCGATAGAGGCACCCATTTCCAGGGCCAATTTGATAAACTACTGTCTCGCTATGGTGTGACTCACAAGGTGTCCGTGGCCTATCATCCCCAGACCAGTGGCCAGGCCGAGCTGACGAACCGGGAGCTCAAGCGGATCCTGGAGAAGACGGTGGATCAGTCCCGCAAAGATTGGTCCACCAAGCTCGATGATGCTCTATGGGCGTATCGCACTGCCTACAAGACGCCTATTGGTACTTCACCGTACCGGCTTGTCTATGGAAAGGCTTGCCATTTGCCCGTGGAGCTAGAGCACAAGGCCTTTTGGGCCCTTAAGCTGCTCAACTTGGATGTTCGTGTTGCAGGTACTGAGCGTAAAATGCAGATGTTGGAGCTGGAAGAGTGGCGTTACCACGCCTATGAGAACACCAAGCTGTACAAGGAGCGCACTAAGCGCCTACACGATGCACGGTTGAGGGGTCCGAAAGAGTTTCAGGTTGGTGATCGAGTTCTCCTTTACAACTCTCGCCTGAAGCTCTTTCCCGGAAAACTCCTCTCCCGGTGGTCTGGACCGTTCACGGTCACACAGGTGTTCCCGTATGGCACTATCGAGATTGCCAACCCGCAGACTGAGCCATTTAAAGTGAACGGCCATCGTCTCAAGCTCTACCTGGGAGACGAGGTCGAACGCGCGGAGTTGGTAGTGGAACTCGCGGACCCTTTGTTCCGCCATGGGCGTCCAGCTAAAAGACGGTAAAGAAGCGCTTGTGGGGAGGCAACCCCACCACGGTTTGACTTTCTTTCTTATGTTTCGAGTCGGATTGCGTTTTGGTTTGGTTTTGGTTTGTTTTCTTTGTTCTGGATGATGTCTTATTGGGCTGACATCGGACCTAACATATTCTGGTTGAGCTCTTCTGTTTCCCTTGAGCTGTTCTGTGTTCCCGCCTGGTCCGTTTCCAGTCTCCTGCAGTCTGTGCATACCGGTAACATCGTTCCCCTTTCCTTTCCTCTTCTCCATTGAGGACAATGTCGATCTTAAGTGTGGGGGGGTGTTTATCTTTTGACTGCATTAGATCTGTTTGTGTGCTTGGAGCCTAGTCCACTGTCCGAATCTTACGATTTGAGGGCTCCAAGTACTGCTGTTTGATCATATTGGCACTGTGTTTTGATGGATGAATTGATTGGTTTTTGAATTAATGCATGACAACTTGTTTGCGACTAGGACAACCTATGATGAGGACTGAGATGTGCAGTAGAACGATGTAGGGGTTCAGTTTTTCAACTGTTTGCTTGCCAACTGTGACTTGATCTGACTTGATCTGATTA
The DNA here is from genome assembly GCA_946122785.1 of Linum tenue. Taxonomy (NCBI): domain Eukaryota; kingdom Viridiplantae; phylum Streptophyta; class Magnoliopsida; order Malpighiales; family Linaceae; genus Linum; species Linum tenue. Next base: position 24,903,581 of record CAMGYJ010000004.1, on the reverse strand, counting down.
CTTGTCATTGACAGTCGTTTATGCATCTAGTTCAGGGTATCAGAATGTGAGATAGAGCATATAGGTAGCCATGCGAGATTTGAGCCTGCTCGTTTTTTTCTTGTGCGATAGATCCCTCTTCCATGATGTGTAGCATTCACGTTGTCACTAGCTGAGATGATGGAGGCATAGGATTAGCCCACGCCCAAAACTGACTGTCCTGATGTGTTATATCCCCTAGTCAGCCCCTTTGAGTCGTGTGTTATCCTTCCTTTTGGTCTATAATGGAGAAAATCACCCTTGTTGCATCTTTTAGAAGGTTCCACATAGTGGTTTTTATATTGTCTCTGCTGTTTCTGCTTAAGTCTATGTGAGTGTTGGAGGTAGTGCTTAAAAGTTGGGCAGATGTTTGAATTGTGCAGAAGTGGTGGCTCTCTTAAGAAATGAAAAGAAAAATAAAAGAAAAACAAAGAAAAAATTGAAAGCAAAAGAGAGCCACTACCAAAAATCTGAGTAATGCCCAGTAAGTAGTGTTTCTGAGCAGTCTGGCTTGGGAACGCTGATGTTTGCGCCTCCTTCGCTCTTGTGATCTTAAGATATTGAGTAATGCAGGATAGCAGAGAGAAAATACCAGGTTGTTTGACTGTGATTGTGTGTTTGGAAAATGTGGAACCTTTTGCTATGAATACTTCCACCACCTAAAAGGCCTTTTCCCCATGTCCAAGACCCTAGCCAGTCATTTGAACCTGTGTCTAAGACCTCCTGATTAGTTAGTGGTGACACCCCATATGTGAACTCTAGCATTTAGAGGCTGCCATCATGGTGAAGAGATGATAGGAATTGAGAGGAATAGCATGCGCATCTTTCGCATCAAATTGTCCTGACCCCACTGGTCTAGAGTGAGTGATTCATTTTCATTTTCTTTATGCTCTTGTACCCCGGTGAGGACCTAGATTGCTCGGTCTCTATTCTGATGTCTTGAGTTGGATGCATGAGTTGACTGTTTTGAGTAAGTGGTTGAATCAAGTCTAGGTTGGCCAGTGAACAGAAGGGAGACTCTTCCTGTACTCGGTTTGCTGCACTCGAATGTCCTTTGTGGTGGTTGTCCAGGTTGTTATTGAGGTTGTGCATGTATTGATGTTTGAAAACCAGTGCGATTCACGTGTTCTGTGCCTGTATGACTTGTCCCCAATGTTGGTTGATTGTGATATGTAAGCTTACCTAGTGTCTGACTTGGTTTGCTTGGGGACAAGCAAACAGTTAAGTGTGGGGGGATTTGATGACTCGGTATTTGCACATGTTTTCCCCTTTTGTTTCTTGATTGTTTGAGCTTGAATTACCATGTCTTTGGCCGATTTTACGCTAGGTTGTGTTCCTTTGTCACATTTCAGGTCCTAGCACATAAAGTGAAGCATAGGCGCAAGTTTCAAGTCAATCAGAGATCAATTGACGATTTGGGAGAAGACACTTGGGCATGACCTGAAGAATAATGGATTTCTACCTCACTTTATGGACAGAGAATCATGCAAGCTTGTTATGAAACGAAAGAGGACGAGACTACGAGCGTCTGGGATCAAACGGCGACTGATTCGGAGTCCGGACGAGGGAGAAACGAAGCATTAAACAGAGGCTAAGCAAGCTGCACGGGCAGACCAGGGAGGTGCACGACCGTGCAACATATAATTCTGGCCGTGCGCCTCATGCCGTGGCCACGCACGGCCGTGCACTTGAGCCATATGGCCGTGCGCCTCATGCCGAGAGCTTGCACGGGCAGAGCAGAGAACCGCACGGCCGTGCAACATACAAACCTGGCCGTGCGGGTTGGTGCGAGAGCTTGCACGGGCACAATCCAGATGTGCACGGCCGTGCGCCTGGCCGTGCAAGGTGGATGAAGGCGAATAAGTGATACGGTGCGTTTTGAGGGTGCACGGCCAGAATTGTGAGGTGCACGGCCGTGCACCTGGCCGTGCAACTCGGGGAAAACTGATTTTAAAGCCTAATTCGAGCCAAACAGAAGGGGGATTCGAGTTTTAGAGAGACAGAGTGATTCCTAGAGAGAGAAAGCGACGAACAAGAGCCTCCAAGTGCCCTAGATCGATCTTCAACACCATTGGAGCTTGGTTTGAGCTTGGAGAAGTGCCGATTCAACGTCCAGGAGCAGAAATCCATCTTCACAGTATGATTTCCGCGACTGATTCTGCTTTTGCTTCTCTCTCCATGGAGTAGTTCCCCCATTCATCTGGGTATGGGAAACCCTAGTTCTGTATGTTAGGTTTGATTGTATGAACCCAAGTATTGATTCTATGATATTGATTATATTCGATTGAGGTTTGAATGATTGAATGACTTGAATCCTGATCAAATTCCTGTTGTTTCTGCTTTAACCTAGAATGATAATATTTGCCTAGGTTAATAGAGTATCCTTAATTGAAGGTAGTGAATTGGTGACTTTAGTCGAGGAACCAATCACTATTCTGTACCGAATTGCATTCGGTAGTGGAGGTTTTGTTCTTAGGGCCTCAATCTGTTTACTCCGGTGTAGGTTAGTCGCCAGCTAGAGACTCAGATTGAGAGGGTCTGAAGACCTTTAGTCGAGACTTCAGGCTGTTTGAGAACCTTCCGCAGTATAACTTTCATAGAAATTGAACTTGGTAATTACAATCCGGCTTAACTGCAGACTAGGGGGAACCATATCCGGGTGACCTCTCTTAACCTGAATACAACCGTTTAGTTGCTTTGTTTGCTTGTTAGTTTAGAACCTCACTAAAGTTTCATTGCTAGATAATACGAATTCACTGAGTAGTCATCACATCTAGGACCCGGGTTGACATTAAAACCCAAACCCGCTATACTACGCTTTAGGAAGTGGTTACACTTGGCCATTTTCTAGAGTGACAGTAACAGCGAGTCAAAGACTGTGGCTGAGCAGTTCGTGACGAGGGTTGTGCGGCATCACGGATTCCATCAATCTATTGTGAGTGACCGGGATCTGGTCTTCTTGAGCCACTCCTGGCAAGAAGTCTTTGCTATGGTAAAGACGCCGCTGAGTATGAGCTCGGCCTACCACCCACAAACAGACGGAGATCGTCAACAAACATCTGGAGCAGTACCTCCGGTGTTTTGCCCATCAGCAGCCTAAGAGCTGGTTGGCCATGATACCATGGGCTGAGTTGTGGTATAACACCACCTACCATCGAGCTATTCAGATGTCGTCGTTCGAGGCCTTGTAGGGTCGGACTCCGCCGTCCCTGGTGTGGTACAGGTTCGGCGCTAGCTCGATCGATGCGGTAGACAGATGGTTGGGGGCGCGAGACGAGGCACTGGAGCAGTTGCGCAGTACATTGGCAGCGGCCAATAATCGGATGAAGCAGATGGAGGATACCTGTCGGAGAGAAGAAGAGTTTGAGGTGGGTGACCGGGTACTATTGAGGTTGCACCCTTATCGACAGGCCTCGGTCTTTCGGCGGACGTACCAGAAGTTGTTTGCGCGATACTTTGGCCCGTATGAGATTCTGTAGAAGGTAAATCCGGTGGCATATCGTCTGCAGCTACCGGTGGAGTCACGTATTCATCCGACCTTCCATGTTTCCTTGTTGAAATGTTATCGGGGAGCAGCGTGATAGAGTGGAGACGACCGCACCTCTTGTTAGTGCTGATGGAGACCTCGAGCTAGAGCCCTTGAGGGTGCTGGAGACGAGGTGGACGAAGAAGAAGGGGCGGCTGGTGGAAGAGAGCTTGGTGCTTTGGAAGCACTTGGAGCCTGAGGATGCAACGTGGGAGGAGACGGGAGAGTTGCAGCAGAAGTTCCCAACCTTCGACCTTGAGGGCAATGTCATTTCTAAAGAGGGGGAGGATGTTAGAAACCGACGGGTGGGTCGGTTGGGTGGGGGGTGGCAATTTTATTATTTTAATTATTCCAGTTAGTATTTAAGAGGAGAGAACATTATTTTTCAGATCAGTCAATAATCAATATTTCAACCTAAATCCCTAAATTCTCAATCCCTCTCTCTCTCTCTCACTCTCTCGTTCTTCCTTAATCTCTCTCAAATCCCTAATTTCTTATCTACTCAATCCCTAATTCCCTTGTGGAACTTCTTTGTTTCTAACATACTTACTCGTTCCTCCCGAAGTTAAGCATTTTGTTTAGCATTTCGCGCATCATGCTTTAGGAACAAGGGACCATGCTAGTGTGAAGAGAAAAAGTTGTGGAATTGTGAATGTTGTTTCTCTGGGGTACGAGAAACGCCGATACACTTCTTTACTGAGTGTCAATGGGCCTTGGGAATTTGGAGATCACCGAAGGTAGCCAAGTGTTTTAACCTGTTAGCCAACGTAGAACAGGAGATTGTCTCGAGTGGGTTCATAGTGCGATGCAGGTTGCTGAGGATGCAAATTGGTTGAACTGGAGCGTCCTGCTATGGTATTTGTGGAAGGATCATAATGCTCGCTTGTTTAATGGTACTAAGTGATGTGATTCCAAACTGTGCCAATAGAGGACCAAATCCCCAACCAGGATTAGGAGGGAGAAACTGGGGAATTGGATCAGAATAACCCTCGATCAGTGGGTTTAAATCCCCGATAGGGGATTGAGAGCGGGGATCGGGCCTGACGACTTTAGTTACCTTTTTGTGTTAAGATTCTTTTTTTCCTTTTTGGTGTTTTCATTAGTTTTATTTTTATGGTTATGTTAAGGATTGTAAACACGAATTTAGAGCTTATGTTTTTGTTGAATAAGAATTTTACACCAAAGTGTTTTACCCCATGAAGCTTGCGTGCTTATGGTTTATTGTCTTCGATATTGGTAAATTCTATAACAAGTGCAAGATCCTTGTTTGAGCTTTTCTGTTAAAGATTTCAGAATAGCTTTGCTAGATTCTTATCAATCAAGCAATCACACTTGATCGTGGTGAGTATCTATCCATACATTCTACAGTTTCCTGGCAAGAAGATTTCAAGCATCATGGTTAGCCAGGTTTATGTGAAGTTTGCAATTGGAAAATATGAAGATGAGGTATTGTGCAACGTGGTGTACAAGCTTACAAATCAAATTGTGATGGGAAAAACCTGGTTCCAACATCATAGAGTTCATCTGGTCTGCAGAAGGTTCAAAAGCTTCCGATTGAAACATTAGAAGAAGGTTTTCATTTTGAAACCTTTATCCCTAGAGGAAGCTGCTAATGATTTGAAGACTTTGCAATGATTACAACGAGAGTATGAAGAAGAACAGGCATCCAAGATTGCCAAATTCTCATTGCCGTCAACAGCAGCTAAGGCAACCGAGGTAAATGAACATGCCAAAGTTCCTCGACAATAGAGTGATGAATTTTCTTGGGCAAAGAAAGAGCTTTCCCTAGATACCTTGGGCGCCCAGAAACCATCAAATTCTACCGTTGGATTCATCGTCAGTGAAGAAGAAGCATCTAGGATGCATGGTTCAACGAATTCGGAGCTATCAACCTGTGAGGTTTTCGAAGCAACCAAAGCCGTAGAAGAGAAGGACAAGTTGTCTCGATTGTCGATAGTTCGTACGTCGTGGGGGGAGAGAGAAGGAGAGTTAGCGCAATGCACCATCACTATCAGAATCGTTGCCGCCACGACTTGCTCATGAGAGAGAATGAACGCCGACGACGAAGGAAGGAGAACCGCAGCGACAGAGGAAGGAGAAGCGCCTGCTATGGTTTTGTGTTGAGAGAGAAAACAAATAATTATTAATGACAAAAATGTTCTTTCTACTTAAAAATCTGCTCAACTAGGTTAATTGAAAAAGTCTACCTAAACAAAGCTTCCTATTGGCTGTTATGGGTCGGGGTAGAAATCGGTACGCTATCGGTATCCCAATATCAAATACCGAAATCCCAAATATCGAATTACAACCTAAAATCAATCTCAATCCCAATCCCTAAATAATTTCGATATCCCAATCCCAATCCCTAAATATTTCGGTATCCCAATCGGTACTTTCGTATCTCAATCGGTATTATGAAATACGAAATTAATTACCTTGGCAATTAATAATTAAATATATAAATTAGATTTGATTGTTTAATTTAGGGCAAATAGACTAAGCAAAGAGTCTTGAGTTTGCCTAGACCTAAGATATGGATAACGAGAATGGAGGAGAGGTGACATCTCAAATTCTTTAATTGGACGAATTGGAGGTTGGGAGACGACTAATACTAGTGTTTTCCTTTTGGTGTTATGAAAATAACAAGAGATTAGGCGAGAGACGAGAGTGACTTAAACTTGAAAGTCAAAATTGAGTTGGATAGGAGCTTCTAAGTTGTGAAAGAGTGAGAAATGACCAAAGGTTGTGTATGATATTTAACTAATTTTTAATTTTCGATATTTCTCGGTATTTCGGTATATACCGATCCCAATCCCTTAATCCAGAATACTTAATAACACTCCAAAATGAATCACAATCCCATTTCCAAAAAAATAAGTCGGTATTCGATAATATCAAATAGTGATAAATTCGATATGGTATTCGATATATCCCAAATATCAGTACCAAACTTCCAACCCTAGTTATGGGTGTTAGCATGTTAACATTTTTTTGTTAGCACCCTAGCGCTTCCCTCTGGCAGTATACACACGTAGTGAAAGAATTTTTTAATAATTGAAAAACAAAAAATCAATGCAATTACCACTTTACCCTTCAATAAATTATATTATTATTAATTGGAGCTTAAATAAAAATTTTGATACACTATTACAGGGTAAAATACCTCGGCTACCACTTAAGTTTGAGAGTTGGGATAGACATACCACTTAAGTTTAGGGCGTCAAGTACCACTTAACTCTATTATATGTGCACCCGATACCACTTAAATTTACTATTATGTGCATTGCGTTAAAGTTGACAGAATATTCTCGGAATATTCTATTTTCTAAATTTCATAATTGGTCCTTCTACTTTTCTTATTGTAAGAAAACCATTTAGACTTATGGAAAACATAGTTTGTTATTGTTTAATTAGAATCCTCTTTTGAATACTTCATAGCAAGTCAATTTTTCAATAGAAAATTTAGAATCAATTATCATTATAAGCATTTTCAATTATTATTATGTTTTCTTATAATTGAATAATTTTCTGAAGCGCATTTTCAATTATTATTATGTTTTCTTATAATTGAATAATTTTCTGAAGCAAATATATCTTATGAATTCTATCTCGATATAAATAATTTGAGAATTTTATATTTAGTTCTCTTACATCATGGTGATTTGTCTAATTTTTCATGTTAAATCTCCTTTTAATTCTCTAACATTATATGTAGATGCTTCATATTAGTTAAATTTAGTAATTTTAATTCTCTTCCTATAATCATATTTTATTTTCTATATTTTTTACTGAATGTTGTAGCTTTTATAGTTCATTTATTACTTGGTTACTTTCCGTCTCTTTTCATTCTAAATATTTTTTCAATTACTGAAATATGTTTTATTCCTTATGATTGTGTTCCATTTATCTTTCTTTGGTTTTGATGTATTGATCATCGATTAGCTTTTATTTTAACTATTTCTAATGATGTTTCTAATTGAAATAGGGGTGTTTAAATAGATATTTTAATATTAATTTTAAATATTAATTATTATATTCTAGTGCACTAATTATTTTTTTAATATTCGTTTATTATTTTTTCTAATTTATCTATTTTATGAAAATTTTTGATTAGCCATTTTAGTAATAATATGTTTAGAAAGTTTTCTAATTTTTATATTAGATAAAACTTGTTGAAATATAGTTTTGAATGTTTTTAAAATTTTTGGGTTCCAAAAAGCAATTAAAATTTTGGGTTGGATAGAAAAGTAGAAGGATGCACATTTTGTCGACTTTAATGGTACCCGACGCCCTACTCAAACTTAAGTGGTATATCTACCCCAATTCTCAAATTTAAGTGATACCCGAGGTATTTTACCCAACTATTACACTTAGGGATCATTTGGAAGTTGCGAATGTTAAATCGTTACATTGTAATGAATCACAACAAAATAGATACATGTATCGATGTATCGATACAATACATGCATTTTAATAATACATTGTTTGGTTTTTGAGATTCTACTTCATGTATTGACTTGTATAAAGTTACTTTATGGGAAAATTTCACATTTATCCTCAACTTTTAATATAAGACAAAAACTAATAGGAATATAAATGGAAAGAAAAATTGGACACAAATCTAAAATCAACAATCACAACAATCTCAACTTTTAGTTGAGATTGTATAATCAACATTTTTTGTGATCGTTGGTGGGACCTACCTAAAACACTACATGCATTATTTTAATGACACTTCTAAACATTGTATTGTGCACAATACATATATTCAGGGGTCATTTGGAAGTTGTGATTGTTAGAGTTGTGTTTGTTGAATACATGTATTATGCACAATACAATGTTTGGAAGTGCCAAAGTGTTAAACAATACATGCATTGTTTTAGGTAGGTCCCACCAACAATCACAAAAAATGATGCATTATACAATCTCAACTAAAAGTTGAGATTGTTGGTTTTAGATTTGTGTCAACTTTTTCTTTCCATTTATATCCCCAATAGTTTTTGTCTTATTCTAAAAGTTGAGGGTAAATGTGACATTTCCCCATAAAAGTAACTTTATGTAAATCAATGCCTAAAGTAGAATCACAACAACCAAACAATGTATTGTTAAAATGCATCCACTGTATCAATACATGCATTTATATTAAGTTGATTCATTACAATACAACAATTTAACATTCGCAACTTCCAAACGAGCCCTCAATAAACACAACTCTAACAATCACAACTACCAAACAAACCCTTAGTCACGGAACTGCTCCTTATTACACCGGGCGTCTTGAAAAACGATTTACTTAACGCCCGCCTGCCGCTCGCCCTCCTCCGCGCGCTGAGTTCTGGTTTATGTTTGATGCCCAGCTGGGAATGAACAAACGCGCGTTTCTCACCAAATTTCTGTTCATAACTGGTGAGTTCCTCCCTTTCTATTTGTCTATCTATGCATCTCTATTGCACGCAAATCTAGTGTCTTTATGATTGAGTCTCTGCGGATACCTCGTTCGTTTCTCTTGTACTTCAAAATTTCCAATTTCCTGGTCTGGGTCCTAGTCAGTCCGCTGTTTCTCTTGACCCCCTTTTATTAAGTTCAGAATTCCAGTTCCAGTTTACTCGTGCCCTAAATGCTGCTCATCTTTCTTCTATTTTTAATCGGATGCCACTGTTTTCCAATTGGTGGAGTTTTCTTTTTGGGGACTAGAGCAGTACTGGCAAGGCACGGATTTCCAATCTGGGACTCTGAACAAGGCATCTTCTTTTTCATTTATGTTTGTAGACTTCTCATGAGAAATCTACGAATGTTACTGTTGCTTTGAAATCTTTACTTCCTTGGATGATTTTGTTCAAATTTGATGCGATGAACTAGCAGTTGGGCAATCCTTAGTTGAAGTTGCTGTATCTTAGGCTTCATTTCACTATGGCATCTGTCCTCCTCCAGTGGAGTAGCTTTGCGTCAATTATTTTGTTCAGATGAATATGTTGCAAATGGAATATTTGTTGTATGTGGCACATACCATTGTTTTCGTTGCCGTATCTAGGGTTTCATTTAACTAATGGCAGTCTTCTTCCAGTGGAGTAGCTTTGCATCGATTATTTTGTTAAGATGAATATGTGACTATGTGAATGGAATATTTGTTGTATGTAGCACATATCATTGTTTTCTACGGCTTCAGAGAATAAACAGAGGAAGGGCTTTTTTGTTCATGGGAATGTATAGCCAGTAAAGATTTTCTCTCTTAAAAATAGAACATGTCACAATAGTGTAAGTGTCTGAAGTTTCACGGAGCACAGGCTTTGCATTAGCATGATGAGCTTAAATAGCCAAATTCTACTTTTTTGTCTTAATTAAGACCTAACTATGCTGCATTGGTTGTCCTTATAATTTTGTAAGTCATGTAATTCCCAATGTTCTTATAATCAGCTTAAGGATTAATTTCCAAAAACATTTGCATGTGGTAATATTCCTCGGAAGGAAAATGGCGAGGTTGTCTTGATGTATTCTACATGAGTGAGATTTTCTTCCTGTTAATCAATACCTTTCCAGATGTACTGGTTAAACTAGTGACTTGCTTTGTCTCTGTTAGCTGTACGCTGATTGATTCTAACCCAGTTTCTTCTTCTGTCTTTGTTATTTTTTTGCCTTTGCCTTTTTGAACGCAGTTGATGAACAGAACCTGCCTTTTGTGGGTGTTGTCAGTTTAACTCGCTAATGGTAACTGTACTATTCGTATTCTTAGTTTTTCGTCGAGATAAGCAGCATTACTGAATGGCCAACAACCCGCAGTTTTCCGGCGTACAGGTAATTTTCATTAGAGAACTATTATGTACTCCTCGTACATCATGACTTCTCAACATTTTGTCATTAATGTGACGCCGAGGTTGTTTATCCATATATTTCAAACCACATTTGGCATCAGCATTTTATTTTCTATCTTAGTACATACACGCCCATGTTTTTTGTTTGCGGTCGGCGTAGGCCGTAGAGAGATGTTAAGTACGGATTCGTCCCCTCTGATTTCCTTCCAACCATAAGCAGTGAAGCCCTACAGATCGTGAACCTTCATATAAATTGAACGACTAAGATTAACTCTGCAAATACTTGTGTAAAAGATGTATTTGTAGTTTCAGCAGACGCACAATACTGTGCACATGTCCGATGATTACTCTAGATACAGTTTGTCTTCTTCAAGCAAATAGAGAAAAGAGTATTGTCTTGGAAGAGTGTAATCATGTGTTATTTTTCTTTGGAAATTTTTTTCATGTACATTAGCAACTTTTGATATTACGAATCCACTACATGTCCAATGAAAATAATAATCCCCTTGTAAAGATGAGTCCTCTGATGAATGAGTCATGCATAGTGATTTTTTGTGCCATTTAGGCGACAATTTAATTTTCCGGTACCTTTTCTTTTCCTCGGATGGAAAACGTAGTCTCCGAGTGACTTGGATCTGGATTTGGGATGAAGCAAACAGGACTAGTGATGTTTCTTTTGGCGAAAATGAGGGGAGTCAGATTGAGGAAGTATCCATCTAAGTGACTTTACGGTCTACCTAGTTTCTTAGTTCAAACGGCTGAATTACGGCTGTCCTGGTATACCTCAATAATCCGATATGAAATAAAGAAACCAGTGGTTGGGTGGTGATATCTGGATTTATAAATGCATAGAAAGATGGAGGCTGTCGATCAATATTCAATAATTTGGTTTAAGTCGGTTAGTAGCTTCTGTGGCTTTCGTTAATGCTAAGTGTCTTGAACTGCGTAATTATTTTTATTGTTTTTGGTAGAAATCATATGTCTCTTTGATTCAAAACCCAAGCCTTATGTTGGTTTATGTACTAATTATGTAATCTGCTGCCATTTAAAGCCTCCTCCTCCACCTCCTTTGGTTGGTTCTGCTGATGCTCCTCGAAGTTATACCCCAGGTCCACCCATGCCGATGCAAGTAATGTTACTCTCTTATTCTTTGTGTAATGTTCTCTCAACTACTGAAGTTGGATGTCGAAAATTTGTTTATTCCAAATCCTTTTGTTATTACAGTTCCGGTCAGTTGCTCCACCAGTGCCACAACAGTCTCAGCAGTTTCTTCCTGTGCCTTCTCAACATTTTCAACCTGTTGGGCATGGTGTGAATGTGATGAACCCTGGGTTGTTTTCCCAGCCTCAGCAAGTCCAATATCCGCCGCCATCCATCCAGCATTTACCCGTAATGCCTGGTCAATCTGCACATGGTCCTCTTCCATCTCAGCCAATTCCACTGACTAATGCTCAGCCTAATAGGCATGTTGCATCCGGAACATCGCTACCTCCACCTCCACCTCCAAATCAAAATCCTACTGGTTGCAACCCGAGTTTAGGTGGCCCATTACCGTATAGTGTAAGATATCAGTTTTTATATTATAGTTCCAACTTCCGGTTTTGTTCACCATCTTATGTGATAAATGGTTGTGTAGTTTGCACCAGTTCCTTACCCTCCGCCACCAGTGACTTATAATGCTGTAGCCCAGTATCAGCCTATCGCACAAGTACAAGCATCTAGTGCTCCTGCCCCATCTCAGCCTGGAGTATCATCTGCGAAGCCAAGTACTCCTGCTAATTTGCTGCATCACAATGGTGAACAGCCGTCAGTGGCCAATTCAAATGTTTTGGTTAGGAAACTTTTATCTATTTTTTCCCTGTCGTCTCAAGTATTTCTTACATATATTGAATTAGTTGTTGTTTATCCATTTTATATATTTGAGGATGTATACATCTGTCAGACAAGGGGTATAGACTGGAAGTCCGCTGAAGGAGTATCAACAGATTGGATAGAGCATGTATCTACGGCTACTGGAAGGAGGTATGTATGGCCAACTACTGAAACTTATTTGGCCTACTCTCTAGTTTTGTGGCTTTATTGGTATTGAGAAAACCTTGCTTGGACTGTTGGAGTTTATAATCTATCAGAAATCTTCCTTCATGGGGCTGATGTCATGATCTATCTTGCAGTGATAAGTTCAATTTTTTTTCCAACATGTACCTATTGTGGATACTTGTCTTTGGAGGATAATACCTTGCTGCCTGGTATGCAGATATTATTACAACAAGAAGACGAGAACATCTAGTTGGGAAAAACCTTTTGAATTGATGACTCCAATTGAGGTGAGTTTGTTGGTGTCTCTGTTCTGGTAAACTGTTGGGCTGATGATTCAGATTTAGAGAAGGACCTGGTACACTTTCTACTGTACAGAGGCCGAGTCGTACTCTGATGCTTGCAACGATCACTGTTGGGTTTTAAAGTCATATTGTTATTTAAAGGGTTATATATACCTTCGAACAAAGTAATTAATAGGTCACCTTCATTACTGTTTCAGCCCCTGTGAAACTTGGTGATGAAATGTATGCACCATTTACTCCTCTGGTGCGACCTTGTTGAGTGAAGAGATTATGACCCTGTCTGCAGCTGTTGAGCTCTACATTTGAATTGTGTGTTTTTTTTCAGAACTAGTTAGCTGTCCGTGCATGCCCCCCCTATTCTTCAAAGGTCTATGTTTTAGTAATTAGTCTGTTTTTTCTTTTTTAAGAAACGATTTAGTCTGGTTATATGTCTGTTGATATCTCTGTTCAATGATATGGATCTCTTTTAGCACATTTATTTGAGTTTGGTAGGTGTTCCAGAAGTAGTGTAAAACAATGACTTGTGTTACCCTGCAATAAGTTGTATTTAATTTCAATTGGAAATTTCCATTCGATGTGTACCAATACATCTCTTGTGATTCCATATCCTAAAGATGTTACAGGTGCATGCTGTGTTAGCATGCTACTCTTTTGCGAAGTAGGACTTGCCGTGTGTCTCTATTGGTCACTCTCCGCCTACTTAATAGCTTTAATGTTAGTAATTTCTGTCATTTGTGCTATTTTTTGCCTTTCAAATTCTCTCAACTTTAAGCTCTCTGATTTCATTCTATTGGAAAAATCTTTCTCAAGGCATGCTTTTGTTTGAGCTTTTAGTATCCTTGTCAGTTTTCCATATGTAGACATTTATTTTCATGTTTATAATCATATTCATGCTCGTAGTGTCATTATCCCTTGTCCCTTACTCTTATTATGTGCCAAAGATAAGGATTCTTGCTTGTTTATAGCATGTAATTTTCTTGCCGTGCCAGATACCAGCATCTTCAAGCCTATTTTGGCTCATTTACATGTGCAAAGTCTTTGTATCCCATTTAATGGTTTGTTTTGATTCATTATCTTTGCCATGACAGAGAGCGGATGCATCAACTGACTGGAAGGAATTCATGAGTCCTGATGGCAGAAAGTGTGTTATCTGATACTGATTCCTTGGCACTGTTTGTGCTGTTTTGTTTGGCAACATATGTTTTAAGATCTAATTTGCTTCTCTATGCTTCTTTTTCATGAATCTGTTGCAGGTACTTCTACAACAAGGTTACCAAGCAGTCCAAGTGGGAAATCCCCGAGGAACTGAAGGTTATTTTCCATTTACTATCTATTTTCTAAAGTCTTTTCATACTTCTCTTCTATGTTCATGCATTGATTTCTTGTTATGTATTTTGTATTTATTTCTTCAAGTTGGCCCGCCAAGAAGTAGCAGAAACATCTACGGTGGAGACACCAGCTGAAAGTTCTCCTGCCCCAGCTTCTGACGTTTCCCATGTGGATAAGATGACATCGGGGTCAGATCCTTCATCCTCCACGACACAGGATGCACCATCTAGTCCTGTTCCTGTTGTACCCATTGCTGCTGTTGGGCAGTCTCATACTTCTGAATCATCTCCATTAGCTGCTGCTGTGGCTTCTTCTTTAACTACACATACAGATTGTCAAAAGCCAGCTTTGGATGAAGGAACTGCTGAGGTTCCTGCCACCTTGGGCGACCCTAAACTAGGAACAAGGTATCTTTCTTTCTTCGCAAGGGATGATAGTGGCTATACAACCTTAGTCATTTATTTATCTGCTTGTCGTTGTAGGATCAACTCCAGCAACAGTTCACCTGAATATCCTAACATAGAAGAACAGGTTGCAAAACAAGATAAAGAGGTTGTTGTTACATATATCTTTTTATTGGTAACCATTTCTTACGTATTTGGTTGGAATCCCTGACATTTGATAGCCTTTTCAGGATGCAGGGAAAGATATATCAACAAGTGAGAAAATGAACAATGCTACGGCAGAAGATAAAACTGCTATAAGGGAGCCCTTATCTTTTATTGATAAACAGGTTTTAGTGCAGAATCAGCTGATTCCTGGAATTTGGATCCTTGTGGGAACTGAAATTTCTCATGTCCTTTCTTCTTTACTTCTGTAGGAAGCAAGAAATGCATTCAAACTGCTTTTGGAGTCTGCCAGTGTTGGGTTAGACTGGACCTGGGAGCAGGTAGTTGATATTGTTGGTATGCAGTAGACTTGGTCTTTGTTATTCTGAAAATTACAAAAGCTTCTCTTGTCTGGCTGTCAGACCATGCGTGTGATAATAACTGATAAAAGATATGGTGCACTCAAAACACTTGGAGAAAGGAAGCAAGCATTTACTGAGGTAAATGCTTCCTTTTTGTAGTTCATATTCTATCGAGGTAGCATTGACATTCTGTAGTGTCAGTTTGACTTCCTTGGACTTTTTACCAATGATTTTATGCATTTCAAATAACGTTACTAGTATCATGACGACTATGTTTCAGTTCTTGGCAGAAAGGAGAAAACAGGAAGCTGAAGAGAGGCGCACCAAGCAGAAAAAAGCACGTGAGGAATTCAGGAATATGTTAGAAGTGAGGGGTGCTTTGACTTTACTAGTTCATTTCATTTGCCATTTTTTTCTTATGCTATTAATCCTAACTTGAATTGCTTTACAGGAGTCGAGTGATATAACTACAGCAACCCGATGGAGGTCTGTAGCATATGATTCATCCTTGCTTTTTTCCAATTGAATTTTTGTGGTTCCCTTCACCTTGGGCTAGTTCTTCATTTCTTAATTTTTTGTGTGCTTTTCAGCAAAGTGATATCCTTATTTGAACATGATGAACGTTTCAAAGCGATTGAAAGAGAGAGAGATCGCAAGGATTTGTTTGATGCATATTTGGAGGAGCTAGCAGAGAAGGTACACATTTTGCAAGTTATGGTACCTACTCTTGGCTTTTGGGCTTGATTCTGACATTATTTAGTGTCTTTGTCCCTCCTATGCATCTTTGCTTCTAGTAAAAGCACGAAACTGAGAACTACGAAATGTGAGGCATAAAATGACAGTTTTTTACAAGGTTACTCTCTGACATACATAAAGCTAAGCCCATAAAGATACAAGGCATTATGTAGCTCTAACCTAAGGATTCCAGTTATCTATGCTTTTGACGCTCCTGGCTTGGGGGGTTTACTACCAGGAACGAGTAAGAGCTCATGAGGAGCGCAAAAGAAATGTTATGGAGTACAGACAGTTTTTGCAGTCTTGTGATTTTATCAAGGTACTCGTGCTTTGTTATCCAGTCTGTGATTCCCATTTAATGGCTCTCTCAGTTTTCTATCTGACTCCTCACTGCCCAGGCAAGCACCCAATGGAGGAAAGTTCAAGAACGGTTAGAGGCTGATGAAAGATGCTCACGACTGGAAAAGATTGATCGGCTGGAGATCTTTCAGGTAAAATCCCCAGCCTTATTAGCTAACTATTTGGATAGTATGTGAGAGAGATCTCACTGTAATGCTTCAGGACTACTTACGTGATTTGGAGAAAGAAGAAGAAGAGCAAAGAAAGATACAGAAGGTACGAGAATTCTTGCCTTCGTTAATTATCAAGTAATGCTTTCCAATTGGTTTATATTATTTTACCTGTTTGTTTCATCCTAAAATAGGAAGAAATGAGAAAGGCAGAGCGTAAAAACCGTGATGAATTCCGTAAACTGTTGGAAGAACATGTAGCTGCTGGGACCCTTACAGCCAAAACTCATTGGCGTGATTATTACTTAACGGTTTGGTTTTTGTATTCTTTTTTTTCTTCTGAAACAGTATAGCTGCTTTCTACCGGTGAAAACCATTGCTTTATTTTACACTACTAATAAGTACCTTGATCCTGCTTATTTGAATCTAGGTTAAAGATCTACCTGCTTATTTAGCTGTTGTATCAAATACATCTGGCTTAACTGCTAAAGATTTGTTTGATGATGTTGCTGAGGAGCTAAACAAACAGGTGACTTAACCCCTTTCATTTATCAAACAGTTGTTTAAGATCTGTTTGACAATATCGCCCAGAAACTTCTATTTTTATGAATAGTGGGCAAAATGTAGTCTACATGTCATGTGTAATTTTATATTGAAATATTATGAGATAATCCGCGATGTTTGCTTTTACTTTATCTAATTTTAGCATCAATTCCTGCAAGTATAAGAATTTCTGTCTCCATCAGTACTGTAAAAATATCTCTTGTTTAGAGGGTTTTGACACAGATTAATATGCAACAATGCAAACTAAGTTGGTCTCTAGAATGATGCAATGAAAGATCTGTAAGATTTTGGTATTCTGGTTCAGCAGTATTTTAAATTATCCTTATTCATGGTCACTTGACGCTGAAAGAACTTGTATCTTTGCAGTATCATGTGGACAAAACTCGAATAAAAGAGGTGGTGAAGTTGAAAAAGGTATAATCCACAACTATTCTTATTTCATGGTTAAAGTTCAGTGCTTTCCCAGGAGTCTCTTATGCTGGAACATTCTCAGGTTCCTATGGCTTCAGCATGGACATTGGAAGATTTTAAAGCTGCTTTCGAACTGGATGTTGCCTCCCCCCCTGTATCCGACCCAAATCTACAGGTTTTGATTTGCTTGATAAGGCTAATATTCCCTTTTCTTTTTTCTGTCAGCCATATTTTCAATAAAAAATATGTTTGCATTTTATACAACGTGACACTGTCCTTGCTTTTAGACATTACAAATTTTGTTGTCTAGGATGTTCTACCTCTTTGTTCCTATGTTCTATGTTGAACGGCTTGTTATAATACTTTTGTGCCCATCAAAGGAATCTAGTCTTTCTTCCAGAAAGTAGCATTGCTTATTGATTTTCAGTTTACCACCATGCAAATCCCTTAATAGGTGGATCCATCAGCTCCCTAACTCATTCACTGTAACTATACCATCACAATTTTCTTTCTCACAGATGATATTTGAGGAATTGCTTGAAAGAGTCAAAGAAAAGGAGGACAAAGAGGCCAAAAGGCGCAAGCGTCTTGCAGAGGGTTTCCTTGATCTGTTGCGTTCCATCAAGGTAGATTTTCTGACGCAACTGACCAAGCTAGTACTGGAAAACTGAAGTCTGGCTTAAATTGATCAGCCACTTTTTGCTGCAGGAAATCACTGCATCCTCCAAGTGGGAAAGTTGTAAAGAGCAAGTTGATGGTAGCAGAGAGTTCAGGTATTGTACCTAATCATTGCCATGTAATAAATTAATGATAAATGCAGCCATAATAAGCTCAGATATCTCGGTTTGATTTTTTTATGGTCTGTGGCATCTTGGAGGGAAATGGTTGTCTGACGAGTATCTCTCATGTTCATATCACGCAATCTATTCTTCTTCTGTAGTAGAAAAACTTGAGGTGCATTCAATCGCACAATCTAAAATTGTACAAGCCCGAAGACTCCATTCTGTTAACCATAATTTTTATTTTTCCTTGATTTATTCTGCTAGCAGATAATTTGAGATCGAAGAATTACCTGAGTATACAAATTTCTTTATTTCAGCTGTTTACTCAATGTTTTTTCTTTCTTTTCTAGTTCAATTGGTGAAGAGAGCTTCTGTAGAGAGATTTTTGAGGAATACATAAATCAACTAAAAGATCAGGAGAAGGAGAACGAGCGCAGGAGAAAAGATGATAAGGTATGCATCTCTATAATCACTGTTGAATTAGTTAGATCAGGATTTTTCTTCATGCTAGAGTTTGTTTGTGATTTTACCTTGTGTTGTTTATATGTTTCGAACAACTTCATAACCTAGTAGACTTGATATGGTGCGTGGAGTGTGGGGAGGGTTTCCTTCCTAGGCTTTCGGTGCCTGTGAAAAAAATAATTACAATATGATCGATGCATGCTGCTGGGAAACATCTAATGCACCAAAACAAGTAATAAGAAATCTCTCTTTAGATTGATGAGATGGGAAACCTCTTATGCACTAAAACAAGTAAAGAAGTTATGTATCTTTAGATTGTTGAAATTGTATTATTTTTGTGCAGGCAAGAAGGGAAAGGGATAGAGACGATAGAGAGCGAAGAAAGTTGAAGCACAGAAGGGAGAAAGAAAGAGGTCATGAGAGAGAAAAGGATCAGTTGAAGGAGGAAATGGAGAGTGAGAGTGTTGATGTGGTAACAGACGCCCATGCATCGGGTGACGACAGAAGGCTGGGCAGTGAGAGTAGCAAAAAACAAAGGAAGAGGCATCATCATGGAATAGGTGGGGACGATGATCCCGAAGAAAGTGAAAAAGAGAGGTCCAGAGGCAGCCACAAACATAGTAGTGACCACAGTAAAAGAGGGAGATGGGTATGCACGTAGTTGCCAGTTAGATAGTCTACTCTACTCACTCATGAACTGAATCCCTTATTTAAGTTTGTTATCTGAAAGTTTGTTTTCCCATTGGCTGAAACCACATTGTCGTCGCAGAATGGTACTACCCCCGATTCGGACAGTGAGAGCAGGCATAGAAGGCATAAGAGAGACCACCACCATAATGGTTCTCGTAGGACTGGTAATCATGAGGAACTTGAAGATGGAGAGTTTGGGGTGGATGGGGAAACCCGGTAGTGGAGGTCTTGGCCTCAAGTCTTGTTAATTTTCATCTCTTCTTTTATCTGTCTCGGACTTTACGTTAATGATCTTTACCAGAGTTATACTACAGGCCTTCGTTTCATTGAGGTTTTCACCCCTCTGTTTTGTGCAATATTGTTGTAGATCAGTTCCATTGCATATACAGTACTGTATTACTACGATGTTGGAAAAAGCGGTTCGTGATAAGCAGTGAGGTAGTTAGGGATTTCGTCTAATGAAATTTTTATAGCGAATTTTCCAAATGACCGTACTGGAGCTGTTTCTTATGAAAATTGTTTTGTGCATGTAAACTTGGTAGTGGAAGCGTAGCATAGTGAACCAAAATCCGTCGAGTAAGATCACTTGTGTGGCTGTTTGTGCTGAATGTAGCACCTCGGTAGATAAGTGTGCGATAGAGAAACTCGCGGACGTTGAACATATTCGCAGCAGCTAGTCCTCTCCTCGTATAGCGATGTGGGCAAAACATGGCTGAGCAGATTAATACTGTACAAAGGAGCAAAACATGGCTGAGCAGATTATAACAATAATTACTTTCCCTTCTCCTTCTTCCTCCTCCTCTTTCTATCTTCTTCCTCTGATCCCTTCTTCTTCCTCAATCTCTTATTTCCTAGTCTTTCCCTTCACTTTCTATCCCTTTCTCGGTAAACAAACACTCGCCAATGCAATCGATGCCCTCCAAATCTCTCATAGGCTCAACTCCACTAATCGTCGGTCAAGCTCCAGCTTCGATTTTATGTTCGCAACACACAGCGCAACTGCAAGGCGACGATGATATCCCCCCACTTATTTTTCAGTTAATTATATCTAAAACATATAATATCCACCTAGTATGGTTTTTGACTAAAAGTTGTCACGTCACCAAATATCGTTAGTTTGTTAAAAAAAAAAATAAACAAGGGGGAAGGCAGCGACGGCACCCGAAACTCATAATATTGTGTTTTGAAGGGGGAAAGCAGCGGCGGCGCCCGAGACTCAGGTGTTGGCGCTATTTGAAATTTTCAAAAATTTAAAATAGCGCCAACGCCTGAGACTCAGGCGGCTTCGCTAGAAACCTTTTCTTTCTTATCCCCTTCCTCGCCACTCCCTCTCGCCAGAACCACACACCCAACCCTCCCTCCCCTCCTCCCTCACCTCCTCCAACCCAGCGCCGACAGCGACGACGCCAAGGGAAAGAGCGACGACGTCGAGAAGAAGAAGGCGCCGCCTCAGTCTCAAGCGGCCGCGCTCACTCCCCGATGAAGGCGCCAAAACAAGAGCGTCGTCGCAGATCTGCTTCTCACTGCCATGTCCGACGACGAGCAGCAGGCGCCCGACAGAGGAAGGGGCCGAGGGTGGCGGCAGCGAACGCTACAGGAGTAAGTTGGCGGTGGCCGGATTCTCGCCGGCGGCGGCAAATTTTTTTATGCAATAATTTTTTTCTCCAGTTCCTAGGCTTATCGATCCTTGTTCGATGAGACCACCACCTGCGACAATCGATACAGCTCCGGTGGATCCAGAACTTCTTTGGGGGCATGGTCACCATCGTATTGAAGCAGTTTTGGGCAAACGAGGTAAGTTTTCAAACTATTTCAATAGTTTTTTATTAGCTGAATAATAGAATAGAATTCAATTAAATTACGAATAGAATTAGATTAAATTACGAGTAGTATTAGAATAAGTTTAGTTTAGAAAATATAAATATAAATATTAGGTGAATTGAATTAATATAAGTTTTGTGCATTAATTATAGGTTGGTGATCGATCTTACCACATTCGTCATATGGGCAATTTAGTGCGATACCATCCACTTTACCTGCCGTATCTCGCCGATGCGGGCTTGTCTAGTGTTCTGCCACTAGCCCCTCTTACCCGTGATCCAGGTTTGATTACTGCGCTCGTAGAGCGTTGGCGACCCGAGATATCGACCTTCCACATGCCGTTCGGTGAGGTGACGATCACCCTAGAGGACGTTGCGACACTGACCGGTCTAGCGATCGACGGTGATGCCGTCGTAGTAGACATACCAGACGAGGACTGGTCGCCTATGTGTCTTCAACTGTTAGGACGTGCTCCTACTGATCTTGGTGGCGGCGTCATCCGGATTTCTTGGCTCAGGGAGACTTTCGATGAGCTACCGCTTTCTGCATCACCCCAGACGACAGAGCAGTTTGCAAGAGCGTCACCTGCAGTACCTACTTTTGGTGGAGGATTGGCGCAGAGCAGGGAGGTTTGCTTGGGGAGCAGCTGTGCTATCCTACTTGTACCGTGAGATGGGTAGATCGGCGCTGCAGATGACGACATCTTCTTCACTGGGTGGTGACTTTGGTGGATGGTCCGTCTTGCTGATGATCTGGACGTGGGAGCGGTTTCCTCATACATCACCACTACATGCGGAGACGGGTGCGCAGATTACTCAGGACGCAGTGCCACGTGGCCTTCGATGGCTTCCGGCCCAGACCCGTCAGCATGGAGATCAGTTCTACCTGTACAAGCTGTGGTTTGACGAGTGCAGGACATTCGTGGTTAGTATATAACATTTCGTTTTATAAAATAGTTTTAATTGATTTGTTATTGATTTAGGAGTAATTATGTGACCAATCCTTGTGTTCAGTGGCGTCCGTACTTTCATAAAGGTCAAGACTATATCGGTATTGTGATCTAGTCCGCCACGTTTCGAGCAGTAGTTCCGCTGATCTGCTTCTCATTGCAGATGTGGCATCATCCAGATCGCGTGCTCTGACAGTTTGGGATGATTCAGGACCAGCCTCATCCTCCACATTCCGCGACTGAGATTAGGTTTTTCCTTCGTCAGGGACAGCATGGGCCACCACGTGGCCAGCAGTTCATACAGGCAGCCAGCAAGTCGATTGAGTTGTGGAACCGTCGACATGAGTTCAACGTGCGGACGAGCTACAGTGACATACCTTTAGCTTACCACTCGGAGCATCGAGAGTGGTATAGAGATGTCACTAGACGTTCAGGCACACGGAGAGTTGCTGCACTGACCGCAGCGGTGAGTTTTTTATTAATTAAAATTTGCGTTTTAATTGTTTTTAGATGTGTAGAATTTCTGATATCTTATATTTAATTTGCAGTATGACTGCATGGAGTCCGTTGAGCAGGGTTTACGTGATGGGATGAGAGCAGGAGGGCTGTCCTATGACCAGATGGCGGAGTTTGCTGACCAGTTGGCGACAGGGGTTACAACTTTAGGTTTTAGTGATCGTTGACATCCTGATACAGAGCCGATACAGCGGTATCCTGATGAGCGCAGCTTAGCCATCTGACCAGAGTGTAGGGCTCATCCATCGGACTGGGGCGTGCCACCGTCACAGTTCACGGAGGAGCCCAGGAGGAGGAGACAGCGACGTGAGCAGCGTGACGTACCTCGAGGAGTGAGGTACTCAGATCGTCAGCTAGTCAGACCTACTTCGACCTTCACCTTCCACCAGCCTTCTCAGCCACCGTTTCAGCCGGGCGCTTTTACCAGATTTCAGGCAGGCACCAGTTCTAGCCCTCAGTTTCAGCCATAAGAGGATAGCTTTCACACACCGCAGCATGCTACGATGGGAGGTGGACACATGGGATCAGGTAGAGCAGCCGTGCCACATTTGGACGTCGATGAGTGGGAGCGTCTAGGTGAGCAGGTTCAGTCTCAGGCGGCCTTCCAGACATCTCAGTGCGCATATGAGCAGCAGCGACGAGAGGGTGCACCAGATGAGCAGGTTCAGTCTCGGGTGGATGATATGTTCGGCACACAGGATCAAGATGATGTGGCGGAGAGAGATGATCAGTTGCCTCCACGAGACAGGAGGCCAGCGAGGTGTGGTACTGGCGGCCATCTAGTGCCAGAGCACGATGGTTGTCGTGGTGGTCGGCCTGGTGGTCGTGGGGGTCGTTAGTGTATTTATGTACTTCTTTGAGATATTTATTATTATTATGTTTTTTGTGACTATGTATTATTATTATGTACTTCTTTGAGACTATTTATTATTATGTACTTATTTGGGACTATTTTTAATTTCATGCGGACTAATTCATGTTAGTGCTATTGTCTAAATGGAAACTTTAAATATAAAACCAGCAAATATCAACAACTAGTTCAGTTCATAAAAGTAAAAACAAAAACTTCAAACAACAACAACTTCTGCAAGGTAAATCGAAAGAAAAACAACAACTGCTACATTCGAACAAACTTCTCGGCCACGTCTATTCTCTCTACTTCCTCTTATACCACCTCTCGCACTTCGTTGGCCACCACTCCCTCTTCGGTTGCTCCCACTCCCACTTGCTTGGCCACCACAGGTTGATGCATTATGTCCCGCTTGGTTACAGTTGCTACACACTTGCTGTGCTGAACCCTCCCTTGGCCAATCCATCTCGTTGTGAATTTGTGTTGATCTTGGCCTCCCCGGCTTTCTAATCATGTCCAAATTAGGGTGGAGAGTAGGGTCATTATGCTTCTTCCAACCCTTAGGTTCACCAAGAGGAGTGAAACTTGTCCCATAACAAGCCAGCACTGTTTGAAGCTTGTAGACGTCGTTTACAAACCTATATGAATTAGCCCCCATTCGGTTGCAAGCTGCAATGGCATGAGAGCAAGGAATTTTATTTCCTTGAAATTTCCCACAAATGCAAAATCCCGTCTGGTTGGGGTCGTCAAAGTGCACTGTGAGTGTGTTTGACCCCGTCATGTTGAAATTGTTGGGAGGAGTCTGAACTACATAGATGCCTTGACGTCGATCCATCGCTGACACGGAATGTCCAACTGCCTTTTGTCTCCACGACTTCATCAGCTCCTCGCACTTGGTGGAATACTGTTGTGCACCACTTCTAATTTCTGCTCCTGTCTTCAACCTCATCTTATCGAATTTCTTAACCAATCGCCAATAGGTATGTTGCACAAGAGAAGCTATAGGAAGTGCACGAATACCTTTGAAAACACCATTGATGCTTTCTGCCATGTTGGATGTCAGGATAGACCAACCACACCCACCATTTTAGTGTACAAACTCCAACGAATTTGATGTTGGTCGACCCAGTTATCACATGAAATATTTCTATCAGTGGCCACCTTCTTAAATTGCTCAACTTGAAGATCGAACTTCTCCAAGCGGTTTTCTCCGGCTAACAAAATAAACAACCACACGGGTTAGATAAATTCATGACAAAATTTCATGAAAATAAATAACAAAATTAAATGAAGAAGGCTTACCGACTCGAAATAGTTGCTTATACATAATTCTACTTTTAGTCTTCCTTTGCAAATTGCTTGCATAGTGTCGCATGCACCACCTCCAATCCCAATCTCTTTCGATGTTATTCATGGCTTCATAGAGTCCTGCATGTCTATCTTAGATGATGCAGACATCATTTCGATCAGTTAAACCCTGAACGTGACTTATGAACCATGGCCAACTATCAGTATTCTCACTCTCCACTATGGCAAATGCAATTGGAAAAATCTTCTTTCGGCCATCAAATGAGCTCGCCATGAGTAGACTCCTTTATACTTCCCAGTAAGAAATGTTCCATCAATAACCATGACGCCTGGACAATTCCTGAATCCATCTATACAATCAATCAATCACCGATGTTGGCATTTTTCTCTTGACCACCCGCAAGAATGTTTGCAAAAAATCGTAGGATTCTTCCCAATTTCCATGCAACTCTCCAATGCTCTTCGTTTCCCGTACCAAGCCTTCTTGTAAGTAACTTGCATATTAAACTTATCTTTCAACTCGGCCTGCACAGTTAGAACACTCAAATTTGGTTGAGCACGTACCAAGTGTTTCATGGACTCAGATATAACGTCGACATCAAGATGGCAATGATCCGTCGGTTGATTCGTACTGCTACAAGTATGCACCAACTCGGCCTTTCTCACGCTCCAATCGCCTCCCACATCTCGACATCCAAACCTCACCATCCAAGGACATTTGTCCTCCTTGTGCATCAAACATCTGATCTTCTAAATTAAAGGTGACGACTCCACCACGTTATACTGAAAGTTGCGTTGTAGTGCATAGTGTTTAATCGCCACCTGTGCAGCTTGTTTCGAGTGAAATATTTGCCCCTTGTAGAATTCTCCATCAAAACCACCAACAATAGGCATTGGAATTACGCCATATGAATCAGCATATGATAATTCCTCATCCTCTTCATTACCCTGCAAGTAAAAATATGGAGGATAATTAGGTTGTTCTCCTTCCTCCCCGCCGTCGTCGTCGTCGTCGTCCTCCTCCTCCTCCTCCTCCTCCTCCTCATCATCGTCTTCCTCCTCTCCGTCATCACCATCATCATAGTCATGATCGGATGTCATGCTCCATGTGTCATCTTCTTTCTCTCCACCCCGATCCTCACTAAGCTCAGCATGTATATCAGCACCCAAACAATAAGGATTTTGTGCCATAAAATTCCAAAGCACATTTAAGCTATCATCATCGACAATAGGCATTGCATAATGAAATAAAACACCATTCTGCCATTCTGGAAGACAATAAGTGAAATCTGTCATCACAACACTATCTTGTACTGTTTCGTCTCTACGCCGTATTCTCCGAATTAGATTATCACAAAGTTTCTGATAGTTCACCCTAGATGGAATAGTCATCTGAAAACTTACACCACCAATGAAATAGACACCCAAATTGTCCTCTACTTTCTCTGATTTCCACCGAACAGCTAGTTCAAATCTTCTAAAATCACTACATAAAAAACAAACTCACTAATTACTAACTGGACAAAATCATTATGAAGAATACATTAAAAAAATAAATACGTCTCTTGCCTATTATTAGCCATCTTCCCAGCAACCAGACAGCAACACCAGAGCTTCTTTCAAAACTTCTTTCAGTTTTTTGGTGGTGAAGAACCGAAGGAAAAGTGGATTGTATATGGTGATGGTGGTGCTGGAGTGGAAGAAACAAAGGCAGCGACGACACCTCAGTCTGGGGCGCCGCCGCTTTTGATATTCTTCAAGCGCCAAAGCCCCAGTCTCAGGCGCCGCCGCTGAATTTTATTAAAAAAACAGCACCTAGCGGTAGCGCCTGAGTCTAAGGCTTTAGCGCTTTCAACATACCAAAAAACACAATATTCTTGTAAATAGTTTTTAAACCACTATATTCGTGGTAAATAAAAAAAAATATTTAGGGAATTAACCCTCTAGTCAGCATCTATTAATGTGTTGTTAAAATTATCGACAAAATGACTATATCTGTGTATTTTTTAAAAGTTGGCTATTATTGTCACAAAGTGCATACTTATGACTATTCAAGTGTATTTTGCCTATTTATTAATAAGACGTTCATGCAAATGATGCCGCTGAAAAAAAAGGAATGAAAAGAGGGTAATATATTTGTATGGCCTGAACTTTTCACATATTAAACATCTTGGCCAATCTTTTCGATCTATCACATCGTGGCCCCAACTATGCATCAAAGTTATGAAATTGGCCAAACCCAAAATTTGACCGTCATCATGGACGGTCAACCGCGTTGACTAACGGTCAACATGCCACGTCACTGCCCAATCAACATAATAAATGTTAAGAAATTAAAAAAAGACACACTATCTCCAATTATGAATTATTTCAATCAATTTAAAAATAAATATAAAAAAAGAAAAAACAACAAAAGATCATATGCATCTCTTCTTCCTCACAACCTTGCCCCCCAAAGCCCAACTGTACCAAGAATACCATCCGAAACCCAGAATACATCCCAAAATTTCATCTCCAAAGCCCATCCTAAATCCCAAAACCCCAACAAAATCAGAAACCTCAAAAAGTCATGCACTCAATCAAAAAGACTTCCCATCCCGTTGTTGGAGCCTTCACTGTCGTTTGCTTATTTTGCCCCCAGATCGCTTTTTGAACTTAGCTCTCCTTTTAAACCCTTATCGGCATCACAATTGGTTTGGGTAGGCAGGGGAGGGAGGGAGTCATTGATGGTTAGGAAGAAGCATCAGGCCTTACTCTCATTAGTTCCGGATGTCGTTGTCTTGATATCTCCGCCACCGTCGTCGAATCTTGTCAATCGGCGCCCTCTCATTCTCTTCACCAGATTCGCCGGGTCTATCCGTCATTGTCTCCGAACTTGCTACCTTTGGAGAGACCAACAACTAGTGGCGGTGGAAGGTAGAAGTCACTATATCTTCTGAAAATAGTGGAAGCAACTAGCGCCGAAGGTTTTTTTTTTAGAGAACAGGGGAAGCTACTTGTGTCGGAGGGGTCGTTTTTCGAGAGAGCAAGGAAGGAGATGAAATCTGGAGTCTTTTTGTGAAAATATGAGAGCAGGAGAAGAGATCATTTTCTGGGACAAGGAAGAAAGGGTAAAGGAAGAGAAAAGGCTGTACAAGAGAGAGGTTAGAGGAGATATATTGTTTGTTTTGATTTTTTTATGGTGGAGACGTTGAGGAGGATGAAATTATTTGGAATTTTTTTATATTTTATAATAATTTTAATAATTCAAATTGCAGATTATGTGGATTTTTTTAATATTTATTATTCTTATTAGACGGTGATGTGGCGCGTTGACCGTGCAAGATAACGGTCAATCTTAGGTTTGGCCAATTTTCGTAACTTTGATGCGTAGTTGATGCCACAATATGATAGATCGAAAAGATTGGCCAAGATGTTTAATATGTGAAAAGTTTGGATAATACAAATATATTAACCCAAGAAAAGATCCTTTCTTAGTTTGCAGTTGCAACATGTAAAGTCAATACTAACTTCTTTATGGGAAGCTAGAATGGAGAGTCGGAAGGGGCGGTGGCAGGTGATAAGTGCTTATTTATACATATTTTACCCTCGATTCTTAACCATTTCTTAACCATTTACCCTGGAAGCACCCTTTGGTTAGTCGATTTTAACCTAGGTTGTGTTATTTTGCCGTATTTCAGCTCCTAGCATGTGGAGAAAGCTTGATAACGAGTTTCGAGAAATTTGACAGCCAAAAAGAACCAAAGACAGAAGTGACTGTCAACAAATTGAAAGTCATGGCTGTAAAACATCTCAAAATGGCTGTGACATAACTTTACCAGTTGCCACGATCGTGACTTCCCCAGAAGAAACTAACCGAGACGCAGTGCAGTGTCTTTGAAAGTCACGACAAAGAATTGGACCGTCACTTTTACTCTACTTCGAGTATAAATAGGTTTTTGTGATTTTTGAAAGAGGGCTGGAGTTTTATACTTGAAATCAGAAAGCAGATGAACCCTAGAGAGTTCTTGGAGCGAAATTAGGCAATTTAGTCACCATTAGAGCTAAGGGAACAATCTTAGAAGAGGAGATTGAAGATCACAAGATGATATTTGCCACCAAGAAGTCAACCTACCTCTCCTCTGTGTTTTCTTCTCTCTCTCTCCTTGGAGGAATATCCCTTCTCACTTGGGTATGAACCCTAGTCGTGATTTGTCCAGTGATTGTATGATACTCTGATTTGTAGAACTCAAATTTAATATCTACTTGATGCATGTTTCATTAAATTATTTGAGCCTTGATCAATTTCTGATAATTCTTTCTTTGACCTAGGAGAAAGATATATGATTAGCTTGATAGAGAAAACATCTATTGGAAGCAGGAGATTGATTTTATGAGAGTCACTCGATCCATTAATTTGTATTGGGCATAATCCAATAGAGGTAGGGGTGGGCATTTGGTCGGTTTGATCATTTGAATCAAACCCGAACAAAACTGACACCTAAAGGCCAATGCTTTTCGAGCCGAATTCCAAACGAACTTGATTTCGGTTCAATTTGTTTCCAACCAAAAAAGTCTCGGTTTAGAATCGGTTTGACTATACTCCCAAACCAGATTCGGGCTTAATTGTACACTTTTTATCCCCGTTTCGCTTTGATATTTGTTGCAATTGAACTCCAAAAGGGTGGTTTTATGTGAGGTTTCAGTGTGTTTCAGATCCTAACAGGTGCAACCAACCCAGAGTCGAAAGTTGAAAGGAAAGGAGCAAAGACAAAGAAAAGAGGAAACAGTCGCAATACACAGTTTGCCATGGGAGTTCACGGTCTTACAGGATCGTGAACTGGAGCCATATTCTGTGAACCAAGGAGAGTTCAGAGAGAGTTTTGAGGTTAATGATGCCAAGGCTGTTCACGGTCGCTAAGACCCTAAACAGATGCCACAGACCATGAACCCCATGATGTGAAGTAGTGCGTTTTGGTTCAGACTCTATGTTCACAGAAGCGTTTCGATATTCACAGCCATGAGCTTAGGCCGTGAACTGGGCTCGATCTCAGTTTAAAGAGCCAACTGAAAGGAAGAAGAGAGAGAGAGAGAGACCTAGTGTGAGATACTTCTTCTTCTTCTTCAGATTTTAGAGTGAGAAAGTGACAAACCAAAG
The DNA here is from genome assembly GCA_946122785.1 of Linum tenue. Taxonomy (NCBI): domain Eukaryota; kingdom Viridiplantae; phylum Streptophyta; class Magnoliopsida; order Malpighiales; family Linaceae; genus Linum; species Linum tenue. The sequence goes on along the minus strand of CAMGYJ010000004.1, from coordinate 24,873,916 downwards.
AAGAGGAGAAGCAAGGGTTTCATATCCATGTAAGGATTTGGGAATTCCTCACCCGAAGGAGGATCTCTTCAACACAAGAAGCAAGGCTTTCAACTTCTTGATGGTTTCCTTTCCCTCTCTTGTATTTTCCCTTCTCCTAGCATGGAGTAGTCCCTTCTTTCACTTGGGTGTTTGTAAACCCTAGCTACAATTAAGTGAATGCTTGTAAGAATTGAATGATTTGTGTGTGGTTGTGTTTAATGTGAATGTGGAGGCATTTTTCATGTTATTGTGTATGCTTTGTTGACCTAGCTTATAGAGGAGACGTCCTTAGGCTAAGAGGCTCAAATCCAATCCAACCTGCTAGGTATCCGCGGGTTCATGGATACCCATGGGTTTTTGTGGTAAAAAAATTACAACACCGAGTTCTTATCAAAATAAGAGTCAAACATCAATTTCTCCATATAAATTATCCATATAGAAACACCAGTCTAGAAAATTCAAACAAATAAAAAATTATCCATACAAATTGTTCAACACCAATCTAGAAAATTCAAGCATATCACAATTCTTTGTTAAAATCAAACAATTACACTAAATAAAAGCACACAATTCTTTATTTTTCGTTCATTGCCTTTTTGTTTGTGAGAAATCAGCAAACCAACAAAACATGTTGTGTTCAACTTCAATTATTAATTTATCCCTCCACTTCTTTTATGAAAAAGGGAACAATACCTTGCGGGTAAGAAATAACACATATAGTCAACTTTCTGGGAGAAGCAAGGAAGGATTGGGGGTCGGATCGAGAAGGAGAGGAGTTTTTACGGGAGAGATCAAAGTGGGACTAGGGAGGCGGCAGGTGAGTCGTGAGTGTCGTGGGAGTTAGATTGAGGGAAACTAGAATTAAGGAATGGTTTGGGGAGAGTAAGGCGTCGAAATAAGTGTGGCCGAGTATCCATGGGTTGGGTATACCTAAATCCAAACTCAACCCAACCTAGTAAACAGTGTAACGAGATTAAACTCAAACCCGACCCGAAACCCATCAACACGGGTTTTACCCGCGTGTACCGGGTTCGGTTGGTTAGGATACTCGTGGGTTTGGATTTTGTTGCCATCCCTACTGACGGCTAACTCATCCCGAATATCACAATTAATTCCTGCCTAAAGTCCAAGTATAAACCTTAGTAGGGTGCAATAAAGGGCAAGTATGTTTAAATATCGACTCGGGCCGGTCCGTGTACCCCTACTTCAATTGTTTGAAACATTAAATAGCGAATCGGATTTAGTTGAAAAGATTGCTAATTAAAGTTAAGCAAGGAAAAAGTAAATGGTTTTGAAAGCTCTATGTGAGAAGGATCACTCAGGTGTCGCTTCCCCCTAACTATTAACATGGCACGAGGAATTGAATTAATTGTTACGGGCAAGGCGACCACGAACTGCTAGGAAACGCAACTATGGTCGTAGACCACACTCTCGTTTGCCAAACCAAGGCATACATTATAGGCTACTCCAGTAGCCCTCTTGGTTGAGGCAATCGATGGTTGACTTACTCTCTCACTCAACTCAATGGTTGGTCGGCTTAATCGTGCTTAAACAAATTGATTAATTCAACATAGAGGTTTGCCCTATGTTAACCTAGATAGGTGGCGTAAAAAGCCCAAGGAATCCCAAATCAATTGAGCCTCCCTTGAAAGGGGGGTTTTCCCTCTAATATAGTTTAGAATGACCAATTGGATTGTTAAGCACAAACATGCACAATCAACATGAAAAATACCTCAATCATTGAATTAAACAACACCCATAAACAATCATTCAATTCACACAACAACTACATGGCAAATAGTTAGGGTTTCACAACACCCAAGTGAAAAAGAGTACTACTCCATGCTATAAAGGGGAAGAACACAAGAGGAAGAGGTAGAAACCATCATGGAGATGCCTCCAATCTCCTCTAAGCTTGTGTTGATCTTCTCTTCGGGAGATTCTTCCCAATTCACCACTTGGAGCAAACTCTAACCTTCCTTCTTCATTGGTTCGTCCTTTCTCTCTCTAAATCTGAAGAAGAAGACACTTTCTCACACTTGGGCTCCCCTTGTCTCTTTCCTTCTGCTCCCATTATATACAAGGATCGGGCTCAAATCACGGCCGTGAACTCTTCAACGCGTCCGTGAACTCTTCAACGCGTCCGTGAACACATAGCGTGATGTCGAAACACACCGCTTTGCCATCAGGAGTTCACGGTTTGGCCTCAATCTTCACGGTCTTGTTGACCGTGAACTCGTCTCGGGGTAGTAACTGCAGAATTCTCTCTGCACGCTTCGCGGTTCACAGCTTTGGGCTTCAGTTCACGGCCATAGTGGATCATGAACTCCCAGATAAACCGTGAACTGCCCCTGGATCACCCTCTTTGCCCGGTCTTTGCCTCTTTTCGTTCAACTTTCGACTCCGGGGCTGGTTTCACCCGTTGGATTCTGAAACACACTAAAACGCACAAAACCTAGCGTAAAACCACCCTTTTGGGAGTCCAAATGCTACAAACGCCCAAGGGAAACGGGGATAAAATGTGTGCAATTAGGCCTGAATCACTCCATCACACTTAGACGTTTGCTTGTCCCCAAGCAAACCATTTCACACAAGGTAAAAACTCAACCTATCAAAATGCTTTGGAGATGATACAAAGAGCACAAAGTGGCGAATCTCAAATGGTTGTTGGCAATTAACAAAAGGACTGTTGCAAGCAATAACGACATCCACCACAAACGACATTCGATGCTACTAGAAACGGGAAAATAAAAAGTTCTCACCTTGTTCCTGAATCAATGCAAGTTTCAACAAGATCACTTACCAACCACAACTAACCATGCATAGAGTTCAAGTCCAAAGAACAAACAGATGGCCAACAAAGGTCCTCACCTGGGTATGATATGACATGCAAAGCAAGAATGAACCACACACTCTCTTGACCAGTGGGGTCGGGACCTTTTGGTGCAAAAAATGTGCACAATCATCAACTCTCGACCCTATCATCTCAAATCACTGGCGATTGTCTTGGACATGGGGAAAAGGCTTTTTGGGTGGTGGCAAACACATCATGAGGTCCTACATCTTCACCCTAAAACCGAAGGTTCTATGGTTTTGACTAAGAACCTTCCTCACAAACAACGACCACTAGCATCGGCCAAAAACCTTGCTTCTCCCTTCCAAACTATCACCCATCATGAACTTCCCTAAAGCACTCTTCCTCGGTCCACTCTTGCTATCACACTTTGATTTGGTAGCGAAGGAGTTCTAAGACAATGTGGAGGTTTCAGTGGCTTGTGTGCCAAGAAACCTCACCTAGAGCATACTTTTTGATTCATTGTGGCACTCTCTACTTTATTTACTCAGTTTTATTACCTCTTTTTCGTTTCTCTTTCTTTTTCTTTCTACTTTCCTTTTTCTTTTCTTTTTGAGGGGGATACTAGAGAGTTAAACATTTGTCACACTAATTTTAACGGTCAATGCTCTCTTTTTAAGAACTCACTCCAACACTACTCTTCCTTTCACTTTCAATACTAGCAAGAACTGCACACAATCCTCCTATGTAGAACCTCAATGGAGCTCAAAAGCGAGAGCTCCGGGACACAAGGACGAAAAATGTATAGACACGAAGAAAGGATGGGGGTCATTCTATTAACACAATTAAGCTCACAAGCAAAACACTCCTAACATAAGAACGACCCCCAAAGTCATAAGGCTCAAAGGGGTTGGGTAGTGGATAATTCATTCGGGACAATCAACATTTGGGCGTGGACTAATCATATGCCTCCATCATACTCACTAGTGACAACTGTGATGTTACTTGCCATGGTAAGAGGGATCTAAGCACACAAGAGGAAAACGATCGGCTCAAAGCTCACATGGCTACCTAGTTACCCAACCATCTATTCCAATTCACAAAGCAACATGCATGGAAATTGTAATCAACAAGTAATCGAGTCAAAACATCAATTCATTTTTGCACACATGAGAACTAAACCTTTGCACTATCCTAATGCACCTCTCAATCATCATCATAGGACATACTCGATCACATGCAACAATTCAAGGTCAATGCCTATAACCACAAGATTCTCCTACAAACCGGCCACTTTGATCATGCAAACATTACTTGGAGCCCTCAATATTTTCAAATTTGGGCATAAATGAAGGCTCCAAGCATCAATCACACTCACATAAGCATAAAAGTAGACTACCCCCACACTTAAGCTCGACATTGCCCTCAATGGCGTAAGATAGGGGTAGAATGACGTTACCACTTTGCTTGGTGAGTGAAAGTTGAAATTGTTTCCGGGGCAGGAGATTTGGAGCTTCAAGGAAAAGAAAAGAAAACACAAATAAAAACACAAAACGACTCGCTCAAGGCAAGGTTATTACACAACACAATACGATAGTAGTAGTAGGACAAACTTGCCAACCTTTGTTAGGTTGTCTCCTAACAAGCGCTAAGTTAATGTCACTAGCTTGACGTTGCGGATCTATCATGTCTTGGAACATGATTCTCCCGAGAGTGGATCCGCCACGATCTCGGGGCGAGGTATGTAGCCTCACAGCTTAAGTTCCATCGGATGGTCTTCTTGGCCAAGCATCTTTGACATGCCCTTGTCCTTCACCAACGGGTGGCCTCCTTGATCGGCCAACTTCCTTTTTCCCTTTTCTTTACTCTCCTTGATTGCATTCTCAAACTTAACATGCCATGAGCCCTTCTTCTTCTTACCGGTACTAGTACCCGGCCCTTGTCTTGCTTCACATCACAGGGAACAAACACACTAGTGGGGTTTGCCTTGAGAGGCTCGCCTCCACTCATAGCCTTACCATTTGGTGCCACTTCTCCCACTTTCTCACTCCTAGGCTCAGGATAAATTCCTAGGGTAATTCTCTCCTCACCATCTCTTATAATCAAAGTTCCCTCATTTACATCAATTAATGCCTTGGCGGTGGCAAAGAAAGGACGACTGAGTATGAGTGGCATATCCGAGTCCTCACTTATATCGAGAATCACGAAATCAGCCAGATAGAAAAACTTTCCTACTCGCACCGAGATATCCTCCACAATGCCTCTCGGGCTAATGACCGAACGGTCGGCTAAAGTGATGCTAAGCTTAGTGGTCTTAAGTTCACCTACTTCTAACTTTTTGAAAAGCTTATAGGGCATCACATTAACACTAGCTCCTAGATCCACCAAGTCATTTTCTATATGATGGTTACCAATACCAAGAGGGATAGTAAAGCTACCTGGGTCGGACCACTTGTTGGGAAAGCGGTTGAGGAGGAAAGCCGAACACTCCTCGCCAAGAGTCACATTGGCGAGGCTTTCAAAATTTGGTTTCTTGGTGAGCAATCCTTTGAGCTACTTTGCATATCTCGCCATTTGAGCCATGGCTTTACGGAAAGGGATATTGAGGTGGAGGTTTCGGAGCATTTCCATAAAACCTCCACAATCGTTTTCCAACCTCTCCTTGTACATCCTCGTGGGGAAATGAAGGGGTGGCTTGTACACAACCACCGGAGGTGGTGTCGGGATGACTTCCTTGCCACTTTCTTCTCTCCCCTCGAGGGCTTTTCCTCTCCATCCTTCGAGTTTGAATCTTCCTACTCACTCACTTCTTTAGTGGCAACTCCCGGAGTCACCTTTCCACTTCCTACTTGAATTGCATTCACCCCGACATGATCCTTGGGGTTCGCCACAGTTTGGGAAGGTAGGGCTCCCTTTGGTCTCTCGGTGAGGATCCCGTCAAGATTGCCGATTTGCACCTCCAAATTTTGGAGGCTCGCTTGATGGCTTCGGAGTCTCGCCTCAACTGAGGTAAACTTGGTAGTCGCCACATCCATAAATTGCTCAATCTTCTAGAACTTTTGAGCACTCTTGCTCACAAAGGTGTTCACTAGGTCTTCAAGCTTGGATAGCTTGTCGGGTTATTGTAGCTGTTGAAACCCTTGGCCACCTTGTGCTTGGTATGGTTGTTGAGAGCTTGAGCTTTGGATTTGAGTCCTTTGTTGGATGAAGGTTGGCCGAGGTTGATAATTGCCTGTGGGGCCTTGAAAACCCGGGGGTCTAGGATTAGTCGGTGATGACTAAGAAAAATTGGGGTGGTTCCTCCATCCAGGATTATAGGTATTGCTATACGGGTTATTAGCCCTAGCATTTGCCACGAAGTTGATTGTTCCTCCGGAGTGGTTGCCTCTTTCATTTCTTGGCACTCCGCCATCTCATGGCTAGTGCTCAAACACCAATCATAAGACATCACCAGCCTCTTTCCTTGCTTCTTATTTTCAAGAATTACCTTGATCAACTTGTCAAGCTTCGCTTCAAGTGGAGTTCTTGTTCCCACACTCCTCACTCCTCTATCATTACTTCTTTTCCCGCTCCTCGTCAAACCCCAATCGTACCCCTCGAGGGCCATGTCTTCGAGCAATTCGCTCACTTGCGGTGGAGTCATATTCATCAATTTCCTTGACACAGAGAGTCAATAAGAATTTTGTCTTCTTGGATTAGTCCACCGTAGAAATTTTCAATCTGAAACTGCTCCTCGAACCCATGGTGAGGGCATTGAAGAAAGTAATTGGAGAATCTCTCCCATGCATCCCTCATGGTCTCCTCTTCCTCTTGCTCGAAATGGATGATCTTCTTTCTCTTCTCGGCCGTCTTCGAAGGTGGGTAGTAGCGGTCATGAATTTGTTGAGAAGATCGTCCCATGAGGTGATTGAACGAGGCGGGCGGTTGTTTAGCCACCGGAGTTCCTTCCCCGCAAGTGAATAGGGGAAAAGCCTCAGTTGCAAAGCTACAGCCGACATGCCATTGATTTCCAAGCTCCTCGCGAGCTCCATGAATCTTTGCACATGCTCTCTTGGTGACTCGGTCGAATGACCGTGGAACAAAGCTTTGTTCTGTATCATGGTCACTAGAGCCGACTAATTGATCTCGAAATTGTTGGCCGCCACGGGAAGGTGCAAGATTTGAGATTGAATGTCCGCCGGCCGTGGGGCCATATAATATCCCATTGTCCTCGGGATTTCCTATTCTGTCGCCGCATCATTAAGGTTACGAGTTTGGGCGGCTCCTGCTTCTCTTTGGTTCTCCGTCATTTCTACTCCAATGTCGGGTTCACCTTACACTTCTTTAACTTCTACTCCACTAACAATGGGACCAAATTGTTGTCCCCTTTCTTCACTTCTACTCCTTGCCTCCGCTAGCTCCCTCTCCCGTGCTAGGAGTCGGAGAGTTCGATTTATGTCCTCGTAACGTGGTAGCAAAGGTGTCGGATTGCTCCGGGTAATGCACCTCCCTACACACACTTAGAAAACAATACCAAGTCTACCACAAGGAAAGCACACACACTTTCAAAACTGGAAATTAAAAGCTAGATTAACAGCAAACAACTTTTTCAAGATAACGGACCGTTGTCCCCGGCAACGGCGCCAAAAACTTGACTCGTCCCAAATATCACAATTAATTCCCGCCTAAGGTACAAGTATAAACCTTAGTAGGGTGCAATACAGGGAAAATATGTTTAAATATCGACTCGGGCAGGTCCGTGTACCCTTACTTTAATTGTTTGAACATTATCTAGCGAATAAGATTTGGTTGAAAATATTGCTGATTAAAGTTAAGCAAGGCAAAAGTAAATGCTTTTGAAAGCTCTATGTGAGAAGGATCACTCAGGTGTCGCTTCCCCCTAACTATTACCATGGAACGAGGAATTGAATTAATTGTTACGGGCAAGGCGACCACGAACTGCTAGGAAACGCAACTATGGTCGTAGACCACACTCTCGTTTGCCAAACCAAGGCATACATTATAGGCTACTCCAGTAGCCCTCTTGGTTGAGGCAATCAATGGTTGACTTACTCTCTCACTCAACTAATTGGTTGGTCGCCTTAATCACGCTTAACCAAATTACTTAATTCAACATAGAGGCTTGCCCTACGTTAACCTAGATAGGTGGCTTAAAAAGCCCAAGGAATCCCAACTCAATTGAGCCTCCCTTGAAAGGGGTTTTCCCTCTAATCTAGGTTAGAATGGCCAATTGGATTGCTAAGCACCAACATGCACAATCAACATGAAAAATACCTCAATCATTGAATTAAACAACACCCATAAACAATCATTCAATTCACACAACAACTACATGGCATATAGTTAGGGTTTCACAACACCTAAGTGAAAAAGAGTACTACTCCATGCTAGAAAGGGGAAGAACATAGGAGGAAGAGGTAGAAACCATCATGGAGATGCCTCCAATCTCCTCTTAGCTTGTGTTGATCTTCTCTTGGGGAGATTCTTCCCAATTCACCACTTGGAGCAAACCCTAGGCTTCCTTCTTCCTTGGTTCATCCTTTCTCTCTCTAAAATTCTAAGAAGACGACACTTTCTCACAATTGGGCTCCCCCTCTCTCTTTCTTTCAGTTCACATTATATACCAGTTCACGGCCTCAGTTCACGGCCGTGAACTCTTCAACGTGTCCATGAACACAGGGTGCGATGTCGAAACGCACTGCTTTGCCATTAGGAGTTCATGGTTTGACCTCAATCTTCACGGTCTTGTTGATCGTGAACTCGTCCCGCGGTAGTAACTGCAGAATTCTCTCTGGACGCATTGCGGTTCACGGTTTTGGGTTTCAGAGTTCATCGCCATAGTGGACCGTGAACTCCCATGATAAACCGTGAACTGCCCCTGGATCACCCTCTTTGCTCGGTCTTTGTCTCTTTTCGTCCAACTTTCGACTCTGGGGCTGGTTTCACCTGTTGGATCCTGAAACACACTGAAACGCACAAAACCGAGCGTAAAACCACCCTTTTGGGAGTCCAAATGCTACAAATGCCCAAGGGAAACGGGGATAAAATGTGTGCTATTAGTCCCGAATCAACAGCCTCTCTATGATGGAAGATGTGAAGGGATCTGGCAATATAAACACATAATGGAATTTTTTTTTTATAGTTAAAAAATGAAAAATCATGCAGTCACCACTTTACCCTTCAACAAATTATATTATTATTAATTAGAGCTCAAAATTTTGATTCACTAAGGAGAGAGGAACAAGTTGGGTGGGCTTTCATGTGTAGGTGGGCCAAAACATTGGGTTGTGTGTTAAATTCCAGAATTTTGGTCTGCAATTCGAAATTTTGTTTTGGTCCATTGCGAACCGAATTGCGACTACCAACAAAGTTACACCCGATTTCCGTCCCTTTAAAGAGCTATTTTGGTTTCGGTTCGGTTTAGCATTTGTTCGATTCAGTTTGGATTGATGAAACCGAACCTAATGTCCACCCCTAAATAGAGGTAGTCTAGTTCGAATTGATTGGTAGATTGGCTCAAATGAAGATAGAGTCCCTTTAAGCAGTCTAGTGACTATGGGGAATCATTAAAGGGACTCTATCCTTAGATGAGGATCGAGATTTAAGGCTTGTTATGAACTCTTCGTGTTACGAGCTAAGACTGAAATAAATTAGAGAATAACTAATCCGACTAGTTACTAGGGGGAATCAACACGTGAGTGACCTTTGTCAATCTTATACTTTGTCAAGTTTAATCACACCGTTGTAGTTTTTAGCAGTTTGAAGTAATCATTTCTTAACTTGAATCGGCTAGATAACAAATTGAAGTTGAGTACTGATACAGCTAGAGACCCGCAGTTCGACAATTAGACTTTGTTGCCACTGTACTATAACTCTTTCATTGGTTCACTTATCCTGTGTTAGGAGAAAGGTTGAAGAATATAAAATAATAGTTAAGACCAAATTATCTAGGTAAAGTGATAAAATTAACACTAAGTAGATTTCATTCAAAACTTCTTTCGGCAATTTCCTCTTTTCCCCCTTTCTTGATTGTGGCTCCAGGAAAAAAAAAATAATTTTTGGCGTTAAATTACCACTTCTCTACATACTACATACTACCGTTGTGCTTATAAAAAAATATAAAATAATAGTTTTGAAATTAAAGAGATAATAGTAAGATAGTGTATATACAATTTATTAGTAAAATCTTTCGACTTTTGAAATTATTAGGAAAATATTTTAAAATATAAAGTAGGGCAAATACAGTATATTAGCCAGAACTATTAAGCGGCGGGAAATAATAGCCACAACTATCAAAATACAATATAATAGCCAATCGTTAAGTCTCAGTTAACACTTCCGTTAGATGATGGTGAGTTGGCAGATTCTACGCTGATGTGGCAGTCAACGAAAATGCCACATAAGCCAGTCAACCTTTGTAACTTATTTATTAATTAATTATTAAAAAACAAAAAATCTATATAATTGGGGTAAACAAAAATTGCACCAACCTCCTTTACTTTCTCCTTCTTCTCCTGCTTTTCCCTGAAGAGGGAGATGGAGTGGGTTTCATTTCATCGAACAGGTATTGCAACAATCTGTACCCAAAAGTGGATTCGTACCAGGCCTGCAATTGGTGCCTCCATCGGGACGATTCCAAAGACAAATCCTAGAACTCCTCGAACTCATCCTCCTCGAATTGAAATAGCGCTAGCGATAGTGATGGGAGGAGGGCGAGGGTCTCGAATCGAGCAGGGCAGGTGAAGAGCCAGAGGATCAGTATAGCCAAGGGTAGTGGGCGTACCCTGCAGCGATAATCAATCAACGAACCATCAAGAAGCAGAAGTCCCCAAACTGATCGATGGCGACGACTCCTCAAAGGAGGTTGTGAAACGACTCGATACTTTTAAACAAACCAAAATAGTGTCCAAAATATCAATAAATAAATAAATCCAAATCTTTTCCACAAGAAATTCAAATGAAATGCCCTAAATAGTTTGGCGACCCAAAGTCCACGGTCAACAAGACCATTTGATTCGGGTCCAATTGTACACATTTTTTCCCTCATTTCTTGATAGTTTGACTTTGCATTTCATCGTTCCTCTACATATTTCACGCTAGGTTGTGCTTGTTTTGATACATTTCAGGTCTTAGGACGTGCGGAAGGGTCGAGGACGAGTTCGGGACGATTGGAGGTCAAAAACCTCAGAAACCGAAGAAAAGTCCAAAGTCACAATTGCCTCGTAACAGTGAAGCGCATGCATCCATGAAGCAACCGCAGTTCACGGTCCAACATTGGAGTTCATGGTCTACCGAGATCGTGAACAGGAACCTCAAACCGTGATCAGCGAGGAGTCTAGCGAGGTTCTAAAGGAAACTGACGACCAGGCAGTACACGCTCTCTAAGACCGTGAACTGTAAGCACAAACCGTGAACCCCGAAAGTGAAGCGGTGCGTTTTGGCCCATGACATTGAGTTCACAGACACGTTTAAGTGTTCACGGTCATGAGCTGGGTGCGATCTGGGCGTAAATGAGGAGTTGAAAGGAAGGAAGGGAGAGCTTCATTTTGAGGTTAGGTTTTCATTTTTCTGAATAAAGAGGATTCTAGTGAGAGGATACGGTTTCTTCTAGAGTGAGAAAGTGCAAATCAAAGGAGGAAGAAGGAGCTTTGGGCTTGTTCCTAGCGAAAGGATTGAAGATTTCTTCATCTCAAGGGTGTCTTAAGCTACAAGGAGGAGAGATTGGCATCACTTCATGGTTATTTCTTCCCATTTTGTTGTTTTCTCTTGTCTAGCTATGGAATAGCCTACCTACTCACTTGGGTATTGTGAATCCTAGTCTCTCTATGTGTTAAGATGTAAAAACATGAACCTATTGTGTTGATTGCGTGTTTTATATGATATTTGAGGTATTATTCATGAATGATTGAGTGTGCTAGATTTAACTCAATATTGGGTAAAACTGACCTAGGGGGTGGAAATCCCCTTTTGGTCCAATAGGAAGCTAGACTTCTAAGCCACTTGGGTAACCTCATTTAGGTCGATTTAAGACCAAAATCTCAAGTATCGGAGTAGGACCGTGATTCCACCAGGATTGGTCTCTTCTCCGACCGGATTAAGTTCCGAGGGTTTGGTTTGCAATTCTTAGTCGGCTAGTCGAGAGGGTTAGGTTTCCTAGCCTATCGTTGTCAACCTTAGCCAAAAGGTTAAGTGAGTAAGCTTTCTAACTTGTTGCAAAAATTCTCAATTAGCTAACTAGGAGAGGTAGGGATCTCCTTGGTTGATTGGTGAAGAGAGCTAGGTTCCCTAGCGATGAATCACAATCCTTGACCTAACGGTTAAGAGTGCTAGTTCCCCTAATTTATAGTTGTTGATTTTCCTTCATTGATCGACGAAGGTAATTTGTTCCTAGCTAGTTGCGCCCACCTTGCGGTGTATGAACACTTCCTTCACACTAGAGCTTTGTTTGTCGCTTCTTAGCATGAGACTAGGGGGAGCAATACCTAGGTGAAGTCCCCTCAAGTAGAATTATCCTCCATTTTACTTTCCTTGCTTGTTTAGTTTGTAGTTTTCTTAGTTTTAAATCCAAAACCGTTTTGCTAGGTAACAACTTAAGCGATTGAAGTAGGGGTACATGGACCGGCCCGAGTTTGACAATTAAATACTTGCCCTATACTACACCCGACTAGAGTTTAAAAAGTTGGACTCTAGTCGTGATTAATTTGCGGTGTAGTTTCGTGCGAGTCAAGTTTTTGGCGCCGTTGTTGGGGACCTTATGGTCTGTTATCCAGAAAAGGTCGCTTAGTATTACACTAGCATCTTCTATCTTGCCTTTAAGTTTGTGTTTTGTGTTTCGTCTGTGTTTTGTTTACCACTCTTCGTCTTGAAGGGTGTTTTGTGTGTGTTTGATTTTCCTTTTTAGAGTTTTGTGTTTGTAGGTATTGGATCATGGATCCTTATTATTTCACCCACGTGTGGGGGTATCCACCACCACCCGAGAGTGGTTACAAAATGGGGTAAGTCAAGAATCCGGATTCTACTACCAACCCCCCTTCCAAGAAGAGTAACCATGCTCATGGGAATACCAAGAAGATTCCCCATATCAAGAAGGTTTCCCTCCACAACTCGAGGTTAAATCCAAGTTGGAGTTGGCCATGGAGGCTTTCATGGGACAAACCTCAATACCATGTGCCACTCCACAACTGGAGCCAAAGAGCAAATTAGAGCTCATGGTGGAGCGATTCATCCGAGACACTGATGAAGCGTGCTCTAGCAAGAACCTCTCAATTGCCAACCATTTCAACTCAACCTTTCTTCAAGAATCGGAGCAGCTCCTTCGACGCACGGAGAGGCTAGGAGGGCTTGTTGAGCAAGCATGTGAACAACTTGCTCACAATCGTCTCCTACCATTGGAAGAAAGAGAGGAAGTCGAAGAGGCGAGCCATGAGAATATTGGAAGAACGAGCTCCGACATGGATTTCCAACCCCTCCCTCCTCCCGGTTGACATTAGAAGAAAAGGTGGCACGAGCTTGTGCAAGCTATCACCTTTTATCATTGGAGGAGAAAGAGGATGTTGAAGGAGCGATCAACGACAACCGTGTGGAGCAAGACGAATTCACGCCGGAGAGCTCCCGTGGTGAGGATGAACAAGAAGGTTGTATTGATGACTCTCACTTTCCCTTCCCGAGAGCAACTTTGAAGACCAAGTCACGAGTGTGGAGGAGCAAGAGAATCCTTTCTATGATCTTGCATGGCATCTTGCCCTCCAAACCGTGCTTGACGACATGAATGGGAAGGAGAAGGAGGAGGTTGAAGAGGGGAAGTGAGCACGGAAGAGGAGGAATATCTTGATTGTTCCCATGTGAAGGAACAAAGTAAAGAAGAAGGAAGGGAGGTTGAAGATGAAGTAGAAGAAGTAAGTGGTGCCCAGGATGAGGAAAAGGTCAAGGTGGATGAAGCATCCACAAGTTACAAGAGCTACCAATGCTTTCCACCGGACCTTGATGCGCTATTTGAGAAGGACCCATTTGCGGCTCTTTGCCAAGCCAAGGCCAAGCCATCGGCGATCCCTCTTGGTGGATGCGATGAAAGTCGATCGAGGTGAAGAAAGAAATTAGCAGAGGTCTCGTGGGTGGAACCTCAAGAAAAATCAAGTTCATGAGCACTCAATCATGGATTCGTCCAAAGCTCGTGACTTGAGACACCACATCGCCGACGAGAACCTCAACTTCAAGGAGGTTCTTGGGTGGACCGAAACTTGAAGAGCAACCGTCCGGCTCACGACGTTAAAGAAGCGCTTGGTGGGAGGCAACCCAACCATCAACGGTGTGTTTTTATTTTGCTTCAATAAGTCGACCTTTTGTTTTTCCACCTCTTTGCTCTTCCGGATCTCACCCGGCCTCCGCTCCCAAACACCAGCATTCACCACTACCCAGTAACATCGTTCTACTTCCCTATTTTACCCCATTGAGGGCAATGTCGAGCTTAAGTGTGGGGGGTAGTCCATTATGTATGTGTGTGTGAATGTTTGGTGTGATTTTGAATGCTTGGAGCCTAGTTGTATGCCCAAATTTTTAAAATTTGAGGGCTCCAAGCACAACAACTTCTACATTTGCGTGATCATAGTGGCACCTTATGGTGATTTGTTTTGAATCTCATGGTTATTAGCATTGTCTATGGATGATTTGCTTGGGATTATGTGCAACCTATGATGATGATTGAGACATATATTAGGTTTGTGCATAGGTTCATTTCTCATGTGTTTGTGAACCGATTAATGTTTTGAATCGATTACTTGCTTTTCAGAGTTGCCTATGCATCGGGTTTAGGGAGTTAGAACGAAAGATTGAGCACCTAGGTAGCCATGTGAGACTTGTGTCGTTCGTTTCTTTCTTGTGCGATAGATCCCCCTTTACATGATGTGTAGTATTCACGTTGTTGCTAGCGAGGAAGATGGAGGCATATATTTAGTCCACGGCCCAAATGTTGACCGACCCGATCATATCATCCCTTAGTCAACCCCTTTGAGCCGTGTGTCTAAGGTTTGGTCTCGTGTTAGGTAGCTCATGCTACTTGAGCTTGATTGATTTAGTTAGAGCAACCTTACTTTCTTTGTGTCTACACCGTATTGAGTCACCCTTGTGTTTGGAAGCTCCATTCATATCATTTAAGCTTAAACAAGGTTCCACATGAGTGATTTATGTATGGTTTTGTTAAGAAGTGAAGTGAGTGTGAAGGTAGTTTTTCAAGTTGAGCATTGTTTCTTAAGTTAAAAAAAACGCGACATGTTTATAGCTCTCTCTAGCCCCCAAGAAAAGAGAAAAAAAGAAGAAAAAAAAAGAGAGATCAATAAGAAGGCAAAGAAGAAAAGAGCGTGACCACAAAAAATATAATAAATGTTGAACCTGCTCTTAGAAGTGTTGCTTAGAAGGCAAGCTTTAGGAACACTTGCATGTTGTTTGCCTACCACACTCTTATGCTTGAAATTGACTAGCAAATGTAAAAAGAAAGTATGTGTGCCATGGTTTGGTGATTGGTTGTAGTTTGGAATTGAGGGTAGTGCGGTTTTTAGCCGATGCTAGTGGTCATTGAGTGTAGGAGAGGGTTCTAATCAAATCCTTAGAACTTTTTGTGGTTTTAGGATGGAAGTGTGGAACCTTATGCTATTTTGCCACCACCCAAAAAGCCTTTTCCCCATGTCCTAGACCCTAGCTAGTCATTTGAACCCGTTTCTAAGACCTCCGGACAAGCTAGCAACGACACCCATCTTGTGAGCTCTACCATTTAGAGGCTACCATCATGGTAAACGGACGTTAGGATTGAGAGTAGGGATGGCAACAAAACCCGAACCCACGGGTACCCACCCGACCCAACCCGGTCAATGCGGGTAAAATCCGTGTTGACGGGTTTTGGGCCGGGTTGGGGTTTAAACCCATTCACTATTCATCGGATTGGGTTGGGTTTGGGTTTAGGTAAACCCGGCCCATGGGTACCCGCCCACACCCATATAATTAATTTTTCGGTATATTTAATATTCTAAACAGCTAATCTTATTTATGTTTGTGGCGACATGTCTAATTTTTTCTTTCTAAGTGTGTAGAATGAAGTTGATGTTATCGAGTGGAGAGTGAAGAAACTTAATTGAAAGGAAGAAGTTTTCAATTAATCATGTTATTTATGGATAATTTGTAATTTGCTTCAATTTTCTTGAGTTTTCTATATTGGCGTTGAACAATTTGTATAGCTAATTTGTGATATGCTTGAATTTTCTAGAATGGTGTTTTATATATGGATAATTTGTATTGAGAGATTGATATTTGACTTTAATTTTGATAAGAACTTGTTATTGTAAATTTTTTACGACAAAACCCGTGGGTACCAATGAACCCGCGGATACCCAGCAGGTTGGGTTGGGTTTGAGTTTTTCAAACCCAATGGGTTTTACCTCGGGTTTTTTTCACGGATAAACCCATGGGTTTGGGTTTGGCAAAACCCAACCAACCCGACCCATTGCCATCCCTAATTGAGAGCGAATGTGCAATCTTTTGCATCAAATGGTCCTGACCCCACTGGCTAAGAGTGAGTGATTCATTCATCATGTTTTGTTCATTACTTCTACCCCGGTGAGGACTTAGGTTGCTCGATCATTCGTTCCTATGATTGGTGAGTCGTCGAGGCATGTTGTGTGTGGGTTCGTGAATAACTTTGATTGGTGAGTCGTCGAGGCATGTTGTGTGTGGGCTCGTGAGTAACTGTGATTGGTGAGTCGTCGAGGGATGTTGTGTGTGGGTTCATGAATAATGTGAGAACTCTTCTTTTGCACAATATTAATACAGTTGAATGTCATTTGTGTTGGTTGTCATGGTTACTTTGTTTTTGTCGATAGGTCGGTGTCAAATAACCATTGTGATTCATTCGTTTGTACCCTATGAAATGCCTCAAAAAATTTGTTGAAAAAGAGAAGTTGCAAGCTTACCTTGTTTTGTACTTGGTTTGCTTGGGGACAAGCAAACGTTCAAGTGTGGGGAGTGATTCGGGTCCAATTGTACACATTTTGCCCCTCATTTCTTGATAGTTTGACTTTGAATTTCATCGTTCCTCAACATATTTCACGCTAGGTTGTTCTTGTTTTGATACATTTCAGGTCCTAGCACGTGTCGAAGGGTCGAGGACGAGTTTGGGAAGATTGGAGGTCAAAAAGCGCAAAAACCGAAGAAAAGTCCAAAGTCACAATCCCCCTGTAACAGTGAAGTGCTGGCGTCCATGAAGCAGTCGCAGTTCATGGTCCAATATTGGAGTTCACGGTCTCCCGAGACCATGAACTGAAACCTCAAATCGTGAACAATGAGGCGTCCAGCGAGGTTCCAGAGGTTACTGACGACCAGGCAGTTCATGGTCTCTAAGACCATGAACTGTAAGCACAAACCATGAACCCCGAAAGTGAAGCGGTGCGTTTTGGCCCACGACACTGAATTCACATACGCGTTTAGGTGTTCACGGCCGTGAACTGGAAGGCCGTGAACTGGGCACGATCTGGGCTTAAATGAGGAGCTGAAAGGAAGGAAGGGAGAGCTTCATTTTGAGGTTAGGTTTTCATTTTTCAGAAGAAAGAGGATTCTAGTGAGAGGTTAGGGTTTCTTCCAGAGTGAGAAATTTCAAATCAAAGGAGGAAGAAGGAGCTTTGGGCTTGTTCCCAGCTAGAGGATTGAAGATTTCTTCATCTCAAGGGTGTCTCAAGCAACAAGGAGGAGAGATTGGCATCACTTCATGGTTCTTTCTTCCCCTTTTGTTGTTTCTCTTCTCTAGCTATGCAATAGCCTACCTACTCACTTGGGTATTGTGAATCCTAGTCTCTCTATGTGTTAGGATGTAGGAACATGAACCTATTGTGTTGATTGAGTGTTTTATATGATATATGAGGTATTATTCATGAATGATTGATTTTGCTAGCTTTAACTCAATATTGGGTAAAATTGACCTAGAGGGTGGAAATCCCCTTTTGGTCCAATAGGAAGCTAGACTTCTTAGCCACTTGGGTAACCTCCTTTAGGTCGATTTAAGACCAAAATCTCAAGTATCGGAGTAGGACCGTGATTCCACCAGGATTGGTCTCTTCGCTGACCGGATTAAGTTCCGAGGGTTTGGTTTGCAATCCTTAGCCGACTAGTCGAGAGGGTTAGGTTTCCTAGCCTATCGTTGTCACCCTTAGTCGAAAGGTTATCAGTGAAGAGGGCTAGGTTTCCTAGTTATGAATCAGAGTCCTTGACCTAACGGTTAAGAGAGCTAGTTCCCCTAACTTATAGTTGTTGATTTTCCTTCATTTGTCGACTAAGGTAGTTTGTTCCTAGCTAGTTGCTCCCATCTGGCGGTGTATGAACACTTCCTTCACACTAGAGCTTTGTTTGTCGCTTCTTAGAATTCTCCTCCATTTACTTTCCTTGCTTGTTTAGTTTGTAGTTTTCTTAATTTTAAACTCAAAACTGTTTTGCTTGATAACAACTTAAGCGATTGTAGTGGTACATGGACCGGCTCGGGTTTGACAATTAAATACTTGTCCTATACTGCACCCTGCTAGAGTTTAAACACTTGGGCCCTAGTCAAGATGAATTCGCGGTGTAGTTTCGTGCGAGTCACACATATTTTGTAAGAAATCAAAATATTAATCACTTGTTTGTTATGGTTAATAATTTGTTCACTTTTTTTAATTATATAATATTAAAATTTGAAATATTGACCGTTTCACAAATATTTTAGTCACGCAACGCAAATAACCATTCCGGCCGTCTGCTGCGGCCGCCGCCCTTTCCCTCCTTCAATCCATCTATAGACCACAATTGTCCTTAACCCAATCCAGACTTGGTGGAGCTCGATATCCACTGGAAAATGAGAAGCTGCTCCTTGCTCCCTAGTGCCTCGGTGTAACTGAACTCTAATCAGCTGCGGGAAACTAGCTCCGAGAATTGTTATTCCGTCTCCTCATTTCCCCGGTGCATTTTCTTTAGTGGTAGGTATGTTCTGCGTTTCCGGTTTCTCTCTTGTGAAACTCCATGATTCTGATTGGACATATTGACTACGTTTGAGCAGCTTCTCGAGCTTCCTCTGCGTCACTTCGGTCCCGTTCGTTCGTTCGTTCTTGTTTGTTTGCTTTCATTTTGAAGTTTGGAGGACAAATAAATTAGTGGATTAGGTTAATAATAATCATGCACGGGTTACTCGCTGTTTTCCCTCACCAGAGTTGTTTACAACCTTCCATTTTCAATCCTCGGCCAGTCTCCAGTGTTCCCCTGATCAAATTGGGAACTGGGTTTCTTAGTCTGAAACTCCAACTGGGTGTCCAAGGTGTGAAATGCGTGAATCCGGGTACTGATAATGCATTTGGTACTGGTAGCGGTGTTGTTGATGAGGCCGGTGATGGAGATGCAGAGGACTGGCAATTGGAGTTCCTTGGAGAGACTGGTCCTTTGGGTCATGAAGTATCCACCATTAGGAAGGCAAACAAAGGATCGATGTTGCTAGAGGGTACAGATGGGATGGATTGGTGTTTGAGGGCGAGGAAGGTTGCCCTCAAATCAATTGAGACAAGGGGATTGAGTGAGAAGATGAGAGATTTGGTTAGTGTGAGGAAAAAGAAGAAGAAGAAGAAGAGCAAGAAAAAAATGGTGAGTCAAAGCAAGAAGATAAATGAGGAATTGGAAGAGGATCTGGACTTGGATGACATAGAAAGCATTCTTGATGATGATACTTCTGATCTTCGAAGAAAGGTTAGTATGATGGCAGGTGGCATGTTTGAAGATAAGAAAGAGAAGTCAATGGAAGAGTTTGTGAATAGGCTGTCTCAGTTTTCTGGGCCTTCTGATCGGAAGAAAGAGGTCAATCTGAATAGAGCAATTGTAGAAGCTCAAACTGCAGATGACGTCTTGGAAGTTACTGCAGAGATGATCATGGCTGTTGGGAAAGGCTTGACCCCTTCACCACTGTCCCCTTTGAATATTTCCACTGCCCTTCACAGAATTGCTAAGAACATGGAAAATGTCTCGATGATCAAAACACATAGGCTTGCCTTTGCAAGGCAAAGAGAGATGTCAATGCTGGTTGGTATTGCCATGACTGCATTGCCCGAATGCTCTGCTCAAGGCATCTCAAACATTTCGTGGGCATTATCCAAGATAGGAGGAGAGCTTCTTTACTTGTCAGAAATGGATAGAGTTGCAGAAGTCGCCTTGACCAAGGTTAATGAGTTCAACTCTCAGAATGTTGCCAATGTTGCTGGTGCGTTTGCGTCGATGCAGCACGCTGCTCCTGATCTCTTTTCAGCATTATCAAAAAGGGCATGTGACATTGCAAGCACTTTCAGGGAGCAGGAGCTTGCCCAGGTATTGTGGGCATATGCTGCATTGTATGAACCTGCTGATCCTTTTCTCGACTCTTTGGACATGGTCTTCAAGGAGACAAACCAGTTTGAGTGGTGCCCAAATTTGGGTTTGTTGGTATCGAATGAAGAGAGCAGCAATAAGAATCCCGAAATGGAGGGAGTTCCAGTGCTGAGATTCAATAGGGACCAGCTAGGAAATATTGCATGGTCGTATGCTGTTCTTGGGCAGTTAGACCGCACTTTTTTTTCTAATGTGTGGAGAACAATGATTCATTTTGAGGACCAAAGAATTTCGGAACAATACAGAGAAGATATCATGTTTGCTTCTCAGGTTCATCTTGCAAATCAATGCCTGAAGCTTGAATATCCCCAACTTCGAATGTCACTTGGACATGAGCTCGAGGAGAGAATTACTCGTGCTGGAAGAACTAAGAGGTTTAACCAGAAGACGACTTCATCTTTTCAGAAGGAAGTTGCTCGCCTCCTCGTCAGCACTGGCCTTGATTGGATCAAAGAATACATTGTGGATGGGTACACTTTGGACGCTGTTGTTCTGGATAGGAAACTTGCTTTGGAGATTGATGGACCAACTCATTTTTCCAGGAATACTGGTAGGTACTTCAGTTTTAACATGCTTCTTCTGATGTAATTACTGAATGATTCTAACACACATAATCATGTTTGCTTTCTGTTTTTCTGCCCCTCTATCAGGAACGCCTTTGGGCCATACCATGCTGAAGCGGCGATACATTGCTGCAGCTGGCTGGAATCTGGTTTCATTATCTCATCAAGAGGTGAGTTTCTAGTTTCCATATTTAAGCCAAACCATGAAGTTAGATTATAGTTCTGCATAAGGTGAAGGGATACACGAACCGCAGAATGCTATGCTATTATGGTTTCCCAGCCTGTTTCTCAGAACGCATGACTGGCCTAGTATTGTTTGTTATCTGGCAGCTTAGTTTAATTGTATGCCAAGTTAGGACCAGACTATTCATTGAGGACCTACTAGGAAGCAATTCTGTTTGTTCAGGTTTAGACTTCTCTTTTACCCGTTCTGTGTATTGACGCTTCTGATTTTGCTGGGATGTGGTTCTGTTGTAGTGGGAGGACCTTCAAGGCGGCTTTGAGCAGCTGGATTATCTCAGGAAAATTCTGGACAGCCACCTAGGGGAGGGCACTTCAAGTTGTCCATGAACCTTTCTGGAAGAGAAACGAGAAAGGAACTGAAAGGGAGGGGCAGCTGGGTTTGTGAATTACATCTGCAGCTTGATGTATGAAAAAACATAATCACTGTAAGCTAATTTTGGAAAACATGATAAGAGTCTTGGTTGAAGTAAATGCACACTTCGGCCTTGTTCCTCGGTCATTAACAATGGTAGAGTGGTGGAATGCAAATTACAGGGATATTACATCAACCAAAATTGAAAACCTCAACAGCTGTAACTGTCGGTCCTCAAAGTTGTTGACACTGGAGCAAATGACGACTTACACTGATACTGCTGAAAGAAATTCATTAACCCACGACCCGTCTAGACATCAAAGCTCATGAAACAAGTTCCATCAGCTAATCTTTTGTTAGCTTTGTTAACTAAAGATGATACAACATGGGAATTGCAGACGACCTTCTTGGCAGGATTTTCAGACTTTGATGGATTCAAACTTCTTTCTTACCGCATCCCAAAAGGCTGGTATGGCAATGTCGTCCGGCACTTGCTTAAATGATGGAAGGTAATTTACATCCACAATGACATGGTCATTGCTGTCTTCCTGAACCTGGAGGTGCACAAGTTCAAAATTTATTCACAGAGATAGATGAATACGAATAAAAACCAAGCACAGTTTAGTCGATGGTGATTAGTGGGAGCTACAGAGATGCTTTACCCAAGTTGACACAGTTTGTATTGGCAAGAAATGACCCTAACTCGATAAAGGGTGAATAATATCAGAGGAGGCAATAGAGATGGAGGATATAAAATGTTTACTTACAACAACATCAAAGCCAAAGACAGTAAGGTGAAGCTTTCTGGTTAACCAATGTGCAGCATCTGTGACTAAATCAATATCAAAGTGGTCCAAAGTGGCCCTGGAGGACTCCCCACCTTGTAAGCTGTCTGTGCTAGTCGGTAATGATTTCAAGCTGGAGAAGGAAACAACTTACGGTGTAAGATTTGTGATTGCAATGATCATTGATGGATAAGGAATCAACAGGGACAAGAAGTTTCAGCTACCTGTTAGAGATTAAAGGTGAACTCCCATTTTCAATTGCCATTTTCGTCAATATATCAGCATTTGGTACAGACCTCTTAACGGCATAGAAAACTTTCTTGCCAATGACATAAATCTTGAACAACGTTGATGAATGGTTTACGTATTCCTGCGGTGCCAATTATTACCTGTTGTAAATATAAAGAGGAAAACCGGACTTCTATAACCCAGAACAAAGTCGCTTTTAATATAGGGAAGGGAACCCATAGATGGTCGCTAAACCAATCATTTATAACTTGCTAAAATGGCAAGCACTATGATACAGTTAATCAATAGCACACTCAAGTGATAAAAATCCAAGATTATCACATTATAAACTACAGTTAGTAGGTCACTTTACGAACAAGAGTCGAATATAATTATTAGATAATAATAAATTAATAGCGTAAGTAGTGCATTAGGGACCTGGTGGAATACTGCAAGGTGCACCGTAAGTACCATGCACCTTTCCTTTCTCCCGAGACTTTTCAAATCTACCTACGTCGCACGGCTGGCGATTACCCAAGTTCCAGCTTTCAACGTAGTTTTAACCTTGTCCCTTCTCCAGCTGAAATCAAATTTGTACTCCAAGATTTTACTTGGTCAATCAAGTGGCGATTGGCCAAGTTGAATTCTATCCTATCCGCCTAGTCTACTCCCATCGTCGCTCTTCCTGTCTTCCCATTGGCCTCTGACTCTGAGATTTTCCTTTGTCAATCGAATGGCGATTGGCCAAGTTGAATTCTAACCGCTCCCATCGCCACTCTTCCTTCCTGACTTCCAATTGGCGGCCGAGTCAACTGTATCGTTTCCCTATCAACTCTTCACTAGAGTCTTCAGCTAATTAACCAGTTGTCGCATCGTAGCTTCGTCGATGAAGATTCAAATCCCTGGCAAGAGAAGGGGATCTTAGATTCCTCTAAACTGTTATGAGGACAAAGTGTGTACTCTCAATTCTTATATGTTGTAGTGTTGGTTAAGTTGTTGAATTTATGACATAGCTGAAGGGGAACTCTAATTACAGTGCAGTTGGAAAAAGGCATTTTTTAGTGTGAGTGCTGAAATTGGACAAATGAATGGCAGCTGTAAGTTGAAGATATGCACGCAGAAGTCTACAAATAAGTATTTTGTTCATCCACAATCACAGAGATTCTCCTTTCTCCTCCAATGACGCGATATGGATATTCGTGGATAAGTCATCGCCATTAGACGCCAAAAAGTTGATTTCATTGTGCTAGAATTCCTTGCAAGTTTTAAAATGTGAGTTTCATATTCATATTCATACAAGTCCATCAAAACAACTGTTGTAATATTAGCTTCACTGTTTCAGATTCATGTTATCTGTATGTTATGTGTTGTTTCATTAAACTATCCACAATAATTGAGTTGTATTAGTTTCAGATTCTGCTTCGCTATGGTTGTTATAATATAAAAAGTCGAAGAAAAGCTTCAAAAGCTAGCATTTCACTTTGGATCACTGGAAAACCCCAACTCCAACGGTTTATTAAATGAATGGCAAGAAAAAAGAAAGATATAAGAATTCCACTCCTATTGGTTCTGGATTCTATTCCTGGCCGGGTGGGATCAAATATTACTCACTCGATCTACTTCTAAGGTCCATCATTTTCCTATCCACCAATACATATTATTAAGTTGTAATGCCGAGTACTCCATTCAGAAGGAAGGAATGTTCTTCGATTATTAAAAAACTTCTAACAATATGAAAATCTTCACACGGATTTCAGGTACGTACTAACATATTTTAGAGATGATTAACACTTAATACGTTTGATTTAAAACATATGGTACCCGCCGTAGAGCGCGGGGCCATTACACTAGTTAAATTTAAACTGCTTAAGTCTTGTGACTAAGAAGTCTCAATCAGAGTTTAGAACCAAAAAATATTTACATAACAAAAGCAGCTAGAATGTCCATACTTGCCTGAGCAACTGCTGGTAGAGGAACACTTAGGTTCTTAAAATCTTCAGATTTAAAGACAATCGCCTGGAAATGGAAATTATATTGATAAGAATGATTCTGTTAAATTGGAGAAATGGAGCCACCAACATCCTAGAGCAGTCATTGTTTCAACCAAAATAAACTTGGATAATGAACAACACGTTGGGATCTCTGGTGCCTTTACCAGAATAAGATATAACCTTATAAGCGATGAAGACATCTTCAAAAAAGATGATAAGCATGCAATCCAGACCATGAGTATCGTAAGATCCAGGAAAATATAAAAAGGAAATTATAGTTATCTAATTTCCATACGGTAAATTAGATAACAATCACAACTTCTAGTCGAAGATACTTAACCAACATTGTATAAACCAGCAATAAAAATACGAGGAGACAACTCTCTGCTGCAACAGAAGTCCGGCAGCAACAAAATCAACTCTTACCATGCTATGAGCATCAGCAACACCACAAGCAACTTGGGGTTTCACTATACTTGGGAAGGATAGTTTCGCAGCAGATAGCCTTTGATCCATCTCAGGGTCATTGAAGTCATCAACCTGTACATTTGAACTCAATTCATACTAACCTCAGAACTTCTCTCCATTATTGATTTACAAGATATCAGTTTCCATTTTACTGCATCAAATAGATACCATTTTCAATCAAAACACCTTTAGGAAATTGGGCCCTCTGATGGTGCAGCAGCGTCCTTTGTGAAGATCCTCCAACCCATTCAGAATTTGTTGTATTTTCAGTCGATCCACAACAGGATATATTTTATCAAGTGGATCAATTACACAGCATTCAGCATGCTGCTCCATATATCTGAAATGATGAACGACTTTCAGAGAGTAGTCAGTATCAGAGCATTGATATTGATCACCAAATGTTTTCAAAACAGAAGCAGAACAAAGAGTATAAATCGATGCCAGTTCAAAGTCAGAAGGAATTTGCATGATGGCCAATAAGGTAACAGCCAACCAAAGACTGTGAAGCCATATCATGATTCCGATGGAGAAGCCATTTAGGAAAACTACAAGGCATCACATTTGAACTACTCAAATTAGCCTCACAGTCTATTAAGTTACCTTTTTAATTCTTGCACTCCTTTTGTGTAAGTGATAGCATTTGATGATTCTGTGGAGTCACGTAAGTCAACGGAGATGATTTCATCTGTTGCTTTATGCAAAATTATGTCAACATCATCTAATTGAGGTAGCAGGGGTCTCTCAAAAGACAAGCGCTGAAACAGCAATCCGTTTGGGGGTCGTTTGGATAAGAGATTGTATAGAGAGATTTGTGAGAGATTTTAAAACAATCCCTCATTATGCAAGATTTTAAAACAATTCTGCATTTGGAAAATATGAGAGTTTTTGCAATTAGGAATTTTAAAAACTCTCAAATGTAGGTTTTAGAAATAGCTGATGGTGATCAGCTATTTTTAAATCCCTCATTCTTGTTTTATTTTTTCCAACACTTACCCTCCCCCGAACTCGCCACCAGCTCCTGCACCCAATTGCCGGCATAGCTTCTCCGGACAGATCCACTCCTTCCAGCCGATGTTTTGGGCTTGTTCTCCACCGAAAGCAAGTTTCCAGCGTTGTCTCCCCTTCCCGATCCTGCTAGTCGGTCTAAATCCACCAATGGCGAGCGAGGATAACAAAAAAAATGGCGACATATCCATACAGAGCCAGGCTCTCCCGTCACCAAACTCGGAGACAATCTCCTTCTTAAAATACTGGTTCGCCTCCCGAAACCGTAATCTTCCTCCCGCTGCAATACGTCTGCAAGCGGTGGAGTTCATTTCCAACAGAGCTCCTTGATGTTGCTTCAATCGCCGCTTTGTAGCTCACCATCGAAGCATGAACGACGATGGCAACTCCTTTAGGGACTTGCTTTTGTGCGGATTTGAGGCGCCTTACAATATTAATCCGGCCGAATTGCACAAATCGTTCTTGTTCTGCAATTTCATGAATCAATGGAAAAGGTCGATTGATTTGTTGGTCGATTTAAATCTGTCCCCTGCGTTGGCAAACCAGCATCAAAGCCCAAAAAGACCCAGTGACGACTTCATCTTCCAGCGGAGGTCTCATCCTCGTTTTCCGACGCCGAATCTGTCCCACTGCAACAACAAGAGAGGGTTTGGGTTCAAGCAAATCGACTAACCCATTTTGATTTGGGTTTATAGGGATTCAATTTCTGTGTTTGAGAGTTTCAATTTTTGGCTATTGGGGTTCTGGTTCGTGCTAGCTGTTGGGGTTATGCCTCAACCTCCATCGTCGAAACCCGAGTTCTGGATTTGGGTGCTTCTTCCGTCATCGTGGGTATGTCGAGGTCATTTTTGGGTGATGTCGACGTCGATTAGGAAGAAAGGAAGATGAAGGAGGACAAAATTGTATTTGTATAATTTTCGTTAAAAACCTAGGTTTGTAAACAAACAAGTGATTTATTAAAATCTCTCATATTAAAAACCTGGGTTTTTAAACTAAAGGATTGTGGGTAAAATCCCAGGCTTTAGAAAACCTTCATCCAAACGACCCCTTGGAGTTACACCATCAGGGAAGGTGCCTCTCTACAATGATATGTAAGAGAAATGAATAAGCAACACAAACCGATACAAGCAGAACAAAAGCTATAACTTAACAAAACTAGGTCAGCTTCACTATCTTGACATAGAAGCTAAACACTAAACAGAGAACCCCCCATTATGTAGCTATATAACAGCATGAAAATAAGTGCATTCAAATATGTTTATTTAACATGGGAACAGTACAATATGAACCAACTTTTTTTTGGGCAAGTATGAACCAACTTTCAATTACAAAGATCCTAGGTTTCTATTGAACACCTCCATCACCACAAACCATAAGTTCCCTCCGTAACTTTCTATTTGTCATTTCTTCATTACTTTCTATATGCAAAGATAGTGATCGATTTTCTTAGCAAAAATCTACCCTTGTGTTCATGATATGCCCACCTCGGACTGGCTCACCTTAGCAAAATCTTGTTGACGAGAATGCTTCATGAGATACCCAACCTTCACAGTTGTGATGCTAAGTTCCTTCAAATGTCATCCGCGATGGATGAATTGTCGTCAGCCAAGAACAGTCAAAACTATGGTTGCAGTAAACAAATGAACTCAATTACCTCATCAACTGATCTATCCATGAGTTCATCCTCGTGATCTTTCTCCTTGCCACCTCTATCGACTCTTTCTGGGTTGTACGGAGATGCCATACCCTGATAGCAATACAGTCCCAAACTATAAGAAGTTGGCAGAATAGAAGAACAAGACATGCAAGACAAAGGCAGACACCTCGCTCACAAGGATTGGGAAGAAAACTAGAGTTGCAGCGATATGTATGGCGAAGAGCACAACTTTAGCTTTCAACTTTGAAAAGATTTCCATTCATTCCCTTCCCTTCCCTTGATTGTAGGAAGCTCTTTATGAGAAATATAGCGAAAGCGATGAAACAAACACGAGTTTAACGTGGTATCCCCGAAGAGTTCGGGACTAATCCACGGGAGGATGGAAATCCTCCAGCTACTGATGTTATTTCTTCTTAATCAAACTCGGCATTGGCCGAGTATGTTGAGTACATATACCCTGTCTACAAGTGCCTAGGGTTACATCAGGAACACTCTCCTCCATTGATACGTAAGTCATACAAGGAGAGATCACAGCCGAAGCTGTCTGTGGAATATGCCTAGCGGGTTCTGGAGGCCCATCATCATGTGCAGGACGTTGCTGGGCTGGCCTGTTCAACACTCCCCCGCAAGCTGGAGCGTGAAGGTCACGAACGTGCAGCTTGGAGAGAAGAAAACGAAACCGATCCGCACCCAGGCCCTTGGTGAAAATGTCCGCCAATTGCATCTGGGAGCTGACTTTGAGAGGCAGTATATCACCAGATGGCACCCTTTCTCGAACAAAATAGCAATCCATCTCCACATGCTTCGTGCGCTCATGAAAGACTGGGTTAGCTGCAATGTGAAGAGCAGCCTGATTGTCGCAGTAGAGTGGGGTTGCTCGATGCTGAGGTACACCAAGTTCTGCCAGAAGCCAACGAAGCCAGACAAGTTCACTAACTGTGCTAGCCATGGCTCTATACTCCGCCTCTGCAGAAGATCGTGCAACAACCTTCTGTTTCTTGGTTCACCAGGAAATGGGTGCATCTCCTAGGCAGATGAAGTAACCTGTAGTAGAGCGACGAGTGTGCTCACAACCTCCCCAGTCTGCATCACAGTAAGCAGTGAGGGTCAAATCATTATTACTAGGAAAAGCGATGCCCTGACCTGGAGAAGTTTTGAGGTATCGCAGGACTCGAACGGCCGCATCCATGTGTAACTGACTGGGGGCGTTCACAAACTGACTCAGAATATTGACTGCATAAGTAATATCTGGTCGAGTAACGGTGAGATAGAGCAGACGGCCAACCAGACGTCGGTACGCAGAGGGGTCTGCGAGTAAATCATCATCAGGAGC
The DNA here is from genome assembly GCA_946122785.1 of Linum tenue. Classification (NCBI taxonomy): domain Eukaryota; kingdom Viridiplantae; phylum Streptophyta; class Magnoliopsida; order Malpighiales; family Linaceae; genus Linum; species Linum tenue. The sequence goes on along the minus strand of CAMGYJ010000004.1, from coordinate 24,845,061 downwards.
TGAACGAGTTAAGTGATGGTTCTGTTCCACCGGAAAAGCACTAGGTCTGGCTCCTTCAACTTTCGCGTCCTCAAGAATGTCGAGGGTGTACTTGCGCTGACAAAGTACTACCCCATCCCGGGTGCGAGCAAATTCCATCCCCAGAAAGTAACAGAGGTCTCCGAGGTCTTTAATGCTGAACTGCTCATCCAAAAAACTTTTGACCTTGGAGATGAACGCCAAGTCATTCCCAGTCAAAATAACGTCGTCCACATATATCAAGGCGATAACAAACGTGCTCCCCCGCCGAAAAATAAAGAGAGAGTGGTCAGCAGGAGATGATCGAAAACCAAGAGAACACAATGCAGTAGTGAACGTGTGATACCAGTTGTGGGAAGCCTGTCGTAGTCCGTAGATGGACTTGTGGAGACGACATACTCGAGTGTCCCCTGGTGCAGCAAAACCGGGTGGAACCTTCATGTACACTTCCTCCTCAAGATCGCCGTGTAAGAAGGCGTTATTCACATCGAGCTGATGGAGATGCCAGCCTCGACTAACGGCTACTGCCAACAGACAGTGAACAGTAACCAGCTTGGCGACGGGAGCAAAAGTGTCGTGGAAGTCAATCCCTTCTACCTGGGTGTAGCCCTTCGCCACAAGGCGTGCCTTGTAGCGCTCGATCGTACCATCTGGCCGGTATTTTATTTTGAAGACCCATTTTGCATCAATGGTTAAATTACCGGGAGGCAACGCTACAAGGCTCCATGTCCCATTCTCATAAAGTGCTCGTATCTCTCGTTCCATGGCTTCACGCCATCGAGGATCTGCAAAAGCTTCACGAAAAGACTTAGGCTCATCAGTATAAGTAACTGAGGTGAGAAAAGACTTGTAAGTAGAGCTAAAATGCTCATAAGAGACATAGGCAGATAAAGGAAAAGAGACATCAGGAGAGGCACTTCCCTGATTTGTCGTGGTCGAGCTACCAAGAGAAGTGAACTGGGTATCATAAATGCCTAGGTGCTTCGGCCGGACGCGCACCCGATCTCCTCGTCGTGGCGCTGGCGGTGGGTGAGACGCGGTTGGTTCCGCGGCGGGCGCTGGTGAACGCGCAGGAGAAGATCCCGATGGTGAAGGGGTCTCCCCCGATGCGAGGGTAGAGGTGGCCGCATCATTTCCCAACTCATCACCCAAGTCAAATAAAAGGTCCTCATCATCAGAGTCCACATTTGGCATGGGAAAGATGGACCGAGCTATCTGCTGTGGTGTTGACGTCTGGAAAGGGAACTCGTCTTCATGAAACTGAACGTCCCGAGACGTATGCATCTTCTTTGTAGACAAATCATAACATCGATAGCCCTTTTGGCTCGATGCATAGCCTAGGAACACACATGCTCGACCTCGTGCTGCAAATTTGTCAAGTGCATGGTGTGTATCCTTCGTGTATGCCAAACAGCCAAAGATCCGCAGGTGTGAGTACGGTGCTGGTTTGCCAAACAAGACCTCGAACGGCGTTCGTCGAGTGGCAACGGTAGGCAACCGATTAATGAGGTAGGCTGCGGTGAGTACGCATTCGCCCCAAAACTGCACTGGGAGTGAAGCTCGAAAACGCAGAGCACGAGCTGTATCCAGGAGATGGCGATGCTTTCTTTCCACTACACCGTTTTTCTGCGGTGTATCCGTACATGAGGTCTGCAATAAAATGCCTTCACTCTCATAAAATCCCTGTAGAGCAAGAGTGTTAAACTCATGCCCATTATCCGCCTGTATTTTCTTAATCCTGTGACCGAATTGCCTATGCACCATTCGAGCAAACATCATCAAGTATCGACCCACATCGGACTTAAAACGAAGTAAATATACCCAAACACCACGACTATAGTCGTCCACAATCGTGAGAAAATAATGGGCGCCACTGAGGGACGCGGTGTGGTAACCACCCCAAATGTCAACATGTATCAACTCAAAACACTGCTTTGTCCGAATCGAACTCAAAGAAAAGGGTTCTCTAGTCTGTTTAGCTCTAGAACAAGAATCACATGGCTTATTCGATATAGTAGAAATATCCAAAATATCCCGTAGCTGCTGTAGTTTAGACAACGAAGGATGTCCCAATCTGGCATGCCACACTTCGTCCGAAATTGCACCCTTCTTTGTTGCTGCACAAGACCGAATCTGCCCCACTCCAAACAGCTTCAGGTAGTATAGTCCATCCCGCATTTCACCCTTCCCAATCAACTTCTTGGATCGTAAGTCCTGGATTACGCAAAAAGTATCGAGAAAGATTAATGCCACACGATTCTCCTTAGTGAATCGACTCACCGAAATTAAGTTACAACGAAACTCAGGTACATGCAGTACTCGCTGCAACTCCAGTCCCGGCTGTAAAGTAACACTGCCTACATGAGCAACCGGGATACTAGCGCCATTTGGGATGCGTACAGGCTGTCCATTCTCGTGCAACACTTTATTATGCAACAAGGAATCATTCATAATGATATGCTCATTGCATCCAGAGTCAAGTAACCACTCTGTACTCATAGAAAACATACCTGCATGATTGGCAGTTGGGTCATCCGCCCCTTTGTGAGAGTGCCCAAAGAATTCCTTGAGTTGTTCAAGTTGTGCCCAGCTAAATCCAGCAACGGGACTCTTTTCTTCCTTCCCTTGTTCAGCCTGAGCTGCTCTCGGCTCCCTGTCGCGGTCATGAGGTGCTCCTTCAGCTCCGCCAGGTCTACGAGTTCGCTGAGGCCGATCGTCGGGCTTATCACGTGGCTTGCGCGGTGGGTATCCATTCAGTTGATAGCACACATCACGCGTGTGACCCAGCTTTTGACAGTAACTACAACGCGGCTTGTCCTTTCCCCCGCGCTGATTTCCACGCTCGGCATCGCCTTTGGCGGCGAACGCAGCAACTTCTGACGTGGGTTTGCGGTTCTGAGAAATCAGCCGTTCTTGTTCTTCGTTAAGGGTGATGTTGAAAGCCTCGGCCAGGGTCGGCGTGGGTTTCATCGCCAAGACCTGGGTTCGGACAGGAGAGAAGACCTCGTCCAGTCCCATCAGAAAATCAAAAAGCCTGCTGCTCTCTTGTTGCTCTCGGACCCGCCGTGTGACGTCACAGGTACAGTGTCCACAAGTGCAGACAGGGATCGGGGAGATCGCAGTCGACTCTTTCCAAAGTGACCGTAGCCTTGTGTAAAAGGCCGACACCGAATTTTTCTCTTGCTGTAGAAGGCTTATCATTCGGCGAAGCTCATAAGAACGCGAGGCGTTCCCATGCTCAAAACGTGACCGTAAGTCATCCCAGATTCCCTTGGACGTCTCCGAGAATCGTACACTGCTCCGAATCTCCTTGTTCATTGCAGTTTTCAGCCACCCCTTGATCATAGCATCACATCGAATCCATGCGCTCCGATGTTCTCCAGCTGTCGGCTTGATCAAGGAGCCATCCACGAAGGCGAACTTGTTTTTCGCGATGAGGGCGTCCTTCATGTCGAGGACCCACTCTCCGTAATTTGCGGAAGTAAGGACGTCTCCGACCAGTAACTGACCTGGCGAGTCCGAGTTTGGAAGACGATAAACCGGCGGTAAGCCTTCCTCGTCCAAATCCGACTTCATAGTCGAGTTCTTCAATTTTTGACTGCTCGACTCCTCGTCACTCATGTCGCTGTGATCTTAGCAACGGTGCTCTGATACCATGAGAAATATAGCGAAAGCGATGAAACAAACACGAGTTTAACGTGGTATCCTCGAAGAGTTCGGGACTAATCCACGGGAGGATGGAAATCCTCCAGCTACTGATGTTATTTCTTCTTAATCAAACTCGGCATTGGCCGAGTATGTTGAGTACATATACCCTGTCTACAAGTGCCTAGGGTTACATCAGGAACACTCTCCTCCCTTGATACGTAAGTCATACAAGGAGAGATCACAGCCGAAGCTGTCTGTGGAATGGGCCTAGCGGGTTCTGGCGGCCCATCATCATGTGCAGGACGTTGCTGGGCTGGCCTGTTCAACATTTATCAATTCTTCCGAGACCTCATATTAAAATATACATCAATTTCATTGGCAAACATCATATCAAAATGAAGAAGAAAAAGAATCTCATCGGCTTAAATGAATGACATTTTCAAGAGTAGGGTTTCCAAGAAGGGCATGCAGAAGTAATGGCGAAAACAAACAGGAGGTAACAACTCAAAGAGAAGAAGAGGCTTCAGAAGCGATAGCATGCGTGGTTGTCATCTGTGAATCATGCAAGTAAAGAGGGTTGGGGCGATTCGCAAGCAGTCTCCATCAAGTTAAGGCAACAAGAAACAGACAAGGGGGCTAAGTGGGAGAGAAAGAAAGGAGATCCAGGTTGTAAACCCGGGTCGACCATTTTATCTGACACGGCGAAAAAAATAGGCCGCACACACCCGTCGGGTCGATCGCTACAAGGTATTGGGTTGGAGGTCAAATTGTGTCATTTTTTTCTTTGGTTTGCGAAATGCGCCTATTTTTCGATTTTTCTTTTCGCCTAACTCAATCTTTGGAATCTATAGTTGAAAATTTGAATATTGATGTTATATAAGTGTGTGAATTTTCACTATATGTTGGATCTAAGTACGACATGTTACTTTGGTGTAATGTTATATGTTATTACTCAGGTAAATTGTAAGTTTGGTCACTAAGATTACAAAAAACGTTCATGTTTGGTCACTAAAAATATTTAATTCCGTTCGTGGTCACTAAGATTAGTTTAACGGTTCAAGTTTGGTCACTCTTCGTTAGACTCCGTTAACTTTTGGTGATTTGGCAGTCAACCATTATAGTTGACATTTAAATGTGTGACCTGGTAATTAAAAAATAAAAATAAAATATTTAAATTTTCCACCTCATTTTCTAACTATTAATAGCTTAAAAATAAAATGGTAAATAACTTATTGACTTTCTTTCTTCTTCGTCCTATTAGCCCCCTAATTCCACAATGACAGGCTATAGATAATCCAATTAGGAAAAACTCTCATCTCATCCATGGCTGGCTGTTGCTGCGTCTTCTCTAGCTGTATCCATTTCTCCACCACCAATTCACAAAACCCAGAACCCACCAGCTTGATTCAAGCAAGATAGCGTGGTCAGTGGCGGACCCAGAAATTTTTCATAGGGGTGTCATCTTTTAAAAATAAAATAAATAAAATAAAAATAATTAATAATTAATAAAAATAAAATCGTAAATTTAAAAATACCTTACTCGTACAGGTTAAAAAAGTCTATGATTTGTTTTCATATTTGGAAATAATTGTAGAATACACTTGGTGTCTATAGTGTTAAAAAAAAATTGTCTATATATACCCTACTAGACAATCATTCACGAACTTATTGCATATTCGATTTGTAAACTTGTTCTCGATGTAACCCAAAGCTGAAAGACTCTTTCAACACTTGTCGTATTAAGGGTAGCTTGAAATTAGTTTAATTGTTAGGTTTTTAAAATAATTAGAGATAGGAAATGACATTTTACTATTACATTTTTCAAAATCGAACAACAAATGAGTTGTAGGTCAACGAACATTAAGTTTATTAATAAGAATAGTGTTCTAGATTTGAATTATCCAATCTACCACTTATATTCCTATACACAAATGACAGTAGGATAATCATGTTTTCAAATTTCAGGGGTGTCCCTCACTATCAATTATATTTTTTTTGTCCATACGTAAATTATCACTGGGGGTTGGATAATCGTATTCCCAAAATTTAGGGGTGTCCGGGGACACCCATAAAACCCCCAGGGTCCGCCCCTGAGCGTGGTGTTCAACAACCAGGCCAAAATACTCCCCGACGGCCTGGTCCAGCTCCCCAATCACACGCAACTCGTCACCGGCCACACTTTCCACCACCAACGCTTCAAATTCAGCCGGAATGGCATTGTCATTGTTCTAGTAATCATCGTAGTACCAGCCATTGTTCACGCCGTTGATCTTCGACCAGTAGGGAATGTTCATTGGAGCCGAGGAGCGCTGGGCTGCCACCGTTGTCGATTTACCTTCCTTGTGGAATTCGGCCGGAATGGCTCGATGTGCTGTGGTACCCCGCCGAGTGGCAGTGAAGGAAACAAAGGATTTCCTGTTGGTCTTGGAAGAAGCAGAGGAGGCTTCACTCTGTTTCGTGAAGGACTAGAACTCTGCTTTCTCGAAATCCCCATTGTTCCTATTGTACCAATCGACCGTCAGAACCCTGCTTAAAATCGAACTATGAAGTTAAGTGGAGTGAAAGAAATCAAAGAAGAAGAAAAATTCGAACTTTCGAGTTCCGTTCCTCTCGCGATCATGACGGTCACGACAAGCATATGGCCTCGAGAAAATAGATTGAGAGGTGGCAGTGGGAAAATAGAGGAGAGGACCGCTAGGGTTTGTTAGATTGAAAAAATTAAATTTTTAATAGTTGGAAATGAGGTGGAAAATTTTAAAAATTAATTTTTCTTATTTTTCTTTGCCATGTCATATATTTAACGGTCAACTATAATAGTTGACTGTCACGTAAGCAAAAGTTAATGGAATTGGATGGAGAGTGACCAAACTTGAAATATTTAACTAGTTTTAGTGACCACAAATGAAATTAAATATTTTTAGTGACCGAACATGAACGTTTTTAGTAATCTCAGTGACTAATCTTGCAATTTATCCGTTATTACTCATATGTTAGATGAGATTTGATATAATTTATCGGGATAAGCCTATAGGTTTAAGCATTTTGCTTAAGTCATTCTATTGGTTGATAGTAAATTAGGTAGTTAATAAGGGGTTAGTAGTTAATAGGTAGTTGAGAATAAATAAGGTATTATGCATGTATAATTAATATTAAAAATTAATTATTCTCTTTCTCTTTCCTCCCATAACTTTCTCCATAACCCTCTCACTTCACTACAATAAAAAGGAAACCCGAAATGAATTTAATTAGATTTTAATATTTGATATTTAATAAAATTCAAATTAACAATTTTTTCCCTTTTAAAACAGAAATTAAAAATTAAAAATTTGCTCTCTCACTTCGTGACAACTTGCAATGTAGTATTAATGTTTTGCAATGACATTATCAATGTTTATAAAATAAATCATTATTACTATACCTTGTCATTATTAACGATTTCAATATAAGTATCAATTTTTTTCAATTATATTATTAACAATTTTGAATCAATCATTACCGTTTTACATTTTCATCATCAATGTTTATGAATGAATTGCTTTACAACATCTTTACTAATGATTCACAATATCATTGATTCACAACATTAACATTATTGATACTATTAATAATGAGCTCCCAAAGATGACTCACTTTTTTTGACAAACAAACAACAACTGATATCATGATACATGAAACGTTGACAGTGTTCACTATTAACAGTACATGACAAAAGTGTAAATACTTTCACGTTGTTAATGTTTTGATGAGAGTTGCTTAACGTTTACAACGTAAACGTGACGTTCCCATTCCAAAAACTTCATGGCTAATGAAAATTATAAATGTTTTAGGTGAATTTTTAACGATTTTGATACTAGTATTAATGATATACATTAACAACATTGTGGTGAGAGTTGTTTTGATGTTTTTAACGTGAAAGTGAAATTGTAAGTTGTAACAACTACGTGATATCATGTGACATTAACAAACAACATATGATATCATGATATATTAAACATAGATAACAAAATTTTAAATTGTTAATATTGTAACTATATTTGATTAATAATTCACTAAAAAAATTGATAATGCTCGGCTATAATGATTAGAATCTTAAATATTTTATCACGTTAATAAAAATTTACATTTCAGCAACGATGATAACATTATATTAGATTGTTAACAATGAGCCAAAACCATTAACAAACGACAAAAAATGATTTAGGAGACAACTATAACGTTTTTGTATATGGTTGAAAATTCATAGGAAAAAAGTTTATAGTAGTACCTTAGATTGATAACAATAAACCAATAAAATTTGATGGTGTAATTGTTGGACATTGTTTTATAAACATTGATAACAACAATAAAAACAAACAATAAACTTTATCACGTAACAACAATTTATTGATAACAAAAACATCAAGAACCAAAATATTTTTGTTTTTATTGAATACAAAAAAATTTATTTTCAATTAAATATAGTCTTTATCAATGATTTAGTGTGTTCTTATTAAAGGTTACTGACACAGTTTTATTAACAATTCATGTAAAAAGTTGATAATAACGATTATTAAAATTTGATAATGAAAACTATAAGTGCACACATGACATGATGTTACTAATTAATGAAAAATTGACAATGTTAAATATAATCACCAAACAAGTCTAATATACAATTAATGACAAAGTTTTGGGAGCTCATTACTAATAATATCAATAATGATAACGTTGTGAATCAATGATATTGTGAATCATTAGTATAGATGTTCTAAATCAATGAATCATTCATAAACTTTGATGATGAAAATGTAAAACGGTAATGATTGATTCAAAGTTCTTAATAATGTAATTGTAAAGAATTTATATGTATATTGAAATCGTTAATAATGATAAGGTATAGTATAAAGATTTATTTCATAAATGTTAATAATGTCATTGCAAAATATTAATACTACATTGCAAGTCCTATATAAAAAAAATACTATATTGCAAGTTGTCACGAATTGAGGGAGCATATTTTTAATTTCTATTTTAAAAAGAGAAAAATTATAAATTTCAAATTTTATTTAATATTAAAATCTAATTAAATTAATTTTGGGTTTCCTATTAATTGTAGTAGAGAGAGAGGGTTATGGTGAAAGTTATGGGAGGAAAGAGAAAGATAATAATCAATTATTAATATTGATTATATTTGCAATAGCCTATTTATCCTCGACTACCTATTAACTACTAACCTCTTATTAATTACCTAATCTACTATTAACCAAAAGAATGGCTGAAGCAATATGCTTAAGCTTTTGGGCTTAAGCACAGGAACCCAAGCCCATGATAAGTACAATATAATGACTCCATATTTTCGGGCTAAAACGGGTGACCCGTTAACCCTAACCCACTAGCTCGACCGGGTCCGTGTCAACCCGCGGGTCGACAACCTTGAAGGAGATCGAGAATGAGTATATAGGAATAAAACTCCCAGGCTTAATTACCACTCAGTGTTGTTAACCCGCGGGTCAACTCGCTGGGTCAATCGGATTCACCAGGAACCGTCAATAGAAACGGGCGCCAGAGCCAGCAACCCGTTGTCCTTGTTGCCGCGTGGCGTATTCCAATCCTCCTCTTCTCCAATCTCAGTCGCCAATCCTCCTCGCCGGTATGCTGCAAACCCAACCTTGCCTCCCTTTGTCGGTCTCCATGGTCTTTAGCGGGTTTTACATTCCGCTTCACTATTGATGGAATGAACGCCAACGGAAGAAGAGAAGAAAGAAAAGAATTTTGTTTTTATGATGAATTATTAGGATTCTAACTAGCTTCGAGCTCACCTGATGGGCGAATGAACTTGTTACTTGAGCTTGTCGCTATGATTTGATTTCGTAGTAAGCACATTAATTTGTATTGCTTGTATACATCGAGGATTTCCTAGTTTATTAAAATGTTTACCGTAAAAGGAAAATCTATTTGTTTGGTTTTTGAAAATAATAAGAAACCCGAATCACTCGTTGCGTAAATGAAAAACTTCAAATCAATGATTTTCACCTCTACTTCGGCTGCACACCCTCATCCATATTTTTAATTAAACCTCTTTACATACCCACATAAAAAGAAAAATATTCGAGCATTTATCTAATCTAATTGATTTTAAATTAGAAATTCAATTAACTACAAAATAATCTTCCACCATATGGAGAAAAGACAGCTAATTAGTTAATCAAAAGAGATGAGTCATAGTATTTTAATATGCAGGAAAAGATTTGAGACCAATGCTCGATAGCACAAAATTTGACACACTCCTAACTCATGACATGATCATGAGGTCAATCATTGATACCTTCTTGTTCTTGTTTTCCCTCCTCCTCTTCTTTCTTTATGCTTCTTCTTTCTTAGCTTTCCTTGATCCTTTCAGGCTCGTGTTGATATGTCAAAAGAAACAGACTAACCAATTTCAATGAACAAAAGGATTGCTTCGGGATTACCTCTACTATGCAATCCTAGCTAGTAATTACATGTATGAAACAATTAACTATAATCAGCTGACACATGAATTATCAAACCACCAATAACTCTAAAAATCAACTTGCTGGGATATCATATAGGTGCATGAGGAATTTAACAAAACCTCACTACTATGAATAGGAGCGAATAATAATATGCCACAGGAGGAGTAGGTGGTATCCTGCCTAAATTGCTTCTTACAACTCAAAGTTTATGATTCATTCCACAAATTAGGAATTCTTATTTCTATGTGGTAGACATGTCTTTTCCCCATAATAATAATAGTCATGATACAATCATACAAAAGGAATTAAATTCCTTTTGTGATAAAACAAAGTAGAACAAACTTCACAACGAAAGAAAGAATCATAGATAAACGTAGATATAATAGAGAATTAATATGTAGAAAATACCAGCAGTTATAAGAATCATACGCAACATCCTCTGTTCCATTGGACTCCAAATTCTAACAAACAACTTCATTAACTATAAAACTTACCGGAATTTGGAGGGACAAATAGAAGATGCAAGGTTGGTTACTATGAAAGCAGTAGCAAATCAATATGCATGCAGACTCAAAGCCTAGGAAGTAATAGCAAGAAAATAGAACAATATAGTAGAATAAAAAGCAACTTAATTGGGTACGATTTAAGGATGTGATCCATATCTGTGGCTGCCGCTTGTGAGACAGAATTAGATGCCGTGATTAGGTGGCTTCGCCGGATGTACGCACCTTCCTATTGGTGGCGAAATTTCTCGAAGCAAAATCCCTACCAAACGTGGCCGAGGACGACATGGTTGATGCATGTGAGATTTGGAGCTAAATGGTTGCCGCTTCTGTCCATTCATAAAGGGGGCTCCCGGAGATAGATTATTTCAAGTTTGCAAAGGCTCTGTGTACCGGTGGCGTATGAAGCGTTGCACATGAGATGGTTTTCAGATTTTGTCCCTACAGACGCTGACGGAGATGAAAACTGTTGGGGTAGGTTTGAATAGCTGGATATGTATTTGGATTTGAATTTTAAAATCCCAAATTTTAGTGTTTGGCAGCCCAACGGGTTTTGTATTTGAATTTGGGCCAAATTCAGGGTGGATTTCGACCTATCTAAAAATAAGAATTTCAAATACAGGTTGAACAGTACCGATTTGGAAATCCAACGCAAAGCCGAAGCCACAATTATTGTCTTCATCGCCGCTTTCTTCCTTCCAAAACTCCATCTCCATAACATAACTCGATCCATCCTGGCCTCCATGGAAAAGGATTAACTTCCATCTCTTATCCCTCGGTACTGCCCACTTCCCTCCATCGACAACCCTCGCTTGCCCTCCATCGAAAACCAACGCGAAGGTCACAACCATCATCTTGTTCGTCGCGTCTTGCCTTCCATATTGAAATTCTATCTCCTTAACCTAACTCGATTCGGCCTCCATGGACAATGATTAATCTCCTCCTTATCCACCGTCACTGCCCACCGCCCTCCCTCCACAACCATCAACTCGTTTGCTCTCACCGATAACCATTTGCTACTCGCTTGATACAACTTCTGAATACTGATCTTTCATTACCCAAACCCTTATGTGCAGATCTGACCATCAACTTTTTATCTTACCCATCGGGTCACTGCCTTCCATCGACGACCAAGTAAAAGATTGTTGAATGTTTAGATTTGCCTTGGTCACTGCCTGACTGTTTCGATTTGTTTGCTACTCCAAGTAAAAGATTGTTGAATGTTTCGATTTGCTTGGTAATATAGGTTGAATTTGGTTTTGCGTCTGCAAACAAAGTTTCCATCGTCCCAGCCTATTCGTGTTCTCACCTTGGGCTTCAATTTGCGAGCTGAAAGTTTGTTGTTCTGTTATAGCCAATTTTGCTGCTTGCTCATACTACTATTTGTTATAACTTTGACGGGTTTATGAGTTTTGGTTGTTTGGGTAGTGGATTTGTGTTATTGGGTTCCTTTTTGTGGTAAACTTTGATGGGTTTACTCAGTTTGTAGCCTTAATCAAGTGTAGTAAATTTTGTAATAGACAGTGCTGTAAATTCTGCAGCAGACAGTTGGTTTTGTATGGCATTTGTTGTCCCTATTTTTATACTGCTGGTGTATGCTTGCTTATACTTATGTTTTCTTTCCCTATTCTAGCAATAGATACTAATGATGTGTTACTTATAGCCGCTTACTGGTCAGGTTTTCGGAACACTGATGTTAGTAACATGTGACCCTTACAATGGTCAACTTAATGTTATATGAAGTTTGTTGAACACTGATGAGGTATAAAGTGATTGAAACTCTTGTTGGTTATTGTCAGTACTGAATTTCATAGTTAGGGTATTTATTGTTTCTCTATTTGGAGAGTTTGACCGAGTGTAGTAGTTGTTTATGTTTCAGGGTTCATTTGTTTGAGTGGCCTGCTGAAATGATCTGCCTGTTTATTCTTATTGTTGGATCAAGATTTTAAGCCGGGTGTTACTGGATCAAATAGTTCAAGAAAATAAGGGTGATGGAGACTGGAAGACGCAAACATACCAAGCAGTCGTGGATCAACTTCGTACTGACTTGGCAATCAATGTGACTAGAGATAATGTCAAGAACCGACTTTGAGCATGGAAGAAAGGCTATGCAGTGATAGCTGATGTTCAAAAGCGAAGTAGATTGAACTTGTGGGATGAAGATAAGAAGATGATCGTAGTTACAGCTGGTAATATGAGTGATTAGCTATCTTACTGCAATGTAAGGTTCTTTTCTTCTTATGCTCTATTGTGATATGTGACACTACTTTAATATACAGTGATGGGAGTTGGATAGTTGAAGCGTAGGTTTCTTTTAGTAGTTAGATTTCAGCGGGTTGTACATTCCGCTTCACTATTGATGGAATGAACACCAACGGAATAAGAGAAGAAAGAAAAGGATTTTGTTTTCATGATTGAATTATTAGGATTATAATAGATGTGTTAGTAATTACTCTCCTAACTTCTTCTCCCTTTCCCATCCCTTTTACGTTATTATTTTTTTTTAATTATTATTTTTATATATAAGTCCTAAAAATATTGATGGAAAATTATATTTTAGTACCTATATTTTTTTCTCTTACATTTTAATACCTGAACTTTTAAAATTTTACAAATAGGTCCACTGTTAAAGAAACTTCTGGGCCACTTTAAGAAACATGTGGCTGGGATTTTGTTGTTTGTGGGGTGAATTTTGTGGTTTCTGGAGAGGATTATGTGGGTTGTGTGGTGGATTTTGTGGTTTGTGGGGAGGATTATTTGTGAAGACGGTTTTGTGGTTTGTAGGGAGGATTATGTGGTTTGTGAGGTGGATTTTGTGGGAAGGATTTTCCCTTCCCCCATTTAATTGCAGACGTGACTCCCCTTCACCCCTCCCCCAATTTTTATTAATGACCAGCATGCCCCTCCCTCCCTTCCCCTTATTAATTGTGATGAACTCATTTAAATAAAAAATGCATCCAAACGAAAATATTACTATTTGTTGGAGCTAGTGTTAGCACCATGCTAACAAAAACAATGTTAGCACACTAACCCAACCCTTGTAAGCATTAAGACATTATAATTGGCTTATACTTTTATCTTTAATTATAATAATATAGGGCTTGTAATTGGCTACTTAGTAAACTATCATACAGATTGGTCGTATAAGTCGAAGTGTTGAAACTTAGAATATTCATTATATATTGGAATCGAGTACGCACCTATTAACATAATTCATTAAAGATATTATAGTAATTACCCTCTCAGAGGAGCAACTCACTTCCTCTTTCGTCCCAATATCCATATGGTACATAAACTTAATAGATATGAAAATTTAGCATCTAAAACTAATTTTTTACATGTAAGCCCCATAATATTGATAAAAATTATATTTTAGTACCTAAATATTTTATGTTCTACATTTTGATACCTAAAATTTTAAAATAGGTCCAAGTTTATTAAGGTTTCCAGTCTGACTCGCCACGGATACACCGCGCGACTAGAGCTTGAGCATAAACTCTAGCGGGGTGCAGCATAGGGCAGGTATATTTTAATTGTCAAACCCGGGCCGGTCCATGTACCCCTACTTCAATCGCTTAAGTTGTTATTTAGCAAAACAGTTTTGGGTTTAAACCTAAGAAAACTACAAATGAAAACAAGCAAGTAAAGTAAATCGAGGGGAATTCTATATGAGATTACCTCACCCGGGTATTGCCCCCCAGTCTCATGCTAAGAATCAATGAATGAAACTCTAGTGTGAAGGGTATGTTTATATACCGCGAGGCGGATGCAACAAACTAGGAACGAGCCCTCTTAGTCGACCAATCAAGGATTGCTACAATAAGCTAGCGAACCTACCTCTCTTAACCGCTTGGCTAAGGATTGCAACAATAAGCTCGGAGGCCTAGCTCTCTTAATCAAACAAACCGAGGAAACCCTAACTCTCTTAGTTGAACAATTAAGGATTGTTGCATTAAGTTAGTAGACTAACTCTCTTAACCTTTCGTCTAAGGATGACAACAATAGGCTAGACGATGTAGCCCTCTTAACCAATCAACTAAGGGTTGCAAGACCCAACCCTCGGAAGTTAATCTGGACGGTGGAGAGCGACCAACCATGATGGGATCATGGTACTACTCCGATACTTGAGGTTTTGGCCTTAGATTAACCTAGAAGGGGTTACCCAAGTGGCTAGGAGATCAAGCTCCCTATGGGCCAAATGGGGATTTCCACCTTCTAGGTTAATTTAACCCAATAACGAGATAAAGCAAGCAACACCCAATCATTCATGATTAGTACCTCAAATATTATATAAAACACACAATCAACACAATAGAATCGAGTTCTTACATCCTAACACACATCTAGACTAGGATTCACAATACCCAAGTGAGTAGGAAGTCTAATCCATAGCTAGGCAAAGGACAACAACAAAAAGGAGAGAAAGAACCATGGAGAGAATGAAAATCTTCCTTCCCTCTTGCTTGAATCTCCCTTGAGAAGAAGAGATCTTCAATCCTCTAGCTTGAATTGAGCCCAATCTCCTTCTTCCTCCTTTGAATGTCACTTTCTCTCTCTAGAATGGGAAGAAGAAACCCTAATCTCTCACTAGAAACCCCCCTTTATTCTGAAAACTAAAACCCTAGCCAAAGCTCTCCTTCTTCCTCCTTTCAACTCTCTATTTATACCTAGTCGCGCCCAGTTCACGATCCCAGTTCACGGTCGTGAACATCAGGTCGGGACCGTGAACACAAATCAAAACGCTCCATGGCTCTTGTTCACGGTCTTACGACCGTGAACTGCCTTGGCTTCAGTAACCTCTGAAACTCCTCTGGATGCTCTGCGGTTCACGGTCCTGGCGACCGTGAACTCATTGTTTGGACCATGAACTGCGGCTGCTTTCCTGGGCGCCCGCGCTTTAGGTCACGGGTGAATTGGCACGGTCGCCTTTGGACTTTTCTTCGGTTTCTGCGTTTTTCGACCTCCAATCGTCTCGAAACTCCTCATCGACTCTTCCACACGTGCTAGGACCTGAAATGTATCAAAACAAGCACAACCTAGCGTGAAATATATCGAGGGACGATGAAATGCAAAGCCAAACTATCAAGAAATGAGGGGTAAATTGTGTACAATTGGACCCGAATCACAGTCTGATTTAAGAAGCATGAGGTCTAGCTCCATAAAAAAAACTTGAGGTGTAGCTTATGAGGTTTTTGGTATGCTTTAAGAAACTTGTTGTATGCTTTAATAAATTTGTAATATGTTTTTATGAGGTTTCTGGTATGCTTCAGCGAACTTGAGATATGCTTTATGGGGTCAGTGGTATGCTTTTAGAAACTTGTGGTATGCTTTTATAAACTTGTTGCCTACTTCATGGAACTTGTGGTATGCTTTAATAAACTTGTGGTATGCTTGATGAGGGATTTGGTCTACTTTAGAGAACTTGTAGTCTCCTTTTATGAGGTCTTGTGGAATATTTTTATAGAATTATGATATGCTTTAAGAAACTTGTGGTATACTTTATGAGGTTTCCAGTATGCTTCAAGAACTTGTGGGCTGGTTTATGAGCTTTCTCGTCTGTTTTTGAGGTTTCTGGTTTACTTTTAGAAACTTTTGGTAAGCTTTGAGGTTACTCCTATCACTATAGGAAAAAGACCATTTAATCATGGTATATCCCATGTTTGAAAGTGCGTTTCCCATGTTTGATTGTTTTAGTCACCGGAAAATTACCGTAATATATACCTCCGTGTCTAATTGTAAAGTTCACGGGAAATATGTACCATGACTAGTTATAACTACTCACGGTATAATTTCCCGTAATAATTTATGCCTATTAATCACGGGAAGCCACGTGACTAATAGCATGTC
The DNA here is from genome assembly GCA_946122785.1 of Linum tenue. Lineage (NCBI taxonomy): Eukaryota > Viridiplantae > Streptophyta > Magnoliopsida > Malpighiales > Linaceae > Linum > Linum tenue. The sequence goes on along the minus strand of CAMGYJ010000004.1, from coordinate 24,828,572 downwards.
TTGCCGCACAACCCCGGGAAAAAAATACATTTAGAGACGAGATGTAAAGCTTTTAACACGGTGTTTACCATGAGAAAACCCATGACTAAATGTCAACCATTAGTCACAATATTTGGTTGATTCTCCCATGTCTATATAGTAACATTTGGTCATGATATTTTGCAGCTAATTACCAACCACTAATCACGATACTTCCCACGATAGATAACCACAAAAAAATATTTTTCCTAATTAATAAAACCTAATTTTTTCTTATCTGTGCTCCTTGTCAGAACTCGAAGAGCCTGACCAATGAAATGAAAATAAAAGAATTTTAAAATTAATGTCTCTTAATAGCCACAACCTAATAGTCATTACAAATCAGGCCCTTAATAAAACAAAAATAAATATAAATAGCTTTTACATGAATTTGTTATCCCATTGCAACAATCACTAATCAATTGTCAATGTTTGTGTACAACTCTATTAGGGCTGGGAAAATAGACCAGACCGTTCGAAAAACCGTGGTCGTACCGTACAGTTTGGTCCGGACCGTAGACTGTTAAGTATGGTCTGGTCTGGTCCATGGTCTGTATTATCTTATGTTTTGATCTCTTGGTCTGGTCTGGTCTAGACCGCGGTTTACCGGACCAAACCGTGGACCCAACTGACTTGTCAATACGTGTTAACAGCCCATTCGACCACTCTCTCAACTCCTACAACGACACCCAAGTCTGAACCTTAGTTTTGTGAATCTCGTCCCTCCTTCATTCACAACCACATTTAACCAGAGAGTAGGGATAATCGTGTCTCCATATGACATTATGTTAATGTTTATGACGTTATGGTGCAAGTTGGGATGCTTTTACTTTGTATCTTTTTATGTACTAAGATTTAGAGTATCAAAATTATTCATGCATGTTAGGATTAATGATTTAAGGCAAATAACACTTATTTTTCCTGGTTATTGGTTCAATTTTTTGTGTGGTTGAATAAACAAATTATTTATTTTTCGTTGAGAGTGGTCTATGTGGACCAGACCAGACCGAACCAGACCGTACAGGCGTGGTCTGGACCAGACCGTATAGTCTGTGGTCTGGTCTGTGGTCTATACTTTAGCCTCTCAATCTGAACCATAGACCGTATATATGATCTGGTCTGGACCAGACCGCACCGTTTCCCAGCCCTAAACTCTATACCTTCTTTGCTCATCCATTTTCAAACACTTCTTCCTCTTTGTTCAGTGACAGTGGCCCTTATAAGAAATTGCAGCACACGGCTAAAGAAATTCAGCATAAATGGATTGCAACATGCAATAAAGAACAGAATTGAATAACCCATTAACTAATTCCAAATCACAATTCAAGCAATCCAGTCTTGATATGATCCAAATTCGAGAATCCACTTAAATTTGGAACAAAAATCAGAATCGCACAACGTCAAACTTTTTATGGTTTTCTTCTTATTCAATAACACAAAAATAAAGGATAGTCGTGGAAATCGATCAAACAGATCCGAACTCGTAAGAAGTGCCAATTGACATATGAAACCAATCAAACAATCTCGCCACAACTAGACGCGTTCGCTAGTTGATAAGAGACCACTCAATTCTCCCGAATCCTCAAATGAGAGATTAAGCAAAACATTCACAAAGGAACTCGAGCAAACACTCAATGTAATTGATATATGAAATCATGGGTACAAAATTCGTAGCTTTTACACCTTCTATTTATAGAGGTCATAAAAACATAAATCTAACCTAAAAGGAATATGAAAAAAATTCTAAATTAACTAGGAAACATAATACTTATTTACTAAAACTACTAATCAAACTCTACATAACCTAAGTAACAATTAAACAAATAAAACTCCAAAACACCGCACCGCTGGCCGCTTTCCTTCTCCTTAGCGGAATGCAATTCCGTCTTCCTTTGGTATGGAACCTTCTTCTTTACTCACGTGATATTCCTTTCACAAACTAATAATCAGCTTCATGTGTCCAATTAATTCACCCAAATTAATCAATCCATGCCATTTCTTCACGTTGCAATGATCCCTCTTTAATTGACATGGAATTCCACATCAATGACACGTCCCAGCCATTTAATCCACCATAAATCCATCCCACAAAGTTGCTTTTCCATGTGGCACGTCCATGTGTAATTGAACTCAAGTAAGCACCATTCACGTTCCACGTGTTGCCAACAGCGATTATCAATAGTTTATCCATCAAGAATGCTCCCAATTGATTCTTGTATCGACGAATCCTACTTTTCATTTTTGGACCACGGGAATTCAATATCGTGCTAGTTGATACCGCATCATTATTCCCTCTCTCTTGAAGAAGATTCGCCCTTGACTCTTTATAGAATCTTGAACCATGATCATCGCCACTAAAATTATTACTTTTTAAAATATTTATCTTTGTATTACGCGAAGCGAGCGGGCTTTTGCTAGTATAATCGACAAGAACCAATCAAAAATATCTTAAAACAAATTCTTGAACAGGATTAAACTAATATAAATCATTAATATTTAAAATAACAAATCGAAGTTCTACTTTCTCCAGCCTCCGCAACCAAAACATAAGTATATGAGCAGAATGTTTACACTTTACAGTACTCCATTAGGGGAATGGATCAGGTCAGTAACCTTATGGTGAGTAACCCGCCCACATCAGTATGACATCAACATCCTCTCTCTCCTGGAAAGCTTTTAATTTTCCCCTCCTTAATCTTTGACAGACGATTTCTCACTCGTTTTAAGTCGAAATTTAATTTTTTTTGCACAGTTAGATCATATTAATTGTGCTCTTCAAAATGATATCCACTTTGATATATTTTTCGAACAAAAAAAATTGAGTCATTTTATACCAGTCTATACCATATGGTATTGACTGGTATTGAAATAAGAGCATACCTATGGTTTGAAAAGCGTACCATGGTGGTATGGCACAAACCAAGACTGTAGGATGATTGAATACATGATAGTAGAAGTATATTAATTGTCATTTACGACTTTTAACATTGTATACCATAAAATACCATAAAATACCACCCCGTACCAGGGTGGTATTGTATGGTATTGTGTGGTATTTTTTGGTCTTCTAATTTGTTCACCCAGAAATTTGTAGATCAAATAGATCATGATGAACTCGTCCCTGCTGTGCAAACGTTTTCAAAAACGAATGAAAAACGAAGAAAATACCATATGGTATGCAGTTGGTACCGAAAGGCCAGAATTTTTTTTCCTCAAAAAATATTGAAAATTGATCTCATTTTGTAGAGCACGATGAACTCGTTCCATCTGTGCAAAAAAAAATTAAAATCCGAGTTAAAACGAAAAAGATATGAGTCAATTAAGAAAACTAGTGAAAATAAAAATGGTCTTTAATTCTCCATCCTTAGATCTGGATTTTCTAAATGAAGGGTCCAGATTTGGTTATTGATGGGTGCATAACCATGGGTTATGCACCCTATCTTGAGCCCTCCATTAGGGGAAAGAAGAATCATAGTACTCGTCTCCTTTATATATATGTTTCAGAAAGTTGTATGTATAATTAACCAGAACAGATTAGTAAATTACTCATTTTTAACCATGAACTAAATGATTTTTTATAGGAGACATTTTACAATGTCATATAGTATTGGTGCTATAGGTTTTTGCTTTTATGGTACAACTTAAACTTGTACATTTACGTTATGGTACAACTTCAGATTGTACCTATACTTTTTATACAAAATTTTGTATGGTACAACTTGAACTTGTACTTTTATGTGATGGTATAACTTTAAGTTGTAAAGTTATACCATAACATAATGATACAAATCGCTTTATGGTACAAGCTAAACTTATACATTTAATGTTATGGTACAACTTTAATTAAGTTGTACATTAAAACACCAATGCTATATAACATAGTAAAAGTGCTCTTTTCATAGACTAGGTGAGATGTGATAAGCTGGATTTCATATCAGGACAAAAGGCACCTAACCATGTCATTTTTACCTGAACTAGAGACTTATAATTGGATAGATGGTACTCTAACCACAAGTCAACAAACATAATGAAAGCTAAATGAATCATGCACTGGCCCCAACTCCCAACCCTTAACTCCTAAAATCAAGAGAAAGAACGCCGGATGTAGCAACGAATGAGGGCTAGCTACTGTCTGTCCTCCCAAGATTTAACTACTAAACTAGTAAACCTCATTGACTTACCTTAAATTAAACCACTAAATTTGATCATACCTAGGAGAGCAATAAGAAATTAAACCACTGAACCTTAACATATATGCATTATAAGTAATTGCTTGCAAGCGCTATCAAACGCTTGATTGAGAGAGCTAGAGAAGAATGTCAACTACCTCATCAAATTTTCTCCACTTTTGACGCTTCAGCAGTCCAAGCAATGGCTCTGCTTCTTCACCAGACTAAATACTATGACAACACTCCTTGTATTGTTATTGTAACAACACTAGTCTCCAACCAATAGGAAGGTAGGGTTGTGAAGACTTTTTATTAAATGAGTTGATCTAGTGTAAAATCAAAGCAGGGGTATAATTGTCATTATGAAAAATATGTTTAAATAATAATAAAAAATATTTTTTTTATTTTCGGCCCAAAATTTTGGCCGCCGGAATTCGGCCATCGGTCGCCGGAATCTAGTCGTCGGTCACCGGAATATGCTTTTTGTCGCCGGAATATGCTATTTTATCATCGGAATATGCCACCGTCGCCGGAATATGCTCACCGTGGTCGGAATATGCTTACCGGCGTCGGAATCTAGTCATCGGGGCAGGAATATGCCTATCGGCGCCGGAATCTACTCACTGACGGTCATCGGAGTTTGGTCAACGGCCAACGACCACCGGATAGGTCTGCATTGTGAGATATATGGTTTGGTTTCTCATATTTTTGTATGCCTTTTGTGGTTTGCTTTATCGTGTTTGTGGTTTGCATTAAGAAGTTTCTGGTGTGCTTTAAAAATTTTTGTGGTTTGCTTTGCTGGGTTTATGGTTTGCTTTACGGTATTTGTGGTTTGCATTAGGACGTTTCTGGTTTGTTTTAATATATTTGTGGTCTGCATTAGGACATTTTTGGTTTGCATTATGAGGTTTCTGGTGTGCTTTCGCAAATGTTGTGGTTTGCTTTGTGAGGTTTGTGGTTTGTTTTAGGAGATTTGTGGTATGCATTAGGAGGTTTTGGTTTGTTTTATTGTGTTTCTGGTTTGCACTAAGAAGTTTATGGTGTGCTTTCGAAAATTTATGGTTTGCTTTGCGGAGTTTCTGGTTTGTTTTAATATATTTGTGGTCTGCATTATGACATTTCTGGTTTGCTTTCCGTGGTTTGCTTTACCGTATTTTTGGTTTCCATTAGAGGATTTCTGGTGTGCTTATGAAATATTTATGGTATGCTTTGTGAGATTTTTGGTATCGTTTAAAACACTTGTGGTTTGTTTTAGAAGGGTTTTGGTATGCTTTTTGTGGGTTGCTTTACCGTATTTGTGGTTTGCATTAAGAGATTTCTGGTGTGCTTATAAAATACTTGTGGTCGGCATACCAATAACTCCTAACTGCATCTAAAAAAACGCATAACTGCATACAAGGTTCAAAAAAGCGCTAGGCGTAAGGTGAGCGGTGTGCTCTGGACTAGCGCCTAGCCCGCTTAAGCGTTGCCTAGGCACACCTAGGCGTTCAAAGCAAAAATTAAAAAAATTCTCACAATTTTGAATTTTCTGGAATGAAACTTCATATGATCACAACTAGCAACAACTAATTAGTTATTACCATTCACCAAACACAAATATATTTATAATACATGTATAACCGAGCGAAATAAAACATAAATTTTTTAGGACATCAAGATTAATTGCAGACTAATGATGATGTTATTCCTAAATGCTAATAAAATAGGCACTTTAATTTCATTCCAATCTAATATGTGGCTTACTATCTAACGACCATGTAGCATTTATTGGTTAGATGTCAAACCTATTTGACAGGTGGATGCATTTGAAGCATAGAGACATTAGAATTTAGAAACACTTAAATATAAACCATTAAGAACTCATATTTGCTTTTTAATTACCACTGCCACTACCTTTTGCCTTTCTAATTGTCCAGTCGCAAACAACCAACCCAGCCACCAAGCCCTAATTCTCTGCATCCCGTTAAACATCACCATGGTAGCAACAAACTGAAGTACAAAACAGAGCAACCATTATGGTGATTTACAGTAACAAACAAACATGGCCCCTGTAGTTCTGTGGTGATTTACAGTAACAAATAAATATGGCCCATGAAGGTAGGTAGGTACGTGAATGAATGCAGAGCAGAGAAGACTGCAGCAGAGTGTTGAACTTGTTCAGTTCTTCTTCCCCACCATCGTTCACCATTGATGTTTTCTTTCCTCTGTAATTGCTCTGAATTCCCACGTCTGGCTTTGTTCTCGTTTAAACCCTAGCACCATGGTAGCTAGGTTCACTAGTTTCTCATCATCCGTCAATCTCAATTCCGTCGAACACTCTCTCGAACCGCAACTTCTCATTCTTGTTTTCGACTTGGGACATGCCCTTTCCGAGGAAGTCAAAGGAAGCTCTTCGCGGAAGCTCCGGCCAAGAAGAGCAGGAAGCCACCGCGACCACAGGAACCAGTCCTCAAACCAACCATAGTCGAAGAGGTGTCGTCAACGACGACTGGGAAGAAGATCGGCTGCTCTTTGACGATTACGATCTCGACGAAAGTAACTTATCACTGGTTCTCTCTTCGCGATGGCGGCGGAGATGGTTTAAATAATTTTTTATATGTTAAATTACCCTATTACCCTTAATGAATAATGTTGTTATAGTAACAATAAAAAAGCTGTTGTTATAGTATCCGCTCCCACCATAGTAGGGGTGGGCATCCGGTTCGGTAAACCCGAACCGAACCGAGGCGAAACCGATTAAACCCGAACCGAAACCGAATAGCATTAGTTCGGTTCGGAATTCGGAAGGCAAAACCCCACATTTCGGAAACCAGGGTATGCACAACCGAACCCGAATTCCGATTAACCGACCGAAAAACCGAAAAAATAAAAAAAGGAGACCACAAACTAAACAAGCCCACTCACTTACATAGCCCACCTAACGCCCAAAACCAACTGACTGCCCAGCCCAGCCCAACCTTTCTAAACCCTAACAACAACTATAGATTGCAGCCGATTCTCATCTCTCCTGCAGTCTCCACCAACTCGATTCTCATCTTCGTCCACCATAAGAAGAACCAAGGAGAGAAAGAAATCAGGTCGGCACCGTCTTTCTCTTCGCCATGAGTCCATCTTTTCTCTCCGCCCTAGGTCCCTCTCTTCCCTTCGAGGCTTCAACCTCACAAAAAATCGAAAACAGAAGCGAAGGTCAGAAATCAGATCTCGCGATCCTCTCTCCCCATGCGAAACAAGATCTCCAAACTAACATGCAACTCAAATAGAAATAATACCTTCGAATTTCCTCATAGTCAGAGTCGTTATCTGCAACATCGATCGGGACACAAGTAGAGGAAGATTTGCAGCAGCGGGTCGCGTTTCATCTTCATTCCTTCCCTTCTATTCTGCTTTTTTTTCCCCCTTCTTTCTCTGGGGCAATGGAAATTGTCCTGTGGGTTGGTTTTAATGGTGGCAGATGGGGTGGGTAGAAAAGGTAAGGAAGGTAGAGAGCTTGAGGGAGAAAAGTGGAGAAGGGGGAGAGAGAGAGAGAGAGAGAGAGAGAGGTAGAAAAGTGGGGGGAGGAAGAGTCAGAGGGAAATAAATGGGTCTGTGGGTTTGGGGTCTATTGCCCAGCAGCACCAAAACGCGGCACATTAGCACTTTTCAGTTTAGGACAGAAAACCGAATCAAACCGAATATATTTCGGTTCGGACAAACCGAACCGAAATATAATTCGGTTCGAAATCGGTTTGCCCTGCAGGTGAAATCGGAATACCGGTAGTGCCCTATTCGGTTCGGTTCAAACTGAACCGACCGAATGCCCACCCCTACACCATAGGGGTCGGTGAACAAACACACTTGTAAACCGACACACCCGTCCAACCCGACCCAACCCACCCGTATTTATGTTAGAGTTAGTCAATAGAGTTGTAATACAACATTGATGGGAGAAGTAAATTATAAAGATGTAGTCTTTTGGCAATTTAATTAATTAACATTTGAATATTCTGAAAAGAAGTGTCCTTCCAGAAAGGTAACTCCCTTTTTCTGTGAAAGGATGTGTCCTTCCATAAAGGTAACTACCTTTTCTGTGAAAGGATGTGACTCTCCGGAAGGTAACTTCCAGTTTTCACAACTATAAATAGATGACTTCCATAACTCTTTTAATGAGAGAGAATTCTTCTTCTTCCCGTTTTTCCTTCTCTATTTCATAATCACAGAAGTCTGCAAGATTGCTGCTTCCGAACTTAGAATTGAAGGGACTCCTGGGGGTGGTTTGCTCGAGCCTACCAGCAATTTGTAGTGAGGGCAAATAACACTCTAAGGAGAGTGATTAATTCACGCCTTCAATCGATTCTTTCCTACCAGTTCCTGACAATCTTAGAGTGTTATTTGTTGAAAAATGAATTCTGGAGTGGAGAGTACGTTGAAGGCGTATGCTTTTGATTCCAACAAGTATGGCTCTTGCTGTTTTATTGGTTTTAGAAATTTGAGGTACCGCTATGCAGAAAAGGATTATGGAAAGAAAGAATGAAATAGTGCACAGAACTCGCGCGGTTCCCAACTTCCTATACATGCAATGAGTGGAAATATTGCTGACTCCGGGTACTGTTTTTCTTTCTGTCATTGGCATGGTCCATTTTATACAATTTATGCACTTAGTCTCCAGGCATGCATTGTGAATTGGCTTTTTTGTTTGTCTTCTGAAGAGAATTCCATTTTGGATTTCGTTGTTTAATAAAACAAAATAGAGTAAAGGTTATATATGCATGAGATTCTGGACGTGTATATATTGTACATGTTTGTTGCTGTTGATGGAAGGGAGCGTACGGTTCCTATATATTGTTTGTGAAATATATAGAGTATATATATCTTCTGTTTCTGCGTCTGGAGATAAAGGAAGAAAAGGTGTTATGGCCATAAAGAAAAGAAAGGAATGAACTTGGTTGTAGTTGTAGAAGCACCATAAAGATATTTCCTAGATCATTCATGTATGCATATATATACTTGCATGTAAATTGTTAATTAATTTGATCCAACGAGGTATTGCTCTCATGAACCAAAGCATTGGTTGGATTAATTTGAATGGATACAACCGTTGATTCTTCTAATCATCAGAAAGTTTCATATGTAAGTATGACAGTGGTTGTGTTTACGGGTTTTGTTAAAGTGACATTTTTATCACTTGATATATATGTAACATGATGCGATAAAAGATTAACCAATTGATTTGGTTAGTGATATCAAATACTTTTCTAGTATTTGAGATGAGTACAAACTCATCATATTATGAGAAGAGTTTGGAGAAATTCAACTTGTTTGAATTTGGAAGAATTCACGTTGAATTCTTGAAACAAACTTGGTCAACAAAATTTGTATGAGTTTCAATTTGATGCTTGCAAGATCTAACAATTTGGTTTATGTAACAAAATTGTTTGAGTTGTGCACTTGAAGCAAATTGAAATAATGGTGAAAAGCGTTCCTCCGACATGGTAATTTGTTTATCATGTATTGGTTTATGATGTCATGTTTCATATGTCATGAGGGAAAGGAAAAATGAAACTAAGATGATGTCATGTTTCACATGCCAAAGAATGATGATTATCAAAATAATCATTGCCAGAATTGTTTATGGTATATATAGACATATACCATTGGCAAACAATTTGGCTTGAGAACTAATTGAGATGATCTTATTGAACTTAAATTCTGAATTACTTATGGTATGTGTGTGAATTTATACCATTGGAAAGTAATTAGAAGATTGAATTAGAATATTCATTTGAATTGCTTGTGGTATGTCAAGTTACCTTCGTGAAATGTCGTTGGTAAGTAATTAGATGATATTTCCAATACAATCTGGAAATGCAACTGAATTACTTGTGGCATCTCAAGTTACCTTGACCAATTCTATTGGTAAGTAATTAGATGATATTTCTAATAATATCTGAATTGTTTGTGGTATACTGATGACTCGATATTTGCACAGGTTTTCCCCTTTGTTCCTTGATCGTTTAAGCTTGCATTATTGCTTCTTTGGCCTATTTTACGCTAGGTTGTGTTCCTTTGTCATATTTCAGGTCCTAGCACATAAAGTGAAGCATTGGCGCAAGTTTCAAGTCAATCAGAGATCAATTGGCGATTCAGGAGAAGAAACTCTGGCATGACCTGAAGAAGAATGGATTTCTACCTCACTTAATGGACAAAGAATCGTGCAAGTTTGACATGAAAAGAAAGAGGACGAGACTACGAGCGTCTGGGATCAAACGGCGACTGATTCGGAGTCCGGACGAGGGAGAAACGAAGCATTGAATATAGGGGAACAGGTTCGGCAGTAAAAACACGGGCAGGAGGCCTTCAAAACACGGCCGTGTTCTGTGACCGTGCTTTTACTGCCGAGAGCAAATCCGAGTTTGGCAGACATGAGCTGATTACACGGGCAGGGCCGAGACAAAGCACGGGCGTGTTTTCCCAAAGCACGGCCGTGTTCTCCCAAAAGCACGGCCGTGTTTTCACCAACAAGATGGCCGTGTAATTAACCCTAGCCAAAGCACGGGCGGGCTGAGGCAAAGCACGGCCGTGCCCTCGACCGTGCTTTGGCCACTGATGCCTTTTTAGGCAGATTTTCAGCCAAAAGAGGGGGGATTCGAGTTTTAGAGAGACAGAGCGATTCCTAGAGAGAGAAAGCGACGACAAAGAGCCTCCAAGTGCCCTAGATCGATCTTCAACACCATTGGAGCTTGGTTTGAGCTTGGAGAAGTGCCGATTCAACGTCCAGGAGCAGAAATCCATCTTCACAGTATGATTTCCGCGTCTGATTCTGCTTTTGCTTCTCTCTCCATGGAGTAGTTCTCCCATTCATCTGGGTATGGGAAACCCTAGTTCTGTATGTTAGGTTTGATTGTATGAACCCAAGTATTGATTCTATGATTTTGATTATATTCGATTGAGGTTTGAATGATTGAATGACTTGAATCCTGATCAAATTCCTGTTGTTTCTGCTTTAACCTAGAATGATAATATCTGCCTAGGTTGATAGAGTATCCTTAATCGAAGGTAGTGAATTGGTGACTTTAGTCGAGGAGCCAGTTCACTATTCTGTACCGAATTCCATTCGGTAGTGGAGGTTTTGTTCATAGGGCCTCAATCTGTTTACTCCGGTGGAGGTTAGTCGCCCGCTAGAGACTCAGATTGAGAGGGTCTGAAGACCTTTAGTCGATACTTCAGACTGTTTGAGAACCTTCCGCAGTATAACTATCATAGAAATTGAACTTGGTAATTACAATCCGGCTTAACTGCATACTAGGGGGAACCATATCCGGGTGACCTCTCTTAACCTGAATACAACCGTTTAGTTGCTTTGCTTGCTTGTTAGTTTAGACCTTCACTAAAGTTTCATCGCTAGATAATACGAATTCACTGAGTAGTCATCACATCTAGGACCCGGGTTGACAATAAAACCCAAACCCGCTATACTACGCTTTAGGAAGTGGTTACACTTGGCCAATTTCTAGAGTGACAGTAGGAGTGAGTCAAGTTTTTGGCGCCGTTGCCGGGGACGGCTAGGTTGTTGAAGAAAAGTGATTTCTGTTACTTTAGCATTTTCATTTTTTGCATTGAGTTTTTGTTTTTCCCACTTGTGCCTTCACGGGTGCTTTGCTTGATTGTGTGCAGATAGTGCATGACCCGTAGCCAGTCGGGAGGTTTACTGCCGTTGAATCCTGAGATTGAGCGCACCTGCAAACAACTTCGGAGACAACAGCAAGCTAGACTGGCTACGGTGGAGCGCCGAGACGGCCAATTGACCAGCGACTCCGAGGACGAGTACGAGATGGAAGGCGATCAGAACCCACCTCCTCAGAACCAGATCCTGGGGAACGACCAACACCCCCAGGGAGCTGGGCACCATCATCATCCACCACCACCGGGTCCCACCCTGGAGTACTACTATACTCCACGGATTGCTGACATCCGCCCTGTCATCCTCTATCCGCCCATTCCTGCAAACAACTTCGAGATCAAGCCATGCTGGATTCAGCTTATCACATCCTCTATCCAGTTCCATGGCTTGAAGGATGAGGAAGCCCGGGCACACCTTTCCCGTTTTCTGCAGCTGGCGAACGGGTTCAAGCTAAATGGTGTTCCGGATGACGCAATCCGCCTTCACCTCTTCCCCCATTCTCTGGCGGGGAATGCTAAGAGGTGGTTGGAGACCCAGCCCCCTTTGTCCATCACTTCTTGGGACGATCTGGCGGATAAGTTCGTGCACAGATATTATCCGGCATCGAAGACTACTGAGATTCAGCGGGAGATCACTCACTTCCGCCAAGAGCCAGATGAGTCCCTTCGTGATGCATGGGAGCGGTACATGGGATACTTCTGGCAGTGTCCCCATCATGGCTTCAGCGATGCTTTCACAGTGGGGAACTTCTACAGTGCCCTCACCCCAGACAGCCAGAGGGTGATCGAGTCTCTATGCCCAGGAGGGGATATCCATACTAAGACTCCACCCGAGCTGAACCAGATGATCAGTACTTTGGCTGCCCGCGATCATTCCTGGGGGCAGAGCAGCAGAGGCAGGCATTCCCGGGACCGAGGTGTGCATGCTATGGAGGCCAGATCCGGGTTAGAGCAGCAGGTGGCTGAGTTGGTGCAGACATTGAAGCAGCCTAACGGTCTCCTTCCGGGCCGAGGTGCGGCTACGCCTCCAGTAGCTCAGTGTCAGTGGTGTGAGAGTCCAAACCATCTGGTGGAGGACTGCCAGGCTATGCGGGAGTCCTCTACTCCCCAAGAACAGTTGGCCTTCATCGCCAATGCTCGGCGCCTCGATCCATACAGTAACACATACAATGAGGGGTGGCGCCAGCACCCCAACTTCGCCTGGAGCGACAACACCAATAAACCACCTGGTTTCCCAGCACCAGCAGGTGGTTTCCAGCAGAGGCAGCCCTTCCAGGCTAGGCAGGGGCCACCACCACAGCAACAGCCTTACCAACCTAGGCAAGGGCAGCCATTCCAGCAGCCTCAGCGTCAGTATGCCGAGCCCGCAGCAGCGCCAGCTCCCGATAATCAGATGACCGAGCTGAAGAACATTTTAGCAGCATTCATGACCACCAGCCAGGCAAGTATCACGAGGATGGATCAGACCATAGCTTCACTAGAGGCAGGCCAGAGAACCCTGGAGGCAGGCCAGAGAAACCAGGGTGCCATTCTGCAAGATTTGCAGCACCAGGTTGGCGCCATAGCTCGCCAGATTACTACTCGGGCCCCGGGGACTCTACCTGCCACCACCATCCCCAATCCACGGGACCCGCACGAGCAGCTCGGTGCCGTTTTTACCAGGACCGGCAGGCCTACATCAGCTGATCCTGCCTCGACCAGGCAGGAGGAACCACTACCTGCTTCAGCACTTCCAGCCGGTGATGCAGAAGTGCGGGTGGAGAAGGAAGCCCCTGCTCCCAAGCCACAACCAGTGGTGAAGGAGCACGTACCCCAGCTTCCCTTCCCCACTCGCCTTCACAAAGACAAGTTGGAGACTGAGTTTGCCAATTTTATGGCAATGTTGAAGCAGCTCAACATCAGCATACCATTTGTGGAGGCACTGTCGAAGATGCCCAAGTACGCTAAGTTCATGAAAGATCTCTGCACCAACAAGAAGAAACTTGGGGATCTCTCGACAGTGCTGCTGAGCGAGGAATGTTCTGCCATCCTGCAGAACAAGCTGCCCGAAAAGCGCAAGGATCCAGGGAGTTTTACTATCCCTCTTACTATTGGCAGCATGCATGTAGGAAAGTCCTTGGCGGACCTAGGAGCTAGCATTAATGTCATGCCATATAAATTGTTCAAAAAGCTAGACCTAGGTGAACTTAGCCCTATTAGGATGAGCATTCAGCTAGCTGATCGTTCTGTGGTGCATCCTAGGGGTATCATAGAAGATTTGCTTGTTAATGTGGGTGCATTCACATATCCTGTTGATTTTGTTATTCTGGATATAAATGATGATGTGGATGTGCCTTTGATTCTGGGTAGACCATTTCTTGCCACCGCCAAGGCATTGATTGATGTGCATGATGGTAAGCTGATTCTGCGTGCTGGAAATGAACAGGCTATTTTTCCTGTGACTGAGTTTGATCATTGTGCTATGATTTCTGTATCGCCTGTGCATGCTGTTTCTGATCAGGTACACGAGCCTGTCGTGTACCCTTCTGCACCTCTCATTTTGCAGGACCCGCCTATCATTCCTTCGCCGCCACTCCATCCAGTCTCGCCTCCGAACAAAAAGCTCAAGGAGGAGTGGCGACCGAAGCCGCAGGTGGCTAAGCCTGCACGGAAGAAGAGTGGAGACCACTATGAGCTGGTCCCACCCCCTGCACCACGACCCCCCTGGCCATCCGAGTACTCACTCGCCTGCATCTTGCCGGATGGCCAGGTCGAGCTGACCACTGCTGGTGGTTGCAACCGTCGGGTGCACGGTCACCACCTGAAGCTGTACCTCAAGAGCGATGTGGATCCGCTCTTGGAGGCACCTGTTCCTGCACCTCCCTGAGTATCCACCATGGGCGTCCAGCTAAAAGACGGTAAAGAAGCGCTTGTGGGAAGGCAACCCCACCACGGTTTGACTTTCTTTCTTGTGTTTCGAGTCGGATTGCAATTTGGTTTGGTTTTGGTTTGTTTCCTTTGTTCTGGATGATGTCTTATTGGGCTGACATCGGACCTAACATATTCTGGTTGAGCTCTTCTGTTCCCCTTGAGCTGTGCTGTGTTCCCGACTGGTCCATTTCCAGTCCCCTGCAGTCCGTGCATACCGGTAACATCGTTCCCCTTTCCTTCCCTCTTCTCCATTGAGGGCAATGTCGATCTTAAGTGTGGGGGGGTGTTTATCTTTTGACTGCATTAGATCTGTTTGTGTGCTTGGAGCCTAGTCCACTGTCCAAATTTTTAAAAATTGAGGGCTCCAAGTACGTGTTCCTTGCAATTGCCTGCTCAGTATGCTTTGAATTGACAGTCTCTGTAGTGATTTGCAACCTAGGGAGGTAGTGTAGCGCTATGGAGGATGTTGATGCATTTAAGACGTCTCATTTCGTCTTCATAGTGTGTTGGTTGATTGAGTGAACTAGTGATCTTAGGACCCTTGAATTGTGTGGTGTTGTGGACTCTCTGCCTGTCATGGACTCTTGTATCATGTTTTGAATATAACAGGTGCTCGAAAATGTGCTTTAAAATGACGTCTCCCGTGCGAATAGGGCGAAAGTGTGTAAGGGGAGACGGGAATCCGTTCCCAATTTCCACCTACTACCTCCAGCCCCCTTACATGTCTTTCCCCCGCACGAGGCTCGAGACAACTGCTCCTGGCATGGCCGGTAAGAGCCGGGCTCTCGCAAAACCTTTGCTAGGTGGGAGCCCCCGTTTTCTGCAAAAACAGGTTGGAACCCTTGAAAAAAAAGAGAAAAACAGAAAAACAAGCAAAAAGAAGAAAGAAAAGGGGTTCCAACCATCTTCAAGAAGAAAATCGAGCACCTTGAAAAATGTGAGTCCATGATCTTTTGTTTTTTAGAGTCTCTTCATCCACGATTCATTTGTCCTCTGTTCACTATTTGCCATGATGCCGACTCGAGACTAGCGTTCTCGCCGAAGAGGCTATGAGATGACTTGTGCGTCGGTTGACCTCGTAATCTGCTAAATGATCTAGGAAGTCCGCTACCTACGATCGAGGTTGTTTGTTGCTATAGAGGTCTGGAGAGTTGCATTGGTTTGAGTTAGGTTTGCTTGGGGACAAGCAAACGGTTAAGTGTGGGGGGATTTGATGACTCGATATTTGCACAGGTTTTCCCCTTTGTTCCTTGATCATTTAAGCTTGCTTTATTGCTTCTTTGGCCTATTTTACGCTAGGTTGTGTTCCTTTGTCATATTTCAGGTCCTAGCACATAAAGTGAAGCATTGGCGCAAGTTTCAAGTCAATCAGAGATCAATTGGCGATTCAGGAGAAGAAACTCTGGCATGACCTGAAGAAGAATGGATTTCTACCTCACTTAATGGACAAAGAATCGTGCAAGTTTGACATGAAAAGAAAGAGGACGAGACTACGAGCGTCTGGGATCAAACGGCGACTGATTCGGAGTCCGGACGAGGGAGAATCGAAGCATTGAATATAGGGGAACAGGTTCGGCAGTAAAAACACGGGCAGGAGGCCTTCAAAACACGGCCGTGTTCTGTGACCGTGCTTTTACTGCCGAGAGCAAATCCGAGTTTGGCAGACATGAGCTGATTACACGGGCAGGGCCGAGACAAAGCACGGGCGTGTTTTCCCAAAGCACGGCCGTGTTCTCCCAAAAGCACGGCCGTGTTTTCACCAACAAGATGGCCGTGTAATTAACCCTAGCCAAAGCACGGGCGGGCTGAGGCAAAGCACGGCCGTGCCCTCGACCGTGCTTTGGCCACTGATGCCTTTTTAGGCAGATTTTCAGCCAAAAGAGGGGGGATTCGAGTTTTAGAGAGACAGAGCGATTCCTAGAGAGAGAAAGCGACGACAAAGAGCCTCCAAGTGCCCTAGATCGATCTTCAACACCATTGGAGCTTGGTTTGAGCTTGGAGAAGTGCCGATTCAACGTCCAGGAGCAGAAATCCATCTTCACAGTATGATTTCCGCGTCTGATTCTGCTTTTGCTTCTCTCTCCATGGAGTAGTTCTCCCATTCATCTGGGTATGGGAAACCCTAGTTCTGTATGTTAGGTTTGATTGTATGAACCCAAGTATTGATTCTATGATTTTGATTATATTCGATAGAGGTTTGAATGATTGAATGACTTGAATCCTGATCAAATTCCTGTTGTTTCTGCTTTAACCTAGAATGATAATATCTGCCTAGGTTGATAGAGTATCCTTAATCGAAGGTAGTGAATTGGTGACTATAGTCGAGGAGCCAGTTCACTATTCTGTACCGAATTCCATTCGGTAGTGGAGGTTTTGTTCATAGGGCCTCAATCTGTTTACTCCGGTGGAGGTTAGTCGCCCGCTAGAGACTCAGATTGAGAGGGTCTGAAGACCTTTAGTCGAGACTTCAGACTGTTTGAGAACCTTCCGCAGTATAACTATCATAGAAATTGAACTTGGTAATTACAATCCGGCTTAACTGCAGACTAGGGGGAACCATATCCGGGTGACCTCTCTTAACCTGAATACAACCGTTTAGTTGCTTTGCTTGCTTGTTAGTTTAGACCTTCACTAAAGTTTCATCGCTAGATAATACGAATTCACTGAGTAGTCATCACATCTAGGACCCGGGTTGACAATAAAACCCAAATCCGCTATACTACGCTTTAGGAAGTGGTTACACTTGGCCAATTTCTAGAGTGACAGTAGGAGTGAGTCATATACTAATCTAATTAGTTCATATCATTGGTAAACAATTAGATCAATGTAGTGGTTGAAAGTTCAATAAGTAATACCATGGAAAATAAAATGGAATTATTCCATGATAGTTCGGCAAGTGGAAGAATTGTGGGGGAGATGGTTTTGATGCTAGTTGGATAGCAAGTTCTAGTGATAATAAATCTACAACTGGTGGATATTACACTAGGTGATGGAGTTGTTTCTTGGGTTTTGAAGAAACAAAAGTGTGTTACACACTCCACTATGAAAGATGAATTTCTAGCCCTTCCGACAGCTGAAAAGAGGCAGATGGCTAAGAAACATGTTGTTAGATAAAGAGTTGTGGCCACAACCGATTTTAGCCATTTCTGTCTATTGTGATATTGAGGCTACTTTGTCTAAAACTTATAGCAAGATTTACAATGGTAAGTCTAGACATAATAGCCTACGACATGGTTAGGTTAGATATTTTATTATTAATGTAATCATTTCTATTGTGTATTTAAGATCAAGCAATAATTTGGCAGATCCTCTTGCCAAGGGATAGCCAAGAGGCATGATCTATGAGACATCCCAAGGGATGGGATTAAGACCTTTTGTGTAGTTAGAAGTAATGGGAACCCAACCTTTATTCACTAATTAAAAGGTTCAATGTGGTAATAACTAGTTACTCTAACAGAGGCACTAATTTATTGTACAAGTAAAGTAGTCCAAAGAAGGGTGGGTTATAGAACTCTTGATGTTCGTCATCGACACCAGTTCTTTTGGAAGGATGGATTATATATTTTCTTCCATTTTTGGTTCGTTATAGGAAAGGATAGAGTGTGAAGGAAGATTGAGAGAGGCGAGAGAGAGAAAAGAATGGATATGGTTTGGATCGCTTTCCAAAAGAGATGAGAGTGAGATACTGAGTGGGATGGTAAAGAAGTGGGGGATCTTGATCTAGATTCTTCTCTCTCTGTTAAGGAGTCCAAAAAATTAAAATCTCGTGTCCACCCAAAACCAAAAAAATAGCGGCCAAAAACTCCCGCCCAAGTCTTTGTTCTTGTTATTTTTTGGTAAGAAACAGAGCGCATGGGGCGCTCTAACCCTTAATTATTGAAAGCGCGGGACGCATGGATCCCAATAGTGTCGTAGTACAACCAGTAATTAAGCATGGGGTCCGGGGTAGAAACCAGATGAAACCCCACAGGACGACTATGGCCAAGGGAAGCCAAGTAGAAGACCACACGTCGATATCCAGTCTCCCAAGCCACTCGTATCCCAGGCGCAATTCCCGCAAGTTATGCATGAGTGATCGACCCACCTCCCAAGTTTATTGTAAAAGCCTTCAGCATTCTTCCATCACTGCTCCGTAGCACACCCCTGCTGCCGAACTCCCTTGAGACACGACCATCGACCCATCACTATTTAGGCTAACCCACTCGTTCGTCGGTCGCTGCCAGCAAATGTCTCTTCTAACCTGTCTGCTGTGCCTTGTGACCTTCTAGTTTACGCGGGAGGCTTCGTCGATCTGAGTTCGCAGCAGCCGCACTCGGAGGGTTAGGCCTTCTGCATCCAGCATGCTCTTCTCGAAAACCCGATTGTTGCGGTTCTTCCATAGTTTCCAGCACACCAGGGCAAAGGTCGACGCGTCCACCACTTTGCTACGTCCGATGATATAATGCATCCCCCATTTCTTCAAATCTTGCTCGAAGAATAGATCATCGGGTTCATCCGCCAAACATCTAGACCAAAAATCACGAGCATAGGGGCAATCTCAAATGGCATGCAGGGTCGTTTCCGGCCCCGAGCGAGGATAGACGCAGGTCGGAATGTCTGGTCCCTCCTCTTGCGGCGGCGGGTGTAGTTGAAGATGCAAGACCAGCGCTTCGGGAAGGAAAAGTCTGATGTAATCGAGATTCCACTCCCCATTTAGGACCATTTCCGCCACTGTTAGCACACATGCTTCCTCCGGGAGATTGATCGCAAACTCCACAAGCGGCGGCCCGTCCTAAAGCCACCTATCAAACCACAACAAGACTGATTGAACATGGGTAATCCATGCCGCCATAGATAGGGATTTTACCTTCCAACCCGCCAGCCTGGAGTCAATTTTTTCAATAAGCTCTGTGTAAGTGCCCATGACACCCGATCGTGGATGACAGGTACTCCCAAATATCGACCCAGATTTTTCGTCTCAGGAATACCCAGGACTTTGTTTATAGCTGTCCCTTCTCCTGCAGTAACATTTTTGGAGAAGAATACCCTCGACTTCGGTCTACTCACCTGTTGGCCTGAGGCCGCTCCAAATTCATCAAGGAAATTCAGGATAACCTGTACGGTTGTACCTGCTCCATGGAAGTCACACTGAACATGATCAAGTCATCGGCAAAGAATAAGTGTGAAAGCTCTGCTCCTTGTCTTGATAATCGGATGGGCTTCCATCGCCCTCCTTCCACTGCGGCTGAGATGAGATGACCCAGTCTCTCCAAACAGAGCGTAAAAAGGTATGGCGAAAGAGGACAGCCTTGCCGGAGCCCTCTCGTGGGGGTTAAGGTCTCTATCAGCCCCCCATTCCACTGAATATGCATCAAGGTCAACGTTATACAGCTCATCGTGAGTTCGATGAATTTCTTGGGCGCACCAGCTGCCTCCAAGGTATCACGCACGAAGCTCCATTTGATGCGATCCTAGGCCTTAGCAAGGTCGATCTTTAGAGTCATCCAGCCCACCTGGCCACCCTTAGCTCGCATCGAATGGACCACTTCTTGCAAAATATAAATATTGTCAATAATATGTCTCCCGGGGATGAAGCTGGCCTGTGTTTCATGCACCAAAAGGTGCATTAGGGGCTTCAGACGCTCAGCCAAACACTTTGTTATCATCTTGTAGGAGACGTTACACAAGCTGATGGGTCGGAACTGCTCAATCAGTGTGGGCCTATGAATCTTCGATATAAGCACCAGGATCGTCTCGTTTACCGCCTGGATCCGTGCTGGATCACTCCAACATGCCTGGGCAAAATCCACAACTGCCGTCTCAACAAGATTCCAGCATCTCTGGTAAAACATCGGGTTCAATCCATCTTTACCCGGTGCTTTGAGCTCCCCCATGGATTTCACCGCTTGCAGTACTTCCTCCGAGGTCAGCTAGGGATCTAGAGGCACCTAAAGCTCAGAAGGAAGACCCGTAAACGCCACCGCTAAGACTTGCAGAGGTTGGTCATTGTCCGTATAGAGTTCAGTAAAGAAATTGCGGACTATTTCAAGGAGCGCATTCTGGTCCTCGACCCACTCCCCTGCATTATTATTTAAGGCCGATATCCGATTTCTCCGCCTGTGACTGATCGTTCTTAAATGAAAGAACTTTGTATTCCTCTCTCCTGATACAATCCATTCCAGCCTCGACTTCTGGCACCACAACCGTTCTTCTTGGAGGAGGATTTGCTCCAACTCTTCTCTAGCCACCCGAAGTCTGTCATCTGTATGTTTACTGCCTACTCTCTTCTCCAGCTTCTCAATCTTGGTTAGGAGGGAATTCTTCTTTTTTAGAATATGGCCAAACCTGTCTCGGTTCCAGGTCATGGCCGCATTGACAAATTCTGCTATAGACGAAAGAAGATCTGTGCCCCGACCCCAAGCATGCACCACCATCTCCGAGAACTCCTCGTGCGTCAACCAAGTCGCTAGGAACTTGAACGGCTTTGGTTCTGTAGGTGGGAAACTCGGCTTCAACTTGATCAGGAGAGGCCTGTGGTCACTTTTAATCCGCGAGAGATGTTCCACAGTAGTTTCAGGGAACGCAACTGTCCAAGCTAAATTAGAGAGATCTCGGTCCAGGCGCTCCATGGTCTCGGACCTGAACCACGTAAAAGGCGGCCCTACAAACCCCAGGTCCTGTAATCCGGCATCGAGGATACAGTCTTGAAATTCTCTGGCGCGACTTGCATCAAAGAGAGCCCCACCACGCTTGTCAGCCGACTGAAGGATTGAGTTAAAATCGCCCGCAAAAATCCACGGGGCCTCTATAGTATCGGCCATGTTCCTAATGGATTGCCATAGTTTACGTCTTTGCAGCAAGGCTGGGTTGGCGCAGATGCCATTCAAAAACCAGCTCGACTGCCCTTCCACCACCTTGACATGCAGCATTTGGAGAGACCTATCCTCCTCCGTAATAGTCACCCGACATGTTCCAAGTCAACCAGATGCCACCGGAGAAGCGCACAGCTTCCACTACTAACTTGCCATCATAGCCGAGGTCATGAATTACCTCCTCGGCTCTGGTACCACTGATCCTCAGTTCAACAATGATCACAATGTCGGGTTTGTATTTCCTCTTATATTCAAACGCTTGCTTCCTGCCCCCCTACAGTTCCATACCAACAGATTAACCATTACGGACGTGAAGGATTAACCTTTTCGCCGCCCCCGCGCCGGATCCCCATGCAGTCCGACGGGGGGAGGAAGTATCAGGGATGCTTTGGTTGCCCGTCCCCCCATCCTCGAGCATCGCATCACGGTCGGGGTTATTGTCTAGTATTAGCACCGTAGCTTTGGCTCACTTTTTCGTTTGATGGGATTCTCAGTCCCCTTTGGAGTTGGGGGAAGAGGATTGAGATGGTGGCCGACGCTGATTGGTCATTGATTCCGGTAGCATGGCACTGTCCGAAGTCCCCCCCCCCCCCCCCGTCCAGCGGCATGCCTACCGCCGGCATGAGACACGAGCAAAACCCTAGCTTTCGTCGACAAGGGGAGGATTGCCACTCTTAAACTTTCGGAGCGCAAAAAACTGTTGGGCTTCGTCAATTCATCACTAATTCGTTCTCTTTGTTCTTGTTTTAGTCTGGAGGGAAATAATGGGGGAAGGAAAAAATATTATGAACGAAGGTGGGGAGGTTTTTCACCTTGGCGTAATTTTGGAGCCAAAATTAAAAGGATGAAATTCTCTTCAAACATTTATTAGGTTTTTTCCATCTTTTTTTATTTTAACTACAATTCACAAAGGTAAGTTGTTACATTGTTCACGGTAATTAATCGTGACTAACAATTAATCACAGGAAATGAAGACTGAAAAATAGGTAAACTAATTCCCGTGGTCTCCTTTTATGAGGTCTATGATATCTTTTTAGAAACTTGTGGAATGTTTTAATAAACTTATGATATGCTTTAAGAAACTTGTGGTCTCCATCCGGGAACTTGAGGTATACTTTATCAGGTTTCTGGTATGCTTCAAGAATTTGGGGTATGCTTTATAAGCTTTCTCGTCTGTTTTTTTATGTTTCTGCTCTACTTTAAGAAACTCGTGGTCAGCTTTGAGGTTACTCCTATGCTTTATGAATTTTGCGAAGGTGATGTTTTGATATGCTTTATAAGCATTTTGGTCTACTTTATGCTATTTATGATGTGGTTTTTTGTATTTTTTGACTGTGTTTTATGGTATGCTTAATGTACTTGTGGTGAGAGCAGGATGAAGTTGCGTCACACACTCGCACGTCTGTCATCCTAATTTTTAATAGTGACACGCGTGCCCCTACTTTTATAAATCCGCATTAATTGTGGCAACTCCTTGGAAGAAAAAAGTCTTCAAAAAGAAATGTCTCTATTGGCAGGAGCTAGTAGTAGCACCATGCTAGCAAATTGGGTGTTAGCATCCTAACCTCTACGTAAGGAATGAAATTTGAGGAATATTTTTTTTGTCATAGATATATCATTAATAGATAGGTTATTAATTATAGAGAATTGAAAAATAAATAGCGATAGTCAACCAAATGTTGATCTACCGATGCAATGATCATTTTCGCCACGCAATAGGCAACCTTGTTTTTCCTACGAGGGGGAAAGACAAAACGAATTAAAAAAATGAACTCTTTATTCGCTGAAATTCCTCAAGCACTGCAGCAGCCCGATCATGGTGGGCATCATCCTCCAAAATGCGTCGAATGACCAATTGCGAGTCCCCGCAGAAACAAACAGAAGAAAAACCATGATTTAGACACCAATCCATTGCATTGCGAAGAGCTAAGAGTTCCATTGTGAAAGGGTCAAACAATTCGATATAGAACTTACCGTACACATAAATGAAAGATGAGTCATTAGAGAAAACAACAAAGCCTACGCCACCTCCCAAGTCTCTTCCAAGGGCGCCATCAAACCTAACCAACAGGCCCCCTTGTGGACAAGTGGGAGTTGTTGTCGAATGCGGAATGTGTCCCGCAGAGTGCCCGTGAGGAGGAGGGCGAGAGGCTACCTGCCATTCAACAAGTTGGGCTGTGTATCGGTGAAAGAGAGGGTGCGGGAGGTATTGGAGGTGATCATAGGTTGTCCAGCAGGGTCCCTTCCAAATCCTCCATGCTAGAAATAGCAATTCTCCAATCTCGATTTTATCTAACTGCATGGAAAAGAAAATCTGATGCCAAGCAAGGTCAGCAATTAAGTGGGCAACAGATTGCCTAATATGCTCCTTTCCAACTAATATCCAAAGTAAACAAGTTGTCCTTCAACCAAACAAATAGTTAGTAACAGATTCAGCCGCACCCGAACAAACATGACAAATATTCGTGGAGCTAAAAACCTAGCATGCAGAATCCCTAACAACGAAAGGAAACCTCGCACAACGCGGAGGAATGGTTAGGCTCCAAAGACATTTCCAAAATTGAGGAGGAAGGGAGTCAAACATTGCTGATCGTGCTGCAGATAGAAGCTGATACCAGGTCTTTACTACATATTAGCCGATGGGAGAGTAGTGCCAAATGAGTTTATCTGACTGGGGAGAAGCAGGCAAGGGAGTGGATAGAATCCATTTTACACTTTTAATAATGAAGGATTCTCGGAGCAGAGTCTCATTCCAAGTGCAGGTCAGTGGATGTATAAGAGATGCCACATACTGGTTTGCCAACTAGACTCCTGGCAAAAGTGATGGTGACGAAGGAAGAGAGGTGGGAAGCCAAGGATGGGAGAGGATAAGAATGGTTGTCCCACAGTCCACTTGCTAGCGACGGCCCTTTTGTAGAAGATTACGGCCTTCAAGTACCCCCTGCCATGCCCAGGTAGGCCGTATGCCTGTTGGAGCCCGAAAAAAATCACATCGAGGATGATACCGAGCCTTATACATGCAAGCGAGAGTAGAATGGGGAGAGATCAGTACCTTTCAAGCCTGCTTAGCTAACATCGTCACGTTGAATAGGTCGAAATCTCTAAACCCCAAACCACCATGAAACTTACTAACACGGATGGTTGACCATGATATCCAGTGAATTCGACGAACTTTATCTTAACTAGTGGAAGGAATTCGAAAATAGAACATAGTGTACACAAGACAGTGACTCAATCTAACTACAACATCCCAATCGCCGACCAAGTATAACCGGCGATCGGGTGTAGCATAGGGCAAGCAAGGAATAAGAATTTATCATACCACGGGGATCTAGGCTTATCCTACTTCTGGTAGGGTTTGCTATCTAGCCAACCTAGAGTAGAAATTAGGAAACCTAAGCTAACTAACCTGGACTAACCACTAATCTAGATATTTAATAGGTTTGGAGCTCCCTTGGGTTAAATCCCCCTATTTCCGGCCTTTGGACCGATGTTGAGTATTCTCCTAGTTCGATCGACCCACTATCCTACCGTTAGGAGATGGACTCCATCCGGAATGACCCGGAATGGCGAATCGATGGATGGGTAGGAGCTCTATTTAACCTAGTGCACCCCTATATCTTAGGAGATTGATCCAATTGACTCCCTCGGGGATTACCCGGACGATATTCCCTCCTAGGTCAAAAGCTCAATTGACTCAATTACTTTACCGTTAGGAGAAGGACTCCCTCGGGAATGACCCGGAATGGCAAATCGATGAATGTGGTAGGCTCTATTCAACCTAGGGAAATCCTATATCGTAGGAGATTGATGAAATCAACTTCCTCGGGGATTACCCGGACGATATAGGGTGAGGAGTGACTTGAAGACACCAACAATTGGCTCTAAGGGGATTGTCTCCCTCCTAGGTCAAAAGCTCAATACATGAAAATGGTAACCCAACTCATGTCATTCATAAAAACATCCTTCAAGTAAGTGAAATCATCAATCAAACATGGAATGTGTCACATACATCAACATTAAACCCAAATCTAGACCTAGGGTTCTGAAACCAAGAGAAGAGGGCGAGTTTATAGAGAGAGAAGAGATAAATTACAAATTGGATCCCAAGATCTTCTTATTATTATTCTTCTTCTAGGCTTGAATCCTTGTCTTCAAGATCAAACCAAGCCTCCAATTAAGCCCCAAGATCACTCAAGCATTCTCTCTCTCACTAGAACTCCCCTATGGTGTTTTGGGTTGAAATCCTAGAGAAAGAAACTATTCCCTCTCCAAAAACCATCTCCCCTTTCTCTTTCCTCACTGTTATCTTTATATTTGCCTGACAAGGCTCAGTTCACGGTCGCAGACCTAAGTTCACGGCCGCGTTGATCAGGTCACGGTCTTAGAGACAGTGAACTGACGACTTCACAGTGTGGAATTTTAGTTCATGGTCTTAGAGACCGTGAACTGACCTCTTTCCAGTGAACTCTAGAACCATTCTGGAAATTGGCCAATTCACGGTCTGGGCATGCATTTCACATTCTTAGATACCATGAACTGAAGCTCCAGCCCGTGAACAGGGCTCAACCTCCACTTTTTGGCTCGTTTTTACCTTCGTATGACCTGAAACTCATACCGAACCTTCCCACACATGCTAGGACCTGAAATGTAACAAAACAAGCACAACCTAACGTAAAATAGGTCGAGGGACGGTTATCTACTAAGCATAACGGACAAGAAATGAGGGGTAAAATGTATACGAATCAGACAGGCGAACCCAACAACTTTGATCACAACCTCCTTTGCTGCCAAAGATAGCGCTTTGGACCGCCAACTCTGAATGCGTGTGGCCAACGCATCTTCTAAAAATTGGAAAGTGAGAACCTTGGATCGTTGTACTTTAGCTGGAAAACCAAGGTACTTGTCTA
This sequence comes from Linum tenue, assembly GCA_946122785.1. Classification (NCBI taxonomy): domain Eukaryota; kingdom Viridiplantae; phylum Streptophyta; class Magnoliopsida; order Malpighiales; family Linaceae; genus Linum; species Linum tenue. Next base: position 24,802,058 of record CAMGYJ010000004.1, on the reverse strand, counting down.
AGTGAGCAATGGATGAAATGCCCAAGAGAGCGGCCAACCCCTGAGCTTCTTGATTTGAGACATTAGAGATGAAGCACACTGTTAACTTCCTCATACAAACCCAAAAGATGTAGTAGGTGCTAACATTCAGTGGAGGAGGCACGTAAGAACAAATAAGAGTCATCGGCAAAGAAGAGATGCGATGTGACTAGGGCATGTCGATGGATTTTCAGGCCATGTAGTTGCTGGTAATCTAAAGCATTGGCTAACAACATGGAAAAAGCTTCAGCATAAATAGCAAAGAGGAGAGGGGATAGTGGATCACCTTGCCGGATCACCTTGAAATTATGTAACAACCTCCAAGATCTGGAGAAAGGTAGTGCTTCTGCACATACCGAGTTTGACTCAACCCGAATGCACCACTTAAAAACTCGCGATTGAGGCCCAAGTATAAACCTTAACCGGGTGCAGTACAGGGCAAGCATGTCTAAATATCGACCCGGGCCGGTTCATGTACCCCTACTTCACTCCAAAAACAATGTACCCCTACTTCTATTGTTTGTAATATTATCTAGCGATTGGTTTTTGGTGAAAACAAAAATCTAAAGTTAAAATACTTGCAAAGATAAATGGATTTGACACTAATTGAGAAGGCTTCACCCGGGTGTTGCTCCCCCTAGCTAGCTGTTATGGCTTGATGGATCGAATGAGCGTGTGTGGTGAGGGGGTTGTAAACTGTAGGGAAGTCTAACAAGTAGCCAAAGCCACCCTTTTATTCTCTAGGTCGATCCAAGCCACCAATGTGACTCTCTCAACCTATTGACTAAGGATTGGTTAGACTTAACTGTCGAGTCGGAGTTCGAACGGCTACCCACAACCAAACTCTAGGTGCTAAGTGAAAGAAGGGAGTACTCCATGCTAGGAGAAGGGAAAACACAGGAGAGAAGAAGGAAACCCATCAATGAGATGCTAGCCTACGCCTAGTGGCTTTAATTCACCCAAATGCAACTTCTTAAAAATCTTGTAAGGCATCACATTAATGCTTGCTCCTAAGTCCGCCAAGGATTTTTCTATATGATGATTTCCGATGCAAAGGGGGATAGTGAAACTACCTGGATACGGTTGCTTTTTAGGAAACTTGTTGAGGATAAAGGCGGAGCGCTCCTCACCCAATGTGACATTGGCGAGGTTTTCATATTTTGGCTTCTTGGAGAGAAGACCCTTGAGGTATTTGGCATACCTCGATATATGCACCATGGCCTCTAAGAATGGAATGGTGATGCAGAGTTTCCTGAGCATCTCCTTGAATTCTCCACACTCCGCTTCCATTCGGTCCTTGTACATCCTTGTGAGGAAAGGAAGAGGAGGCTTGTACTCAGCCACTTGTGGTGACGTCGGCAATGCCTTCTTAAGATCTTCTTCCTTTTCTCCCAGTTCTTCGGGATCATTGGCTGATGAAGGGGTCTTCTCTTCTTCGTTCACTTCCTTAGGAACAACCTCCGGGATAACCTTCCCACTCCTCAAGATAATTGCATTGCACCCGACATTTTGGTCTTTGGGGTTAACAATGATTTGAGAGGGTAAGGCACCCTTTGGCCTCTCAGTGAGGATCCTGACAAGATTGCCAATCTGCACCTCTAAGTTTTGAAGGCTTGCTTGATGGCTTCTTAATCCTGCCTCGACTGAGTTAAACTTTGTTGTTGCCACATTCATAAATTGCTCAATCTTCTCAAACTTTTGAGTGCTCGTGCTCACAAAGGTGGTCACAAGGTCTTCAAGTTTTGCAAACTTATTGGTTTGTTGGAATCCTTGACCTCCTTGAGCTTGAAACGATTGTTGGAAGTTAGAGCATTGGAATTGCGGCCTTTGTTGAATGAAAGTAGACCTTGGTTGGTAATTTCCTATTGGTCCTTGCAAATCGTGGGGTCTTGGATTGGTCGGAGAAGACCAAGAGAAGTTCGGATGATTTCGCCACCCCGGGTTATAAGTGTTGCTATAGGGGTTGTCCCCCCTAGCATTGGCAATGAAACTCACTTGCTCCTCGGTGGTGCTTTACTCCTTCATCATTTGACAATCCGAAATCTCGTGGTTGGTACTTGAACACCAATCACACGCCATGACCGGCCTCTTTCCATGCTTCTTGTCCTTTAGGAGTGCGTCAATCGACCAATCAATCTTGGCTTCAAGCCGGGGACTCGCTCCTACACCTTGCTTTCCCCTTGAGGTACTTCTCTTTCAACTTCTCGTCAAACCCCAATCATACCCTTTACTTGCCATGTCTTCGAGCAACTCGGTCACTTGGGGTGGAGTTATGTTCATCAATTTCCCTTGACATAAGGAGTCACTGAGGATCTTGTCCTCTTGGTGTCAATCCAGAATTGCTCATCGAATCCATGATGTGGGCATTGGATAAAGTAATTGGATGTGGGCTATTCCCCTCTCAATGTCTCATCTTCCTCTTTCTCAAAATGGGTGATCTTCTTGCTCTACTCCGCCGTCTTTGAAGGAGGGCAATACCTAGTCATCAACTTGTTGAGCATATCATCCGACGAAGTGATTGAGAGAGTCGGCCTATTATTGTGCCACCGAAACACATTCCCCACAAGAGAGTAGGGGAATAGCCTCAACTTCAAAGCATCCTCGGGGACACCATTGATCTTCAAACTCCCCGCAAGCTCAATGAAATTTTGAACATGCTCCCTTGGAGACTCGTTGTTGAGCCCATGGAATAGGGCATTGTTTTGAATCATGGTGACAAGGGCGGGCTTGATCTCAAAATTGTTGGTGTCCGCGGGTGGATTTCGAATGGCGGGTTGAATATCCGCCGGCCTTGGAGCCATGTAATAGTCCATGGTCCTTGGTTGCTCCTCTCCGGCCGCTCCTTGAGCGGTTTGATTAGTCTCCATCTCGGCTTCACCTCCTTCCTCTTCGAAATCAGCCCCTTCCTCAACTATAACTTCCTCTTCTATCCTCCTTCTTGCCTCCGCTAGTTCCCTCTCACGAGCCAAGTGTCGGAGAGTGTGGTTGAGATCCTCGTCTAGTGGCGCCAAAGGTGTTGGATTACTCCGGGTCATACACCTCCTTGCACACACTCAAAAGAACCACAACACTTCTAACACAAACAAGATTTGCAGACACAAAAAGAAAATTAAAAGCTAGTTTAACAGCAAACAGTCTTTTCAAAATAATGAACCGTTAGTTCCCGGCAACAGCGCCAAAAACTAGACTCAACCTGAATGCACCACTTAAAAACTCCCGATTAAGGCCCAAGTATAAGCCTTAATCGGGAGCAGTACAGGGCAAGTAGGTTTAAATATCAAACCGGGTTGGTTCATGTACCCCCTACTTCGATTGTTTGTAACATTATCTAGCAGTTGGTTTTTGGTGAAAACAACAATCTAAAGTTAAAGTGCGTGCAAAGATACATGGATTTGACACTAATTGAGAAGGCTTCACCCTGGTGTTGCTCCCCCTAGCTAGCAATTACAACTTGATGGATTGATTGATCGTGTGTGTTGAGTGGGTTGTAAACCTTAGGGAAGTCTAACAAGTAGCCAAAGCCACCCTCTTAGTCTCTAGGTCGAGGAGAGGGGATACGATCCAAGCCACCAATGCGACTCTCTCAACCTATTGACTAAGATTGGTTAGACTTCACTCTCGAATCGGAGTTCGGACAGCCACCCACAACCAAATCCTAGTTCTAATACAAACTAGGAGGTTCGCCCTAGGCTAACCTAACTAGGAGACGATGAATTGCCTAAGAAAACCCAGCATTCAAGCCATTTTCAAAGAAAGGAAGGGAGTTTTCTCTCTACCTAGGTTAGAATGACAATTAGATTGATAGGCTTTCACACAACACAATCAGTCATGAATAATGCCTCCACATTCACATTAAACACAACCACACACAAATCACTCAATTCATACAAGCATTCACATAATTGTAGCTAGGGTTTACAAACACCCAAGTGAAAGAAAGGACTACTCCATTCTAGGAGAAGGGAAAATACAAGAGAGAAGAACGAAAACCATCAAAGAGATGCTAGCCTTGCTCGTTGTGTTGAAGGGATCCTCTTTTGGGGGAGGAATTCCCAATTCCTTGCTTGAAGATGAAACCCTAGCTTCTCCTCTTCTTTGGTTCATCACTTTCTCACTCTAGAAATCTGAAGAAGAACAAGTTTCTCACACTAGGTCTCCCCTTTTCTCCTTTGGCTCAACCTCCTTTATATACCTAGATCGGGGCTAAGTTCACGGTCTTAGTTCATGATCGTGAACTGAAAGCCCCGAGCATGAACCTACAATAAATCGCCGCATCACCTAACTCTATTCACGGATGAAGGTCAGAGTTCACGGTCTTACGACCATGAACTGGCTCGCTTCCAGTGAAAATCTTTTGTGATCTGGATGCCTGGTAGTTTGCAGGAAACGCCTCCAGTTCACGGTCTTAGTGACCGTGAACTGCTGTTGTTTCTACCGTTTGACTTTATCTTTCGCCCTTTCGTCCCAGTTTCAACTCCGGGGTTGGTTCCACCTGCGAAAGCCTAAAAAACACCAAAACAAGGCACAACCCGGCGTAAAACCAAACCTACCAGAGTAAAAATGCTTCAAATGACTAAGCAAACTTAGGGGTGGGAATCGGTCGGTAAACGGTAAACCGTTTACCGAATTTACCGGTTTCGGTATACCGAGGGTGGCCAAACTGTTTACCGTTTACTGATACCGGTTTGTAACCGGTTTACCGATTACCGAATTACCGGTAAACGGTTACAAACCGGTTTACCGAATTACCGCAAATCAATCATAATTTCAAACCAGTCCACTATTGTCAGTTGGGTTTTTGGCAGGAGGCGTCGAGGCGAGGAGGCAAGTAGTGGCGGCTTGGCGGCGACAGGGAAGAGCTGGTCACGACTCACGCGTCGGCCAGGGGAAGCTCGACGCCGTCACCTCAGGGCCAGGGGAAGCTCGTCTCTGGAAGCTCGGCGCCGTCGCGACTCGCCGTCGTCGTGCTGCGGCTGGTCGTCTGTCAGCAATCTTGAGAGGCGTCTGGCGAAGAAGACGAGAAGAGAACAACCCTTCTGGCAGCAGTAGCAGTACTGGAATTAATCCAAAATACAACACACCCATCTTCAACTTCAACAACATAATTAATTTTACCCTTATATATAATAATAATAATATATACCCATCCCAAAAGCGGCTGATCCATTCCATCCAAAAGTAGTAGTAGTAGACTAGTTACCTTATTTATTACCTTCTTCTTCTACTGGGATCTTGTAGTTTTGGTCAAGCAGAGGGTGGTGGTGGTGGCAGCGGTGAGGTGGTGGCGGAAGCAACATCAACGATTGGGAGCCCCAGGCCTGGCGGAGAGGGCAAGGGCAGGGTGCGGGAGGGTTGGGGAGGCCGTAGAAAGGGCATTGGGGTTCGGTATCGGTATTACCGACTTACCGTCGGTATTTACCGATACCGGATTCGATATACCGACACCCCCATATTTCCTCTCGGCTGCCGATACCGCCGGTAAACGGTTTACCGTTTACCGTCGGTTACCGGTTCGGTAAAACGGTAAACCGTTTACCGGATTACCGAATCCCACCCCTAAGCAAACTGGGGTAAAAAGTATACAAATGAGCCCGAATCAGAGTCACCAATAATCTTCCACCCTCGATTCTTCCATTCCACTTATAAAAATATACAAACCAATATTATCCAAATCATTCATCTATTACTCCGACACATTTACTACACAATAATAACGAAATTAATATTTTTAAAATTTCAAAGGAAGAAAGATGTGAATGGGTGAATGACGAATTGAGGGAAAGAAATCATGAGTTAGTTTGGGTGATCACTCAATTGCATTTCAACTCTTTATTTTTTTTAATTACCCTTCTTTTCATTGATAGGTTATAATTTGATATGTTTATATATATATATATGAAAAAGATGCTCTTTGGAGCGGGGAGGGGGAGTCTAAAACCATATTTGTCTTATCTCCATCAAACCTTCTATGGATTTTACTTATATCCACTAAATACGGGGATTCCCCATTGACTGAATTGGGGGCGGTCGGACACTCATGATTGTGATTTTGATTTTCAATCCTATCTTACCAGGCTTGGAAAGATTAAAGGAAGCCCCATATTGAGTTGATTGCATGGCCTAACCCACTTTCCCCTCCTATGTGACAATTTGATTATGTTGGCGAGGCTTCCTCCTCCCATCCACCACCAGTAAAACCCCATGGATAAGATCCTACATGAAATGTCAGTTTGACAGGTTGTACATGAGGGTTGAGATCAACACTCAGATGCTTCAGGAGAATCTAGAATGGTGGCACCCGCATCTGCCTTTTCAACCATACCAGGGTGGTGATGATAGTGATGATCATGCAGCAGACTCCTTCATCTAGGAGCTTTGATCTTGTGGTAATGTACGTTTATGCTTTATGTTAAGGATTGGTAGTGCTTTCTCGACCATTTTTCATTTGTTTATGTTTAAGCATCAAAAACCGAACATCAAACTAGTCAGCTTATGTATGAGTATGTAAACATTTTAGGTAAGTTCATTCTTCTTTGCTCTGAACTCATTTGCTTGATCTATTGAAGACAATGTTCAATTAAAGTGTAGATGGGGTTTGGTAGATTGCTTTTCATGCATATACCTAGGGGTGAACAAACACACCCGGAAACCGACCCACCCGTTCAACCCGACCCAACCCACCCCTATTTATCGCTAAAACGAAGGTTTTGGGTTGGGTGAGGGTTTTCTTTTGTACAACCCGCCTCTTTTGGGTTGGGTTTGGATTTTGGATTACACAACCCGTAGAACCCGACTCAACCCGTGTTCCAACTATTAGTATGAGTTCGAATCTAAAAAATATTTATTTACTATATAGTCATATACTTATGAGAAAATTAAGATATTTCACCATGTTTTTCTCTCATGGTCTCCCTAATCTAATGCATTCTTCGACTTAAAGTTTAGACATAAATTGAATATAGTTATGATTCACGTAATCCTTTTTCTTGTGTACAATTTTAATAGAATAACATATGATGGATGTGTTTGTTTATAACATTTTTAGCCTATTTCAACAAATATCGTGAAAAAATAAGACATATGTTGAAGTAAATTACATTTTATTAAAATTTAAACAACATTTGTGAGTTTTCATACCTTTCACCTTGGTTCATTCGTTTGAAATTTTAATTAGTTATAAAATATTTGTATGATGTAGAATAATTATATATTTTATGTTGGGTTGGGTTTTTACTTAAAAATATCGCCAACCCGACCCAACCCAATTAGAAACAAACCGTAGGGTTTAAATATTTTTGGGTGGATTTGGGTTTGATATTTCCCAAACCGTAGGGCATGGATCGGGTGATTAAAATGACTAAACCCGAACCACCCGACCCATGTACACCCCTGCTATACCTTCATCAAAGTCAAGTGTTATGTATACATTTGGGAAACATTCTTGTGAGTGCTTTGTGAATTTTTTTAAAAGTTTTAATAATGCCACATTCGCCTATGCATATCCGTACTCAACTTGTTTTGAATTGCTAGTCTATATGTTGATGCGTGACTTATATGCTGGTGTAGCACTATGAAAAATGTTGGTGATCATTTGAAATGTGTTGGTTAATGTGCATTCTATTACATTTAGGACTCTTTATTTGTACAGTGTTTGAGACTCCACCAAGTGATAGATTCAAACGTGATATAAAAACTCAGAAGGAAAACTCTTTCTTGATAGCTCTGAAATAATAATAATAATAATAATAACAATAATAAGGGTTTATTCCAGTAGAAAACCCAAACTAAGAAATTTAAATTGGAAAAATACTTTTCTCTCTCTTCTTTCTCTCTCTGATCTTTTCTCTAAACCCTCGTTTTTGCCATGGCGGCGTCGCCTCCAGGCGCAGCGCAGGCCGTCGTGCCTGTTAGCTGGGCTTTCCTATTTAAGGTTGATCCGGCGAACAAGATGACGTATAGACCACCTCAGAAGAAGGGTGATGGTTTTCGTCTTCCTCGTGAAGTCAAGAGGAGGGGCGAGGAGAGGTGGAAGGATTGTATTATCGCCCAATTTGTAGGGTCTGTGCCCAAACCTGCGGCTCTTCAGCAGTGGGCTACCAGTCTGTGGGGAAGGGACGGGGCTGTTCGCGTCTCCAAGTTTGGTCCTCGCTTGATGGTGTTCATGTTTCCTTCAGCTACTACTGGTAAATGGTTTTTTAAGTCTGGTCCGTGGCATTTTCAGGGTAACCCTGTGTTTTTCACGAAGTGGTTCCCAGGGATTCAACTTGTTACTCTCGTAGTTGAGACCTTGCCAATATGGGTTAAAATTTGGGGTATTCCTCTAGAGTATCATTCGTTCGAGGGCCACGAATGGATTGCAAGCACGATAGAGGCTCCGCTATGGATGGATCAGACCACTAGGGTTGGGGCTCAGTTGGGGTTTGCCAAGGTTTGTGTTGATTTGGTCGCGGATTGTTGATTTCCTGATAAAATTCGTCTCTAATTTGATGATGACCCATCATTTGAAATTGAGATTGAGTATCTCAATAAGCCTCTGGTTTGTAGTAGATGTGAGATTTTTTGTCATGATTGTGATTGGTTAGCAAAAAGTGGGAAGAAATGGGTTCTAAAAGCGTAGGTGGAGAATGAACAATCTGTAGTTGATTCTCAGCTTGCTCTTGAAAATGGTCAGGTAGTTAATGATAAAGGTAAGGAAGTTGTGCATAGCTCTGAGATGAAATTTTCTCTAGGCCTAATGGTCAGGGGAGTTCTATATCTGCTCCTCAAATAATAGGGAGCTCAGTAGCGAGTTTTGCTGAAGAGGTAAAAGGATCACCAGCCTCATCTGGAAGTCTTGTTATCTCTCAGCCTGAGATTGAGAAGTATTACTCACCTGAGGGGAGTTAGTTTCTCAGTCTACTCCTGATAATGAACTAAATCCCTAGATCACAGTTGTCGGGAATTCTGCAAAGAAAAAACCTCTTGTCCCTCCTGTTAAGAAGGGGGGAAAGGAGGAAAGAAGAGATGAAGAAATTGTCGTGGAATACCAAGGGATTTAAGGACCCTGAAAAGAATAAGGTTGTTCAGCCGTTAGTAAATAAACACAGTATAGATATAATAGGTATTCTAGAGCCAAAAATTAGATCAAGTGAGACTAATGCACTCATAAGTAAGAGGTTCCTTGGATGGGAGAAGAAAGTGACCTGCAACTCTAATGGTCTGGGGAAGCTGTGGGTTCTTTGGAAGCAGGATGTTCATATTAGGATTCTAGATAGTACAGATCAATTTGTACATGGATTGGTGAGTTCTGGTTCTCCTTTCTTTATTACTTTTGTCTATGCATCGAATGAGGAGGCAGATAGGAAGACATTATACAGTGATCTTGTTAAGTTAAAAGTTGGGCAAGTTCCTTGGGTAATTCTGGGGGATTTTAATACCATTAATGGTCCTGAAGAGGCCTCTAACAACCCGACTCCTAATAGTAGTATGGAAGATTTTCGAAATTGGCAAAATTTGGCTGAAATTGTTGAGCACAAATCTTCAGGCCTTTGGTTTACTTGGATCAACAAGCAGTAGAGTAACCCTATTGCAAAGAGACTGGATAGGGATTTCATAAACTTGAAATGGTTTGATGACATGAAAGATAGTGTGGTGGATCTGTTAGATCCTTTAGTTTCTGATCATTGTCCTATTATCCTAAACACAGACAGTAAGATCAAATCCTGGCCCAAACCATTCAAATTCTTTAAATTTTGGACTTCTCATCCAAAGTTTTTGGACCTTGTTAAGGAGGCTTGGAGTGCTGAGGTTGAGGGTTCTCCTTTATCCAGAGTTTGTAAGAAGCTTAGAATCCTAAAGAAGTTACTGAAGGAGTTGAATAAGGAGGAGTTCTCTGATTTTAGGGAGCGTGTGAAGCTAAAAGAATTAGAGTTACAAAGTGCTCATGCTGTTGCACTAGCTGTTGCTTCCACTGAATCTTTTGCTAGGGTTAAAGATAGTGAAGTGGAGTTAAAAATTATCATGAAAGTAGAAGAGTCATTCCTCAAGAAAAAGTCTAGGGAGGTTTGGCTTAAAGAAGGGGATTCTAATTCCTCTTTTTTCCATCGTTCAGTCAAGATTAGAAACCAGAGGAATACAATCAGATCTCTTATCAATGAAGCTGGGGAAAGGGTTGTTGATACAAAGAATATGAGTGAGGTAGCACAGCGTTTCTACCAGAACCTACTTGGTAAAGCTGATCCTAATGTGAAGGCTGAGTCAGTTGATTTCTATAGGGGTCTGCTGCAAAAAACTCTCCCTAGTAATCTAGCATTAGAACTGTGCAGACCTGTCACAACAAAGGAGGTCAAGAAAGTAATGTTTGGGTTTAAGGGGGAGAAAAGTCCTGGTCCATATGGGTACTCAGCTTGTTTTTATCATTCTACCTGGAGTATTGTGGGTGAAGAAATCACTGCTGCTATCCAGTATAGCTTCTCAGCCTCTGAGTTCCCTTTGGAGGTAAATTCCACTCTCCTAGCTCTACTCCCTAAGACTAAGAATCCTGAGGAAATGAAGAATTTTAGACCTATATCATGCTATAATATTCTTTACAAATGTATAGCTAAGATAATTTGCTCCAGGCTTAGTGAATGCTTGCCTCATTTGATTAGTGAGAATCAAACTGCTTTTGTTAAAGGTAGAGTCATAGGGGAGAATATTCTACTTGCTCATGAAATGGTTCAGAAGTATGGAAGGAAAAACATGTCTTCTAGGTGTATGGTAAAGGTGGATCTAATGAAAACATTTGATTCAGTGGACTGGAACTTTCTCACTACTGTACTTGAAGCTATGGATATCCCTACTGGGTTCATCAAATGGATCTCAATGTGTTTTACAACTCCTAAGATCAGTGTTGGGTTTAATGGAGGGGTGGTTGGTTATTTCTCAGCTAAGAAGGGTTTAAGACAGGGAGATCCTCTATCTCCCTATCTCTTTGTTGTTGCAATGGAAGTTTTCAGTAGTCTTATGAAAAAAGCAGTAAATGAAAATAGAATGCCTTTCCACCCAATGTGCAAACGTGTAGGCCTAACTCACCTTATGTTTGCTGATGACTTGTTGATCTTTTTTGATGGGTCGAATTATGGAATTCATTGTATTCAGGAGGTCCTTGAGCAGTTTAGAATCCTTTCAGGGCTAGTGTCTAATCCAGCTAAGTGTAAACTCTACTGTTGTGGCTTGCCTCAGGCTTGGCAGGTGAGTATGGTTGCCAGAGCTGGTTATCAGCTTAGCTCTCTCCCAGTTAGGTATCTAGGCATTCCTTTAATCCCTGGTAAACTGTCATCTAAAGTATGTCGTCCTTTAATAGAAAAAATTGCTAAGAGGATTCAGAACTGGGGGGTAAAAACATTGAGCTATGTAGGCAGACTTTAATTGGTTCGATCTGTTTTATACAACATGGTGCAGTTCTGGATGGCTGTCTTTATTTTGCCAAAAAAAAAAGTAATTGTTGATATAGAGAATATGTGTAGTGACTTCTTTTGGGGTGTGGGTCAGGATGGTAAGAAGAAAGCAGTGGCAGCCTGGGGGAAGTTAACATTTCCTAAAAGAGACGGAGGACTGGGGTTAAGGGACTTGAGAAGTTGGAACTTGGCTTGCATTGTGAGGCACATATGGGATCTCCTTACAAAACAGGGATCCCTATGGGTTGCCTGGATATGGGAATATAGGCTCCATGGGGTTGATTTCTGGACTTCAACATGTCAATCTGAGTCTTGGCTATGGCTGAAAGTGCTCAAAACCAGAGATCTGGTTCATCATAAGTTGACTGTGAAAGATGGTGAGGGGTTCTGGAATGGGAAGCCCATGAAAAAATTTTCAACAAAGCAGATGTGGGAAGAATTAAGGCCACAAGGAACTGTTGTTCCTTGGTTTAAGTTGGTCTGGAAATCACCTGTCATTCCTCGAAATCAGTTTGTCAGTTGGTTAATTATTAAGAACTTCATCTCTACATGTGATAAAATGGTGGAATGGGGTTTTCAAGGGATCACAACATGTGTTTATTGTCAATGCAGAATTGAGTCACATAACCATTTATTTGCAGAATGTGGCAGGTATAAGGATATGTTTCAGACTCTATTCTCCAGATTTTGCAGCAGAACACCCTCTAACTTCTGGTCAGAGGAATTCCAATGGGCTATGGATTCCTTTTCCAAGTCTGCTCTTCATTCAAAGGCTGGAAGAGTAATCTGGCAATCCTTGGTCAGCAATATTTGGAGAGTGAGGTGCTCAGCCAGATTTGGTGGCTCTGTTATGAGTCTCAGTGAAGCTTGTAAGCTGATTAAAGATGAAGTGTAGGTGGTTTGTGATGATACTGAAGTGGCTGCTTTCTTTTGAGTGCATAGGTTCTCTTTGTTGCTCATAGTTATTGGCTCTTTTTAGTTGTTTTCACAGTTACTCTATGTTGATTTGATTTCCTCAGTGGCAGGGGGTGTTGCCACACAGTACCTTTGTTTTTTTATGATTAATAGATACCAAACCATTCATAAAAAAAATAAAAAAAATTCAAACTATTCAAAAAGTGTAATTTGTGTCATAAACTATTCAATATGACAAATCTGGCACGCACTATTTTTTTCGTTAATGTTGACAGGCGTAGACCCTTAGTATTTACCAGAAAATTTAGTGAGCATCTGTGTTGTTTGTGCCAGATTTGTCATATTGAATAAGTTTAGGACACAAATGTCACGAAACGCATATAATTTGTTTCGGATTTGTCATATTGAATAGTTTAGAACACAAATGACACTTTTAAAATAGTTTGACCTTTTTAGTGGAATTAGCCATGTAGTGATGATGATGATGGCAAAGAGTGCTAATGCTTTGACGGAGAATTTTCAAACCAATTTTTGCACTGCCCAGAAACTCGTCCCCTTCACACAACTCCTACGGTGAAACCCCAAGCCTTTTGACCAATCTATCCTTAAAAATGGAAGAACTTAATGAATCTCATTTAAAATTAAAGAATTAAGAAACCAAAATATGAAATAAAACATCAAGTATATCAATATGTGGAGTTGAGTTCTTATCAACGTTGTCAAACCGGTTTATGCCAGTGTGTCGGTTTAGCAAGTAGAATGGTTCGACCGACGGCACATACCGGTTTGTGCCGGTTCATGCCGGTCAATATTATAAATACTCATATTTAAACATGGCATTTAACGTCAATACTTAAACATTTATACTTAAATCGAACAAATAATATCAATATTTAACTTTTATACTCATAAAATAAGTAATAAAATTATTTTTATCAATTAAATTCACTAAAATAAGGTAATTTTACTTAGAGATTCGTATATCAATCATGTCAGTCATACCGGTGGTGTCACGCCTGTTTTATGATCTGTATCAGTTGAACCAAGTTCAACCGGTGGCATGCCGGCCGGCGTGACAACCATGGTTCTTATCCTCCTCACCATAACTTAGTTTGGCCCTGCGGTAGCTTTTGCAAAAGCAGCTTCTGCAGGAGCTTTAAGATAAGTACTTTTAAAAAAAAGCAGTTGAGTGTTTGGCTGTAAAATTATTAGAAGTGCTTTTTAATATGAAAGATTGTGTAAAATGACTATAAAGGACTTATAATATAAAATATGAATAAAAATTCTAAACAATAAAAAGTAAACAAAATGGATCTTGTTAGATTTCTTTTATATTAAATAATATGATTTTATTTTTAAAATGATATAAATGAAGGAAAATTATATTTTCTGAAATAAAATTAAAATATGGTAAGGATAATCTGGTATTTTCAAAACAGCTTTTCGCAGAAGCTCCAAATCGGAGCTTCTGTTTTTATGTTATACAAAAGCACTTTTCGACTTTTCAAAAGCCGAGTTTTTACAGGTGTTTGGCTCTGCTTCAGCTTTTGAAGCCTAAAAACACTTCTAAAAACCAGGCCAAACATAGGGATTTATATAAAGAGATTCTGCGGCAGAACCCATATCATTATACTTTTCTATGTTGTACGCATATTACGGAAGGAGTGTTTGTTCTTTTGATAAACTTAATTAAATCAATTAAATAAGGACAAACTTATTACTGGATGGAGTCATTTGACAAACTTATTTCCTTTACTTAATTCCAGCAAGCATCCGAAACATATTATCAAGGTTGTCAACTGGTATAGCTAGGCTGTTGGTACGATTGAGTAAATGTATTGAAGTTAATGGTTTCATCGGTTTAATTCGGTGTATTTAGGTATATAAAAATATCATATCAATCTTATCTAACATACAATTAATAACATATAAGATTACACTGAAATAACAGTTCGTATTTGGATTCAATATTAGTGAAAAATCAAACACATTCATATAACATTAATATTCGAATGTTTAATTTAGAATTTATAAAGAAAGGTGAAGGTGAAGGTGGAAAAAGGAAAAGAGACACATTTCACAAGTCAAAGGAAAAAATGACAATATATGACTTCCAACTCGAAAATCTTGCTATGTATCTACCCGCATGTGTGTGACACCCGTTTGTCTCACCGGATCAAGGTCAAAATAGATCAAACCCGCAAGTCGATCCAAACAACCTTCCATATTAGTGAAAGAGGTGCTCCCAAACAAATAATTCATGTGTATAAATAAAAAGAAAAACTCTAAACCGAATCCACTTCCTTTTTCACTTTCTAGTTAATCAAAATAAATTTTTTCTAATTTAAATATTAAATTTTTGAATAAGAATCAAATTAAATATACTCTATAAAATTAAATTCATGTAGACATATTTTGGATTAAAAAAAGCCTTGGTTTGGGATACAAAACCCAATAGTTTTGTAGTTCTACAAAACGTAATTCAATGGTTTTAATTTAGGAAGATAAGATATAATATTCCATATCATAGAGGGGTATTCCCAAGTGGCTGTTAAGTGCATTTTCAAATATCCTACGAAAATTTAACGGACCATAGTGCATTCATTTTACATCTAATTTAAAAAAAAATATGTTGAAAATTCACATATTTTGTGCTCTACAAAATGGTATCTATTTTGATTTTTTGGAGCAAAATTTTTCACGTCATCATACCACTATCATATAATGATATTACCGTTGAGAGTGGTATGATATTACATTGATATGAAGTTGATTTAATAGTGATATATATTGATATGATGTTGGTATGAGTTATGTTTGATAAAATAATTTGATGACATCTTATCAATGTTTTGTCACGATATTATCACTATGATATGGTGATAATATTATGATATGACAGTGGTATAATTTTGATATGAGGTTTGATGTTCGAGATGGATCATTAATGTTTTGTCACGACAAAATTTAATTCTGAGTTAAAATGAAGGAGATGGATCATCATATCAATGTTATATCATAATGAATTGATAGATATGACAGTAATAATACTCAATTGACATGTGTTTTGAAAAGTTAATTTTTTCTTTGCTCAATATATAGCCAAATGGATATCATTGTGTAGATCATAATTAATACATTTTTTTCTATACAAAATTTTTTAAATTATGAGTTAAAATGAATGTTGTAGGATCCGATTGAGAAAAATTGAGAATTAGGAAAAGTAGACATTGGCTGACCAGCTGTCTTTTCTCTCTCTACTGGATCCGTGTCAAGCCAAACAGTAGAAATGGTAGGATGGTGGAATTACCAGTTCACAGCTCTTTTTTATCTTTTGCAAACTTATATGAACCATCGGATGGAGAGTCGAACATAAAAAAAGAGCAGCAATCATAGCAACTGGCATGGAAGAAAGAATGCATTGACTGATTCTCAATTATTAGACAGAATGTTACGTTTTGGTTCTCTCACAATTCAATTATGGAAAATGAAGTAATATACGCTGCTTTTAGAGTCAAACAATATATTAATTGTTAAATTACTAGATAGTACCTGTAATTTACATTCAGGTTATGAAAATCTTGAACTATTACCATATATACACATACATTTTATAATATGGATAAGATGGCTTGAATTGGTTGGACCCCAATTGAACATGAATTTCAAACCATTTGCTTGACCAACTCAACAGTTTAACCAGTTTGGGACCTTGATTTGAACCATATGCTCAGAATGCGTTATAGACACATCCTATCACTTACTTATATTAATAAGAAAATATTAACTGTAACATATTTACCAAGATTATCTAATTAAGAGAATGTGTTAGAAGTAAGGAATTATTAACTAAAATACAATGTCAAGGATGGAACCTTGATGATGTGTCAATTGCTGTGAATTCAGATAAACAAAATTTATCTAGAGAACATTTTCTGTTAGAAATTCAATGATATATTGAGGGGTCAATAAGCATTGTATAAGATTATAAATTTGTGTATCATGGTTGAAAAATTGAGGCATAATGTCTTCCATAGAGTTTACAAATCTCCACGCTGGGAATGAGACAACGTTGTATAATTGAGAAATCATGATATATGCCAAAGTATTTCAACATAGGCTTATGGGAGACATAATGAACGGTCAATAATTAGTTACGAGCTTATTACCCAGTCCTTGGCCGGACGTAGTCACGAAAATTGGCTCTTAGATTCTAACTGATATTAGCCGTTAACATGTATGCGGCGATGGCCGGAGGTAGGCCAACAACATCATATATAATAATATGATGGAAAGTTATTATCACATTGCATTATAAAAGAAAACAATAAAATATAAACACTATAATGGACAATCCAAACTAAGACATTAGCCTTAAATATAACCACTATTGCCATGCACCATGATACCCCTAGAGTGAACATGAAAAAACCAAAGGACTGCTTACCTGGCTCCAATTATCGATGGTAAAAATGGAAGCCACCAAGAGATTTCATAAGAAAACCCCAATATGGATTGCCCCTAGACCAAAAACCACAGTGACACCAAAGGCAATGAATCCCTGGCTGAGAAAACAAAAACCAACAATGTCCAAATCAAGTCGATGGAATGCGTTGGCCAATTTTTTCTGATATATAGTTTTGTTAATTAAAATGATAGGGAAAGAAAAATAAATACAAAGCATGCAATCTGTTGTAGATATCATATACAAACAATAGAAATAGGCAAGCAATATAGAGAAATTTTACAATGCTATATAGTACTGGTGCTATAGGGTTTTGCCTTTATGGTACAACTTAAACTTGTACATTTACGTTATGGTACAACTTCAGATTGTACCTATACTTTTTGTACAAATTCTTTTATGGTACAACTTGAACTTGTACCTTTATGTGATGGTACAACTTCAAGTTGTAAAGTTGTACCATAACATAATGGTACAAATTGCTTTATGGTACAACCTAAACTTATACATTTAATGTTATGGTACAACTTTAAGTTGTACATTAAAGTATCAATACTATATAGCATAGTAGAAGTGCTCAAGCAATATATGCATGGAAGCACCAAGACATGATAACTTTTGTCAATATCCCTACAACTGTGAAATCCTACCAAATCACTCCTAACCACTCTGCTACTCTAAACACACAAATGACTTACAACTATGTACGTTCTATCACCTTCAAGTTGTATATGTCAATCGTCATGAACCATCCCCATTATCACGATTCTTATCCTTCTCTGCAGCAAACACACTGATTGGTCCATAATTACTCCTTCTTCTTTGCAGCTATATGGCATTTTGCATCAGTGCACATTAATTAAAAAGACAATTCCTTGCTGCAATTTATGGCTTGGGGTAATATTACTTCAGTCATAATACAAATTTACATGAAATGAAAGGAATTATCGTTGTAATAGCCTTGTAAGATTTAGAGTACCAATGGTGATTCCTCTCTTCTCCTCGGTGGCTTCATCAATAAAATGAGATTGATGACTATCTCTACCAACACATTCTATATGATCATATTATGACCTTTTGTATAAACCATTTCTGCCTTACCCATTTTCGCATCGCAACTCCAAGAGCTAACTTGTTGGGCTCTCCTCTAGATAAACAACTTGTATTAACAGCAGGCAGAAAACAAAAATTGCTTAGGTTGAGATACTATCAGGATATTGTGATACTCTGAATAAGGCTAAACCGTTTCTCATGCATTGTCAACCCCCCAATCAATTTGACGTGTGTCGTTGCTCTCTTACCATCTAAATTAAAGAGGAAGCTCAGGTTAACCTCTTTTTTAGCTTAACTTGACAAATTCTTAGAGAAGATACAATTACGATTCACAATTCTAGAACAACCACCTTAGATAATACAATCTTATGAAAACAACACTAATGAAGCACCTAAATTACAATTCTATACATGTTTCCTATGAGGGTGTGCATGTGCAGATTAAGAAAAATATAAGGAGTAAGGAGGGAGCTTACTTGGCACACAATTTTGATGAGCAAAAATTCCATCAATAAATTCTAGGTGGATATATCCAATCGATAGGGTCTAGACATGCGTATATATCAACATGCTATACTACAAACACAAAGAGTTCGATTTGTCCTTCCCATGACAACATTTATTTATTCCTTCCGGAGAGAAGGATATCAAACCATCTTTTATCTGCTCCAATTATCGCTATCACTCGTGCTTTTTATATTGTAGTAATTAGAATCCCACTTTTAAATCTGGAAGCAAGTGACCACTATCATGAAACATCATATTGTAAAAACTTATATGCAGTCATGAGATTATTTTACTCAAAAGAAACCATGTTTTATACGTTGAAGATCAGCATTATAGCTTAAATAGTTCAATTCGGCAATGATCTCATCTCTTACATATAAATTTTGCTTACTGGAAACTAACCAAAAAAACATTTCAAATCAGAAAAATGATGATACTGAAAAGGAGTATCATAACAAAAGCAACAAATAGTATAGCTATTTATTAATTAACTCAAAAGTGAACCTAGAAGATCAACCAAATGAACTGATGTTAAGAGATTACACATTGCTGTCAAAGAAATGAGATAACTCATCAGTAAGCTCTCCAAGCAAGAACAATCAACCTTTCCATATTTACCCCTCCGAAAATTGCTTTGCGTAACAATATAGGCAGAGGAGGTTAGGTAATTGTCGAGTTTGATGGGAAGGTTTGGAGAGACGCGATGGTTGAGCGTTTAGTAGGCCGGGAGCCCAAGACACCGTTTAAACCCGTTTACATTAGTTGCGCCTTTTTCAAACCGCATTCGACAAACCAACATCACTCAACCTTTTCATATTTACCCCTCTTAAAGACACATGTGTCCCATATTCACTCAAAACTTCTATGTTCAAAAATATTGTTGCTATATGGTAATTATATTATCTATGTCAAGAATTATGCATCGCTTCTACATATTTAATACTGCAATTCAATGTGCATTATTTGCACCAATGACATTAGGCTTGCGATTTTAAAATTATTCTCCTTTTATAAGACAAATACAAATATAATTAATTATTAAACTCGAATTAAAATAATCAAATTATGAAAGTAGAAGTATCAAATGCCAAAAAAATATTTATGGGAGAGTTAGTGGCTTAGCTAACTATGATGGAAAATTCCTATTATTTTTCATATTTAAACTCCTGTATATTTTTAATTTAAAAAGTTTAAAACAATTTATTTAGTGTAACTGGTTATGTTTCTTGTATTTTCTCAAAAATATCACAATTCAAATCTCATCACTTATGCATTTTTCCTATAAATAAGAAAATAATAAATGACTATGAAGACGAATCTACCCTTCATACTTTTGCTATGGATGCAAGGATTTTGTAACGGAGGAAGCACATTTCCCATTTCACTATTATATTAGGTGTAGCGAAAGTAACCCGGGTGATTGAGCATTTAGTGTGCAGACACTATCTTGGCCCGTTTACATTAGTAACGCATTTTCCATCTGCATTGGGCAAACCAACATCACTCAATATTTCCATATTTAACCCTCCAAAAATAGCTCTAGCGTAACAATAGAGGTAGAGGAGGTTAGCCGGTTGTCGAGTCAGATGGAAAGTTTGGAGAGACTGCGATGATTGAGCATTTAGTGGGTCGGGGCACTATTGGGGCTCATTTAAATTAGTAGTGTCTTTTCCATCCGCGTTCGGAAAACTAACATCAGTCAACCTTTCCATATTTACCCCTCTCTTAAAGACACATGAGTCCATATTCACTCAAAAGTTATATGTTTAAAAATATAGTTACTTTATGGTAGTTATGACAATTAAGTCTATGTTAATAATTCGACATCGCTTCTATACATTCAAGAGTGCAATTCGATATGCAATATTTGAATCAATGACATTTCGCTTGCTAACAATGGTGGAAAAGTCTTATGATTTTTCAGATTTAAGCTTCCTGTATGTTTTTAATTGAAAAAGATCACACAAATGTGTTTATTTTATATGGTTATGTTTCTTTTTTTTGTTTGAAAATACCACGGTTCAAATCTCATTACTGATGTATTTTTTTGTAAATAAGAAAATAATAAATGGCTGTGAAGACGGATCTACCCCTCCTACTTTCACTCTCGATGTAGAAAATATGAAATGGGGCTTCAAGTTTTCTCATTTGTCTTTTATTTATTCTGTACATTAAACATCTTAACTTAGAAATATATATTGTTTATGACAATGGTCTAAATCATTGATTGATTGTTGACTAACATATATTTAAATATCTTAGGATGTTACGACAAAAAAAATCATTTCGGAGATCGAAAATAGTAAGATACAAGGATGAGTTGATTTTACATAAAATACAATTGGTCCGGCCAATAGGTTTTAGGCTTTGAATAAATATACTTTGCAGAGTATTGAAGTGCAAGGGAAGAAGTAAGAGGCAATTGGTAATGCATATAAATGTCTCACTAATAGAGATGAAGACGAGATTACTGGTGGAGAAGATAATGTTGTTCATGACGGAGGAAATGCAAATAAGTCAAAAAGAAAACGTATAGTAATCTCTAACGACGAGGAGTAAAGAGACCATCGATTTGAGAATGTCTTTTTGAGTAGTCATTAAAATGTTGGAGAACTATGTGATTGTTGATTTTTATGAATTGTTGAAGTATTTTAATAGTTTCGATTTTCTTATTCTACCAATCAATTTAATGTTTCGAGTATTTTACTAATTCAGTTTTTATTATAATACAAAATAAATGTGTAACTCGCATACAAATTGCTAATGTTGTTTATGTGATTGGCGATAAATCCGACAAATTGGTCGGGTCCGCGACTAGTAACTTTTAGATAAGATAATCAAGATATTAATCATTTTGTGCAATCAAGATATGCACCACTAACTACGTCACGTGATTTTGAATAAAACTATTATAAAACTTTTGAAAACAAAATTAAGAAATAAAAATAAATAGAATTACAAAGTGGAGTTGAGTTCTTAGAATCTTTATATAAGATAAAAAAAACTCACCTCTGCCAAATGTAGTTATTTTATTATTTGTTTACGGTTTTCACAACATTTAAATATTTTTACGAGTTATTGCTATGGACGAAGAGGATAAGATAGAGGGAGTTGCCGAAACCTCACCTAAAATTCGCCGGCAATAAAGGTGACTGTAATAAGGGAAACCCCTCTTTTTGGTATGATTTTAAGGTTCTCTTTTGATTTGGTTGATCTTTCTTATGTTTAATTTGATATACTCTTTTCTTTGATGTGGGTTCTAAAAGAGGTGGATTTAGTAATATCCCTCCTCTTTTCTTATATCTTTCATTAATTGGGTAGATAATGTATTGGGGCCCTTGGATTCGACCGATATAGGGGTTTGGGGGTCGTTTTTGATAAACTATGTGTTTGTTCTGGATATATCGTCTATTAGAAATATTGATGACCAGACCAACCTAGGAGTGGATTAAGATGCCCCCATCAACCAGGCAATCGCGAAAGAGTACATAAAATAATATACATCATCTAGCCTAACAGAGGAAACTTCATGCCACACTCATAAAAAATTCAACTCGAGTTGGAAGGAAGCAATTGATGATTAAGGAGAAGCCATCCCACCTACCCCAAACAATGTTGCTCTATGCATAGAAGACCCAAGCCTTGAAGTGATTGACACTACCAAAAAGACTATCTTTACTGACGAAAGTTAGTGATGGCAGCTATAATCTGTCACTAAAAATTGTTTTTAGTGACGAAATTCGCCTTTTGTCAATAATATTTCGTCAACAACTAATACATTTGTGATTAACTCTGTAGTTCGCTAGTAAAAATATAAATTCTCGTCACTATGTCTGATATCTTGAGGGAAAAGTTGGCACCACAAGTTTTTGTGACGAATAAAATCACCTTGTCGGTTATGTTTTGTTAACAACTTAAGCATTTGTGACAAACAGATTCGGACCCAAATGTACACATTTTACCCCTCATTTATTATTCGTTTAGCTTAGTATTTCATCATTCCTCGACATATTTCATGCTAGGTTGTGCTTGTTTTGATACATTTCAGGTCCTAGCACGTGTGGAAGGGTCGAGGCCAAATTTTGGGATAATTGGAGGTCAAAAAGGGCAAAAACCAAAGAAAAACAGTGAAGTGCAGGCGTCCAGGAAGCAACCGCAGTTCACGGTCAAACAAGGGAGTTCAAGGTCTCCTAATACCGTGAACTGGAGTCACAAACCGTGAACATCGAGCAGTCAAGCGAGGTTTCAGAGGTTACTGACGCCAAGGGAGTTCACAGTCGCTAAGACCGTGAACTGGGGCCAATGACCGTGAACAACAGAAGCGAAGCGGTGCGTTTTGGAGACGACACTGAGTTCACGGACGCGTTTAGGTGTTCACGGCCGTGAATTGGCCAACGCGTTGAAGACAACAACGGGGAGAGAGAAGAAGCAATCCTCCTCACTAATTGGCACAGATAATCTGTAATCAACGCGTCCGTGTACAATCATAATCATTATTTGTGATAGATAGAACACTATTGCCAGACGCCAGTAACAATTTGTTAGTGAGTTATTTACAGCAAAATTGTTTATCAAGGATACCATACAATACTTGAAAAGGTTGTGTAGAGTG
This sequence comes from Linum tenue, assembly GCA_946122785.1. Classification (NCBI taxonomy): domain Eukaryota; kingdom Viridiplantae; phylum Streptophyta; class Magnoliopsida; order Malpighiales; family Linaceae; genus Linum; species Linum tenue. The sequence goes on along the minus strand of CAMGYJ010000004.1, from coordinate 24,779,071 downwards.
CATTTAAGGTAAACATAGAAATATATGTCATTGAATTTCAATTTTTTAAAGAAAAAATGGACATCGTCATTATTTAGGAGTTGGGACTACATTATTTTAGAAATTAAGGTGATGATTGACTATGTCTTTGACATCCAATGAAAGAGTGTTATAAGTAAAATCAACCATTCCCAATGACAGTGACAATAAAACAAGAGCAAATTAAAAGAGTAGAAAAAAACAATTCAGGTTAAGAGATTAAGATCATTGTAGTTATTCTATAAAAAAGTTCATAGTAGTTATTAAGTATTCCAAACCTTTCGGTAGAAAAAAATGAGATTGGCATAATAGGTTAATTAAGTAAAAATGTAGAAAGTTAAATGATTTATTCTAGATCCCTCCATCCCATCTTGACCAATTGTTTAGCTAACTTAATCCTAACCATTCATTCCAATATAAAAAGAGGGAAAAGTGAAAACCCTATTCTACACTCTTGACCTTGTAAGTTACTTATGATCTACTATCTAAGATCAAGATTGAGTGATATTTTTTGGTTTTCATTGAGTTGTATGATTGTGAGTAGTGTTTGTTTGGGGACAAGCAAAGTTCAAGTGTGGGGTATTTCTGATGACACTCTATTTATAGTGTTTATCACTCCCATATTTGATACATTTTCCCCTCCTATCAATGCATCTTTAGTAGTTTTGATTACAGGTCATTTGTAATTCATAACTCTTTGAATAATAAGCTTATGATAGACCTTGGGTGTGTTCCTATACTATTTGATACCCTAGCCTTCCAGAAGCTTCCTCTTCAAGCTACTTCGTCTACAAGTTGAAGGAAACTAACTTCAAGTTGGATAAGGAAGGATTTGGCCAAATTTTGGATGAAAAAGACTAGAAAACCCCCTTATGTAACTAATATAAAGAAGAGGATAGGCTAGTGCTTTTACAAAATATTTTACCATCACTCTGCCCCACTGCACACGAGTAGTAATCCATAGAAGTAGGAGAATTGCTTATGAGATTCTGAGGTGAAGCATTCACGACCGATACATGTATCTATAGTGATGTTGTTCCACTATTCTTTGTGTTGCTAGGCAATCTGTTTAGGAATGTGAATTCTATAATGATTGTGCATTACTTCAATGAGTTAATAAGATGATTATCTTGATTTATATTATGATCATTGATGCTTATGTCTTTAGATGCTTTATTGTATTTGTGATGCTTTAATCATCTCTTGTGTATGATCATCGATGCTTTATTTAATATGATGTTTCAACTATTTTATGCGTGTGAGTCTATGATGACTACTATAGTCACTGTTTATGCTACAATTATGGGAAACAAGGCAACTAATCTCTTGTAGTAAGCATCCTTCTTAGGCATGTATAGGAGGATTAGCTACCCTTCAATGCATGGCTAATGATGATGCTTGAACCCTAGATCATCGATGCTATAGACTATGTTTATGGTTCATAAAAGTCACAATTAACGATATGCTATCCTGACTTCCATGTTCTTCATTGGTTAGGTGATGGCATGAAGCACACGCACGAATGAGTTAGTCAAATCTCTATCGCAAGAGGCACATGCACGGTAGAAAGTGACCGGGTGTAGCATAGGGAAAGCAAGCAATAAGAATTTATCATACAACGGGGATCTAGGCTTACCCTACTTCAGGTTTACGGTTCGTTATCTATCCAACCTAGGATAGTGATTGATCGAATTTAGCTAACTAACCTAGACTAACCACTAACCTAGCTACTTACAAGGCAAAGAGCTCTCTTGGGTTGAATCGTCCTAGGTCCGTTCTTTGGATCAATGTTGGGTATCCTCCTAGCTCGATCGACTCAACTACACTACCGTTTGGAGATGGGCTCCCTCGGGAATGACCCGAAACGGTGAATCAATAGATGGGTAGTGCTCTATTCAACCTAGGGTTTTGTATAATGCTAGGAGACCAGTCAAATCAACTCCCTCGGGGACTACCCGGAAAATATACATAATGAGTTGATGTTTTACCGTCTATTTTGGGCATTCAAGCCATGCATGTTTTTTTAGTACAAATTGAATGCTTCTGACTAAATAATATTTGTACTAATTAAATGTTTTTTGAGCAGGAAGACGTAACTTTCCTTTTTTGGGAAGTACAAAGGCACTCTTTTAATTGCCACATGCGTTGATGGAAATCTGTGGATTTTTTCCTGGCATTTGCATTAATTGAATGGGAGAACAGCTTAAGTTAGGCATGGTTCTTTGACCAGCTACACAAGTACGTCACTCAGCGGCAGGGCATCACTATCATATTTGAATAGCATGCTGGAAGTAGAAACTCCGTGTATGGTTTTCCCGACAAATGGAGGTGGACATGGCGCTAGTGTATACGACACTTTCTTTCCAATTACCAGGACAAATTTGGGAAGAAATTCATCAAAGATGAATTGAGGAATGCAAATACTCATTTATTTTTGTGCGAGTTAATTACTTATTGTTCAGATGAAATTTCTCATGTATTAATTAGTTTATTTTTGTCACCTTGAAGTGGTTTCTCATCAACCCAAAAAAATACGAGCAGAAAATAAAGGTTACCGGCATATACACCGGTAGGGGGCAGTATGGGCTGAAGGGCAAGACTTGGTTCGGCATTTGGACATTCCATATAGACAATGGGGCTAGGTTCGGCATTTCAACTACCAACCATAGCAAAGGTATAGAGCAATGCATTATTTCTATCATAGTGGAGATACCTACTTAGGGTCAACGAGTGTTTTGTTAAAAGACTTCAAAAAGCCATAGGGAGGGCGTATGTTGGACATGCGATAGCAAGTCATGTCTTTGATCAAATTAAGATGAACGAAGAAAAATCAAGTAAGCACAGAGTTATCCTTTTCAATCGTCGTGACGGTGTTTTTACTGTCAAAATAGGTATATGGGGTGGAGGCCGATGAGGGCACAATCGTCAATCCGTAACCCTACGCGTAGAACATGTGTATTTACCGAAAAAACCCTGGAATTTTTATTGGTAAGCTTCCTTGGTTTTAGATATCGGTCAATCTGAATAGGGATGACAATGGGTCGGGTCGGGGAAGGATAGTGCATATCCGTTACCCTACCCAAAGTAGTTCGAGTTTTACCCATACCCATACCCACATGTGAAACAGGTAGAAAATTAAAACAATGCCCATACCTGTTCGGGTTTCGGGTATCCACGGTTATCCATGGATAATAATTTCTTTTCATAACTCCAACCAATATGTTAACATTCACACGTATTCTCACATTACATTTGAGGAAAAGTATGACAATAGTTCACTAGAATGAAGAAAATTAACTAAAACAACACAATTTCATAAAAATATTATATTTATATGCTAAATATAAAATATGTTAAAGAAAAATAATAATTATTTCTAGACAAAATACATATGCATGCGTATAATCGGGCATGTTTGGGTTGGATATTTAGAAACCCATGTCCACCCATTACCCGTAATATTCGGGTTCGAGTTTCCCGTACCTACCAAAATGTCATTCGAGTTTTATTCTACTCGATTAGGCCGAATTCGAGCGGATATTCATGGTATTTTTGTCATCCCTAAATCGGAAGCTTTTAAGTCGCCCAATTCTAACATTTATTCCCGCCGCCCCAACGAATTCCCTATGGCGCCAAACTTCTCCAATTCCCGCCTTTTTGGGTCCCTGAGCAACACATTCGCTTGCTTTTCCCCAAGCTCACCACGGAAATTACTCCAACTGCGTGCCCAGCAAGGCAAACTAATCCTTCATATCTCCTTGGCTGCAAGCCTGCAACGAAGAGAGGGGCTAGCCGATGATGACGATGAGGGGGAAAGACGAGAAGCGGTTCTGGCTTTTGAAGACGGAGGCAGCGGAGTGGTCGTGGGAGGACCAGGCAGCCAACGGCGGATTAAGCAACTGGGACGGAGTGAAGAACAAGCAAGCCCAGAAGAACCTCAAGTCTATGAGAATTGGCGACCTCTGTTTCTTCTACCACTCCGGTGCCCGCGCCCGTCGGGTGGTCGGCGTCGTTACGGTGGCCAAAGAGTGGCACGAAGCGACTGGAGCGGTGGACGTGATGGCCGTGGGGGAGATGAGGAGGCCGGTGGACCTGAAAGAGATGAAAGCCGATGGTGGGTTGCAGGGTTTCGCGCTGTTCAGGCAGCCCAGGCTGTCGGTCGTGGCGGTGCCGGTGGAGGTTTGGGAGAGAGTTTGTGAACTGGGCGGTGGCTTCCAAGGAGATGGCAAGGCCGCGGGCGGTGGCGAGGAGGATTGAACGCTACCGGCTTCGGAGGCAATTGGGAAGCCGTCTGCGTATATATATATATATATTAGTAGATGCACCGCCTAGCTAGCTGCAACATTTTCCCAAAATCTCATTCGATGGATGATAATTAGCTTTCTGATGGATTATGCTTTGGTTTCACTCTTCATTATTGTGCCGCCACGGCCATGGCATGGGTATCCCTACACTACGCCGTTTTCGCGGAAAGCAACAACCTTGACTATGATAATAAATAAAATAAAAAAGTGAAGAAAACCTGGAAAACGTCTTTCTTACTAGTTTGCTTTCATCGGCTGCGGCGGCGGAGCGGCCACTGCCGACTGCACTCCGTCGCTTCGGAGAAGTAAACGAGCGAAAAATGAGCGGATTAGCGACGCCTTGCTTTGGACGGCTCTCTACTCTGCGTTGGATTAAAGGTGTGGACATCCGGGGATTCTCCTCGTCGGACTGCTCCAACCAATCCCGCGGTGGGCTCCCTCGCTTCTTCTCCGAACAGCTTCCCTCTTCTAAGGCACTCCCTTTTATCTGCTTCCCATTTAATTTAAGAGTTCGTATTGTTGTTTTCTTTTCTGCTTGCTACTCGGCAAAAGAAGGACCCCTGAGAACTCTATGACTCGTAAAACGTTTCCCTAGATGCCGCAGCTTAGTGATAAGAACATGGTATATCGTTTTGTTGGAAGGTTGAAAATGCTACTTCCTTAAAATTGGTACTGAGAAATGAGGATGATTGGACCAACCAAACTGTATTGCATGTTGCTCACTGTAAATCTGCGAAACATGAGGTTTAGTAGTATACATTATGTTCTTCCTCTAATATTCACTGCATCACATTCACATTTCTTGATAGAGGAAAAGGCAGGAAGGAAACTCTGTAGATAGGGAGCGAATGCATGAGTATCGCTGAATCGAAGTAGGTTGAAGTACTAACGGGAGCTTTTGATTTCTGCCAAATTCCGTATTGCAAAGTTTTCAGTTGTTTCTACTATACTGAGAGATATCTGAAAGAATTTTCCTTACAGACTTAAAACTGAAATCTCTATACTACAACTTCGATGCAGGCTCCTAAATGTTGCACTTTGCCAATAACTATTTATACTAAAGATCACAGGAGATTAGGTTTTCAGTTCAGTGACCCACAAAATATATTGCATAAATCTAGACATGGTTATTGGAGGTTCGCATCTTCATTCCATTAATTCTGCAGGGTGCTGTTGTTCGTGTACAAGGAGATGAGTTCTGGCACATGACCAAAGTCCTGAGGTTGACCACCAATGACAGGTATTGTTTAATGGTGGTTACAAGCTGTATTTAGCATCCTGTTTTCTTGGTGGTTCTATATGAGAACCAGCCTTGTACAGCGTTGCTACTTGCATAAAGTTTGAGATTATTGTTTCGGAAGCACACACCAGTCTCTCAGTGGCCATAATGTATGGGAGTAATTTTTTGAGGAGAGATATGATAGCTTTCGAATTAGTGTTCTCCTGCACTTCTTAGGGAATTTTCGTTCATCAGATAGGGATCTGGGACCTTCTTTTTCTTTTCTCCTTTTATTTTCTCAGTGAAAGATGTGGAAGCGTAGCAAACCTAATTGTCAAATCTCTAGAATGCTCTTCTGGCTGATAATATATGTCAAATATTTCAAAGTGTATAGTCTTGTTTTACTTTGTTTTTTTTTTTTCTTTCTTTCTAAATAATGATCAATGCCAGGGTGGAACTCTTCAATGGTAAAGGAGGTCTAGTAGAAGGGTGCATACAAAGAATAGATCGTGCCGGGCTTGATTTTGAGGCGCTGGAAAGTCCCAAGCTAGTTCTTCCTCGAAATACTCAGTGGCAAGTCTTTGCAGCATTTGGTGAGTTAGGAACTGAATTAGCATAACAAGTGGCAACAAAATCTAACACAATTCAAACCCTTTCATAGGTACGCTGAAGGGTGGTCGAGCTGACTGGCTTGTAGAGAAATGCACAGTAGGTCTTATGACTTAACTCTTAAGTGCTGTATGGTCTGTTGTGTTGATGTAATGGCCCTAAGTTCATCTCTCTTCTGATTTGGTGCCCTCCTACCTTGCCTTCAGGAGCTTGGAGCACATAGTGTGACTCCTCTGCTGACAGAGCGTTCTCCATCAATATCCGATAACCGAGTTGATCGCTTACAGCGTGTTGTTTTAGCAGCAACTAAACAAAGTAAACTTACTTCTGTGCTGATATTTTAAATGCACCCCTGATAATGTTGTTTTGTGCTATTCGATTTTATGCTTCAGTTTGTTGCAGATTGTTTATCTATTTCATTTTCCTTCTTGCACTTACTAGGTCAGCGACTGCATGAGATGATTCTGAATCCTCCATTGAACATTGATGGGCTCTTACCTCTTGTGAGTACTTCTTTCCTTTTTGTCTACTGATTTTGCTCAGCAACAGAGCGTGTCTGGACAAGCTTGTAAAAAGGAACAGGATGAGTTCTCAAGATGTAATTAGTAATTAGATAGGGGAAGGGATTAGAATAAGGAGTTATACTTTACCTTCTCCAGCAGAGAGACTAATAAACGAAATTTTGGGCGTAAGAAGTTAGGAACAGCCTTATTTTATGGAAGACCAGCTACGTAGACAGGAAAGTGGTGACCTGTGTTATAATCTATTGTCATGAGTGGAAAGTTTTCTTTGTTTTACTCTTGTGTAATTCAAAACTATATGTAGGATAAATCATGATTTTATTTTGCTACATCTCACAAATGGATCTATGTTGTGCACTTGTGCTTCAAGGTTTCCCAGTCAAAGCTATCTTTTTTGGCAACAGCAGAAGCTACACCGCTCGTTAGCACAATAGCTTCATATAGGAACGAAGCGAGCGGATTGATAATCGTGGGACCAGAAGGAGGTTATGACGAATCTTTTGTCGCACTTCTATGGCTACATATACATTCGTGATTATTTACATGGGTTCTCTTTCCTTGGTTATTCTTTTCCTTCAGCCTTGTTATTGAACTGTTGGATTCTTCTTGGTCCTTTTTGCGTCTTATGGACTGAGACTACTGCATTGGATGTTTATGTTTCTTGGATGGATAGTTACAGAATATGTTTAATCCTAACCAAAAGCATTCCCTTCGGCATATGGATTTTCAGAGCCAGCCAATACTAGTATTAACGTGCAACAGTATTTCATTTCATGTTTTTTGGGCGATTTGACATAGTTCCAGTATCTAGGGTAGCCTGCAGACTTAGGTTTATATAATTTGGGTAATTAAGCAATTGTCATTTGACATTGTGCTGATCATGTGCAGATTTCACAGCGAAAGAGTTGGATACGCTTAAGGAAACTGGTGCTATTAGTGTTGGTCTTGGGCCACTGAGGCTGCGTGTTGAAACTGCTACAATTGCACTTCTGGCCACTCTAATGCTATGGTCCGACTCTCAGCAACTGGCCAGTTCATAAGTCGTCATTTGCATGTAAGCGTGCTGTTGGAGCTGCAACATACAACTCTCACTACTTTTGTTGGTCTTAGTATCTGGTTGATGGTGGTACTGGTACATGCTGTCCATCATTCAAACGAATCGAGTTCATTGGTTACCAGTAGAAGAAGGAAACTAAGCATGGCATGATTAGAGCCACTGCAAGTCTGCAACGGCTTTTATTTCCAAAATATTCCATTGTGACCACGAAACAACTTTGTAGGGTAACGCAAATTATTGGAATCCATTTTCAAGTTCTCATTCTACCACCTCAATAGTTTTGAGTTTGACACAATTGTCTTTCCAAGTTCTCAAAGCCCAAGCCCAAACTATGCTTCTCCCAAGAGGTAAAATCAGGAACATGCACATCAATAAATACTAAAGATAGTGAAATTTAAGCTCAACCAATTCCAAGAACAGAAGCTAAATATAGCAGTAGAATGGAAAAAATATCAATCAACCAAAACTAAGAACAACATCTAAAAATACAACAGGGAGATGCCTCCATAATAAGCACAACTTCGAATCTGATCGACTCCTTAAGTAAGGTATGAATTTGTCCTTGTGGATGAGCAATTTTAGAAACTCTTAATATTGTTAAGTTGTTCCAAGGTGCTAAATGAGATGATTGCATGATGGTCAAGCTAAATGATGTGTATGCGTATATGCAATCTGATATTTTTAGTTGATGCATGAATGCTGGTAAAATTACCTCATGATTGATCGTATAATGAATGAATAGAGAATGATAATCACGAGTTAAAAAATTTTGTGCGTATAATCAAACCACGTCACTTGTGAATCACCGATAAAGCACAATTCTCGCGTCATAAGCAAACTTATATAAAAGTTGTAACAAACATGAATCATATTAGATAAACCTAGGATTTGTGAAGAGTTTAACGACGAGTTTCAATGTGACTCTGGGATAAGTTCTAGATGGCTTAAGACGACATTTTAGCTGACTATATGCTGGGTAGTGAGTTCTAGGGAATTGCCCCCAAGTTGTATTCGACTTTAACCCTTTCGAGTTAGTCAAATACCTCAAATCAACCTCGGATTTGAGTTCAACTTGGTTAGAAAGTTTCACGTGATTCATCTACTATTGTAGAAGTCACGATACTCCTTTCATTTTCTAACGGGAGAGTTCGGGTATAGAGCTTTTATGAATGAATGTGAATAAATTTAATAAACGGCAATATAGATGCGCAAATAAATAAAAAAAACACCCAAGATATCAAACAAAGTAGGAAAAACTTATTGATTTAATTATTGTAGCTTGACTCACAAATGTCCTCAGCGGAGTCGCCACTGTCGCAACCGCCCCTCCGAATCGAGGGATCCGTCGCGAATTGGTCGGAGTCGCGATCGATCTTAGTTGTAGTGGATCTAACACTCATTTGGTCCGGTCTCGATCTTAGGGTCAGAACCAGATTCTGGTCTGCGAAATTTCAAAGTTCCGGGTTCGGGAGTATGGTTACATGTGGGGAAGTGTATTCACACCCCGCAACGCCCAAAATTTGCACTACGTAAATCGATAAGTTTTTAAGGGTTGGGTGTATTATTATTTGCACCTTATTTATGTATTTAATTTTATGATTCGATTAATTAGATAGTTATTAATATTTGATCATACGTCTATTGACATAATTCTCAAAATTAAAGAAATAGTTTTTGATTAGTTGGACTCGAACCTATTAGTTGCCTACGTACCCGAGTAGTCGGGATCAAAGTCCACGCAGTTCGATTTAAAATGAGTGATTTGAAGTGTTAACGTTTGCACGTTAAATTGTTAAGAAAATTTGTTAGTTCGATCATTTCGATATGGTTTTTGAAAAGGGCACCTAAACACGTTTATATTGATCGGTGATTAGGAAGATAATTTGAGTTGTTAGGAAATGTATTTATGATTTTTAGTGATTGAATGATAAGTTATCTTTGTAAGAATTTCATCGAGAATGACCATCACGATCTATCGACCATGAGTTCGTATTAAGGAAATTTACTAGGTAAGTGAGTATGTATGAACAATAGAAGCACAAACGAGGATATTAATCAAGATTGTTAATATTTTGGGATAATCTTATCTTGGTAAAAAAAAAAAAGATCTTAACACGATTAGTCGATATGGATTTGCGTATTAAGCTTGATCAACAATAAAAGTAAACGTCATAGCTAGCATGGCAAGGAATGGAAAATAGTCCGAGTGTTCAAGGTGCAATAGGGTCGTTTATTGGGAGATCGAGCTTGCGAGTTCGAATCTCGTTGGACACTATTTTTTGTGTTTCTGCGTTTCGCCAGGGTATATAAACATCCTAAAAAAAATCTTAATTCTGCCTCAACCATTCCGCCGCTCAAACTTTCTTTTCCTCTGTGACCAAAAGAAAAAACGAGAGGACTCTTCTTCTCTCTCGCTCTCGCATTCTCTCGTCTCTTCCTCTCTTCTCCAGAAACACAAACCAACAAACGAAAAGAAGAAGAACAATAAAAATCCCTAGCTCTTCAATCGCATCCACTCTCCTTATTCCCTCTCTCTTTTCTTCTTCCGTTCTTCCTCCGTAGAGCACAAAAAGTGTTAGAAACCGAACAGAAAATTTAGGGTTACCGATCTGGCTGAGTCGCGGACTAGGTCGCTCTCTTTAAGACGTTCGTGGCACTGCCTCGTTATTCGCACAGCAGACTATCAGCCGGTCGCCTCCAGGATAAAACAGCCACTCTTTTGATTTGCTCAGCGGTTTTGTGCGGAAAATAGGAGCTCTTTGAATCTCACTCTCTCTTGTGTTTATGCTCTCTGAGATGTCTTTAGAGGGTCTAGGGGTCTGCTATTTATAAGATCAGAAAACCTAGAATATTCCCTCTTTCTTTGGGAATAAGCCATATTTTAATTAGGAAGATAATTACTCCCATAATTAAAATGCATTATATTAAGATAATTAATCCTAATTATCTCCAGAATATTCCTTTTATTAATTATCCATCTTATATTCGTATCTAGAAAGAATACTGGATAATTAATTCAATACAACTTTCAAAGCTATTCATTCCCAACAATCCCCCACTTGAATAGTTTTGAAACTATCTCGAGCATCAACAGTTCCATAAAATCGGGCATAAGCTAAGGTATCGCGAAGATTTGAACCTTAGCGTAGTGGTTACACTTCCGATTTCATAAGGGTGACTCGTAGTCTTGAACCCTATCTCAGACAATGTAGCACACCGGATCTTTTCATTGAGTGATATTCTCTCATAGGCTGTGCGTTTATGGCCATGCACGTTATCCCAGTTTAGTGAACGCTCTAGCAACTTTGTGCCTCCAAAGTTCCATAGGGAGCAGCCCCACTCCCACATTCACATAGGTGAGTCTATCAGGAGTACCCCAAAGTAAAGTATATATTATTTTTGTACAAGCACAAACAAAAACCAAAACCATTTACTATTTCTATTACCACCTTAAATCAATCAAGTAAAAGTAGAAAATGCAAGTTTCCCTTTTTTTTCTTTGCGTTGGGTTGTACCATCATGGGAAACCATTTCAACTTCCACCATCCTAATGTGTATCTGGCAAGGTTGTCAACGCTCGTGTTGATCCGGACTCGGTCGATCTAGTGGGTTAAGGGTTAACGGGTCATCTGTTTTAGCCTGGACATATGGAAAGGGTCATTATATTGTACATATCTTGATAAATTATATCAAATCTCATCTAACATATGAGTAATAACATATAATATTATACCAAAGTAACATGTCGTATTTAGATCCAACATATAGTGAAAATTCACACACACTTGTATACCATCAATATTCAAATGTTCAACTAAAGATTCCAGACATTGAGTTAAGCGAAAAGAAAAATTGGAAAATAGGCGCATTTCGCAAACCAAAGAAAAAAATGACACAATTTGACCTCTAACCCGAGACCTAGTAGCGGTCTACCCGGCGATTGCGTACAGCCCGATTTTCTCACCGGGTCAGGGTCAAAGTGGGGTATATGGTGAAAGTCAAACTTTTGCATGAATTAAGTTTGAAATATTCAAATTGGAAGAGCATCTACTACTCTCACATGTAGTACTGAAATTGGGTTGTCCCAGGAAAAGGTTGAAATAGAGTGAATAGTACTAGCGCAACAAGTAGTAATTTCGCAGACATGAAATAGCTGCAAAAAGCCCCAGTTCATCGCTATTGCAGGTTACTCCAGTTTTGCTCCTGATCTACAACCATTGTGACACAGTAGTTCCCGTTTCATGCCTCCCTTTCACCCTTTATCTACTTGTCGCTTGGTAATGGAACATAAGAAATCATGAAAAATTGTGGGAGAATGGGTCTCCATTGTGATTGGTTTTTAAAGACAAGGACTGAACAGTGAAACAGAATTGCATGCATGTTTCAACAATACCCCTAAGGTTACCGAGCCTCACTACCATCATATCAATACTCACTTGGGCTGGAAGTTTGGTATCCGTATTTGAGATATACCGAATATCATACCGAATTTGTCTATATTTGGTATGATAGAATACACGTATTATTTTGGGGGATTGAGATTGGGATTGGGGTTGATGTTCAATTGTTATTCGGTATTAGAGATTACGGGATTGAGATCGGTATATACCGAAATACCGATCAATACTGAAATATAAGCTAGTGTGTATTTTATCCTCTCAACTAGAATCTTTCATTCACTACTACATGACCCTCAACCACCAAGAGTGTCATTTAATTATACATGGATCATTCCATCACTATTTCACACTAGTATTAGTCGTCTCTCAACCTCCAATTCCTCAAATTAAAGATTATCAATTACAAAAACTTGAGATGTTAGCTCTAGGCAACTCAATACTATTTGCTTAGTCTATTTGCCCTAAATTAAGCAATAGCATCTATTTTATATATTTAATTATTAATTACAAAGGTAATTAATTTTGTATTTGATAATACCGATTGGGATACTGAAATATTTAGGGAATGGGATTGGGATACTGAAATTATTTAGGGATTGGGAATGGGATTGATTTTAGGGTGTAAATCGGTATTCGGGATTTTGGTATTTGGTATTGGGATACCGATACCGTACCGATTTCCACCCCTAATCACTACCATAGTTGAAGACCGAGTTAGAGTAGGCCCTTGAGCGATTTGAGGCGAGTCTGAAGCAATTGAAGGGCATCGAACCAACTCACCCAACTCAAATCTTGGAACCAAAGAGCCTCTTCAAGATCAAATTTGAAATATTCAAGGTTGAGAGCGAGAGAACACTTCATCTTCCACCATCACCAGAGCCTAAGGGCCTTTAAGAGTTGGCATCTTAGCACTACAACATCCCAACGGTGTGCCTAGATGCTAGTGATCCCATCATTCCTCCAGTTGTTTTCGAATTAAGGACATTAAACGAGAGGAATGCATGGTGGTTCCAAGAGGTTGAGACTGTAGGGGGATCCTTCAACATAGGAAGCCCCGACCTTTCTACTCAAGACTTCCTCATTGGACAAGAAGAAATGCTCAAGATGTTGGAAAAGAAGAGAATAGATCTTGAACAACTTTGATCAAGACTCAATCAAGATTGCCTCTTCGACACCATCAATGAAGCAAAAGAGAAAGTAGTAGAAGAGGAAGGAGTCTCAGGGGTGGACAAGCAAGTGGACCTTGACGATCCATCTATTGAAGAACTTGCTAGGAAGTTCATCATTACTCCCAATCAACAAGAAGAAATGGATAAAGAAGGGAGCATCGATAAGATTGTGGAAGGAAGAAGAAAGTAAAGAAGATGAAGAGCTTGGTACTCAACACGGGGGAAATTCTTCACAAGGAGGAGAGGAGGTTGAAGAAGCAATTAGAGTCCAATCAATGGACGAGGATGAGGTGGATGAAGTTTCAACAAGTTACATGTGCTACCAAGGCTTTCCACCCGTCCTTGATGTACTTTTAGAGAATGACTCTTTTGCAGTTTCTCATCCCCAAGCCAAGGCCACACCATCAATCCCTCTTGGTAAGATAATTATGCAACCCAAAGTGTTGTGTTAAAACTGGTAATTGGTGAAGCGATCCCTTACTAGTAAATCACATGTGGAAACATGGAAACTCTCAATGGAACGTTTTGTTAAGTTTGATTTCGAGAACTAAGAAATAGAATTTGGTATCTGCCATATCTTCTAACTTTTGAATATTAAAGGACAAGAGTGGTCACTACTAAAGCTAGATAGAGAAAAAGCCATCTTGGAGAGAAAAAGAAGTTGCTTCGAAATTTTCGGAGAAGCGATTGGCGATTGATAATCTTTTGTGAAACCCTACTAGCACAGCTGCCAGGCATGGCTTCGCTTGCGACGGGGGCATTTCCCCTGGACGTCGAGATCTCCGACCTGAATTCAGGTGTCCATTGTCCAGACTTCGTGACCTCCTCTCCCAACGGCAAGGGAGAGAGCGAGAACCATCGGACTAGAAAATGGGCAAAACCTATGGTTGCAAACTCACTCTTTGGGATGATGCCTATGAACGAGGACTCCTCCGCGCTTATGCCCACGACGATTATGTAGATTGTGAGAAACACACAGACTCTACCTGGAATGGTCCGTGGAAACTCTTTATCGAGGTTCTTAGCCAAGACTAATGGTATGTCTTCGAGTCGAACTCCAAAGATGTTGCAGAGGTTATGTATGAAGATGAACTGGATGATGAAGTCCTGGAGGATGTCGATCCTTGGTGTCCGACCATACCCTTTATGGCAATGGAGAAGCAACGATGGCGTCGAGAGTGGCTTCCCCCCCCCCCCCTCATTGTCAAGGTTCTGGGATGTTCCTTCCCATTCTCGTTGATCTTGTGAAGACTCCATTCGCTATGGGGGAAGTATGGAACCCAACAAATCTCTAGCTTGACCTATGGATTCTACATGTTGCGGTTCCCCAGCCAAGCCGACTAAGAGTAAGTTGAGATGGGAGGGCCATGGCGCATAGGTGAGTATTACCTCACAGTCCAATCGTCACGGTGAAACTTCAATCCCAAGGAGGTGAAAGTGGCAACCACCATGGTCTGGACAAAAATCACGGTCTTCCACATGAGTTCATCAACCGAGAAGTTTTCGAACGTATCGCCTCTCGGATTGGTAAGACCATAAGGGTAGATAGGGCTACCCAGATCTGTGATCAAGGATAATATGCTAGAGTATGTGTTGAAGTAGAACTGATGAGGCCCTTTTCTCTTAATACAAAATAGAGGGGATTATCAATTACGTAGAGTTCGAGGGGATCTTTAATATATGCATGGAATGTGGACGATATGGACATGCCAAGTCACCGTTGCCACTACAAGAGGCGAGTAGCGAGCCTCAACCATCGCCTGTTGGGAACCCGCGCCCTATCTACGGTGAATGGATGATGGCCAAATCACGGAAGAGAAATTTGAAGAAACAGAGTATTGTTTCCAGAGGAGCCGAGGAAGGAAAGAATCCTTATGTTCCTAGTTCCACGCCCTAGAAGTGGAGGAAGAGGACAACCCACATAGTAATGGTACACAACATACTGAAGTGATGGCTGAGGAAGTGGAGATGGATGTCACGGAGAAGGAGGAAGCTCCAAGTGATCGAGAATACTCCCTTCTCAAACGTCTTGCAATGCCACCAAGGACATAAAACCCCCTGCCACGACCCCACCACGTCATAGGAATGAAGTGTCAACTAACCAGAGCAACCCAACCATCATGCATGATACGTCAATTTTGTCCAAGACCCCGAGTTGTGAGGCTAGAATGAGTGTCGGGGATGTTCACAAACAAAATTTAACGGCTGTCGCAACCAGGATGACAAAAACTAAGAATTGGGAGAAAGGTGCTCACCCCAACGATAAGTCGAGCAACCCTCCCCTTAGGGAAGAATGGTAAGGGCGGCCTCCAAGCACCTCTTACCAACTTACCACTGGGTCAGCAAGTCCACAAGACACAAAAAGGCAGTGGAAAGAAAAGATTTTCGGTGAATCTGAGTAGGAGGGACACACAACCCTCCCATGTGACATCACTAAACTCATAGATGGCTTTGCCAACTTTCAGGGCAACCCTTCCCTTGAGCTTTCTTCTAGTCCGTCTGTTTTTTTTATTAATTTCTCTATGTTTAGCATTCTATCGTGGAACTTCCAGGGGGCATGAGGTGATGATTTTACTGAGTATGTTTCTAATTTTGTAGGGTCGAAAAAACCAGACATGGTCATCATTGTGGAGCCCCAAATAAAAGGTGCTACTTCTCGACAAGTTATCTCCGGGTTGGGATTTAATGGGGTGTTTGTAGTTGATGTGATTGGCTTTTTGGGTGGAATTTGGGTTCTCTGGAGGGAGCAGGACCTGACTGTTACGTCGATTTGTGAATGAAGTCAGATGATTTATATGAGATGTGCCAGGAGATCTGCCCGAAGGCGGAAGTTCTAGTGTCAGCGGTTTACGGTAGTCCTAATGCAGTTTTTCGAAGGGACCTCTGGGACGAGATTGTTTGGCTGGCTAAGAATAAGTCTCTTCCCTAGTGCTTAATGGGAGATTTTAACTCCATTCTTCATCCGGCGAACAGGATGGGAGAAGCCGCATACAATGAGGCTCGATACAAGCCTTTTAGAGACTGTACCAACGCCGCCCTATTAATTGATCTCCATTTCTCTGGTACGCATCACTTAGAGAAGGGGCACTCTCTACCAACGGTTGCACCGAGTTATGTGAAATGGACAATGTCTCCTTCAATATCCGTAAACGTGGCTCAAACATTTAGAGTGAATTAGATCTGACCATAGAACTATTCTTCTTCAAGGTGTGCCTTTGACAAGGGCTAAAGGCGATCGACCCTTCCGTTTTACTGCTGCCTGGATGAGTCATGATGACTTTACCCGAGTCCTGGATGAGGCGCTAGTAACAAATGACAACTTTCCTCAACAAATGTTGGAAATCACTAAGGATTTGAAGAAATGGAACAAGGAAGTGTTTGGACATATTCGCCAGTGTAAATGCCGCCTAGCTAAGCGCCTAAGCCAGCTCGAAACAGAGAAAGGCCCTCGGATCCAAGCCATAAGGAAGAGGATACCATCCGGGCTGAGCTCGAAGAACACTTGCTTTGGCAAACATTAAAGGAGATGGGCGGGCTCAAAGCCCCGGGGAGAGATGGTTATTGTGCCATCTTTTTCCAACGTTGTTGGGGTAAGATTGTAGATTCCTTTGTTAACCACATTGGGGATTGTTTCAGGAACCCGGGACGTATCACAAAGTTTAATGAAACACTCCTGGCTCTCATTCCCTAGAAGGATAATTCGGAAATGATGGCTCAATTTCGACCTGATCGGACTCTGTAATGTTGTCTACAAGTCTTGGGGGAAATGTCTGACCAATTGGATCTATCCCCTAATGAGCTGATTGGTCCATGATACACAGACAAGCTTTATTCCAGGAAGGCACATCACAGACAATATAATCATTCTCAAGGAGGTGATACATTTAATGGGGTTAAAGACTGGGAAACGTGGGTATATGGTGGTGAAGGTGGACATGGCTAAAGCATATGATAGTCTGAGTTGGACATTCTTACAGGACACATTAGAGAAGGCGGATTTTCCTGGAGCTTTTGTGGCGGTGATCATGAAATTTGTGACATCAGAGAAAATGTGAGTTCTCTGAAAGGGGAGCGAGTTAGAGACTTTCTCTCCCCAAAGGGTTGCGCCAGGGATGCCTGCTATCGATATACTTATTCACTCACCCGGTGGCCCTCCTCTTTCCCACCCCTTTTTCGCTGACGATCTCTTTCTTTTTGTAGAAGCGACAACTAGACAAGGTGAAGTTATCCTAGACTGTCTGCATAGATTCTGTCTAGCATAAGGAGAAATGGTAAGCAAGGAGAAATTTGTTGTCTACTTCTCTAGCAATACTGATCAGGGGACTAGTGGAGAGATCATCAACACTCTCGACATTCCAGCAACTCGGGACTTGGGGCGTTACCTTGGTGTACCAGTACTCCATGGTTAGGTCACAAATGGGTCCTACAGATTTATCTTGGAGAGGCTAGATAAGAAAATAGCAGGGTGGAGGGCGGACACGCTGTTGTTTGCAAAGAGAGTGACTTTGGCGACATCGGTGCTGAATACTTTACCGACGTATGCGATGCAAATGATGCTACTACCCCACTCGATGTGTGATGAGATTGACAGAAGGGTCAGAAGTTTTATTTGGGGCTCTTTTGCAGATAAATGGAAGGGGGAGGTTTGGGTCTAAAAAAGCTCATGAATTAAATATCTCATTTCTAGCTAAACTTGCTTGGCTTTTTATGTGTAGTTAGGACGAGCTTTGGGTCCAAGTGCTACAGGCTAAGTACTTCAAAATGGTGGGTGGTATCATGACTGCGAAGCTGGTTCATCGCAGCTTCACCCTTTAGCGCGACATCAAGAAAGCATGGCATGTGATGGTTGAGGGAAATAATATGTGTGTGAAGAATGGCCGCACCATGGCTTTTTGAATGGACCGATGGCTTGATGAGAGTACTGACTCACTAAAACACAACACCAAACTACGACCAAGTGTAATCGTAGAATGGAAATGCAGAATAGTGAGACAAGTAATAAATGTAAACCTGGGACCTAGATGTAGTGCCTACTCCGTGAAATTCTATTATCTAGCTGGAAAATTTGAGTGAGAATGAGTTTAAACTAAAACAGAAAGAAACCAGCAAGTTGTTCGGTTTTCTAAAGCAAGAGAAGAGTGAGTCAGGAATGTGTCTTCCTAGCTCCACAATTAGGTCCAAGATGTAGTTCCTTTTGGTTGTTTCATTGTTGATTAGAATGCGGAAGATCCGAAAATAGCTTGGAATCTATTAAGCTGACCAAGCCCTCTTAGATAGAATACCCGACATGTGACTAGTCTTCACCGGGATAGACTGCTAAAGAGATTCACACTGATCTCCACTATTTGAAATGAATTCCAATACAAAGAAGTGAATTGACTAACTCTCGTACACTCAATTCACTACTACTAATTGAAAAAGCTCTATCAACATAATCAAATCCATCTATCATAGGTTAAAGCAGAAATCAAGAGAATTTGATCAAGATTTAATTGACTCAATAAATCATGCTTCAATCAATCAATATCATCCAATATAGCATCCAAAAGTCATTACAAACAAGATCCCTAACACATGGAACTAGGGTTCTTCATACCCAAGTGAGAGAGAGGGTTGCTCCATAGAGAGAGGAAAATAGAAATCAAAGCAGTCATACTCATAATGATGTGTATAATCTGCTCTGGGATGTCAATCTTCACTCCTGGAGACACAATTTGGGCTTCAATGGTGAGGAATCCACTCCAAATAGGTCATAGGGTTTGTTCTTCGTCACTTTCTCTCTCTAGAACTCTATTTTTGCTCCAAAAAGTCGAATCCACCAAAATATGAGCTCCTTTGCAATAAAATCTGCACAAGTGCAAAAACACGGCCTCTGACCCCAAAAACCCGGTGAATTTTTAATCAAACAAGGTCGTGTTTCTAAATGACGCTTCTATGAAGTGCAGAGGAAAAACCCGGCCTCTGACACAAGGTCCTGTTTTCACTACAGAGGATGTGTTTGAGGGCGTGTTTTTCAGCTGCTCTATTGCCCAATTTTCGCGATTGACCTTCTTTCACCTCCAAATGTCCCGAAACTCGTCCCTAAGCCATATCTACGTACTAGGACTTGAAATATGACAAAAGAACACAACCTAGCATAAAATAGGCCAAGGAACGATTAATCTCTAAGCTAAACGTTCAAGAAATGAAGGGGAAAACATGTGCAAATACGGTGTTATCAAATTCCCCCTCAGTTAACCGTTTGCTTGTCCCCAAGCAAACCAAGTCAGACACGAGGTAAGCTCAAAACATTTTAACCATGAAAAATTTGGGGACATATCATATAGGCACAAAACACGTGAATCATACCGGCTTTTAGACATCAACACATGAACAACAGCAAGAGCAACCTGGACAACCACCATAGATTACATTAGAGTGCAGAAAAATCGGGCAAAGGAAGAGTCTCCCTTCTATTCACCGACCAACATAGACTTGACTCAACCACTCACTCAAAAAAGTCACCTCATGCATAGAATCCAAGACATTAGAATCAAGATCGAGTAATCTAGGTCCTCACCGAGGTATATAATGTGAAAATTGAATCACTCACTCCGACTAGTGGGCTCTGGACAAAATTTGATGCAAGATGCGCATACTCATACTCTCAATCCCTAACATCTCTTCACCATTACGACATCCTCTAAATGCTAGAGTTCATATATCGGGTGTCACCACTAACTTGTTCGGAGGTCTTAGACACAGGTTCAGATGACTGGCTAGGGTCTGGGACATGGGGAAAAAACCTTTTAGGTGGCGGAAGAATTCATTACCCAAGGTTCCATAGTTCCAAAACCAACACAACAACATTCATTCGAAACATTTACTTTCTCTCTGCTATTCTGCACTAATCAAGTTCTTTAGAGCACAAGAGTGAAGGAGGTTATAACATGTTAGTACCTCCAAGCCAGTCTGCTAAGAAACACTATCTAATGAGCATGATTAAGATTTTTGTGGTGGTCTCTATTGCTTTCATTTGTTTTTTTTTTTCTTTTCTTTAGAGAAACACTACTTTTGCTACATTCTTTTTATCTTTGCAAGCACATGCCCCACATTTAAGAACTGCCTCAAACCATCACCATATTTCCGGCAGAAAACAACAGAAAACATGCAAAAACCACTATGTGGAACCTCAAAGAAATGCAAAAGGATAATTTTTCATTGTATACACAAAGATAGAAAGTTACACGACTCAAAGGGGATGATTAGGTGACAGGTCCCGTCACTTTTCCAAAACCAAACCATAACTCAAACCAAAAACCGATTACTCCGGAGCAACCCAAACCACATTTTAAAATAAACAAACTGACATCATTTAAGAATTTTTAACGAAAAGCCCCAACGCTTGGGCAAAATTCTCAATCTCAAACACTTAAAACGACTTAACACAGAATCTCCAGTTTATACTAATAACCATGAAACAAAATAATTAACTAACACTTGACTCCTCACGAGCTTTCCGATATCCCGACGATGCTGGTACTGCTGCTCGCCTCGCCCTGCTTCTTCTCATGATCCACTTCTGCTAGACTATCTTCAACCTGGTGAATGAGAAGGGGTCAGTCTCGTTGTTACTTCCTAAGGTCTCAGCCCTAGCCAAACTCCTTACTAAACACATTATTAGGGGAATGCCTTCCTTAGACGAAAGTTGTTCTCACTTTCATCCGTTAAACTTTACTATCAAACAGTCTATAAGAAATCCCTACTCCTATCTTATCTTTAGCATTTTCTTCTCATACTCCTGATCCAAAAACACCAACACAAGGGACCACCGCGTTACGTCTCGTTGTCCGGTGTCCCTACCCTAGTATGCCAACCGCGTTACGTCTTGTCGTCCGGTTGCATACCCAAACTCGGCAATAACACTGCGTTACGTCTCGCCGTCCAGTCCATGCCCATCAACTACTGCATTACGTCTCGCCGTCCAGTAGTGACCCCAACATACTCGATCAACTGCTGTGTTACGTCTCGCCGTCCAGCAGTGATCCGACCATCTACCGCGTCCAGTAGTAAGCCAACCGCCAGGGGGTTCCTCTTACCATCAACCATACAACATCACATACATTCATACATAGCACAACGCGTGCCTCCACCCTTACAGGCGGTGGGATGCCTCACACACATATCGCGCATACTAGAAAATTTAACAAAAATAATAACTTGAACGAAAAGCGGAAACTAAAAGACCTACGACAGAGATTTTACCCCCTTTACACTCACCTCGAAAAGATCAATCCTCAATTCCTTCCTTGAAGAAACCCCTCATTAGCCGGATTATCTTGGGGAAACCTATTAATAAGAATCCATTTTCTTAGACGATCTTTCTTGATTTAAAACCCCTTTCGAATCACTAGGACATCCTCTCCTCAAACTCCAGTCCTTGAACCTCATTCCAAGGGTCCTTTAACCCCCTATACCCTGGAAAATTATCAAACCCTTATAAACCCCTCGAAAAGATTTTTATTTAATTAAAATGAATATTCGAACAATTTCTAAAAATAGCAATACATCTTCAAAAATCCCCAAATTAAATTACAGTCATCTCCTAGACGTCGCTCAATTTATAAAATTGTTCAATTCAGAAAACAAACTTCAGAGAGGCTCGAAACAATTTAAAACATCTAAAAATACATTTCTAGAAATTCCCAGCAGCTTTAGTGACCAATCAAAATCTGTCAGTAAAAGCGTGAACGTCTGTTGCTAAAACCTCACAATTGCACCCTCACGAAAAATCACCAAATCGATCGATCTAACTCAAAGGGATCGAGTTCCCTTACCTCTAGAACGTGCCTAGGCCTAGGTTGGATGACCCGGGACGTTGATCTCCTCGTTGATCGAACCCTCAAACGTCACCGCTATTTAAATACAAACTTCGGATTAGACTATCGATAACTCGAGTATAGAAATCGCGAAGTGGTTCGCGATCCTTACCTAGAAACACGAAAGGGATGGGATTCGGATTGGGATTGGGAGCGGAATCGGAATTGGGGTCGAGATGAGAATTGCGCCCTCACAAAAAATCACCAAATCGATCGATCTAACTCAAAGGGATCGAGTTCCCTTACCTCTAGAACGTGCCTAGGCCTAGGTTGGATGACCCGGGACGTTGATCTCCTCGTTGATCGAACCTTCAAACGTCACCGCTATTTAAATACAAACTTCGGATTAGACTATCGATAACTCGAGTTTAGAAATCGCGAAGGGGTTCGCGATCCTTACCTAGAAACACGAAAGGGATGGGATTCGGATTGGAATTGGGATCGGAATCGGAATTGGGGTCGAGATGGGGAGTCGGCGGTGCTTCTTCTTTTTTTCCCTTTCTCTGCGGCTGTTACTGCTGCTCTCCGCGTGGAAGGGAAGTATGGTGGGGGGGGGGGAATTGCAGAACGGGAAGGTTTTGGAGGCGGCTGGCAAATATTAAGGGGGGGTTTTATGAAGCTGGGGAATTTTTTGAGGGTTGGGGCGCTCGACCCCGTCCCAACTATATATGTATTTTTTTATACAAATAATGATATAATAATATTATTATAATAATAATAATATTATAATAATAATGTTATAATATTATTATTCTTAATCGGCGATTGTAACTCTTAGTACGTAACCGTCAATCCAACCGATCACGTATTAAGGTCGAACCTAAATCTAAAATACCAGGGTATTACATTTCCTCCACCCTTACAAAAATTTCGTCCACGAAATTTGCTCGGAGCTCATCCTTCTATCAACACCCTTCGTATACTTCCTTCCCGCGATCATCTATTCTTACTATAACAACTTCGTTGGTACCTTTTGCTCAAATAAGTTTTCCTAGCTTGCAGCACTCGTGTAACCATAAGTGTCTCACTGCCCTTTTTACTCCCCAGCTTGATCCAAACATGGTGAAACAAAATGCCAATTCGGCTTGCCATGTTGATCCAATTCTCCTGGTAGTTTATGTTGAACCTAAATCCAAAATCGAGACATCACATTTCCCCCCTCCTTAAGAAAAATTTCGACCTCGAAATTTGTTCGTTGTGACGACTCCAAGTTTCACTTATGATATCTCTTTGCTAGGAGTTGTACCTCCTTCTAGCCTTGATGTATTGATCTCATGACATCTTGTTAGGCTCCCTATGATATACTTAGTTCTTCCTTTGCTTGCTTAGGTGACCCTTGTATTTTTCAAAGTCTGACTTTCAGCTGCTCCTTGGGGTTGTAGCCCTATGTTCAATTCTCATGAACTCCACGAACCTTCCTTGCACCCTTTCCTCTCGATTATGACGACATTTGGCATACTCCTTGGCTCTACCAGTCGATGTACTAACTGCTTGGCTCCTTCCAAAACCTTATTCTGAGTAGCTCACATCCCCCATAGAATATGAGCTACCTTGACCCTCCTCTTCTCACTCATGAAGGGGTTTCACTAAACGAACCCTCAAGGAATTCCCAAGATGTATCATAACCCCATGGGGCATCCAAAAGTTATTTCCTTATCATGATTAGAGTATACTGGAGATTCTAAAAATTTCCAAAAGACTCTGACTCGTTTGGCCAAACTTTAGCTGACTCTCCCTTTTTCCTTTCCTTTTAAACACTGAAACCTTGAAAAACGCAAATCGTCACTCCAGTATTCCTTGGAGGTGAAGGAGCAGAGGAGTGCCGGCTCTGATACTAAAATGACAGGTCCCATATCTTTTCAAAAACCAAACCATAACTCAAACCAAAAACCGGTTACTCCGGAGCAACCCAAACCACATTTTAAAATAAACAAACTGACATCATTTAAGAATTTTTAACGAAAAGCCCCAACACTTGGGCAAAATTCTCAATCTCAAACACTTAAAACGACTTAACACAGAATCTCCAGTTTATACTAATAACCATGAAACAAAATAATTAACTAATCTAACTTGACTCCTCACGAGCTTTCCGATATCCCGACGACGCTGGTACTGCTGCTCACCTCGCCCTGCTTCTTCTCGTGATCCACTTCTGCTAGACTATCCTCAACCTGGTGAGTGAGAAGGGTCAGTCTCGTCGTTACTTCCTAAGGTCTCTGCCCTAGCCAAACTCCTTACTAAACACATTATTAGGGGAATTCCTTCCTTAAACGAAAGTTGTTCTCACTTTCATCCGTTAAACTTTACTGTCAAACAGTCTATAAGAAATCCCTACTCCTATCTTATCTTTAGCATTTCCTTCTCATACTCCTGATCCAAAAACACCAACACAAGGGACCACCGCGTTACATCTCGCTGTCTGGTGTCCCTACCCTAGTATGCCAACCGCGTTACGTCTCGCCGTCCGGTTGCATACCCAAACTCGGCAATGGCACTGCGTTACGTCTCGACGTCCAGTCCATGCCCGTCAACTACTGCGTTACGTCTCGCCGTCCAGTAGTGACCCCAACATACTCGATCAACTGCTGCATTACGCCTCGCCGTCCATCAGTGATCGACCATCTAGCGCGTCTAGTAGTGGCCCAACCGCCAGGGGGTTCTTCATACCATCAACCATACAACATCACATACATTCATACATAGTACAACGCGTGCCTCCACCCTTATAGGCGGTGGGATGCCTCACACACATATCGCGCATACTAGAAAATTTAACTAAAATAATAACTTGAACGAAAAGCTGAAACTAAAGACCTATGACAGAGATTTTCCCCCCTTTACACTCACTTCGAAAAGATGCCTCCTCAATTCCTTCCTCGAAGAAACCCCTCCTTAGCCGGATTATCTTGGGGAAACCTATTAATAAGAATCCATTTTCTTAGACGACCTTTCTTGATTTAAAACCCCTTTTGAATCACTAGAACATCCTCTCCTCAAACTCCAGTCCTTGAACCTCATTCCAATTGTCCTTTAACCCCCTATACCCTGGAAAATTATCAAAGCCTTATAAACCCCTCGAAAAGATTTTTATTTAATTAAAACGAATATTCGAACAATTTCTAAAAATAGCAATACATCTTCAAAAATCTCCAAATTAAATTACAGCCATCTCCTAGACGTCGCTCAGTTTATATAATTGTTAAATTCAGAAAAAAACCTTCAGAGAGGCTCTAAACAATTTAAAACATCTAAAAATACGTTTCTGGAAATTTCCAGCAGCTTTAGTGACCAATCAAAATATGTCAGTAAAAGCCTGAACATCTATGGCTAAAACCCCAGATTTGCACCCTCACGAAAAATCACCAAATCGATCGATCTAACTCAAAGGGATCGAGTTCCCTTACCTCTAGAACGTGCCTAGGCCTAGGTTGGATGACCCGGGACCTTGATCTCCTCGTTGATAGAACCCTCAAACGTCACCGCTATTAAACTACAAGCTTCGGATTAGACTATCGATAACTCGAGTTTAGAAATCGCGAAGGGGTTCGTGATCCTTACCTAGAAACACGAAAGGGATGAGATTCGAATTGGGATTGAGATCGGGATCGGAATTGGGGTCGAGATGGGGAGCCGGCGGTGCTTTTTTTTTCTTCCTTTCTCCGCGGCTGTTGCTGCTGCTCTCCGCGTGGAAGGCAGTATGGTGGGGGGGGGGGGGGGAAATTGCAGAAGGGGAAGGGTTTGGAGGCGGCTGGCAAATATTAAGGGGTGGGGTTATGAAGCTGGGAAATTTTTTGAGGGTTGGGGCGCTCGGCCCCGTCCCAATTATATATGTATTTTTTATACAAATAATGATATAATAATAATATTATAATATTATTATTCATAATCCGCGATTATAACTCTTAGTACGTAACCGTCAATCCAACCAATCACGTATTAAGGTCGAACCTAAATCTAAAATACCAGGGTGTTACATTAGGGGGTATGATACACCAGGATAGTCTATTAGTTATGGGGTTAATCATATGCCTCCATCATTATAATTAGTGGAAACGTGAATGCTACATGTAACATCCTGGATCGAACGAAATAAAAAAAAATTAAATTTAAAATGTAAAAATAGATTTCCTAGACAAATTTACAAGAGAGATTCAATTTCGTGGAATTCGCATCATTGACGGGAAAAGATGTCAAGGGAAAAAATAATAATAATTATAGTAATTGATTATTATAAGTGATTCTTGTAAAGACATATGCTTTAAAATAAAATAAAATAAATAAATGTGAAAAATGACAGCAGCAGGATTTGAAACATAAACCTAGTGCTAATTAGCTAATAAACCAACAACTTAGCCGCTGGACTACACTCCATTTCGTGTACAAAGACTAAACCAGCTTTGTTATGCCTATGTTTGGCCCGGCTTTTAGAAGTGCTTTTCGGCTTCAAAAGCTTAAGCAGGGCCAAACACCTCTAAAAGCTCGGCTTTTGAAAAGCCGAAAAGCGCTTTTGTATAACATAAAAGCAGAAGCTCCGATTTGGAGCTTCTGCGAAAAGCTGTTTTGAAAATACAAGATTATCCTTACCATATTTTAATTTTATTTCAGAAAATATAATTTTCCTTCATTTATATCATTTTAAAAATAAAATAAATTATAAAATCATATTATTTAATATAAAAGAAATCTAACAAGATCCATTTTGACTACTTTTTATTGTTTCGAATTTTTATTTATATTTTATATTATAAGTCCTTTATAGTCATTTTACACAACCGCTCATATTAAAAAGCACTTCTAATAGTTTTACAGCCAAACACTAAACTGCTTTTTTTGAAAAGTACTTATCTAAAAGCTCCAGCCAGAAGCTGCTTCTGCAAAAGCTACAGCAGGGCCAAACTAAGCTTATAACTTATTTTGACGGCCATGCTGTATGAGGCAACCAGCCTTAGTTACACGTCGTCGTTTCAATGGGAAGATGCAGCAACCTTGACGTTTCTAGGATGACTTGAGCTGCAGATAGAGATGCTTCAAGCGGCCGCCGACTTCGGAACTTGAATTTCCACTCCTCGTGAACGACTGCGGATTAGAAGGCGGCCTTCATAAGGAATTTATGGTCGCTGTGCTGCTGGAGAAATAAGGGAGACGTGGAGGGAGCTGAGGATATATTTGGCCTCGTCTTTCCTCTTCTTCCTTTCCTGTACGTGGTGCAAAGTTTGTTTTCCAAATGAGAGGGGAAGAAGGAAAGGAGGAAAACAAACCATCCAAGGGTCGTTTTTAGGTAATAAGACCCCTAGAAATCAATCTACGGAGCCGGAAATCAGTTTTGAGGCTGCTCAGAGGTTCCTCGGAGAGTCGTCGTCAATCCCGACCTCGACGTCGGCATCGCCAACTGCGACGATAATTCCGAAATTTAGTACCGATGCGTAGAGCTCGCCTCCAGGAGCATCACGGAGTCGACGGAATCGAATTCCGAGCTCAAACGAGGGAGAAACGAGGTTCGAAAGTCTGTGCGTATAATTGTACGATTTTAAGTTCCAGAGCTGTGTCTGACAGTTCGAAAATATAAGGTACTATTCGGTAATTTTCAATACTAATCTTAATCGGCTCGCAGTTTCTTCGTTTGACGTCCAAACGACAAACCGTTTGCGCCTACACGACCGTGGGAACGAGGAGAATTTTTAGGAGCCAATCTCTGGAATTTTAGAACTTAATTCCCGACTTGGAATCAGCTAAATTAAGGTGTGTGGGGATTAAGAGGACCTTAATTATTGCATCGATTATTTATGCTTGATTTGCATATTTGGATGGATGGATTACTTTGGGTGATGACTTATTTGTTGATATGATGATTTGGTGATTATTCTTGATTGTTACGGATTTTACGGAGTAAATATCGATATTTGACAAGTTTCCCCGTAAAAATGAATAGTTGGGTTTATTGAGTCTAAAACTGATCTAAGAGATTTTTGTTTGTCTATAATGATGTTGGGCCAGATTGAGCAGAAGGTTTCACTTGAAAATGGTTTGCGGATTAAAAACTGCATAACGGTGAATTTTACGAAAAGCTCGGTAAAAACGTGTTTTATTTATCTTTAAGATTTGGATCACTTCAAAATTGTCAGTATGGATTGTTAAATGGTTTGTGGTCTGAAAATGGTAAATTAGACAGTTGGTGGAATTTTTATCCTTAAAACGGTAAAAATGAGCTTAATACGAGATTTGCGATAAATACCGAGTGTAATATTATTTTCATGGTTTTGAGTTGTTGAAAAATATAAAAACTGGACAGACCTGTTTTAGGATGATAAATGAAGGTTCTTGTAATTTTGGGAGATTTTTGGATTTACCGTTTTGTTGGAATTTAAGTTACCGTAAAATAATGGTTAATACGAGATTTTTGATACTTTATTGTCTAAATTGATTTTTATGACCAGAACTAGATTTAATGGATTTTTATGTCAATAAATTCATTTACATGAATTGTGTGAGGATTTTAATGAAGGAAAGTGAATTTTGAGTTAAGGACATTTTTAACCGCGACCGGGTTATTTATAATAATTTGCGTTGGCGCTATTTCGTGATATTGTTGATGAATTTTGGATGAGGAACGGTGATATGGTACTGCTGAGTAGCTTTACGGGAGAATGAGATGATTTATGTGATTTGGTATTGGATGATGAAATAGTTGATTTTTTTGAAACGTCGAGTTGATAATCGACGGAAAATATATATATGAACTGGTTAATCCGTAAGATTACATTGATTCCGGATTGATTGTGATGGATGAGAAAAATGGAAATGGTTTGATTCGTGATCATATTAATTCACGTAGATATAGAAAGGGCCTGCATTTACCCTCACCCCTTGAGAGTGGGTAGATTTAGCTCGCTTATGCGATTTAGTGTTGTGGTTGCATGAGCACCACGGATGAGTGTTGTGGTTGAAAACCACAGATGAGTGTTGTGGTTAAAAACCACGGATTGAGTGTTGTGGTTGCATGAGCACCACGGATGATGATTTGCTCGAGCGAGGGTAAGTGTATGGTGACCTTGGCGCCATTAATAATTAACTGGAATATTCATATCATGCATTGATTATGTGTTCGTGAAATTATGTGATTATCTTATTGGATAAATTGATTTGGTGATGATGAGTTGGTGGATTTGATAATTTGATCGGTAATTTATATATGATGATTTAAGATGGCATCTAGAGAACTAAATTAGGATTGATTATGATTGTTTGATTAGCTGATTGCGGTCCCAAAATTAGGTCGTGGGAAAGATCCACACACACAGCTTAGTTGCTGACCCACTTCTGTTCAGTTTCTTACAGGTTCGAATGATTTGAGAGAAACTCTGGCACTGCACAATGATCGATGGAGGATTGAGTTTGAAGTTTTCCCAGATTTTGAAATAACTCTCATTTATGTTTATGAGTCGATGATTTGGGTATTGCATAGTAGATAGTACCGTAATGAGCATAGTAGTGAATGGCACTCTGATTTGGTTTACCTAAAATAAATGAACTAGATCGAGTTGATGTTTGGAATATGATGAGTAATTTCAGAATGGATTGTTGTGGATGTTGGAAAAAAAAATTGAGTATGTTTTACCAATGGTAGAAGTTGAGTTTTAGCGTAACCCGATAGAGATTCCGTTGCGCGGGTGAATCATTGGTTCAACTTATGAGTTTTAGGGTGGGGTGTTACACTACACATCATGGAAGAGAGATGTATCGCACAAGAAAGAAACGAGCAGGCTCAAATCTCATGTGGCTACCTATATGCTCTATCTCTCATTTTGATTCCCTGAACTAAATGCATAAACGACTGTATCAAATGAGTGATCAAGCCAAGTCACAGTTGGTAAGCAAACAGTTGAAAAATTGAAACCCTACACAACTCTACTGCACATCTCAGTCATCATTATAGGTTGTCTTAGTCACAAACAAGTTATCATATGTCAATGCTAACAACCAATCGATTCACCACATAAAACCACAATGCCAATATGATCATGCAAACATCAGTACTTGGAGCCCTCAAATCTCAAGATATGGACAGTGGACTAGGCTCCAAACACACAAACACATCTAAGTAGTCAAATATAAACACCCCCACACTTAAGTTCGACACTGCCCTCAATGAAGAAGAGGGAAGGAGAATGATGTTACCAAAAAAAACAGACTGCATCAGGACTGGAGAGTGGACCAGTCAACGATGAGACTGGAAGTGGGACCAGTTGTGGTAAGAACACGGGCTAAGACAAAAACAACCACTCGAACACAAAATTGTTAGGAAGAGTTGTCAGCCCTATGGGGGCCCGACAAACACATAAACTGACTCAACAAACCAAAAATCAAAATATAAGAAGGAAAGGAAAATGCAAACTGTGGTGGGGTTGCCTCCCCACAAGCGTTTCTTTACCATCTTTTAGTTGGACGCAGAAGGTGGATGCTCATAGTATTAGGAGCAGGTTCCTCCAAGAGCGGATCCACATCACTCTTGAGGTACAACTTCAAATGGTGGCCATGCACCCAGAGGGCACGACCGTCAGCACGGGATAACTCGATCTTGCCATCTGGCAGGATGCAAGCAAGTGAATACTCAGATGGCCAGGGTGGTCGTAGCTCAAAAGCTGGGACCAGCTCATAGTGGTCTCCACATTTCTTTTTGCCATGCTTGGATGCTTGCAACTTTGGCCGCTACTCCTCCTTAAGCGTTTTGTTTGGAAACGGGGAGAACGGGAGTGGCAGAGAAGGAATAGATGCAGATCCCTACAAAACGTGAGACACATAAGGATACATGACAGACTCGTGCACCTAGTGAGATAAAGCATGCACAGACAAGAGAGCAGTCAAGTTATTAGCAATGAAAAAACTTATATGCTCCTCGCCATCTCTTAGAACTAGGGTCCCATTATGCACATCAATAAGAGCCTTAGCAGTGGCCAATAAAGGCCTACCTAGTATGAGAGGCACTTCTGCGTCCTTATTGATGTCTAAGACAACAAAATCTGCAGGTTAAAAGAATCTGACAACCTTAACTAGGAGGTCTTCCACTGTGCCTCTAGGATGAACTATGGATTGGTAAGCTAATTGGATACTCATCCTAGTTACACTTGGTTCACCTTGGCCTAGTTTCTTGAACAATTTATAAGGTATAACATTGATACTAGCGCCTAGATCCGCCAAGGACCTCTCTACACGCAGTTTACCAATAGAGCACAGGATAGTAAAACTACATGGGTCCCTCTGCTTTTGCTGAAGCTTGTTCTGGGGAATGGCTGAGCACTCCTCGGTGAGCTCCATAGTGGGCAACTCGCTTAGCTTCATCTTCTTAGAGAGGAGATTTTTTAGGAACTTTGCATACTTAAGAATCTGAGAACTGAGATAGTGACTCCAGGAAGGGTATTTGGACATTTAGATTCCTCAACATGGACATAAAGTTCCCAAGTCGGTCTTTGTGCAGTCTGGTGGGAAAGTGGGGATGAGGTTTATATTCAGCCAATGCAGACTGAGGCTTTGTTGCTTGAACCTCTGGCTCCTTGTTCGTCACCAGTCCTTCTTCTGATTGTGGGGCAACCTGTCGCACTGCCTTTTGCACGCCGTGGTGGCTATTCATTAGCCACCTTCCAACTTCTCAAGGTGATTGCACTTAGTTCCTCCAGTTGATTGAGTGGGTTAGGCACCATGGTAGCGAGCAGGGTACCCGGGGCTCTGTGTTTTAGAGATTGAGCAACTCTCTCGATCTGGGTCTGAATGTCTTGTAAAATAGCTTGGTGGTTTCTTTAGCCAACTTCAAGTTCCAAGAATCTTCTTGCTGTCACTTCCATGAACGGGTCTATCTTGCTGAACTTCTGGAGTGTAGGAGCTGACAAAGGTGCCTACTAATAGGGGTGGGCATTCGGTCGGTTCGGTTTCGACCGAACCGAAATAAGGAATACCGGGTCCCCGAATTCTCCCAAACCTCAAACCGAATTCGAATCGAATTATAATTCGGTTCGTTTTTTCACACAAAACCGAATTTGTGAAGCTACTTGTATCTTCTCACTTTTAAATTATTTTTCACCCCTAATATAAACAATAAATATGCAATTATATGCATCATCAATGATAAAATCAAATTTTCAACACATAAGTCATAAAATATTTCAAATTTTTAAGTCTAAAAACAACTACAAACATAAAAATCTACCATTTGGAGCTTCAATTATAATATTTCGGTTTTTCGTTAGGAAATTCGGAAATTTGGTTCGGTTGAAAGAACCCTGATTACCGAACTATCCATATTTTCCTTCTGAATTCCGAACCGAATAGCATTAATTCGGTTTCGGTTTGGTTTTATTCGGCTTTGGTTCGGTTTGGTTCAGGTTTACCGAACCAGTTGCCCACCCCTACCTACTTAGTCTCTCAACTCAGCCACCGGATCACAGTGCCAGAATTACTGGAGCTACACCCGAAGGCTGGAACTGCCTCTGCTTCTGCTGAGAGAGAGTCTACCCTTGTATGGGTTGGTAAGGAGGCTGCTACTAGTACTAGCCCGGGTGAGACTGATATGGCGGTCTTTGAAATCCTTGTGGTCCTAAGAGACTAGTGGCTTAGGATTACTGGTACCACTCTAAGAGAAGTTAGGATGTTGGCGCTACCCCTTGTTATAAGTGTTGTTGTAGGGGCCAAAGCGCTTAACATTGCCTATGAAGTACAGCTGCTCTTGGGGTGTAGTAGATTCCCTTATTGCTTGACAGTCTTCTACTGTGTGGTGGCTGCTCTCGCACCACTGGCAATACATAGCTTAAGGATGCCCTGTACCAAGAACCATCCCATTTTTATCAAGTGTCGTGACCATCTTAGTGACCACACTCACCAGCATGGACGACGGGGTATCCATGGCATGCACACCACGACTCAGTGCTCGTCGCGATCTTTGCGCAGAACCCCAGTCATAAACCTGATCCACTATGTCTTCAAAGAGCTGATTCAACTACGGTGGCGTCTTAGTCACAGCATGTTCCCGCCACAAACTGAGTCGATCGCTTGTTCATCTTCAGGAAAGGGAGACTGATAGAAGGTACACACTTTGAAGGCATCATTGAAACCATGGTTGGGACACTTCATGAAGAGACCTGTGTATCTCTCCCAAGCGTCCCGGATAGTCTCTTCTCCTCTTGGGCAAACTGGGTAATCTCCTTCTCCAGGTCTGCTGTTTTAGAAGGAGAATGATAGCGGGTCAGGAATTTGTTGGCCAAGTCGATAAATGTGGTGATTGACCTCGGAGGCCGATTGTCCAGCCACAGCTTGGCTTGTCCCTCCAGAGTAAATGGGAAGTAGCATAGCTGGATGGCGTCTTGAGGGACCCCATTGATCTTGATCTCATCAATCAGCTCGTAGAATCGCCGCAGGTGTGCGCGGGGACACTTGCCTGCCTCCCCAAGGAAAATCACTGAACTCCTCAACATTGTGATAACAGAGGTATTCACCTCAAAGTTCTTGGCAGAAACTTGAAGTTGTTGGATGCTCAACCTCATGTCTGCGGCCCTGGCGGTCCAGTAGTATCCCATGGTATGCTCTTCGGCATTATCTTCCACATCCCCAGCTCCATTGTTGGGTTCACCCATTTCTCCTTCCTGTGCGATGTTCAGTTGAGCCAAAGCTTCCTCCGTAGCCATTCACGCCTTCAATACTCTCCTCAACTGACGGCAAGTCCGTTCAAGCTCATGGTCTAACGGATCTAGATCCCCCAATTGGCTACGGGTCATGCACTACCTTCACACAGACTGCAGACACAACCCGTGAAGGCAAACAGGTAGAGGAAAACAAATGCAGAAAAGTAAATGCTAAAGTAATAGATCTTCACGTTTCTACAATAACCTAGAAGTCCCCGGCAAAGGGTGCCAAAAACTTGACTCGCTAAGACACAACATCAAACTACGACAAATTGTAATCGTAGAATGAAAATGCAGAATAGTGGGACAAGTAATAAATGTCAACCTGGGGCCTAGATGTTATGCCTACTCCGTGAAATTCTATTATCTAGTGGGAAAAGTTGAGTGAGAATGGGTTTAAACTAAAACAGAAAGAAAGCAGTAAGATTTTCGGTTTTCTAAAGCAAGATAAGAGTCATTGCGGAAGATTTGAAAATAGCTTGGAATCTCTTAACTTGAACAAACCCTCTTAGACAAAATACCAGGCATGCGACTAGCCTTCATTGGGATAGACTGCTAAGGCGATTCACACAGATCTCCACTACTTGGAGCGAATTCCAGTACAAAGTAGTGAATTGACTTACTCTCGTACAATCAATTCACTACTACCAATTGAAGAAGTTCTATCAACCTAATCAGATTCTATCTATCATATGTTAAAGCAGAAATCAAAAGAATTTGATCAGGATTCAATTGAGTCAATAAATCATGCTTCAATCAATTAAAATCATCCAGTATAACATCCAAAAGTCATTACAAACAAGATCCCTAACACATGGAACTAGGGTTCTTCATACCCACGTGAGAGAGAGGAAAACAGAAATCAAAGCAATCATACTCATAATGATGTGTATAATCTGCTATGGGATGTCAATCTTCACTCCTAGAGACGCAATATGAGCTTCAATGGTGAGAAATCCATTCCAAATAGCTCCTAGGGTTTGTTCTTCGTCACTTTCTCTCTCTAGAACTCTGTTTTTGCTGCAAAAGGTCAAATCCACCAAAATATGAGCTCCTCTCCATAAAACCCACACAGGCGCAAAACATGGCCTCTAACCCCAAAAACCCGGTCGTGTTTCAATCAAACAAGCCTATGTTTCTAAATGACACTTTTGTGAAGTGCAGAGGAAAAACTCAGCCTCTGACACAAGGCCGTGTTTTTCACTACAGAGGGTGTGTTTTTCAGCAGCTCTGCTGCCTGGTTTTCAGGATCGACCTTCTTTCACCTCCAAATGTCCTGAAACTCGTCCCGAAGCCATATCTACGTACTAGGACCTGAAATATAACAAAAGAACACAACCTAGCGTAAAATAAGCCAAGGAATGATTAATCACTAAGCTAAATGATCAAGAAATGAAGGGGGGAACATGTGCAAATACGGTGTTATCAAGTACCCTTCTCATTGACCTTGTGCGAGAGGATGCTCCTGAGACAGAATCTCTTCTAGTAGTGGCATTTGGCGATGAGGAAGGTAAGTGGAATGAAGATTTGATCTACCGCTCCTTACTAAGGGATGCTGCTCTATAGGTTTTGGTCATCCTGCGAGAGAAGAAGTAGGGAAGGATGATCCTTTATGGTGACCCAAGCCCAACGAGCGGTTCAAAGTAAAGTCAGCCTATGCCATTGCCTATATGCGTGACGTGGAGAGGCCGACGCTTGATTGGAGGAAGATCTGCCGTTAGCGAGGGCCAGCTCATGTTGTGCACTTCCTGTGGCTGATGACTAATGAGGAGCGACGTAGACGACACATCTCCACAAAAAATGGTTGCTCCCAATGCAACTCGGCGGCTAAAACGGTCTCGCATGTGTTGCGGGACTGCCCTAGGTCTATATGGATGTAGCTCATCAAGCTTTCTGGCCACCAGGGACTCTTTGGTTTGCCCTTACTAGACTGGTTACTGAAATATCTTCACCACCCTGAGTATGGCCTGTGCTTTGGCCTCACTTGTTGGTCTCTTTGGAAGACCATTAACGACAGAGTCTTCAATAACAAGACCAACGCCATCGAGACCTTCATTCAGTGCATATGAGCCTAGATAAATGTAGTGGAGATGGCTTTGGATAAGGATAGGTTAATCCATAAGCCTACCTTGACCACAAGAACGAAGGTCAATATCTCATGAAAACTGCTACCTCCTAAGTGAGTCACTCTCAACTCATACGGTTATGTCCTTCTTGACGCTGGTCGGGCAGATGCTGATGGACTAATTAGAGAGAATACTGGACGCTGCTTGGCAGTGTTCACTTGTAACCTACGGTACTTCTCCATAACCCAGGCAGAGTTGAGAGGTGTTGTTGAAGGTTTGCAGGTGGATTAGAACCTCGGATATCGTCACATGAGAGTGGATAATATGGCAGTTGTGATTGTTAAGTAGAGATATTATGACAATAGATGGATAATATTATATATGTATTGATAAATTTGATACATTGTTTTTCTACTTTTGGAAGTTGTGATTGTTAAGTAGAGATATTATGGCAATAGATGGATAATATTATATATGTATTGATAAATTTGATACATTGTAAAATATAATGTTTGATCAGTTTGTGATTGTGTATGCTACTGCTACATTAGCTAAAAGCTGAAATGTAAAAATCTCAATTCAACTTTCTTAACCAAGGTTGCCAACCCGGTTTAGTTTGTTGGTCAGGTCAAGCAAGTAGGTTGAGGGTTAATGTTCTGACCTCCTTAACTCGATTTTTTTTTATGAATGGTAAGGATATATTTCATCAAAAGACTGTACTTGTGGCAACAACCCTTGCCACTAGGTCCCTTCTACTACTGCAAAACTATTAAGGAAATCTAAGCCAAGATAAAAAAAAAACAAGAGCAAAACCAATAATTCACATTCACAAGAACACCTCCAAATCTTCAACAGCACACAACACTTCCAGATCACTCTTCACCCTCTTCTGCACTGTTTCTAAGCACAAAATGGGTTTCCCATGCTTTGCATTACATCTGTCACGCAAAATGCCACTAAGGAGAGATTGCCATAGAAGCCTCCCAACTCTGCAAGTTGCACTAGAACCAGAAAAAACAGTCACTGCCCACTGTAGCTCTTCTCCCCAGTTGTTAGATGGGGGCCTACTGGTGAACTTTGAGAACAAACATAGGTACAAATCCTTATATATGCAACATTCAGCAAATAGATGATTATGAGATTTAACTCCAGCATCACAAAAGACACACTTAAAGCTCCCCTGGTACCCTCAGCTCAGAAGCTTATCCCCTATAGTGATATAACCTTTAGTGATTAACCAGCAGAGAAATTGATCTCTGAGGATAGCAGGATGATTCCAAATCAACTTATACCATTCCACTACAGAAATCTTAGGTCGAAAGAACTCCCATACTAGCTTTAGTGGAAACTTCTTCTGCACCCTTCCATCCCAAGAACCTACTCCATTTATAACCGAGAGATGCCCCTAAACTTGTCCCCTGCACTTCAATATTTTCAACCAGATCCAAGAGCCTGATTTACCATTTGCAGTCCAGAAGTCAACATGGTGCAATCTATATTCAGTCACCCAAGCCACCCAAAGAGATCCTTCCTGCAACAGGAGATCCCAGATGTGTCTTACAATAAAAGTATGATTCCAACTGGCAAGATTTCTGATACCCAGGCCTCCTTCTTTCTTAGGGAAACAGATTCTACTCCATTCTACATTTGCTCTAAGTTTACCTTCAGAGCCAACCCCCCACAAGAAGTTACTACAGAGTTGTTCAATTTCCTTGATCACTTTCTTTGGGAGAACAAAGATCACCATCCAGAATTGGACTAAACTATAAAGAATAGACATCACCAGTTGAAGCTTCCCAGCATACTCAAAAGTTTTGCCCCCCAGTTTGTATTCTACTCAGCAGTTTATCTATCAAAGGAAGAGAAGCTTTGACTGTGAGTTTGTTTGAGATTAAAGGGACCCCCAGGTATATGACTGGAAGGGAACCTAACTTGTATCCACCATAAGAATCCATACTCTCTTTCCACTCATGTGATAACCCCCCACAATATAATTCACATTTAGAAGGGTTAGACTTAAGCCCTGAAAAATTTCTGAAATCAGACAGAACTCTCTGAATACATTGAAGACCATAATTAGACCCATCAGAGAATAACAGCAAGTCATCAGCAAACATTAAGTGAGTTAAACCAACCCTTTTACACATAGGGTGAAATAGCAGTCTATTTTCACTGACTGCTTCTTCCATAAGGCAACTTAAAACCTCCATTGCCACAGCAAATAAATAAGGGGAGAGTGGATCCCATTGACACAGACCTTTTTTAGCAGCAAAGTACCCCACTACCCCTCCATTGAACCCCACACTAAGCCTAGGGGTAGTAATAATACACATAGACAGAAGAAATTGCCAGTCAACTGAATCGAAAGCCTTCATCAAATCAACTTTAACAATATTGCGAGGAGAGATATTCTTCCAATTATATTTTTGCACTAGTTCATGGGCCAACGTAATGTTTTCACCAATGAATCTGCGTTTCACAAAAGCTGTCTGATTGTTACTAATCACATGGGGAAGACAATCACTAAGTCCGATTGCTATAATTTTTGCAATGCACTTATATAAGATATTACAGCATGAGATTGGCCTAAAAAATTTCATCTCCTCCGGGTTCTTAGTCTTAGGAATAAGAGCTAACATTGTGGAGTTTACCTCTATAGGCAAGGATGTATGTGTAAAATAGTGTTGGATTGCCTCCACCACTTCCTCCCCAACAATATCCCACGCCACATGAAAGAAACAAGCTAAGAAGCCATCAGAGCCAGGGCTTTTCTCCCCTTTGAAACCAAACATAACACTTTTTATCTCCTCTGCCGTTACAGGTTTGCACAACTCCTCAGTCTGAGAGCATTGAAGTTTCCTCTTCAATAACTTCTTGAAAAATTCCACAGGTTTACTTTGAACTAACTCATCTTTTGTCCCTAAAAGGTTTTCATAGAAGGCCACTGCTATTTTACACATTGAGTCATTATCATTAACTCTCTCACCAGCTTCATTCAATAATGATCTAATAGTATTCCTCTGTTGTCGAACTTTAGCTGAACGATGAAAGAAAGGGGGAGTTAGAGTCACCTTCTTTAATCCAAATGACTTCTGTCTCAAGAAAGATTCTTCATCAAGTCTTAACTGCCTGAGTTCTTTACCCTTTACCATCTCAGCCTCAAATGTCTCACTTGAAGGATTAGAGAGAGCACCCATCTGAGCATACATAAATTCAGACACTTTCATCTTCACACGCTCTCTTATATCAAAGTAGACTTCCTTATTTAGTGTCTTAAGAAGCTTCTTAAGGATCCTCAACTTCTTACATATCCTAGACAGGGGAGATCCCGAGACACAGCTTCCTCAAGACTCACATCTTCCTCAACCGCCACTTCTTCCTCGACCTTCCTCTTAGGCACCCATTTCTTTCCTTGCTTACTGAGCCAATCACAGTCATGGCCATAGATCTCACAACGCTCACATACTAGGTTTGTTCAGATATTCAACCTCCACTTCGAACGATGGATCCTCAACAAGGTAAAGCTTCACCCTCTCTGGAAACCCACAGTCCGCAGCTATGTCCAGACACACCTTTGCAAACCCTAACTGCCCTCCCAGCCGAGTCGATTGATCCATCCACAACGGCCAGCCAATCGTACTAGCAATCCACTCATGCCCTTCAAACGAATGATATTCAAGGGGAATCCCCTAGATCTTTACCCAAATCGGAAGAGTCTCTATCTCCGGCTAAACTGGCTGAATACCCGGCGACCACTTCTTAAAGAACACAGGATTTCCTTGGAAATGCCAAGGCCCTGATCGAAAAACCCATTGTCCTGTGGATGCCGAGGGAAATTGGAAAACCATCAGATGAGGACCGAATTTGGAGACTCGAACTGGCCCATCCCTCCCCCAGAGACTAGTAGCCCACTGTTGAAGTGCCACTGGCTTCGGCGGAGCACCCATAAAATGGAGCAAATAAGGTTATCCTTCCATCGTTCTTCTCCTCTTTGTTTAACCTGTTGCGGAAGCCGAAAATCATCATTCTTCCGCTCAGGAGAGCAGAACTTCATCCTATTCGCCGGATCCACCGAGAAAAGCGAAGCCCAGATGTTGCTCACTGGAGGAGCCTCATCCGCTGGGGCCTTAGCCGACAGCGAAGCCGCCATCGAAGGGGAAACGCCAAACAGAACGAGCAAGGTTGTCCACCCGCGGGTCGACCCAATTTAACCCTGACTCGGTGAGAAAAATGGGTCGCACGCACCCGCCGGGTCGACCGCTACAAGATACCGGGTTGGAGGTCAAAATGTGTCATTTTTTTCTTTGGTTTGCGAAATACGCCTATTTTCCGATTTTTCTTATCGCCTAACTCAATCTTTGGAATCCTAAGTTGAACATTTGAATATTGATGTTATATAAGTGTGTGTGAATTTTCACTATATGTTGGATCTAAGTATGATATGTTATTTTGGTGTAATATTATATGTTATAACTCATATGTTAGATAAGATTTAATATAATTTATCAGGATAAGTACAATATAATAACTCTTTTCATATTTTCGGGCCAAACTGGGCTAAAACGGTTGACCCATTAATCCTTGATCCACTAGCTCGACCGGGTCCGGGTCAGCTCGCTGGTTGACAACCTTGAGAACGAGAGAGAAGAGAGAGAAGAGAGAGAAAGAGGATCAGTTATTTTTAATAATTATTTTTCCCTTCACTCGATTTAGCCCGTATACATTACACGTTATTATATTGTTTCTACATTTATAAATTATATCAAATTCCATTTAACATATAAATAACAACATGTAATATTACATCAAAATAACATGTCCAACATATAGTGAAAATTCATAGTAATCAATATTCAAATGGTTTAAATCACTCGGTTTAAATGATAGTTTATGTCACCACATAAAAATTCATCTATTGTTAAATAAAAAAGAAGAAAAGAAGTCGAGGAAATTGGGGAAGTAGGGTTTTCTTGTATCTTGTTAGGGTTTCAGTTTTCAGATTTTAGTGAAAACTGCATTCTCAATTTCCCATGTCATGAAATCAGACGGAACGCCAATACCCTCTACATCGTCCCCTGAGTTCCTTCTGCGCAGCAGCAATAGAATAAGCACAAGCAAAAGCGGCTCATCTTTCGTCGCCAACCACCTCCAAATCTTCTCTAGGCTTTCGTATCGACGACAACGTTCAAGATCCGTTGTTTCGCGTATGCCAGTTGGGTCTTTCCTGAAGAATTGCAGCTTTTGACGGTAATGCTCTTATG
Source organism: Linum tenue (assembly GCA_946122785.1). Classification (NCBI taxonomy): domain Eukaryota; kingdom Viridiplantae; phylum Streptophyta; class Magnoliopsida; order Malpighiales; family Linaceae; genus Linum; species Linum tenue. The sequence continues at coordinate 24,737,920 of CAMGYJ010000004.1, read as the reverse complement.
GCTTCTAAAATCTAGCTATGGGTATGGGTTGGATTCATTATTTAATTCATGGAACTGGATTTTCTCGTTAATTTTTCTGCCTAGGGAGTTCTTTCTGTAAAGTTTTCTCTGCCGGGCGTGATTCTGATTGTGAGATGCCAAGAGAGCTGTAGTTTTTGGTTAATAGTTACACTTGCCAGTTTCTGTAGCAAATTGTTTTCGTGTGGGTTGCTATCTCTTTAGGCCATTACTCCTAGACTTCCTAATTGTTGTATATTTGGGTGAGTTTGGCGTGATTTGTAGGTTGATGTCATATTCTTCAATTTCATTTCTTTCTCAAATAATTACATTTTGGTGCGTCTGTTTTGCTTCAATTGCATTTTTTTTTATCTACTGCGTTTCTGCAAGAAAATTGTGGTGGATAATATGGGACCAACTTTACTTGAGTGCTTTTGTCAAAAACTTCCCACCCTGAGTATTTAAGATTGCATGTAAAATTTCAAATGTGCTCATTTGCATCTAAACTGTTAAAGAAACGATATATTTGCTCAATTGCATGTAATTGCACGTTTTACCCTCCCAAACACATCCAATGACACATTCATTTATTAGGAGATCGTGTTACCAGTGTTGCTTCTCCATCTATTGGATGGCTGTAGTGTAGATCCACTGGAGCTTTGTTGTAATACCTTATGGGTGCACCCAAACAAAAGTGGACAGCAGATGAAGAAGCAGCCTTGAAAGCCGGAGTTATCAAGCATGGTGCTGGAAAATGGAGGACAATACTTAAGGATCCTGAATATAGTGGTGTCTTATACCTCCGATCGAATGTGGACCTCAAGGTTAGCAGTTCTCAGTTTTCTGCTAGTGTATTGGGGAAAAAAATTCTATATTGAATTGAGTGACTAATGTCTAGGGTTTTGTTTCAAATGTCTATGTTAACATTTATAGAAGTACAGTCTGGGTTTTTTCATGTTTCTTTGATTTTCTTTCGTGATTGGCCAGGACAAATGGCGAAACATGAGTGTTATGGCAAATGGATGGAGCTCTAGGGAGAAGTCCAAGTTAGCTGTCAAGCGGGTGCACCATGTTCCGAAACTCGAAGAGAGTCCTTTGCCTGCTGACAAGGATGTCAAAAGTGATGACGCTGCTGTGGATGTCAAGGCTCATGAAGTTCCTCTGATGCCTATTCCTTCTCAAAACAGATCTACCATAAGGTGAGTTGATTTTTTATGGCACAATTCTTACAGTTAATACAGTCTTTCCTGAATTGCTTATGTAAAACCTTTTGCAACAGTTATGAAACATTGCAAGACCTCTAGAAATATAGAAGTAATCACATTAGAATGTTTCCTGGTGATTAAACATAGAAATCAAAGTACAATTTGCTTATCTGGTGTAACAGAAATCAAATTAATAATGGGGGTTGTTGCTTTTGGGTTCGGGCTTTTGGAACGGTAATCTCTCATCAGAAGTTCCATTTTCGGTCGGTCGATCCCTTGGTATGAAATGCCTCATTCAGCTCTTTCTCCCCAGCCAGCTACATTATTTTCTTCGTTCATGGGCATACCAGTCTTTTTCTCTGCTGGGAAGCAACTCCATGCCGTCATAATCACTGGCAGCCTACCAGAATCATGCAATTCCTTCCTTCCGAACGTCCTTAACCTCTATTCATCTTGTGAAGTTGTCATCTTTGCCTGCCACTTGTCCCTGCATATCCCCCACTCACGCAAAGACACAGCAGATTGGACCTCTTTCTTGAATTATCTTTCCAAATTTAAGAATGCTCGTATGAAGATTATTGGTTGTTCAATGAATTGAGGATAAGGGGTATTCTTGTTGCTGATGTTATGCTGCTTTCCGTGCTCGGTTTGTGGCTAAAGTGGGAAATTTGGAGATGGGAGCTCAACTGCATGGATGTGTGAGGAAGATGGTTTCAAGTATAGTCTTAAGGCCTTCAACACAATCATGAATATGTATGTGAAATGTGGGCCACCATCCAAAGCAAGAGGTATTTTCAGTGAAATGAATGAGCCTAATGTTCTGTCGTGGAGTATACTTTTGGAAGGTGTGGTTAAGTTGGATGGGCTGGAGAAGGGCAGGGAATTGTTTGATAAAATGCCTGAGAGGACCCAGCTTGGATGAACATTAATGATTGCTGGTTATGTTGGGATTGGATTGATCAAGGAAGGTTGTTTGCTTTTGAATGAAAAGGTTTTGCAGTCAGGCCCCAGGTTGAATCACGTTTCCCTATGTTCTATTTATCAGATGCTGCACAATCTGGTGATGTAGCCATTGGGAGGCTGGTTCATGGTTTTGCTTTGAAGGCAGTGGGCTGGACATCATGGTTGGGACAGCTCTGGTTGACATATATATGCCAAATGTGGTCGAATAAATATGGCAGTTAGAGTATTTGGGTATTTGGCAAGGAGGAACATGGTGATATGGAATGCTATGCTTGGTGGGCCAGCCATGCAGACAAAGGGCAAAGCTGTGTTTCATATGTTCACTGAGATGTTTCAAGAAGCTAATACTGATGATTTCACCGGAAGCAGGCAAACTCCCTATCGTATGCATGCCCTCTCTGGTAGGGGGATTAGTAAGGTTCCTGGAATGAGTTCTATACATATAGGAGGCCATGTTCATCAGTTTACTATTGGTGATAAGTCTCACCCTCCAACTCCAGAGATCTATCATACCCTAGATGATATAATAATGAGGATGAGGCTAGCTGGTTATGTTCCACATACTTCTCCCAGGTTTCCGAAGGAGCTGATGGCCGGTATAATGGAGAGATGGAGGAGAGGGAGCAGGAATTTCTATCACACAATAAGAAGCTTGCCTTTCGTTTTGGGCTTAGAAGCATGAGACATTGTACAGCCTTTTATATATAAAAAAATCTGCGTATTTGTCATGATTGCCATTCTGTGATCAAGATTGCTTCAGTTGTATACATACGAGGAATCACTGTCAGAGACCACAACCGATTCCATTGTTGTAGGGCAGGTTCACGTTCTTGCTCTGATTATTGGTGATCTTGGCTGCAAAGTTGGATGCCTGTACTAGAATAACTGGCTTGGATTCAAACCGATGAGTTGCAATTTTGTTCACTATGCTATTGGTTAGGAGACTGTATTGATTTGACATGCATCAGTGAAACAAATTTGACATGCATATGAATATGATTTGACATGTATCAGTGAAACTTTCTTTTTTGGAAGGAATACTGCCCAGAATCTGGAGCATTAGCTAGTTGGACATTTCAGTAACAGTAGGCAGGATTATGGTCAAGTGGGGATATCAGTTGGTGATTGACTGATGTAAGAAGAAACTTAGCTGATCAGGAAGAAACCAGAAGTTGAAGGCTTTAACTGTTTGTATATAGCAGGGCCCTTGCAAAATCAGAATATTCTGGTGAGAAATTGAAGATGAGATCATCTGAATGAGGACCATTCAGTTCACATCAAGTTTCCTCTGAAGCCTACGCCATTAAGTTCACTATGGTCATGGTATCACAATGGGGGTTTTTTCCCCCGTAACACAGTGGTTTGAAACAGAAGAGCGCTACAAAAGTTAGCACGAGGTCCAGTACTGAGTTAACAAGCAAAAAGAAAAAGAAAAAGAAACAAACCAGTATAACAAGATGTTCTCACCTTGAACTAGAACTTTTTCTATGGAACATGTCAAGCCTCAAAATACTGCTTGAATCTGATGCATACTTGAGCAAAGTGGTTACTTTATCTTAGGGTTCATTTTAGTTATTCAGTACAGAATTTCCCTTCAAATGTTTATTTAAGAAGGTTTGTTTCATTGTTCTAGGCTGGGTAATCTAATTCTGGAGGCTATTGCCACCTTGAAGGAGCCTGATGGTTCACATAAGACAGCGATTGCTTCATACATAAAGGTAAATATGCTGAGAGAAGTCAAATGCTGGTGTTACTGGCTTGAATAATTAGTTGCACTGGATTGACTTTACATCCACGGGTTTTGTGTTTACTTCAGTTACCATGCGGTTGAATCTGGTCTTCCTTGGTGCAGTTTCTAACTTTTAGAGCTCTGACTTCGTCATATGTTTTCCCTTTTAAAATCTATTAGTATCATCAGAGTGGTCTTATTCGTTCCATGGTTTGTTGCTAAGCATGGGTGGCCTCTTAATATTCAGTTTGAATGATGTTACCACACATTCGCTTATAAGATTTTATAAAACTAATAAAACCTTGATCTTTCTTATGAGGATGCAGCTGATATTGATATTCCAAATTTGATAGTCCTTGTTGATTTATGTAGGAGCAATATTGGCCACCTCAAGATTTTAAGAGGATATTGTCAGCAAAATTGAAACATTTGACTTCGTCTGGCAAACTAATCAAGGTAATTATTTGATCACATTGGTTAGTATAATACATGCAATTCTTTCTTACTTACATACCTGAACAAAATTTTAGCTGGCAGGGTAGATTGCCATCATTCATGTTTTGGCCGCATAAACATTGGTTCTACTTCATATTGATGAAGAAAGCAATTCAGTCAGTTCATTCTTAAGAGTCTGTTTGTGGGTTTGGCGGTAAGGTATATCTGTAGGGATATGCGGAAATTTGTTTTTGATTTCTCCCCTAAGAGTTCAGAGCCCTCCAATTTAGAGCTGTGGTTTGCATTTCCAGCCATGTAATGTTCGATTCCCTGTTTTGATAGCTAGCATGTTCCTCCTTTTTTCCTGCATTCCAGAAGGACCGAGAATGGTTGATGGCAGGAGACCAGTCTTTTTGGCTGTATAACTTTGTGCAGTTGTGTCATATTGCTGTCAAATTAGTTGGGGAAAAAATCTGGCAGAAAATTAAATGCCACCTTATTTTTTGGTTCTTTTAATTTTGATTCTTCATTGTTTGTACTGCAGGTCAAACGCAAGTACAGGGAAGCACCAGCTTCATTTTCCAACAGGAGGAGTGCGTCCATGTTTCTGCTGGAAGGAAGAGATAGGTTATTTCGAAGAGCTGAGCGACTGGAGGATTTTAACGTGGCTAGAAAACCACAGGTTGACTGTGAGCTATCTAGGATGAGAAAAATGAGTGCAAGAGAGGCAGCAGCTGTGGCTGATCAATTAGTTTCGGAGGCAGAGGCTGCCATGGCAGAAGCAGAAGAGGCAGTAAGAGACGCTGAGGCCGCCGAAGCTCGTGCAGAGAAGGCAGTAGCATTTTCTGAAGCAACAACGAAGACAATGAAAGGAAGGACCAATTCTAAGGCAGTAAACACCTATGGACCCCTCTTCTGAACCCATCATTGTCAATCTCCCACACGCGTGTTTCTTCCTTCTTAGTGTGTATTGATGATGCGTATTATTGCAGATGAGAGCCTGATGGAGATCGATGGTAGGAATTGGGATCAATAGCCAAGCAAAGGAGTAGTTGTATGCCGAGTCCTGTAAATATGGAGATGAGGAAGCAAAGGGATCCAGCATTGATTAGGATTCGACCAGTTGACTTGGGTACATTCATTAATAATCATCCAGAGATTGACACAAGGGACCATCGTTGATTCACCAACCTAACTGTTGACTTTTCCTTTGCATGGGCTGTGTAGGGTTGAGTTATTTTGTCTTTTTTTTTTTTGTAGAAATTGAGTTATTGTCTTTTTTTTTTTGGGTAGAAATTGAGTTATTTTGTCTGGTGTTCTTTATTTTGTCTGGTTCCCTGGAGAAGGTTGCAATGAAGAAGAGGAACTAGGAAACCGAAGCAGAAGTGCTGTAACTTGAAGAGACGTGTACTGAAAATGAAAAGGAGGATAGGTTAATTTATGTGACCTCTGTTGTGTATATAAGAGATACAACTTACGTAGTTCGTAAAAAAAAAAAAAAACAACAAAAAGCAAGACAATTTTTGTTTTCTTTTTAGATGCTCACTTGTGTTTGTACTCTTCGTAAATTTGGGATAAGTATGTTTGATTAGAGCTCAGAAAAACTAAAGTTCATGAAATAGTGAGTAGTTTTAAGTTTTTATTACTAATAGAGGTAGTTGTTGATATGGTGTATAGTGTATTTAATAATTGAGTAGTGAACGTAACATTAGATTTCATTGTTAAGGAGTATAACTTTAAGAAAACCCTTTTTTCATCTTAAATGGTAAAGTTGTAAGATTATTTTTGATAAAAAAAAGGGTGCAAGCACCTCTAAATCTTAATCATGAATAGATCGGACCATCGCGTAGGCTGACTTCAGGGAGAAGTGCCCCTTCGACTCCAAGCCCCACACCATCTCGCCATCACTAGGACGCGGGGCAGGCATGCCCACCACCTGCAAAAGATCCTCAGGTAAGTATCTACCAATTAGCTGCATGTCCCACGTACCTTCCTCCGTCATCATCCCAGCCATTGTTGCTTCTAGCGGAATTTGCCCATCGTTGGTGGTATGCTTAGCCAACACATCGCCACTATCCAACCATTTGCCGCACCAAAATGAGGTGCTTTTCCCATTCCTCACACTCCAGCGAACACCTCCATCCATCAGCTCCAAACTCGCCGAATCCCACGCCATAGGACCGAACACCTAGTTTTCCTGCGTACACGTAGCACACTATCAGCTCCTTTCTTAAGATATTTCTCGATTAGGATTTCCCATAGCTCATATGGATCTTGAAGGATGGTTCACGTGAGTTTGACCAGAAACGCCGTGTTGAGATTCCTAGCATTCCTGAGTCCCATCCCCCTTGATCGTTGGGATGACAAATGGTTTCCCAGTTAAGGAGATGGACCCCCCGCCGCCCTTGTTGAGAACCCAAATAAAACTCCTAATGCGGTTGTCCAGGTACTGGTAGATAACTGCTGGGGGCACTGAATTTTGCATGGCGTACGTTGGGATAGCATTGAGGATTGAAAGAGCCAACGTCACATGCCCCGCCAAGGATAGGTTCTCTGCTTTCCGACCTGCGAGGCATTTATCAATCACGTCAAAAAGATACCTATACGTGAGTTTGGTGACCCGACCGTGGAGGACAGGGACGCCTAGGTAGCGTCTTAGGTCCTGTGTCATAGGGATGCCTAGGCAGTCACTAATCTCCTTTCCCCTTTTGTGAGAGACATTCTTGGAGAAAGAAACCCGAGACTTGTCTTTTTCTAACCATTTCACCTGAGGCTGCACAAAACTCATTCAAACATTGCAGAACCACGGTGGCTTGGATAATAGAAGCCTATGCAAAGAGCACAAGATCGTCATAAAAAAACAAGTGAGTTAACTTCGTACCATCTTTAACCTGTTCGACTGGCTTCCATCTGCCCCTGGTCACCGCTCCCCCAATCAAGTGTCTAGGTCTCTCCACAGAGAGCATGAAAATGTAGGAGCTTTGGAATGCAACTTCTCAATTTCTATTGGGGCAATTAATGGGACAAAGAGCTTGCAGCAGATTAAGCCTTCTTGATTTCGGAAATAGTGACCCCGCCGAAAAACTAAACAGATCGCCCCATATATGGACTTGTAAGGATCGTCAATGGAGGTTTCTGGAGAATTGGGGAATTTGGAATGAAGAAGGTAAGAGATAAGGATGGCGAAGTGCGCTATTTTCTTGCTAACAGACTAATTGGTAAAGTAGTTTACAAAAGAATCATTGGGTAAAAGTTGACCAATAGTAAAATCTCTCTATCTATTTATAAATGTTTTCTCTTAGTACACGTCACCCTGCCAGTTGGCTGCTGGGCCGTTACAAACCCTCTCCCTTCAAAGACAGCTTGTCCTCAAGCTGGAAAGGCGGGAAACTGGCATTTGAAGCTGGACAGATCCTCCCATGTAGCATCCTCAGAAGCCTGATGGACCCATCTCACCAATACTTGTGTCACTGCCCAATTGTTGTGGTTAATGAACATGTGCGCCAGAATTTGTGTTGGTTCCAGCTTCACAGACCCATTGTCGTCTTGAGCAGGGAGATGCACAGCTGCAGGTGGAATAGTTGACTTACACAGCTTCAATTGGGAAACATGGAAGACAGGGTGAATCTTGGAGTGAGCCGGTAAAGCCAACTTGTAGGCCACTGCTCCGATCTTCACCTCGATCTGATAAGGGCCGAAATATCGAGCATCCAACTTGTTTCCATGGCGTCTCACAACCGAGCCCTGACGATATGGTTGGAGGCTCAAGTACACCCATTCTTGAACCTGCAAAATCCGTTCAGTTCATCTTCTATCAGCATACTGCTTTTGCCGGTTTTGAGCTGTCCTGATACTCTCAGTAAGGAACTGGACCAGCTGCTGCTGTCTCCTAACCCTGTACTCCATAGCCCCTATTGGAGTAGTGGAATTAGGAGATAATCCAAAGTGGGAAGGTGGAAAACCATAAAGGGCTTTGAATGGAGTCATCTATCGACTGAGGTGGTAGTGAGTGTTGTAGCACCACTCGACCAATGTCAACCAATCCTCCCAATCTTGTGTCCTGTGAAAAGTCATGCAACGAAGATAGTCTTTAAGACGTCGACTATCTCTCTACGTTTGACCATCTGTTTGTCGGTGATAGGCAGTCGAGTAGTGAATGTCTGTGTTCTGCAATATGAAAAACTTAGTCGAGAATTGGCTAGTGAAGGCAACATCCCTATTAGAGACTATGGTGGAGGGCATGCCATGATATTTCAAAACTCCATCGAAGAATACAGTGATACCTCTGCTGCTGAATATGGGTGTTTAAGACTGAAAAATGGGCAACTTTAGTAAATCGATCGAATACCACCAAATGAACCTGCTTACCCCTAGAAATAGGTAAGCCTTCAATGAAATCCATACTTATATCACGTTAAGCTCTTGTAGGGACATGTAGAGGCTGAAGTAATCCAGGTGAAGCCAATGTTTCTGTTTTGCAGCGCTGGTATACATCACAATGAGAGACCCAAGATACAACTGCCGACTTCATTCCCCTCCAATAGAAGTGAGCCTTGAGTCTTCGGTAAGTAATATGCGCACCTGAGTGGCCCCCAACAGGGGAGGAGTGGAACAGGTGAATCAATTTGGATCGTATAGAACCGGTCTTCCCTACTACAATGGCCCCCTTATAACGTACATGGCCCCCTTATAATGTACAACACCTGATGAAATGGACAATAAAAAAGGACCGTGGGAATTAACAGCAGCAGCTGCAATCCATTCTGCTACTGCACGATCATCATCATAAGTTGCCTCTATCTCGACCAGCCATTCTTGTAAAACAGTAGTAAGAGCACTACAATTGCCTTCTTCCATACTATCCTCAAATACCCTTGACAGAGCATCAGCAACCCCATTAAATCTGCCCTTTCTTTACTTGATATGGAAATCCAAACCCATGAGTTTAACCAATCCTTTCTTCTGTATAGCTGCATGAACTTTCAGCCCCAAGAGAAATTTTAGGCTCTCATGGTCAGTGACGACAGTGAAAGTTCGTCCCTCCAGATAGTGACGCCAATGATCCACTGCCATGAGTACAACCAAGTACTCCTTCTCATACATACTCAAATCCTGATTTCGCACACACAAGGATTTGCTGAAGAATGCTAAGGGTCGACCTCCCTATGGCAAGAAAGCTCCCACACCTGTTCCACACGCATCAGTCTCTAGTGTAAAAGGAAGAGTGAAATTTGGGAGAGCTAGTACAAGAGGTTCACACATGGCCTGCTTTAGAACAACAAAAGGAGTCTCTGCTGCAGAATTCCACTGAAATCCATTTTTCCGCAACAGATCACTCAACGGCCTACTGATGGTTCCATAATTGCGAATGAACTTGTAATAGCCGGTTAACCCCAAAAAAACCTTTAATGCTTAACAGTCAGAGATCGTGGCCAAGTTGTCATTGCTGAAATTTTACTTGGATCCGTCGCTACACCCTCCCTGCTGATAATGTGCCCCAGGTACTCAATTTTGGTTGCCCAAATGCACATTTAGACTCTTTGGAAAATAGTTGAATATCCCGCAGCAGCTATAACGCAATGCTCAAGTGCTGCAGAGAAGCTTCTTCTGTCTTGCTGTATACCATAATGTCATCAAAGAATACAACGATAAACTGCCTCAAGTACTTGCCAAACACATGGTTCATGAGATCCTGGAAAGTGGAAGGAGCGTTTGTCAGACCAAACGACATCACTCTGAACTCATAGTGGCCCTGATGAGTCCTGAAAACCGTTTTGAACTGATCATCCGAATGCATTCTAATTTGATAGTAGCCTGCCCTTAGATCCAATTTTGAAAATATAATTGACCCATGTAGTTCATCCAGTAGATCTTCTATGTGGGGAATGGGGAACTTGTCTTTAATGGTGGTTGCATTTAGTTCCCTATAGTCTACACAAAATCGCTAGGTACCGTCTTTCTTGCCAATGAGTAAGTCTGGCAAAGCATAGGGTCTATGATTGGGTTGTATGAACTTAGATTGAAGCATTTCAACCACCAACTTCTCTGCTAGAGCTTTCTGATGGTGAGGGAAACGATAGGGGCGGATATTGATGGTTTTAGTGGAAGGCAGAAGAGGGATAGTATGAACAAAGGTGCGGGTAGGAGGAAGAGAAGAGGGTGCATCAAACACATCTGAATAGGTGGCCAGTAAGGGTTTCAAGAAGGATGGAGTAGGACTAGGGGATGGAGTAGCTTCAATGGCAAATACAACAGCTGTCAAATGAGAATAAGGCTTCTTGAGAAGCTGCTGAAAATTTTGCCCCGAAAGCATCTTACACTGTCCATCCTTAGAGAGACCCTGAAGGCTCAGAGTGCCCCCTTTCCACTCAAAAGATAGCTGTCTCTTCTTAAGGTCCATTTGAAACGGACTGATGGTTTCCAGCCAGTCCCGATACCCCAAGTGACACGGCCAACCAACATAGGTGTGCTCAGGCCGTATTATGTTTCATTTTCGACTCTTCCAAAATGACTCGTCCACCAATCCTCGATCTTTAAAACGAGCATTTAATGGAACACGATCTAATGGCACGAGCATGTTCATTGAGCGTGTTCAAGCCTCCACTGTCTCATTTACTGCTTCGTCAAAACGGCACATCTAACCTAACACGAGCTAGCAACACTGTCGTGTTTCGGGCCGTGTTCTAGCCTGTTCCTCCTTCTTCAATGTTTGCTTAAACTAAACAGTCTCCCAACTCTCATCTGGTCGAACCTTAATCGAAGCCAAACCTGAACTCAGGGTGTTACAGGCGCAAGAAGATCAACCATTTCGAACAAAGGGATGATGAGACAATGAGGGATCCATGGGAGAGGAATTCTGACTACTTCCTGCAATGCCCACATCATGGATTTGAAGAACAGTTTCATATTGAGACCTTCTATGGTGGTCTCTGTTACATCCCAGTCAAACTAGTCCCAGTCGAATACAAGTGTGTGTACCTCAATACCTATACAACAATTCCAATTTCGGGGACGAAATTTTTATAAGGGTGGAGGAAATGTAACACCCCGACGTTTTGGATCGAGTTCAACCATAGTTCATAAATGATTGGATAGACGGTTACGTATAAAGGACTGTAGATTAGGATTAGGAATAGTAGTAATAATTATAATTATAATTATTCCTATTATTATTAGTATAAAAAAACAAAAGAATTATCCCACGCCAGCTTTCGCTTTATGGTCATCAACCACCAACACCATTATCCCACTCCAAATTACACTCAGATGCAACTCACCCACCAACAAGCTCTGTACGCTCCCATTCCCTTATCACATCAGACTTGTGAACTTAATTAACAAAGACAGCTAGCTTGAGTCAAAAGTGTCGGTGCATGGATGGCTTAAATTATACCCCCATTCTCACTTTCATCTAAATAATTGGAGATACAAGTTCCTGCTCCTACCTCCTTCCATCATCGTTCATCCCATCCATCAAATTCATCCCCAAAGCTTCCCGTAGCCTTGCCGACATCATCGCCAGAGAAGGACCACCACCCTAGCAAACGTTTCCATCAGCTCTCCCTCGATCAGTAGGTAAGAGCGACGAATCCCCAACTGAGTTCAAGCTCTAAGTTACATAGTAATTAACTAACCAAGGTTGTTCCTACTTCGACGTAACTTTTACGGCATAGGTACGTACGGGGTGATCACACTACAAGAAAAATGAATTTTTGTAACAAATAAAATTGGTTCCTAAAGGTCAAAAATTGGTTATAAATACCTTTTTGCGACCAAAATATTTTGGTAGCAGCATTGGTCGCTAAAGTCGCGTTACTAATTCCTAGCGCAACCAAAATGTGGATTGGTTGCAAAAAAGAAAGGTTTCGCAACCAAATTCGCCAATGGTAAAAAACCCTTACTTTTTCGCGACCATTTTAATTTGGTTGTCATAGTCCAACTTAATGGTTGGGAAATATAATTGATTGGTCGCGAATAATAAAAATGACAACCAACTTGATGTGGCTATTAGTAACCTATAGGTGACCATTCAATTTGGTTGGGAAATTAACATATGTCAACCAATTATATCATTACAACAACCAATTGTTTAAGTTACGAAAATTTAACACAACCATGAAATTTGGTTGTGAAATACACATATGTCGACCAATTATATCATTTTAGACGACTAATTATATTTGTTATAAAAGTTTAACATAACCATAACAATTGGTCGTGAAAAACATATATCTCAACCAATTAAAACATTTTGGTGACCAATAGACTTGGTTATGAAAGTTTAACGCAACCTTAAAAATTTGTCGTCAAAGATACATATGTTGACCAATCATATCATTTTTTGCAACTAATCAGTTTAGTTATGAAATTGTTATGCAACCATAAAATTTGGTCGACAAAAATCCATATGCCGACCAATCATATTATCTTAGGAAACTAATTTTATTAGTTATAAAAATTTAACACAACCATAATAATTGGTCGTAAATATATGAATGGCGACCAACCATACCCTTTACAACTAATTATTATGGTTATAAAAGTTTAAATGCAACCATAAGAATTGGTTGCAGAAAACATATACGCCAACCAAACAATTCATTTCATATGACCAATTTGGTCGATGAGATTTGAGTCACTAAAATGAAAATATAAAAAATTAATAGAATTATAATAACAAAATTATTTCATATAACAAAATTGTTTACCAACCAAAATTATAATTACACAATTTATTGTTTAGTGACCAAAATCACAATTACACCAAATTATCACCAAGAATCAGCCTACTATTTCAAAGAATAAGAAGAGGACCTAAAGGCCACACTAACTACCTCACGTATCTTTGATTTGCCATTCCACCTTTGGAACACTTGATCTGCTGAGGGGGAGAATAAAAACAGGACAAACAACATAAATACGTATGCTAGAACTTCAAAATTCAAAAGCTTCTTCACCAATGACATAAAATGGAAACTAACTGTGACTTTACAAACCTGACATCCGGGCAAGAAAGCAGTCCAGCAATGTCATGCTCCATATATTCACACACTAGCTATAAGTTGCAGGGTAGATGGGAAGTAATCAAGAGTCAAAACGAACCTTCTTCAAAGCAACACTCCTCCCAGTTTCAAGCTCTTTGGAACCACAATTTCATTCCTAACCCTACAAAATTCAGTTTCATTTACTTCTTCTGCCGTGTTATGCAGAACCCAGGAGACTTCAGACATTCAACCTGAGACGAAGCAAGAGAACTGATCATACCTAATGAAATTGTAATGAGCAGACTGTGGGTAAGTTCATAAAGAACATCATGGACCTCTACAGAGATATTCAAAGGCAAATCAACTCTTAAAACATAAGCATTCATTTCGTAAGGCTCTGCATCTTCCATAGCCATAAACATACATAGAACAACATAACACAATTTCAAGTTCATATGCTACACGCCACCAAAGATTTGCACTTTCTCTATGTGAAGCCATTAGAGACGTTCAGAACTAGGATACAATAATGCTCATCAGCATTCCTTCAATGAATCATTGAAACAGGATCCATGACCATACCAACCTAAATTCCTTATTCAAGGGTAATGGTGGACCTTTTTGCACTCAGTTGAATAGAAGAAACAAGATGATTATGATGATGCTGTTGGAAAAAGTTATCACTTTACCTTGTACTCACTGATGAAATCACGAACTAAGCCATAGCCCAGGTGCTGCTTCTCCGTTAGATGAGACTGTGTCATCTCTGCAATCAGCTAAACAATTAAGCACAAGAAATTTATCTTTAATAAAGCTAAAGATAATGGAGGGTTGCAGACTCTACCACAGATCTCGCACAGTAATTTGTCAACCTCAGCTTGAATCAACCACAGAAAAGTGCTTTATCTTCTCTTCCATCCAGCTAATTGTTCAGACTTCTCTATTTTGGATGCTACCTCCCAATGCATAAAACTCTTTACATTTGAGGTTGGAAATCTGGATAGAAATAAGAAACAATGTCATGAAAGGTTGCTCAATTCAAGTATCATACTGGATAATGTCCATTCTGGTCTTCCCCATCAACATATAGAAACAGGTAGAGGCCACTATTAATGCAGCATAACTCAGTAGATTTAAGCCAATTTTTCTACGAGGCTAACAAGTTTACCAAAAGATCCAGTCGGGAAACAGAAATTCTGGAAACCTAAACATTTTACACATCATAATTCATAAGAACATGCCACGGTCAGTTAGACATATTACATCAATTGAAGAACTTGTAAACATGTCACTTTCAAGAAGCCAGTTGTAATAGGGATTCCTGCTAAGAGAGTACTGATGATTTGATGTAGAATAGAACATATCAATCATTACCGCCATGTAGTGAACTAGAACTACTGGAGAGGTTAGGGAACATATGGATATATAAATTACTCAGGAAATAGAAGGTGATATATATGCTTAGTATATAATTAACTAACATAAAGAAGCCATACCTCACGAATGATAACTATAATCCAACACCAGTATTGGGCAACCATGTTATACAACCATACTGTAAAGAAGGCAGAGTATGAATAAATAATTCATTCAATCCAACAAATTCATATTATAAAATTGAACAAATAAGTAAATCAACCACAACACAACAAGACTGTTCCCAAATTTCAGAAAACAGAAAGCAAAAGCAGCACACCACTATAATGGCAAGTGTAAAAGGTACCTAACAGTATTGGGGGGAGGGGGGGGGGGGGTCCATCATAAAAAAAGCACCTAAAATTATGATCACTTGTTGGTGTCTAGCATCTCTTCTAGGTTCTGAAGGGTTTGTGAATGCTAGAAACAACAGCACCTAAAAGCACAGTAGCTACAATAGCATATCTGGGGGTCGTTTGGATGGATCATTTGTGAATGTGGTATTTGTAAAGTGAAACAACTCATTTATTGTTAATATGGTATTTTTGTGGTATTTTTATGAAAGATGAGATAAATAATCTTGTTTGGCTAAACCAATATTTGAATGTGGTATTTGATGGTAAAAACTAATATTGCCCTCTTCACCATCTTCTCTCCTTCATTCCCAGAAACATACCCCTACCCAATTGCATGCCCCCATTTTATTCATCCATGGCTGCTGCAAAATTAAATCTCACAAGAGCAAAACATAAGACAAGTCTATGCATCACCCACCGCCACTGAATTGATCCCCCCCCCCCCCCCCCCCCCCAAAGCCAACACCCACCGAAAACAATAATCAACTCGACATTTCCAAATACATGCAGAGGCAAAATTAGCAAGAAGAACAGGGGTGGATGATAGCATAGAGGGAGAACAGTAGGGGATTGAAAAAATCCGGCGACAGTCGTCATGATTCCTGGCCAGTCTTTAAATCCGAAAACTAATTCCTCTCTCCTATCTCGTTTCTGTGTCATCGTCGTCTCTATCCATGTCGTCCTCGCACCGTCAATGAAGCTTGGCACACTCCGAGAAACATTGAGAAACCTGTGAGAGAACCCAGTGTTGTCGTCGCCATCGCATCCTCGTTGCCGCCGCCTCGTCGCAGAAGAAGATCGCCGTTCGTCGCCGCCGATTAACTTTCCTTCCACTCTGTTCTTCGCAACCTAAGCTTCTGCTTACTCTATCTGATCCGCACGAAGAGGAGAATCCAAAAGTAGCAACGAAATCAATTTTGGCTCAATTGATTTTGGCTCCACAAAGAGAATCAAAGGGTCGAAGAAAAAAGAAAGAAGAAGTGAGGAGAGAGTTGGACTGGAAGAAATAGAAAAAGCAGGGACAGAGTTGGGAAGAGAAAAGTGTTGAACGCGTTATTTCCAAATAACATCTCCCTATGTGGTATTTAGAATACCGCGTTTATGGGTTATTCTCAAATAACGCGGCCCACAATACCACGTCAGCCAAATCAATTGCCAAATAAGTTATTTTAGCCCAAATAACTCAAAAAGAGTTATTTGTGCCAAAATAACTCATTCAAAACACTCATCCAAACGACCCCCTGATGTAATTCCCCAAATACCTGAAGAAAAGACAAGGGAACCCAATGTGACTCAGATAAAAAAAAAAAGAGAACTAGTTAACACTACAAGTTCCATGGGGATATAAGAGACCAAACCAGTAATGCACTCCAATATATATACAACAAGATTCCAGGGCCACATCTCTTCTTTAACTCCAAATGACTGTAAATTATAACACAATTGCAACTTACAAACTGTAAAATGCAAATAACTAGGGGAGCCAAGGTCCTGTCAACTTCCCCTAGGAGTTCAAATATATCAAAGCTGGTGTAGCAAGCAAAAAGCTCAACCCCCTTGCTTTTCGAAGCCAGCATCCAACCAAATCATATCATAACCTCTTCGCTCCTTCCATTAGTTCAGATGTCATTCATCTAGCAAACAACTCCTCTAGGCTTCCTGCTTTTCACATCCAGTATCCAGTATCCAGTATCCACATAAACCGAACTAAACCTCCTTGTTTCCACAACAGGGCATCAGAGCTTGTAGTAACTGTTATCATGGTTCTAAATTAGAATCCTTCTCTTCTAAGATCATGCACAGAGACAACATAAGTACTAAGTAAACCAAATAACAATCAATTATACGAGGTGAAAGAGGACATCTAGGGGTAATGTAACCTTATCATCAACTAGTAGAACTTTTAGATTCTTCAAGAAATCGATAATAAAGGCTAGGGTATTACCTCGATCAGTTTGGTAAAACTCACAGCCAACGCCTCTTCTGGCTTGCAACCTAGCGACTCCCAGCTTAGTCGCTGAGTTTGAAGCATGTTGTCGCGACACTGAAATGCAGGCCGAGATGCTCTTCACTGCCCCTCTATTATCGTCCGGCACCATCGTGATCTACAGATCTTCACCTCCATGGACTCCCGTTCAAGCGCTCGGCCACCGCGTAGAGGATATTTACCTACAACTGGCAAAATAGACTAAAATTTCCAAAAACCTAGCGCAGTGAAGAGAGAAATAGAGAGATGTCGCTCGGATGAATCAAAATTTGAAAGGAGTCAGAATCTTACATAGAGCTGGGATTACTTGTCGAACCAAGAGTAGAACATAGAGGAGAAGATGAAATTTGGCATATTGCGGCGATAGAATTAGAGATCGAAATCTACGCGCCGCTGAAGAGGGATTGCCTCCATGGCTAGGGATTGAAGTTGAGGTGCAAGTACCTAGTCAGGAAGAGCTTCAGCAAATCAAAGCGAGTGAATCTGATCGCTTCGAGATCGGCAATGGATGAGAGATCTCTATTTCGTCCATCGATGATTTGTTCGAAGGACTCAAGTCGTCGACGGAGTGTTTGGAAAATGGAATTCGATGGAAACTGAGGACCTGAAATTTATTTGGGGACTCGATTTTACTTAATATCGACTAATTCAGAGTAGAAAAGAGGGAATCTGGGGAATTAAGGAGAAGAATAAAAGGAGGAGGAGGAGGAGGAGAAGTTGGGTTCTCGGTTGGCAGAATTCAGTAGGACTTAGGAGGGAGAAGGTAGGAAGGGAGAGCTGGAGAGAGGGAGCCGGACTACAGTTGGAGAGCTCCAGAGCGGACCCTGTTATTCATTTCAGCAATTAAATATTACAGGTTCCAAATTTTAATGGTAGTAAAATATAGTACCTGATTAGTTTTTAACATCAATGCAATCACAAGTTCACAACCAAATAAATTAGTTGCTGGAAACTTTTTTATTGCATTTGCAACCAATTATTTAGTTGGAAAAACTAAAGATAATTTTGGTACCAAATAAATTAGTTGCTGGAAACTTTTTATTGAATTTGCAACCAAATTAATTAGTTGGGAAAACTAAAGATGATTTTGCTACCAAAATTATTTGGTTGGGAATAGTAAAATTCATTTTGCTACCAAATTATTTGGTCTCCTCATGTTTTATTTGGTTATCAATACGTTGATTTTTGTTGGGCATATGACTCGGACCATCCCCGCGCCAAAGGGACACATCGGACCGCGCGCCACAAGGGACACAGCATGGCGCGACACCACCGATGGCGCTCCAGCACGAAGACCTTGGGCGCGACAAGGATAAAGCTACGCGCACGAGTGCAAAGACCAGGCGCTGACCGGACCAAAGAGCCGCAGAGGGCGTCATCACGCTTCCCGAGGGAAGGTCACATCAAGGTCCTAGATACAGTCATAGGCAAACCCCTGACATGTCCTAGGTAGAGGGATGACCTAAATCTCTGACATGTCAGTGGTCATGTTATTGTACCATCATGTAATCCACCCACTCACCCACCACCTTGTAGCCTATAAATATGGCATTTACTCCGGTGGGTGAGGGGATCGCATTTTAGGCATTCTATCTCTATAACATCAACTTTTCTCTCTAAAATTCCAACTCTCTGGTTCTCATCTTTCTGAACGATTTTCCCCTCTTGTGTTCTTCTTGACCCACATTCTTCCCCGAACCTCACTCCTACACTCAGTTAGGTTCAAACAATTGGCGCCCACCGTGGGGCCAAGAAGAAACGCAAAAGAAAATCAACCAATGGCTGAACGCAACCACGACTCACCTGACGAAGCAACACCCATCAAGGCAATGACCGACCCGAGGGCGTTCGCAGAAGCCAGCAACCTTAATGCGGGGCTTATCGAAGAGGAGGAGCCCGAGCTGACAGCCAAAGAGATGAGGCAGCTGGTGGCGAAGCAAAACAGTGTCATAGCTGACATGCAAAAACAAATGAGCCAAGTCATAGCGCTCATGATGAGCAAGGAGGCCGCGGCAACAGTGGACGCGACGGCAGTCGCGCCTCAACAGGCCTTGGGAGAAGCGTCGGGAACTGCCCACCTACCACAACACGCGCCAACAGAATTCCCCGCGTGCGAAACGTGGGGAGTCGAGCCGCCAGGGCGGGCGGACCTCAGTTTCTTGGAGCAACACTTGTCTCCGCAATACCGACCCAACCCACCTAGAAAGGTCCTCCACCAACCGTTGAGCGCGGAAATCATGGCGGAGCACCTAAGCGGAGCGCCACCCACCCTCCCAACATACAACGGCACGACCGACCCCGAAGACCATGTGAGCACTTTCTGCCTGCCGATGCAACTCCAAACCAACTCCAACGCGGCGCTGTGCAGAACCTTCCTATCAACATTCTCTGGAATATGCCTCGATTGGTATAACAGGCTCCCAAACGGAATCATCCGCTCGTTCGAGGAGTTCATACTTCTGTTCACAACGAAGTTCGCGTCCCAAAAGAGGCGGCCTCTACACCTCAAGGCGCTGATAGACATCATGCAAAAGGATGGAGAGAGCCTGCGGGCTTTCTACGCTAGATGGTCCAGAGTGGCAATGGCTGTGCGCGACCTCACCCCCGAAACTGCCGCCCATCACCTTATGGAAGTCACCAACAACATGGAGCTCAAGCGGGCGCTAGCAAAAAGGCCCGTAACGCTATCAACAGAATTGGAGATGAAGATTGAAAAGGCAATCACGTTGGAAGAGACCCTTGGGGCAGGATCTGTCAGACGTTTCGAACCAGCAAAATTGCCGCGAGAGGAACAGGGGCGTCATCAGCTTCCGATCTCGATCCCGCGAGACCAGTTGGTGCAGCTGCACAGTGGTCCAAAACGCCACCCTCCTCCCCCACAAGAGCAAGTTCAGCACGGGCGATCGCCAGACAGGCGCGCGCCCAAAACCTACACGCCACTTAATTATTCCGTAAGGAATGTGTTCCACGTTCTCCGCGAGAAGGGCTACAAGCTCAATTGGCCTGCTCCGTTGAAGTCCCCACCCCACATGCGCGATCCAAAGAAGCATTGTGACTTCCACAGAGCAACGGGTCACTGGACAGAAGACTGCCGAGAGCTACGTTACGAAATAGAGGGCCTCATACGGCGAGGATTGCTGACCGAGTTCACTCATGTGAAGGAAGAACAAGTTGAGGGCCCCCAAAACCCGCCACCACCTCCACAAGCCGACTACAATGATGCCACTGGCGAGTATGTAGTGCGCAAAGAAATAGGGGTGGTAACGGTAGAAGGAGATCGCCCCAAGAAGAAAACCAAGCGTGAGCGCGCAATGGAGCGCGCCATAGAAGAAGAGGTGGCGCGCCTACTAGCTGCAGGATTGATCCGCCCCGTGAAGTATCCAAAGTGGTTGGCAAACGTGGTCCTAGTTAAAAAATCTTCAGGAGCCTGGCGGATGTGCGTCGACTATACCACAATCAACAAAGTATGCCCGGGAGACCCTTACCCCCTACCGCGCATCGACCAATTGATCGACGCGACCGCCGATCATGAGACATTGTCTTTCCTCCACATGTTCTCAGGATACCACCAAATCCCAATGTCCATTGAAGATGAAGAAAAAACGGCATTCATGACGCCATTTGGAAACTTTTGCTTCGTCGGGATGCCGTTTGGGTTGAAGAATGCAGGCGCGACGTACCAAAGAATGATTGATGCGGTGTTCTCACAACAGATTGGGCGGAACATCGAGGCATATGTGGATGACCTCATCGTGAAAACGAAAGCGGGCAACTCACATCTGGAAGACCTGCGCGAGACATTCGAAGCCCTCCGCAAGCACAGTCTTCGCCTCAACCCACTCAAGTGCGTTTTCGGAGCGGAAGCAGGGAAGTTCCTTGGGTTCATGATAACCAAGCACGGTATAGAGGTTGACCCGAAACAAATCACCGCGGTCCAAAAACTTCGGGCGCCTCGGAATGCACTGGAAATTCAGTCCCTGAATGGTAAGATAGCGGCACTAGGAATGTTCATACCAAGGTCTGCCGACAAATGTGCGCCCTTCTTCAAGACACTCAAAAATGGCGCACGTTTCGCATGGTCCAAGGAGTGCGAAGCGGCATTCCAAGAACTAAAGGCGTATCTTTGTATCCCCCCGTGTATTAACCGCTCCCAAGCTTAATGAAAAACTCTTCTTGTATCTTGCTGTGTCGACAAGGGTTGTGAGCGCAGTACTGATATCCAGACGGGATGGCAAAACAGAGCAACCTGTGTATTTCACTTCGCGCACCCTCGTCAACGCGGAAACAAGATACTCCTCAATAGAGAAAGCTGCCCTGGCGCTGGTAAGCGCCTCACAAAAATTGCGCCCATACTTCCAAGCGCACCAAATTACCGTCCTGACAAACCTTCCGCTAAAAAAGATCCTGACTTCGATGGAAGTGTCGGGGCGCATGGTCAAATGGGCGGTCGATCTTTTGGAGTACGATATTCAATACGCGCCAAGACCAGCAATAAAGGCCCAAATCCTCGCGGATTTCATCGCCGAGGGGGTCACCCTCGAAACAACGCCAAAAGGTGTATGGGAGGTTTACGTTGATGGAGCGGCGATCAAGCATGGCACCGGCGCGGGGGTTGTGGTGCGCACACCTACCGGCGTAGTACACGAAATAGCAATCAGGTTCAGGGCGTTGAAGACAAACAACGCCGCCGAATACAAGGCCATCTTGGCGGGAATGACGGCCGCCCACGACTTGGGCGCTAGAACGATACGGGTACTCTCCGACTCCTCTATGGCAGTCAATCAGCTGAACGGGACATTCGACGCAAAGGAAGATACGCTCGCGCAGTATATGGAGCGTGTTAAGATACGGGCCACCACCTTCGAAGCGGTAACGTATGCGCAAATACCAAGGGAAGAGAACGCACACGTCGACGCCTTATCCAAGTTGGCAACGGCTACCGACTTTGAATCCACGCGCCTCGTGTCTATCCAAAAAGAGGAGGAAACTCGCCCAGAGGTAGCAATCAATACGACCCAGCTCACGTCCAACGAAGACTGGAGATACGCAATCGTGAAATACCTACAAGACGGCACAGTGCCAGAAGACGCTAAGGAGGCATGGACTCTAAGGCAAAAGGCGGCCCGTTGTACACTCATTGAAGGATAACTGTACCGACGGTCGTACTCGGGCGTCTATCTCAAATGCATCGGGCAAGAAGAGGCGCGCGACCTGGTGCGCGAACTACATGAGGGCTTGTGTGCAATGCACGCCGGGCCACGCAACATGGAACGCACCTTCCTGTTGCATGGATACTACTGGCCGCGAATAAAAAGGACATGAAGAGCTACGCAGACCAATGCCACAAATGCCAACTCAACGCGCGCCAGCAACACTTACCTGCCACCGAGCTTCAAGGCAACTTGAGCCCATGGCCTTTTGCGCAGTGGGGGGTAGATCTCTTGGGCCCCTTCCCGACGGCAAAAGGGAAGCGCAAGTACATCATCGCAGCAGTAGACTACTTCACCAAGTGGATCGAGGCCGAAGCGCTGGCATCCATAACGGCGCAGCAGGTTACGCGCTTCCTGCGGAACAACATTTTGTCACGCTTCGGAGTCCCAAACGCACTCATTTTCGATCATGGGGAACAATTCGATTGTGCTGAAGTGATAGACTTCTGTGACGATGCGGGAACCATCGCAAGGTTCGCATCGGTGGCTTACCCCCAAGCCAACGGCCAAGCGGAATCCTCCAACAAAGCGATCTTGCACGACTTGCACACCCGCCTGAACGATGCCAAGGGTAATTGTGCGGACGAGCTCAACACTGTGCTATGGGCGCACCGCACCACGTACAAAGTGGCAACGGGCGAAACCCCCTTCGCCCTTACATACGGCACCGACGCGGATACAACAAAGAAGCGAACGATGAAGCGCGCTTGTTGGAACTAGAGTTGTCACAGGAAAGGCGCGAGTTGGCAGCCATCAGGCTGGCCGCAATGAAAGAGCAGGTAGCCAAGTACCACATAAGTTGATCCTTGGAGACCAAGTGCTACGGTGGAACTTTCGCCCCGAACTCAAGTACGGGAAGCTTGCCTCAGTATGGGAGGGTCCATACCTAATTCGCGAAGTGGTCGGCGCCAACACATTCAAACTCACCGAGTTGGGGGGCAACAAGATACAAAGAACGTGGAACGCGCAAAATCTCAGAAAGTATCACCAGGCAACTTAATATGTATCTTACTCGCTTGGCGCGTCGTCGCAAAGGAATAAAAAGTATTCAGTTCACAAGAACAAAAATTAGCAATAGTCCAGCATTATTCGCGCCCATCTAGTTCATAATGAACAAAAAATTCGCAATAGTCCAGCACTATTCGCGCCCATCTAGTTCATAACGAACAAAAAATTAGCAATAGTCCAGCACTATTTGCGCCCATCTAGTTCATAATGAACAAAAAAATTAGCAATGGTCCAGCACTATTTGCGCCCATTCAGTTCAAATCGAACAAAACTTAGCGATAGTTCAACACTATTTGCGCAATGGCTCGTCTTAAGCAAATCGACAGCAAATCACAAGAAACTCATGGAATTAAAGTGCCTTTGGATTGCATAAAGCAGGAGCAAAAATTGCATGACACATAACAGCTCACGGCGATAAAATTTTTTTAAAAAAAAACAAACACACACAATACGGCGCGACTACACTTGCGCGACTACACTTGGTCGACGTTTTCAGCAGTAGTCTCTCCGCCTTCAGCATCAGCCTCGCCTCCCCTTTGTGCGCTAGAATCCACGGCCTCCTCCGCATCTCCGGCGTGCCCCTCACCTTCCTCATCTTCCTCCCCATTCGACCCCTCCTCCGACTCCGAGTCTGAGTCCAACGGCTTCTTCTCACGCAACCAGTTCTGCACATGCTGAACCATGGCGCGAGTGTCCCATGGATACTCCGGGTTTTCGGGCCGCACCTTCTTGCCAACCGCGATTACCGCCTTGGTCATCGCGTCCGCCATAATCTTTCCGAACGCAAGAGAAGACTTGTATTGGCGGACCGCGGCAACCTGCGCTTCTCGCACAGCTTCCGCCTTGGCAACATCATGAAGGCGGACCAGATCCTCCTTCTCCCTCTGGAACTCTTCCCGCGCCTGCTCTAACTTCTCGGCATGGTCAGACTCCAGCCGCTTCCTCTCCTCCTCCCGCTCCTCGGCCAAGCGCCTCTTCTCCTCCTCAAATTCGGTCCGCAATTCCCCGCGGACTCTCTCCCTCATGGCCTCTACCTGCTCGGCCAGTTTGCTCTGCATGATGCCGAGCTCAGTCAAGGCATCATTAGCCTTATTCGTCGCGAGCTCGGCGCGCCCCTCAGCCCCAGCTAGCTTACCCTCTAGCTGTACGATCTGGGCTTCGTCATCCTTCATCTTCGCGCGGTCCCGACTCCGGTCTCGTTGCGCGCGGAATGTAGACATCAGACCCTACGTGCACAACGCTCCAATACTTAGAAAAAAAAAGAGAGAGAAGCAAAGACCAAGTACGGGACAAATAGCAGAAACCCAATCCAAGACTTACCGCGAAATGGACCTGGGCCAGGTCCTGAAGCGGATCCGACTTCTCAAGGCGCGGCGGGACACTGATCATGGGTCCAAGCGCCTTGAGAGCGGCATTCGCCGCGGCACTGTTACACGCCGCCCCTATATGAAACCGCACGTCGCGGTAGTAGTTGAAAGCGGCGGCGGGAGCACCAGCAGCAGCGGAAGTGCCCACGAATCCTGCCATCTGCGGCAACTTTTGCTGGACAGTTGCCCCAGTTGAACTGCCAGCCGCGGCCCTCACCTCCGCGCGCATTTGCCTCCGAGATGAACAGAGCCCGCGCAGGCGGGTCATCAACACGCGCCGCCTTTGTCGGTCTCTCGACCGTTGACGGCCGCTCAACTTCGTTTCTCTTCGCGATTTTGGGTAGCGCGCCTTCTCTCTTCTTCTTCTTCCCTCGAGGCACCCGCACAACGGACATCATGCTCGCCAAGTTGGAGAAATCCACACCTGCGCCAAAAGGTCGTAAGAAAGCGGTTAATATGATAGAATGCAAAAAAGAAAGAAACACTACTAACCATCGGCATAAAGCTCCGCCAAAATCGACTCGCGGACACCGTCCAGGTATAAATTGAACTTCTGCAGCATGACCGCGTCGTACTCCGCGTCGATTCCGTCATAACGGCCCAAGTGCGACTCATACCCATTCGTACCCCCTTTCTTCCAAACTGTGGGCTCATCCACAAACTCACTCGCGCGATCATAACAACTTCAAAGCGTGTGAGTCCGAGTATACCGCGCGTGACAAGCTCGGAAAAATACTCCCCGCAAAACACATGGGTCCGAGTCTACCGAGCGAAAATCTCAACAGGAGGTATTCGAGAAACACCCCCTGTTGGGGGGCAATTGTTGGGCATATGACTCGGACCATCCCCGCGCCAAACGGACACATCGGACCGCGCGCCACAAGGGACATAGCATGGCGCGACACCACCGATGGCGCTCCAGCACGAAGACCTTGGGCGCGACAAGGATAAAGCTACGCGCGCGAGTGCAGAGACCAGGCGCTGACCGGACCAAAGAGCCGCAGAGGGCGTCATCACGCTTCCCGAGGGAAGGTCACATCAAGGTCCTAGATACAGTCATAGGCAAACCCCTGACATGTCCTAGGTAGAGGGATGGCCTAAATCCCTGACATGTCAGTGGTCATGTCATTGTACCATCATGTAATCCACCCACTCACCCACCACCATGTAGCCTATAAATATGGCAATAACTCCGGTGGGTGAGGGGATCGCATTTTAGGTATTCTATCTCTATAACATCAACTTCTCTCTCTAAAATTCCAACTCTCTGGTTCTCATCTTTCTGAACGATTTTCCCCTCTTGTGTTCTTCTTGACCCACATTCTTCCCCGAACCTCACTCCTACACTCAGTTAGGTTCAAACAATTTTAATAGACAACCAATTTGTTAAAATTTTAGCTACCAAAATATAATTGGTAGTGTATAGTAGCCTTTTCACAACCAATTTTAATTTGGTTGTAAACTTTTTGGTTGCAAAAGCTAGTTTTTGTTGTAGTGTCGAACGACAATCTAAACGAGGAACGGGGACTCTAATGACCTGAGTCGAGGTCTAGGCACGACTACAAGGTAAGGAGAGCCGATCCCTCGAGTTAAAGTCGATGTTTACATGATTAGATACGAGTTTGTAGAAATCTGGGGAATTAGCGACGACGATGAAAGTTTCTGGTGACCGATTCGTTTTCGTCGCCAAAAGCTGCCCTCTAGGAGCAGAGGCAGTCCTTTGGGACGGCCAGTATTGATCGTTGGTGACTGTTTCTGTATTGGTCACGAAAGGTGTTGTGGCTGTTACCATTTAATTAGTTCTATATTAATAATTTAATCATGTATCTTCAATTAAAATTTTACATAGTCGATTTAATACGTATGTATGGATTAGGTCATTAATTACTTAGTAGTTCAGAAAATGATTTAATTTGAATTAGTGATTTATTTATCTAATATTATGATTATTAGTGTATCCAAGAGGTTTGTTAAGCAACTTAATAAGTTAAGATAATTTACGTTAATAGCTAGCAAATTTTGGTTTTAATGAGTAGAATATTATGACGAGTTTAGTAGAAGATCATATGATAATTAATTGGATTAGGAAGTTATATTATTCTTAGTAAAATAAGTCTTACTAGCTGTGACTCACTAGAATAATAGAACTAGTTAATCTATTGATTAATAACCCAAGTTAACTGATAGATCAATTCGGAGAAATGTAAGTTGAATTAGGATACCCAATGACAGTAATTAAATTTAATACCATGTTAGCAAGCCCTATACCTTGCACATCTTGCAAAGTAGTCCAAATTGGGAAAGTCTTCGCTAATAACCCGAAACCGAATCGATCTAACCTCCGTTTTCGTCATAGGTTCACCAAGGCAATTTACCCATACCAGAGCACCAAATCTTTGAGTTGGTGGCAAGATCAGGTCAACTGAGTTAAATTAATAAGGTGAGTGGTTTAAGGGGGTAAATTCTACGCCTTACGTATTTTCAAGTATTTGAATTACGAGTTTTAAGTATGTGTGTTTATGTGAATCGTATGCCAATGATTGATTTATGTCGTGATTGATAAAGCATGTTTTATTTGAGGTATTATCCGAGATGCTCTATTTGAGTATGATTGTGAAGTATATGATTATTTGAGCTCTCAGTATTTACTTGAATATTTTATATTTATGTTTATTTAATGAAGGTTGTTTGATCTTTAAGGATCAATAGTTAAGAGGTATTTCACTCCTAATTAAATTAGGGTGAAGAGATTTAAAGATAGTTCACTAACGACAATCCCCCGCCCCAGTGAAAGTTTAAAGGAAGAGCAAGTTTGCTCTTAAGAAACATATGGATGAATCACTTAGACATCACATGAAATTTAAAGGAAGAGTATGATATACTCTTAAGGTTTATGGGGTTGAATCTATTACTCCCATAAAAAGGTTTAAGGAAAGGCCTATATTGGCCCTCATACGTATGAGCTGGGTGGTTGGACTAGTTAGTTAGGGGATCCCAGTGTCGGTCAAAGGTTTAATATTTTTGAGAGTGGCAAGTAACAGCAACTCCCACGTTTTAAGAGTTAAAGTTTAAAGGGCGGGAGTATAAATAACTTCCACGGGTTTTTGAGGTGAACACTTACGGGAATACCCGTAAGTGCTTCGAGTTTAAGTAATGGCGTAGACTGACCCTAACCCACTCACCAGGTCGTAGAGGAGGAGCTAGGGAGCATCCAGTCGAGGAGCATCCAACGAGAGAGCAGGCTACCCGAGGAGGACCACGTGAGCACTTCTGAAGATGTCTGACCACGGATCGGAGTAAGCAGCATTTGTAATCTTTAGTTATTTGCTTTATGATTGTGAGTAATGACTGGAGATTTAAAAGGATAAGACTTTATGGATTGAGGTTTGCCCAAATGTTAGGGCTTTGGTTTTAAATTATAAGGTGTATTTTCAGCATTGGCATTTCGAGCACATTATTGTTTCTTTCTTTCAAAATTTTAAATATGCTCCGGAGCAAAATTGTTATCTAAGGGTTTTAGAGATCGGGATGTGACAGTCTCCTCTAAGATGACAAGATCCTCATTGACTCTCTATGTCAAGGGAAATTTATGAACATGACTCCACCCCAGGTGACCAAAATGCTTGAAGATATGGCGACAAAAGGGTACGATTGGGGTTTGACAAGAAGCAGTAGAAGGGATACCGAGAGGAGTACATCTGGGGAAGCAAGTCCTCCGCTTTCCGTTAAGATTGACCGTTTGATTGATGCCCTCCTTGAAGATAAGAAGCAAGGGAAGAAGTCGTTGATGGCGTGTGATTGGTGTTCGAGTACCAACCATGAGATCTCGGGGTGCCAATTGATGAAGGAAGCAAACACCCCTAAGGAACAAGTGAGCTTCATCGCTAATGCTAGGAACACCAATCCCTATAGAAACACTTATAACCCGGGGTGGCGGAATCATCCAAATTTCTCATGGTTTTTCAAAATTAATCCGAGACTCCCCGATTTCCAAGGAGCGACGAGGAATTATCAACCAAGACCTCCATTCATTCAACAAAGGCCGCAATTCCAAGGCTCGAACTTCCAACAACCATTCCAAGCTCAAGGAGGTCAAGGGTTCGAACAACAATCCGATAAGTTTGCAAAGCTTGAAGACCTAGCTAGTGACCACCTTTGTGAGAACGAGCACTCAAAATTTCGAGAAAATTGAGCAATTTACGGATGTGGCAATAACAAAGTTTTCTTCGGTTGAGGCGGGATTGAGAAGCCACCAAGCGAGTCTTCAAAACTTGGAGACTCAAATCGGCAATCTTGTCGGGATCCTCACCGAGAGACCAAGGGGAGCCCTACCCTCTCAAAATATTGTCAACCCTAAAGCTCAAAATGTCGGTTGCAATGCTATTCTTTTAAGGAGTGGAATGGTGACCCCGGAAGTTGTTGCTAAGGAAGTGACCAAAGAAGAGGAGACTCCTCCAACGACCAATGATCAAGAAGGCTCAGAAAGGGAGGAAGAAGAGACCAAGAAGGCATTGCCGATGCCACCACAAGTGGCTGAGTACAAGCCTCATCTTCCTTTTGCCACAAGGATGCACAAGGACCGATTGGAGGCGGAATGTGGCGGGTTCATGGAGATACTCAAGAAGCTCCGCATCACCATTCCGTTCTTGGGAGAAATGGCGCAAATGCCAAGGTATTCCGAGTACCTCAAGGGGCTTCTCTCAAAGAAGCCAAGATATGAAGACCTCGCCAATGTCACCTTGGGCGAGGAGTGCTCCGCCTTCATTCTCAACAAGTTCCCCAATAAGAAACAAGATCCATGTAGTTTCACTATACCTCTATGCATCAAAACACATCATATAGAAAAATCCATGGTGGACATAGGAGAAAGCATTAATGTGATTCCTTATAAGCTTTTTAGGAAGTTGAATCTAGGTGAGCTAAGGACTACTAGGCTTAGTGTCACATTGGTCGGTCGATCTGTCATTTGTCCTAGAGGTATTGTGGAGGACGTCCTAGTGAGAGTTAGCAAATTCTAATATCCGACGAATTTTGTCATCTTTGACACTAGTGAAGATGCAGATATGCAACTCATTCTAGGATGCCCGTTCCTTGCCACCGCCAAGGCCTTAATCGATATTAACAAGGGAACTCTGATTTTGAGAGATGGAAAGGATCAACTTACTATCTTAATTGATCCTAAGGCTAAGAATGATGATGTGAAGGAAATGGACTTGAATGGTATGATTGAAAGTGGAGGCGAGCCCCTCAAGTACTTGTGTTCCTTGTGGTGATGTGAAGCAGGAAATTGAGGAGGGTATCAAACCCGAAGGAAGGAAGAAGAAAGCGTAGAAAGAAAGGATGAATGCAATTGTACACATTTTATCCCCATTTTCCTTAGACGTTTGATGCATTTGTATCCCGTGAGGTATGGTTTTATGCTAGGTTGCACTTTGTTTTGGTATGTTTCAGATCCTAGCCGGTGAAACTGACACCAGAATCTAAAGTGAGACAAAAAGGAGCGAAAACGAGAAAGGATGGAAGCAGCTGATGATCAAGGAGGAAGATGTGTTTTCACGTTCTTATGGACCATGAAATGGGCGCCCAGACCGTGATGCACTGAAGTTCCAGAAGACAAATGCACACCTCACTAGAGTCCAGTCAGTTCATGGTCGCAAGACTGTGAACTAAAGCCCCAGACCGTGAAGCGCCAAAGAGTCCAAAAGCAAAATGCACACCTCACTGGTTCCCAGTTAGTTCACAGTATGGAACCGTGGGTGTGCAATCGGACCGGGCTGCACCGGACCGAGTATAATGCCGTCCGATCCTTGGTCCACATGAATTTTACAATTACTGAAGAAATGATGGACCAAGCTGTTATTTGGAACTGACCGAACCATACCAAATGGACCAAACGCAATGATGGTTCGGTCCTTGGTCTAAAGATTTCTTTCACTAATGGACCAAGGTTCTGAAGAGTCTGGTCCGGTCTGGACCAGACCGAACCGTTGCACACCCCTATGCAAGACCATGAACTCAGAATGCACTAAGTGAAATGGTGCGGATTTGCTCAACATCACGGTCCAGGAAGGATGTTCACAGTTGTGAATTGGGACCGTGAACTGACCGCGACCTGGGTATAAAAGGAGGGTTGAGCTGAAGGAAAGGGGGAGAGACCTAGTGTGAGAAGCTTCTTCTTCTTCAGCTTTCTAGAGAGAGAAATTGATGAATCAAAGAAGAGAAGAGGGTTAGGGTTTCAACCCCAAGCAAGGTTTTAGGAATTTCTTCCCCAAATGAGGATCTCTACACCCCAAGGAGCAAGGCTAGCATCTCCAAGATGGTTTTCCTTCTTCTCCCTTTTGTTTTCTCCTTGCCTAGCATGGAGTAGTTTCTCTTTTCACTTGGGTGTGTGTAAACCCTAGCTACAATGATGTGAATGTTTGTATGGATTGAATGATTAGTGTGTGGGTGTGTTTTAATACAAAGTTATGAGGTATTTTCATGAAGATTGGTTTTGTTTGTGCATTTCAATGGCTTATGCCATTTTAACCTAGGTAGACGGGAATCCCCTTTGATTAGAGGCTTGTAAAAGCTGGACTTCCTTGGGCAATCTTTGTCTCATACTTAGGTTAAATTAGGGAAAACCTCTTAATTAGTATTAGCGCCTACGGTTGGTTGTAATTTGGCCGTCCGAACTTCGATTCGAGGGTGAAGTCTAGGCAACCCTTGGTTGATAGGTCAAGAGAGCTACTTTGGTAGCTTGAATCGGATTCCCTTGGCCTATTGACCGACAGAGCGGTGTTTGGTCACTAGTTGCACTTCCCAACGGTTTACAACCGCTTTTCCCACACATATGAATTCGATCCAACAAGTAATTATTGTTAGATAGGGGGCACAACACCCGGGCGAAGCCTTCTCAATTAATGTCCTATCCATTTACTTTTCCAAATGTTTTAGTTATAGATCATTGTTTTCACCAAAAACCAATTTCTAGATAATGTTCTAAACAATCGAAGAAGAGGTACATGGTCCGACGCAGATTGATATTTAAATATACTTGCCCTATATTGCACCCGGTTAAGGTTTATACTTGGGCCTTAATTGAGATTTTTATTGTGATATTCGGGACAAGTGGATATGGTGGTTGGAGTTTTGATTTATGGTGCCCATTTTATTAGTAGTTGCGCTAGAGTTAGCCTAGAACTATTAGGATGAGTATTCAGTTAGTTGATTGGTCGATTGTGCATCCTAGGGGTATCATAGAGGACTTGCATGTTAATGTGGGTGCATTCACATATCCTGTTGATTTTGTTATCTTGGGTATAAATGAGGATGTGGATGTGCCTTTGATTTTGGGTAGACCATTTCTTGCCACCGTCAAGGCGTTGATTGATGTGCATAGTGGCAAGTTAATTTTGCGAGCTGGGGATGAACAAGCTACATTTTATGTGTTTGACAATGCGAAACATTCCCATATGCATGATGACTTGGATTACTGTGACATAATTGCTGATTTTGAGACCGCACTCGCCATAACGAGAGTGGGTACTAACGATGTCCTTGAGCGTGTATTTTTCTAGGTGAGCAGGCATCGCAGGAGCTGCAGCTGGAGGAGCAGTTGGTCGCGCTTTAGAGTGGCGTATTTCTGGAGGTTGAGAAGCCATTCAAGCCAATCTCATCCTCGACTTGTATCACCACCTCTTTAGAGGAGCCACCAGAACTGGAGCTGAAGCCCCTACCTCCTTACTTGGAGTATGCATTTCTCCCCGGGATGGGAACAAGCTTCCCGTTATCATCAGCTCGATCCTCACACCCGAGCAGAAGACCAGACCGGTGGCCCTACTGAAGCAGTATGAGCGAGCTATGGCATGGAAGATCATCGATATCCGGGGGATCAGCCCTTCCTTCTCCTCCCACCGCATATTGCTGGAGGATGAGATTCAGCCAGTGATACAGCCCTAGCGGAGATTGACACCGAACCTGGAGGTTGTGGTTCGAGCGGAGATTATCAAGCTGATGGACGCGAGAATCATCTTTGCCATTTCTGACAGCGATTGTGTCAGTCCCACTCAGCTGGTGCCTAAGAAGGGTGGGATGACAGTGGTCCCCAGCGAGAAGAATGAGCTCACCCGATGCGCACGGTGACTGGGTACCGCGTCTGCATTGACTATCGCCGCTTCAACGACGCCACCCGCAAGAATCACTTCCCTCTGCCATTCATTGATCAAATGCTCAATAAGTTGGCGTGGCACGAGTTCTACTATTTCCTGGATGGGATATCTGGGTATTTTCAGATAAATCAGGGTTTGCAATGCCCCCGCCACATTCCAAAGGTGTATGCTCGCCATCTTCGACCGCCTAGTGATAGACCGTTATTTGCACATGTTTTGGCCACCATTATTGATTTGTTCTAAGCCTATTTCACGCTAGGTTGTGCGTTTATGTCATATTTCAAGACTTGGCGTGGACATGGATGCGTGGAAGCGAGTTTCTGGTCAAAAAGTGGAGAGTTGGCGCCTAGAGGAGCTGGAGGCTAAAATACCCGGTCATAACACTCAAATACCCGACTGGGTATAATCAGTTGGGCGAGCGGGTATTCGACTGAAAGAGCCAGAAGAAACAGAATGGAGCCCGGTCAAGGGGCATAAATACCCGATCGAGTATTTTAGCCCTGGGTCGGGTATTACCCTCTAAGTCGCTGCGATGCATTTTGAATTACCCGACCGGTCCCCATGAATACGCGAACGAGTGTTTGGGCCGGGTATCGCAAGCTGTTGTTGTTTTAAGGGAATTTTGCATTTTTTAGCAAGGGATCCGAGTTTTGGAGAAAGAAAGCAAAACCTAGAGAGAGAAAGTGACGAACTAAGCCTCCAAATGACCTAGATCGAGATTCAACATCATTGGAGCTCGATTGAAGCTTGGAGAAGTGTCGATTGACAACCAGAAGCCAATTTTCATCCTTCACAGAATGATTTCCACATCTGAAGCTAATTTATCTTCTCTCTCTATGGAGTAAACTCTCTCTTTCTCTCACATGGGTATGAAGAACCCTATATTTGTATGTTAGGTTTGGTTGTATGAACCAAAGTACATGTTCTTTGACATCGATTATGTTCAATTGAGGCATGATTTTCTGATTTCCATGAATCCTGATCAAATTCCTGTAGTTCCTGCATTGACCTAGAAATAGAATAGCTGCCTAGGTTGATAGAATACCCTTAATTGAAGGTGGCGAATTGATTACTTTAGTCGAGGAGTCAATTCACTGCTTTGTACTGAATTTACTCTAGTAGAGGAGGTTTTGAACGTTAGGGCTTCAGTTTGTTTGCCCCGAATATTGCTAGAGGATGGGATTCGGCCGGTGAGACAACCCCAGCGGAGATTGACACTTAACCTGGAGGCTGTGGTTCAAGCAGAGATTATCAAGTTGATGGACGCGGGAATCATCTTCGTCATTTCTGACAGTGAGTGGGTCAGTCCCACTCAGGTGGTGCCTAAGAAGGGTGGGATGACCATCTTCACCTCCCCTTTCGGCACATTTGCTTACCGGAGGATCCCATTCAGGCTTTGCAATGCCCCCACCACTTTCTAGAGGTGTATGCTTGCCATCTTCAATCGTCTGGTGGGAGAGATCATGCAGGTGTTCATGGACGATTTTTCGGTTTATGGAGACTAATTCTCTCAGTGTATCCATTACCTGGAGAAGTGTCACTTCATGGTTTGCGAAGGCATAGTTCTGGGGCATAAGATCTCCAAGATGGGGATAGAGCCAAGATCGAGACAATCCGCAAGTAGCCTCCTCCCACATCTGTCAAGGGGATCCGCAGTTTGTTGTGCCATGCAGGGTTCTATAGGCGGTTCACGACCTTGAAGGAGAAGCTCACTCATGCTCCTATCATGGTTACTCCTGATTGGACCCTACCATTTGAGCTGATATGCGACGCGAGTGATTTCGCAGTTGGAGCTATCTCGGGGCAGAGGAGAGACCAGCATTTCCAGCCTATCTACTACGCCTCGAAGAACCTTAATGACGCCCAAGAGAACTACACCACCACAGAGGAGCTGCTAGCGGTGGTGTTCGCCTTAGACAAATTTTGCCCTTATCTAGTCTTGTCCCGCGTGGTAGTATACACGGATCATTCCGCCATAAGATACATGATGAGCAAGGCTGACGCCAAGCTTTGGTGCATACGATGGATCTTGTTGCTGCAGGAGTTCGACATTAAGATTTGGGACAAGAAGGGAGCCAAAAATGTTGCTGCTAATCATCTTTCTCGGTTGGACGCACCTCCGACGGACAACTTCGAGGAGGAGATCAACGACTCCTTTCCAGATGAGCGATTGATGATGATGTTCCTGGTGGAGAGTGTCACCCCTTGGTTCTCCGATTTTGCCAACTATCTAGTTTGTCAACAGCTACCCAAGGGGATGACGGCTCACGCAAAGATGATTTTTTCTCCGATCAACCTGAAGCATTAATTTTGGGATGATCTGTATCTCTTCAGGGTCTGAGCTGATGGGTATCCGTCGCTGTGTCATAGACAATGAGATGGAGGGCATTATATCTCATTTCCATGAGAGACCTACTGGCGGGCACCATGGCGACGAAGGTACTACAGTCGGGCTTCTACTGGCCCTCGCTCTTCAAGGACGCGGGCAACATTTTTGCGTGTGATAAGATGCCCTAGAATGTGTATATTACCTGTGAAATTTTTGATGTATGGGGTATCAATTTCATGGTCTCATTTCCTCCATCATTTGGTAATCTATACATCTTAGTTGTTTTTTATTACGTCTCTAGGTTGGTTGAAGCGTGGGCTGAAGCGCAGGCTTTGCCCACCAATGATGCTAGACCTGTTTGCCAGTTTCTTAAGCAGTTATTCTCCCGGTTCGTGATGCATAGAGCCATCATTAGCGAAAGAGGCACCCATTTTCATGACCAATTCGATAAGCTCCTTTCTCGCTATGGTGTCACTCACAAGGTGTCCATAGCCTACCACCCGCAAACGAGTGGTCAGGCCGAGCTGACGAATCAGGAGCTTAAGCGCATAATTGAGAAGACGGTGGATCAATCTCGCAAGGGTTAGTCCACCAAGCTTGTTGATGCTCTCTGGGCATACCAGACTGCCTATAAGATGTCGATCGATACTTAGCCGTATCTGCTTGTCTATGGAAAGGCATGTCACTTGCCTGTTGAGCTAGAGCACATGGCCTTTTGGGCCCTTAAGCTGTTAAACTTGGATGTGAATGTGGCAGGTGCTGAATGCAAGATGCAGATGCTGGAGCTGGAGGAATGGCGCTACCACGCCTATGAGAACACCAAGTTGTACAAGGAGCGAACGAAGCATCTTCACAACGCGCGATTAAGGGGACCAAGAGAGTTTCAGGTTGGTTCCCGTATGGCACAATCGACATCACCACTCTGCAAACTGCGTCATTTAAAGTCAATGACCATCGCCTCAAGTTGTATTTGAGAGGCGAGGTCAAACGTGCGGTCTTAGTCGTTGAACTCGCGAACCCTTAGTTCCGATGGCTGCGTCTAGTTAAAGACGTAAAAGAAAGCGCTTGTGGGGAGGAAACCCCACCACGGTTTGCATTTCTTTTTCCTTTTTCTCTTTGATCCTTATGTGGTCTGGTCGAGTCAATCTGTGTGAATAATGAAGTCTGATCGTCAGTTGTGCGTCTTTCTGGAATGATTGGGCTTTGAGGTGGCCGGGAAATGCCTTGCTTTCTTGATTTCGTGGTTTTTGTCAAAAACCCGGGCACCCCCTGCAAAAACTCGATCGGATTTCAGGCCTCAACGATCGGGGAAAATACCTATACCTGAAACTCGGTCTGAGGCCCACAAT
This sequence comes from Linum tenue, assembly GCA_946122785.1. Classification (NCBI taxonomy): domain Eukaryota; kingdom Viridiplantae; phylum Streptophyta; class Magnoliopsida; order Malpighiales; family Linaceae; genus Linum; species Linum tenue. The sequence continues at coordinate 24,701,435 of CAMGYJ010000004.1, read as the reverse complement.
ACCCGACTGGGGAATATATAAGAGGGAAATGGGTTTTCGGAGGGTAAAAACCCGGCCTCCAGCCCCGTTTCCCCTACCGACGAACTTAAAACTCGGTCAGTTTCTCTCTCTTCCCCATTTTTTCCAGAAACCATTCTCTCTCCCTCTCTTTTCCCCTCGCCGGAGACGCGAAGCTCTACCGGTTTTTCGTAGATCCGGTCTCATACGACCTCCAAATCTAGATCCATTCGCGGATTCGGGATCTACTCGTTGGCGCGCACGTCATAAAAAAACTCGACTTCTTTTGCTAAGTTGCCGGCGCCGCGGACCGCCACCGCCGGCGAATCTCCGACGAGGCTTCCTAGACATTTTCTCGACTGGATTTTGTCTCCATCGCCCTCTCTTCCCCTCCCACTACGGTACTACTTGTGTTTGCATGTGTGTATCCTGAATTTTTGTTGTTTTCTGGAAAATCGGACTATAGATGTTAGGCTTGATAACCCTGAATTGTTTTGCATGCCTGTTTCAGTTTAGGGCAAGGGGACGACTTTGCTTACGGTTTTACTAACATACTTTTGAGGATTCTTGTCTGTTTGCACTGGTTGTACCATGATCTATGCTAGTACTTTGCCTGCTTTGTCGGTTTTCTGTCTCTATAATTGCAAAGAAGATTGGTTGTGCTTACCTGTTACCAAGTGGTTCTTGAGTGTGAGGGAACTGCCACCCCCTGACCATGTTTTTAACGTTGTTTTCCTCGTGGTTCCACCTTTGGTTACTCTCTTTTGTAGGATCATGTCTCGTAACAACCGCTACTTGCACCATGTGGCCCCCATTGCCCAGGCTGAGTCAAAATTCCCGGAGGTCCCGGTAGGCCACTTCAAGCCCCAAAGGCACCTCGACTTTGACGTCTTTTGGGCGCTTCACTACCACAACAAGGTGGCCGCCGCGATTTCTCATCTTCACTGGCGTACGCTCTTGTCTGTACAGAAGCCTACTTACAAGGAGTTGGTGTGGGAATTCTACACTTCTTATTCATTCCGGTCATCTGCACCTGTTGACCGGAATAATGCCATCACCTTCCGGTTGGGAGGGGAGCCCGGGCACATGATCATGACGGAACTTATCTGCGCCCTCGGCATCATATATCCGCCCAGATATGGCGTTAAGGAGGTCGCTAACCCACCTGGTTTCCGCGTCAACGAATTTTACGACTAGATCTGTCATCCGGATTCCCTAGAGGAGGAGGTCGAGGACGGGTAGACAAATGTCGCCACTCTTCGACCATAGTGGCACATCCTCAACCTCCTCCTCATGTGCTCGGTGCGTCCAAATGTCAGTGGCCCGCAGAAGCTCACCAATCGTGTGCTCTACTTCATGTATGTGATGAGGGACCCGGATTCCGACCTGCACCTCGGCTCAGTTGTGGCGAAGACCTTCGCCAAATGCCATAATAGGCTGAACTACCTCTACTGTGGTCCCCTGATCACACATCTGGCTCGCTACTTTGAGGTGGACTTTCGGGGGCTAACGGGCGGTTCTGAGAAATTAGGATCCCACCCGCTCGGCAAAAACATCATCTTCAATGCCCTCCTCTTGACTTTTGCCGATGGTCGAGAGTGGGTGGATGGTCTTTCTATACCCCTTGTTCCTGGAGAAGGTGCTGAGGATGATGACGACGAGGATGATGATGAGGATGATGATGATGATTGTCGCAACCGTCCCTATGGGGTCGGGTCGCGTTTGCTTTTGGAGTCGCCATCGATCTTACTTGGAGTGGATCGAACACTCTTCAGACAGCTCTAACCTTAGGTTAGAAACGAGGGTTAGTCTACGGTTAAGAGATTCGGATTTGGGAGAACGTAGGGGTGGGAAAAGGGACGGGATTGGGAACCTGTCGTGTTTGAATCGGGTACCTAATCCCATTAGGAGAGCAAACTCCATCCCATGTCCCAAACCCGTACGGGTTAACGGGTACCCGTTACCCGTACGGGACGGATAACCGGTACCCGCGGGTAACCCATAAAAATTTAGCTCTAAAAATTCATAGAAAGATAAGAAAAATACCAGGCCATGTGTGAACTAGACGGAGATCGAGGCTATGTTCAAGCAGAAGCTGGAGGCTGAGGTTCAATGTCTGGCATGTGATATAATTTCGTACTATTCATATGTAAATTATTGCGGCATGAAGTTGGTCATGCAGCCTTTGAGAATGGATGTAAGCAGATGGACAGCATACCTGGAACAATTGAAGCAGAAACAGCTAAAATTAAGAAGTTGCTAAGTGAAATTGAACAAAAGAAGTTCGAATCATCAGAATCGCATAAAATCGAACAAGTTTGTGCATTTTATTATTACCTAAACTTAGTTCAATAGTTTCTTGTCCTTGAACAAGTGGCAAGGGAGAAGGTTGCAGAATTTAAGTCAATTATTGATTTAGACAAGAGGCAGGGTCTGTCATGAGAGCAATTTTACCGGCCAAAGAATCTAAAAGCATAGAGGGCGATAATATGAGTGGGTAGTACGGATACCCATTAAAAGAGTCCCATCCCGTAAAAATAATTACGGGTATTTGGGTACCTGTAACCCTCCAAAAAGGGGACGGGTACGGGTATACCCAAATACCCATTTCCCGTGTGGGGAAGTGAAATCACACCCACGACGCCCTAAAGCGGTACTACCTAAGTTGATTAGTTATATATTAGTTGGGTGTATTTTAGTAATTATTGTGTAGTTTCTTTTTTAGGGTTCTACTTGACCATTAATGTATTTCTATCTTATTAGTTATTGTTTAACCAAACGTCTACTTACGTATTTTAAAGATAAATTAAATTAGGACCCTATTGGATCACTAAAGGATTTAAATCATATTAACTGTGATTTAACTATACGCCTACTGCGTTCATTCAAAAGATAGGATTTGCTAGTAGTTGGACTCGAACCGGGTCGGCTGCCTACGTACCCGTAATACGGGATAAAAGTCCACGTAGTTCATTCGAACTTTGATAATTTAGTTGTAACCACGTTCCACTGATCGCGATTCTCGTATTAAGGATTTTGTTAATAAAATTTGAATAGGTTATTACAAGGTTGTCAAGAGAAACATAAGAATTTTAGTTGTTAGGAAGATACTTGATGTATTAGAAAAGAAACAGGGATTATCTTAATCCGCATTCGAAATTTCGTATTATGAATATTAAATAATAAAATGAAACGAAATGATTAAATCTACGCATGATGGGCCAGCAGCCCAACTGGTTACGTTGCCAATCATAGAGCGCGTTCGTTACCAAGAACAATGGTTTGAAACTCAATCACCAACCTTTTTTGTGCTCGTTGTTTTAGGTTAGAGATGGGGGAGGGTAATCTCATAAATTCCCGAAAACACGGTGGCAAGGCCACATAAATTTTAAGAAACCCTAGGGGCAACTAAGTCATTTCGACCCTCGGGATTTATAATCGTCTCTAAGATGAAACCTTAGCCGCTAAGTGATTCGGGCCTAATTGTACATATTTTGCCCCCATTTTCTTTAGGATTTTGTGGCAATTGTGCTCCTAAAAGAGTGGTTTTACGCGAGGTTTCTTGTGTTTTAGCATGTTTCAGGATTTAACAGGTGAAATCCGCCCTGGAGTCGAAAGTTGGACAAAAAGGAGCGAAAACCGGGTGAAGAGGAAAAAAGAGGCAGTTCACGGTTTCTCTTGGAAGTTCACTGTCTGCTTAGAGCGTGAAGAGGAGCCGTTGCCCGTGAACATCAAGGCGTCCATGGCCAAATCTCAAGTTACTGACGCTAATCGAGTTCACGATCAATAAGACCGTGAACTAGAGCTGTTGCCCGTGAACCAGAGCAAGCAAAGCGGTGCGCTTCGACGCCAACCTTGAGTTCACGGACGCGTTCAAGAGTTCTCAGCCGTGAACTAAGGTCGTGAACTGAGCTCGATCCGTGTTTAAAAGGAGAGCTGACAGGAAGAGAGAAAGGAGAGCCCAAGAGTGGGAAAGTGTCTCCTTCAACTTTTAGAAAGAGAAAAAACGAACCAAAGAAGAAGGAAGGTTAAGGTTTTCTCCAAGTGGTGAATTGGGAGGATTCTCCTCACGAGAAGATAAGCACTACTGCAAAGAAGATTGCGGCATCTTCGTGATGGGTTCTACCTCTTCGCCTTGTGTTTCTCCCCTTTCTAGCATGGAGTACTTTCCTCTTTTCACTTGGGTGTTGGGAAACCCTAACTATTTTACCATGTAGTTTTTGTTATGTGAATTGAATGATTGTTCATGGGTGTTGTTTAATTCCATGATTGAGGTATTTTTCATGTTGATTGTGCATATTTGTGCTTAGCAGTCTAATTGGCCAATTTAATCTAGATTAGAGAGGAAAACCCCCTTTCAAGGGAGGCTCAATTGAGTTTGGATTCCTAGGCCTTTTTAAGTCACCTATCTAGGTTAATTTAGGGAAAACCTTGATGTTGGATTAAACAATTTGGTTAACGCAATTAAGCCGACCGACCCTTAGGTTGAGAGAGATAGTAAGTCAACCATCGATTGCCTTAACCGAGAGGGCCACTTGAGGAGCCTATAATGTATCCCTCGGTTTGGCAATCGAGAGTGTGGTCTACGACCATATTTGCGTCCCCTTGCAGTTCACGGTCACCTTGCGCAAAGCAATCACTTCGATTCACATACCATGGTAGTAGTTAGAGGGAAGCAACACCCGAGTGATCCTTCTCACAAAGAGCTTTCAAAACCATTTACTTTTTCCTTGCTTTACTTTAATTAGCAAACTTTTCAACCAAAATCAATTCGTTAGATAATGATTCAAATGACTGAAGTAGGGATATACGGACCGACCCGAGTCGATATTTAAACATACTTTCCCTGTATTGCACCCGACTAAGGTTTATTCTTGGACCTTAGGCGGGAATTAATTATGATATTCAGGACGAGTCAGTAAGCCAAAATCGGCTGCCTCTCCCCTCACCTCTCTCGTTCTGCCCTCTCTTTCGCCTGCCATTCCCTTTGCCTCTCTGTTGACGGCGACGGGAAGGGCGGTGAAACTCGCCGGCGACCTCTCTCTCTCTCTCTCTCTCTCTCTCTCTCTCTCTCTCTCTTTCTTGATCTTTCTCTTCCCATCTGAAAGAAGAAAGCGAACCAAAAATAAAAAAAAACAAAGAACAAACCATTCCCTCTCTCTTCTCTTTCTCACTCTCCCTCATCTGATTTGTTTCGTCCTCCCTCTACCAAGAGAATCACCAAAGCCAGTCGAAGACCCTTGTCTTATTCCTGCTTCTCCTCTCTTGGCTGCCGCCATTCCCATTATCTTTCTCGCTCTCGCTTCGCCGTCAGTCGCCCAAATCTGACCGGGAAATCCTAGATCTAGGTAAAATCATGTCATGCAAGTTTACTTTTGGTTTGATTGTGTATTTATTGGGGTTTTGTTGATTTTCTGGATTTTGGTATGACGAGGGACGAGGAAAAGGGGGTCTCTTGAGGAGAAGAGGACTCACCGCCGGAGACAGGAGAAGACTCGGTGACGACCAGGTTGAGGGACAACCGACGGTAGGTTCAGCTCGGTTTTTTTTTGGTTTATTGGGTTATAACATTTTTTTGTTTCGGTCAAGTAGAGGATGAGGAGGTGGCCTCGACGGCGAGGGAGATCCGGCAGTCAAGCGACGGAAAGGAGTAAACCTAGGAAAAGCTTTTTTTATCGACCTAGGCTCGATGTTTTCTTTTTCTTGTTATCATTTATTCTGATTGTTTCGATTTTTTGTTTTTGCTTCCGAGGAAGAAAAGGTGAAGGTCGCCGGTGGCTGGTGAACTACCTACCGACGAGTATAGGTTCGGGTGAGTTTCTAAACTCGGCTTAGTGTGATTAGTGTACTGAACTAAACCTAAAAGATGATATTGCTATGGATTTAAGATTAGACCGATTTGGGTAATGATACCCTAAACTCAGCTTAGTTTGATTAGGGAATTTGCACAAAATGGATTATTATTGAGGGTCTGGGGTAGGTTTACAGATATGTGATATATGAAATATGTTGTGTGCGTGTATTTGTATCCTTTTGGCTCATAACTAAGTAGTTAAAAAAACTAATTCATTAATCATCGCCGCCACTGCTTGCGATGACTAAAAATAACTAAAATTTTCACTAATGTTTTTATTATTGGTTTTATTGGGGTTTTGGTGATTTCATAATTCGAGATTTTGGGCATAAGAGGTATTTTAAGATAGCTCCCTATAGTTAGACTTGGCTTGATCTATTGTGTACGTACTTCATGAATCTGGTCAGCTTAAAAGTCAGTTTTACTATTGTTTTGTGAATGCTTGAAATGGATCTCGTAGTAAGTTTAACTGGACTAAATCAAAACTTGTAGCTTGATACTTAGACTGTTTTTATCTATGGTGGTGGTATGTAAGTAAAGGAACAAGCAATCTGATCTAGCTAATTTAACAGAAGTTTTAGCTGCGTAGTGCTTCTTTTTCTTATTCTCCTATGCCGCCTATTGGTACTAGTGCAACTTCTCCCTACGGTCGAACATATTCCCCTCCTCTCCTTCTTGTTCTAATTAAAATGCGAGCAACTTCGCACCTTCTCCTACGGTCGAACATATTCTAAATCTTCGGGCTCACTACTTCGTTCCTTCGGTCGAACATATTCCCCCCCTCTCCTTTCAGTCGAGCATACTGGTTGGGTGAAATAAAATCCCTCTGGTATCTATTCTGTTTGCATATTGCCTCTTCACGGGTTCAGTTCTGGCCTCGTGCCACCCGGTGTGGGATGCCTCTTTTTCTTACCGAGGATATTTTATATAGCCGCGAAATTATTAACAAGAGAAAAACATACAAATGCTTGATAAACATCCAAAACCGATCAGATCGGGTCCAAAATACATGTCATAATAGGCATAGAACAGATAATTTAACACTTAGTACATATGAAAGCATAAGCATACAAGATCTGCCTATGTTACTTTAATGATATGAAAGCATAAGCAATCACTCTGTTTATGTGGGATATGGAAGGTAGTTGGCTTGGGATAGACAATCAACATACATGTATAATTGAGATGGATTAAAGAAACACCAACCTGTGACTATGTAGAGTGGTATGCTTGGTAGATTTTCTGTTGGTTGCTTGCTTCCTTCATCTTTTGCTTCTTGTCTGCTTCCCTTAGCTTTGTCTTACTTTGATTGGATTTTTTTCTGCCCTCCTTTCTCTGTAAATTAGCTCTCAATCCCTCTGTCTCTAAAATGAAACCCCAATCAGATCTGCCTCCCAATTTTGGTAACCGACCTCTCCTTTTATATATGGTTTTTTATTGTTCATTCTGGTGTGTTGGTGACATTTGGTTAGCCTTCTTGAGAGGTGGTTGTTCTCTTCTTGCATAGGAAGCAACCATTTTTTCCTTACCCTTTGAGATGGGATATGGGCCAAGACTTGAGTTGACCGAAGTTAACTCTATGATTGGGCCTTTTGACTGGGTTAGGCCATGTTGACAAAGTATGGGCCTGAATTGGGTTCGTGATTTTAATTTGGGATAAAACTAATATGTTTTCCTCTCTTTTATTTTTGCAGGTACACAATTTGTTTGGGCTCAAAGTAGGAGGGCATTGACTTCAATTTTTTGAGCCTAATCTGTTTAGCGTTGTTATTGTAATTAGTTTATTGTAATTAGTTTTGATAATTTATTATGGTGTCATTACTGTGATGTACAATGTATCGAATCTGATAATGCAGTTTTTTTGGCCTCACTCAATTTCGCACAATTCATCTACCATTCTCAAATCCAAAGCGTACAACCAAATTTGCACCATAATCATTTCTTTTGTCCAATTGAAACAAAACTTAACAAACTTATAGCTCAATATTGAATTGATGTTAAGATTTGCTACTCCTAATCTTAACAAATCTAATCTTAATAGCCCAAACAACTCGGTGATTACTAGTGTTCACCGACTTGTCACTGCTAGTTTCAACCAAAGTTTCAACCAAATTGATATTAGAATTATGTTAAGTGAACTTGGAAGTAATTGACTTGCCACTGCAATATCAACCAAATCTTCCCAAGCATCCTTTTTTTAATTTATCAATATTAATTTTCTCCTTTCGAGTTTTAAGTGTAGTGTGTGCCCGGATAAAATGTGGTGTCTACAATGATGAGGATGATGATGGCGGGGCCATGGATGCCGACGAGCCGGAGCCCCCACTTTCTCCACCTGGGCGCCTTCCTCCACGACGGTGATCCGAGATAGGTGAGTCCTCCTCCGGTCCTTATGTTCCGTCGATGGATTTCTTCACCGAGCAGTTCAACCAGATGGGCTTCCAGTTTTAGCTGCTCTCCCTCCAAAACAAGCAGCTCGTGGACCACCAGCACCAATTTTAGCAACAGTATTCAGCACACCAGGCTGAGTACTACACCAGGATGGCTGTTTTCGACGAGCGCCTCGACCATTTCGAGACTCAGTAGGGTGTCACCCTTGCTCACATCGAGCGGGAGCGCGGTCGCAGCCGTCGCATGATGGAGTACCAGGAGCACCTGCTTCAGTCCTGTCAACCACCGCAGAAGCATCACTGGACCACTCGGTGGGAGCACTCACCACCACCACCATCCCCACCACTAGGCGACCTTGGCGACCTCATGGACCATATTGAATCGACCACCTCGAGTAGGCTGTACTCGCAGGCTCTTTTCTGTGTTTTCGTGTGTTTTGTTTTGTTTTGGGAAGGAGTGCAAACTGGATTTTTATGTGTTTGGTTTGTTTTTCTTTTGGATATTGTAGTATTGGGATGACAACTCTACCTAATGCCTTTGTGTTTGAGTGATTGTTTTTGCTCTAGCCCGTGTTCTTGGTTCGACTAGTCCCATTTCCAGTCCTCCTCCCGTCTGACTGGTCCACTTTCCAGCAATAGTCTGTTTTTACTGGTAACATCATTCCCCTTCTCTTCCCCTCTTCTCCATTGAGGGCAATGTAGATCTTAAGTGTAGGGGGTGTTTATATTTGACTGCTTAGTGTGTTTGTGTGCTTGGAGCCTACTCCACTGTCGAAATTTCGATTGACGGCTCCAAGTATGTGTTCCTTGCAATGACCTGCTCAATATGCTTTGAATCGACAGTCTTTATAGTACTATGCAATCTAGGAAGATAGTGTAACGCTATGGAGGATGCTGAAGTATAAGATATTTCCTATCTTCCTTTTTGTTGTGCTAGTTGATTGTGTAAACTAGTGGATGTAGGACTTTTGATTCATGTGACATAGATGACTCTCTTGCTATGTATGGACTGATGTTTTGTATAAGGGTGCTCAAGTGCGTAATGATAAAGCAGTTGGTCCTCCATGTTAGAAAAATTGAAATCTTAAACATGGGGTAAGCCTAACGTGTGTGGCACCGTTCATTGCACGAAATCGGGTTTTGGAAGAGATTTTAGTGATCCTTAGTGAGGTAGACCTACAAGGTGAAGCTAAGTTGTCTCTGGTACAAGTGAAAATTCCACCCATTGAACGATTTGCCTACTTGAGGAGGTGTTTTTAAGGGCACGGATAGAGCTCTGACTTGCCTTAATTTCATTGACCCTCCACACGAAGTGAGAAAAAGGAGTTAAAAGAAGTATTCTAATGAGCGACAGATGTACAGAAATTGCTCTTGCTCACCTAATAAGGGTCGACCGCGAATAAAAACTGCAGTTGGAACCCAAGCAAAGTGAAAATGTGAAAAAGAAAGAAAAAGAAACAAATGGTAAGGAAAAGGGGTTCCAAGAAGTGAAAAGGAAAGAAAGAGCACCCAATACGGATAGTCTTTGGTTGTTGTGTTATGTGAGTGAGTCTCTTTGTCCATGAATTGTTTGTCTTAAGTCCACTGCTTCACATGATCCTGATGTGAGTCTACTACTCGCATTGAGGGAAATAGGGGATGTCTTAGAAACTGGTTGACCTCGTAAGTTGCTAAATGATCTAGAAAGACCTCCTATCGACGATCGGGGTTGCATGGTGCTGTAGAGGTCTAGAGAGTTGCATTGGTTTGAGCCAGGTTTTCTTGGGGACAAGCAAACGGTGAAGTGGGGGTGGGGGGATTTGATAAACCGTTATTTGTACATGATATTTCCCACTAATCTTGAACCGTTTGAGAATTGATTGTCGTGTTTTAAGCCGATTTCACGCTAGGTTGTGCTTTTATGTCATATTTCAGGACCTGAAGCGGAAAGGAATGCTTGGAGGCGAGTTTCGGATAAAAAACGCCAAGGAAACAGAAGGAGAAGTGCAAGAACTAAAACCCCCGGTCTGGTCATTAAAAACCCGGCCGGGGAAATGGCTCAGAGGCCGGGGAATCACTCTAGAGATTTTACCCGGTCTGGACTCCCAGTTCCTCGACCGGGTAATTTCAAAGGGATACCGGGTTTTAACCCAACAGGCTGCGCACCGTTTTGCTATTACCCGACCGATTTGCCTTAAACCCGACCGGGTAATTGGACCAAGTTTCGAGCAGAAAAGCTGTTAGGTGCGAATTATGGGTTCTTTGTCAATTATTCAAGTTTTGGAGAAAGAAAGTGAAACCTAGAGAGAGAAAGCAACGAACTAAACCTCCAAAGTGACATAGATGGAGTTTTGACGCCATTGGAGCTAGATTGAAGGTTGGAGAAGTGTCGATTGACAACCAGAAGCTAATTTTCATTCTGCACAGAATGATTTCCGCATCTGAAGCTGATTTCTCTTTTCTCTCTATGGATTAAACTCTCTCTCTCACCTGGGTATGAAGAACCCTAGATTTTATGTTTGGTTTGGCTGTATGAACCCAAGTACATGATTTTTTTGACATTGATTATATTAAATTGAGCATGATTTTCTGAATTGCATGAATCCTGATCAAATTCTTGTAGTTTCTACTTTGATCTAGAAAGAGAATATATGTATAGGTTGATAGAACACCCTTAATTGAAGGTGGAGAATTGACTACTTTAGTCAAGGAGTCAATTCTCTGCTCTGTATTGGATTTACTCCAGTAGAAGAGGTTTTGCATGTTAGGGCCTCAGTTTGTTTATTCCGGTGGAGGTTAGTCGCCCGCCAGGCACTCAGATTGAGAGGGTCTAGAGACTTTTAGTCGAGACTTCTGACTGGATAAGAACCTTCCGCAGTATAACTGTCATTAAATCTGAACTTGGTGAATTATAACCTGACTTAACTGCAATCTAGGGGGAACCATATGATAGACCGTCATTTACACATGTTTTTACCCTCGTTCTTACACCGTTTGAGGTGTTGATTCTCGTGTTTTAGGCCGATTTCACGCTAGGTTGTGCTTGTTTGTGATATTTCAGGTCCTAGTACGTGAATGACGGCTTAGGAGCGAGTCTGGGGTCGATTGGACGAAGAACGGACGAATGGCGAGCTTTTTGGGAGCTGCACGGGCAGACCAGGGAGACGCACGGCCGTGCAAGGTGCAACTCTGGCCGTGCGGTTTTGGCCGAGGCCGAGCACGGGCTGGCCGGGATCCCTGCATGGCCGTGCACCTGGCCGTGCGAGAAGCCTGAGGCCGACTTAATGATACGGCTGCGTTTTGGAGTGCACGGCCAGAATGGTGGTCTGCACGGCCGTGCACCCTGGCCGTGCGAGTCGGGAAACCTGGTTTTAGAGCCTAATCCGAGCCAAAAGTGGGAGAATCGTGTTTGGAGAGCAAAAACAGAGCCCTAGAGAGAGAAAGTGCGAAGAACACATCCTAGAAGCTGTCTTAGAGCTGGATTTCATCGAATCGAGCTTGGAGGTCGTCATAGGAGTGGAAACCATCGTCCCGGAGCAGATTATCCTCATCGTTATGAGTATGACTAATCCGATTCTTATTTTCTCTTCTCTCTCTATGGAGTAGAACCCTTCTCTCACTTGGGTATGAAGAACCCTAGTTCCTTGTGTTAGGGATTTGATTGTAATGACTTGGGATGATATTACTGTTTGATTTTAATCGAATGACGCATGTTTAATGAATTGATTTGAGTCTGATCAGCTTTTCTCAATTTCTGCTTCAACCTGAGATAGATAGAATCTGATTAGGTTGTTAGAGCCTCTTCATTCGATAGTAGGAGATTGGCTATACGAGAGTTAGCCAGTTTACTGCTTTGTACTGGTGTTCTTGGCGCCAGTAGTGGAGTTCTGTGTTCATAGCCTCAGCTTTCTATCCCGGTGAAGACTAGTCGTCTGCGGGTAGTTAGACTGAGAGGGCTTGGTCAGCTTAAGAGATTCCAAGCTACTGTCGGATCTTCCGCAGTCTAATCAATAGTAAATCAACCCAGGGAATTGCAATTGAACCTAACTAAGGGGCTAGGGGGACTCAATCCCGAGTGACTCTTGCCTGCTTTAGAAAACCGAACAATTTACTGCTTTCTTGTTGCTTTTACTTTTCACAACAATCACTCGAACTAGTTTGCTAGATAATAGAGAATCACCGAGTAAGCAGTAGATCTAGACCCCGGGTTGATAATTAAACTTGCCTGTTACTGCATTCCCGGACTGCGATTCCACTTGGTCGCAGTTTGGTGTTGTGTTTTGGCGTGTCAAGTTTTTGGCGCCGTTGCTGGGGAACCCTCTAGATAATTGGGGAAACGTGAGAATTTGTTACTCTAGCTTTTATTTACTGCATTTTATCTCTTCCACCTATGTGCCTTCACGGGTTGCTTCTGCTGATTGTGTGCAGGTAGTGCATGACCCGTAGCCAGTCGGGAGATCTACTACCATTAGACCAGGAGCTTGAACGAACTTGCAGGAACTTCAAGCGGGCTCTAAAGGCGCGACTGGCTGCGGAGGAGGCGCTAACACAGCTGCAGTTAGGAGAAGAAGAAGAAGAAGGAGAGATGGGTGATCCGCAGAACCGTGCTGTGATCCCCGAGGAGCAGACCATGGGATCCTACTGGACCGCTAGGGCTGTAGACATGAGGTCACCCATTGACTCACTAAAACACAACTCCTAACAATGGCCAAGTGTAACCAATGAAAGGGACTGCAGTATAGTGGCTCAAGTAATAAATATCGAATCCACGGGTCTCTAGAGTTACTATTACTCAGCTTCAGTTCATTATCTAGCAAAACAGATTAAGATGAAAGAACTAAAACTACTCTAGCAAACTACAGTTAAAGTCAATCTAATTACAGGTTGGGAACTCACTTAGGTATGATTCCCCCTAGCCACTAGCCAGATTAACGATTGATGATCTCTAACTTGTTTCACTTTCATTCACAATGCGTAGAATCCTTGACTAGACCTTGAGTCTCGACTAAAGGAACAAGGACCTCTTGAGTCAATTGCCTAGAGGGACGTATCCTTCTCTAGAACAATCGATCAAGGCGTTCTGAACTAGACTCCCTCTATCGAATGAGGTTCTCAATCGATACAAAGCAGTGAATCAATCCTCGACTAAAGCAATCGATCCACTACTATCAATCTATGGTGCTCTATTGACCTAATCAGGTATTCGCTCTCATAGGATCAAAGCAGAATCAATAATCTCGACTAAAACAGAATTGAATCGTGAAAACATGCATAGATTGAATATGAACTCAAGATTATCAAGTCAGAGTACTCATACAATCATCCAATCAAACAAACATGGCTAGGGTTCCTCAAAACCTAAGTGAAGGGAAGTTACTCCATAGAGAAGAGAGAGACTGCAGTAAGAATCTTCAGATGATCAGTCTTCAAGTCCGGGCTTGTTCCTCGAGCTTCCAAGGCGAAGAAATCCTCCAATTCCACTCCAAGAATGCCCTCAAATCGCTCTCTCTCTCTCTTTGGTTCGTCCCTAGGGTGTTTGGGATCCAAAACCCAGCTCTACCTCTCCAAAAATCGCAAAACAGCTTTTATACCCGCTGAAACTCGCACCCCCTACTTGCACGGCCGTGCAAATTGAGGTTTTGGCCGTGCAGACCCCTTGGGAAACCCACACGGCCGTGCAGAATTTCACACGGCCGTGCACAATTTCCAGCATGCACTCCTAAGCTTCGTTGATCTCGTTTGAGCTCGTTTGACCTCCGATTCAGTCGCCGTTTGATCCCAGACGCTCGTAGTCTCGTCCTCTTTCTTTTCATAACAAGCTTGCATGATTATTTGTCCATAAAGTGATGTAGAAATACATTCTTCTTCAGGTCATGCCCGAGTTTCTTCTCCCAAATCGTCAATTGATCTCTGATTGACTTGAAACTTGCGCCTATACTTCACTTTATGTGCTAGGACCTGAAATGTGAGAAAGGAACGCAACCTAGCATAAAATAGGCCAAAGACACGATAATTCAAGCTCAAACAATCAAGAAACAAAGGGGAAAACATGTGCAAATACCGAGTCATCACCCATTCAACACCCTCAGGTCCCAGCCAACAACTTTGAGGTGAGCACCTCCGTGATCACCATGCTGCGCGGTTCAGTGGTGTTCCGTGGTAAGGAGGGAGAGTGCCCTCGATCACATCTCAGGCGATTCCACGAGCTCATCGATGGAATCAAGATCAACGGGGTCCCAGCAGATGCCATCCAGCTGAGATACTTCCCTTTCACTCTGGAGGGGCAGGCCAAGGAGTGGCTAGACACTCGACCTCCGGGCTCCATCACCACGTTCGCCAACCTGGCAGACAAGTTCCTCACCCGCTACCATCCTCCATCCAAGATAGCTGATCTCCAGAAGCAGATTACACATTTTTCTCAGGATGAGGATGAGACCATTAGGGATGCTTGGGAGAGGTACACCAGCCTTTTTCTCAGGTGTCCCAATCATGGTTTCAATGATGCGTTCAAGGTGGGCACCTTCTATCACGCCCTCTTCCCGGAGGACAAGCAGCTGATCGATTCGGTTTGTGGCGGGAACATGCTGACCAAAACCCCGCCCCAGCTGAATCAACTCTTCGAGGAGATGGCGGAGAACGGTTATGACTGGGGCACTGCCAGGAGATCGAGACGAGCACCTGGACGGGGTGTGCATGCTGTGGGCACCCAGTCATCTGATTTGGTGCAGGTAGTATCGAAGCTGGTCTCAGCTATCGATCGTTCCGGGATGATTCCAGGGACCGGACAGCAGCAGGCGATGCTCTGCCAATGGTGCGAAAGCACCCATCATACGGTGGAGGACTGCCAGGCGATGAAGGAATCAACCACACCCCAGGAGCAGGTGAACTTCATCAACAATGTCAGGCGCAATGACCCCTACAGCAACACGTACAATGAGGGGTGGCGCCAGCATCCTAACTTCTCCTGGGCTGGGCCAAATTCCAAACCACCAGCTCCCCAGGGACCACCAGGCTTCCAACGGCCACCATAGCAGCCCAGACAGGGGCAATTCCAGCAGCAACAACAGTCTCTCTATCAGCCCATGCAGGGGCATGCTGCTCAATCACAGCCGCGGCCTTTCCAGCAGCCAGGTGCAGCCCCTGCTGCCCCAGTACAGAATGATCAGATGGCTGAGCTGCGGGACTTGGTAGGTTCTCTCGCCAGTACCAGTGCTCAGAAATTCAACACCTTTGAGCAGTTCATGGAGAAGGCCTCGGGAAAACTCCTGGCTCTAGAAGCTGGTCAGAGGAACACGCAGGCTGTTTTGCAGGATATCCAGACCCAGCTGGGGAGCGTGGCCCAGGCAGTGGCTCAAGGGGCTCCTGGTACGCTCCCAGGGCAGACCATCCCTCACCCGCCGACCCCGGATGAGCGCTGCAATGCCATCATGACCAGGAGTGGCAAGATGACTATTGATCCCCCTGCTCGGGAACCGGAGAGAGAAAGCCCTGTTGCAGCATCTCCAGCGGTTGAACAAGAAGTAGAGAAGGAGGTTGAGGTGCCTGCACCTAAACCGCAACCAGTAGTGAAGGAGTATGTCCCTAAACTCCCTTTCCCTACCCGGTTGCACAAAGACAGGCTGGAGGCAGAGTTCGAGAACTTCATGGCCATGCTTAAGAAGCTGAATGTCCAAGTGCCCTTCCTGGAGGCACTATCGCAAATGCCGAAGTATGCGAAGTTTCTGAAAGAGCTTCTCTCAAAGAAGCAGAAGCTGAGTGAGCTGGCCACTGTGGAGCTCAGCGAGGAGTGCTCGGCTATTCTGCAGAACAAGCTTCCGCAGAAGAAAAAGGACCCAGGTAGTTTCACTATCCCGTGCTCTATTGATAAATTGCATGTAGAGAAGTCCTTGGCGGATTTAGGTGCTAGTATCAATGTTATTCAATATAAATTGTTCATGAAACTAGGCCTAGGTGAACCCCGTGCTACTAGGATGACCCTTCAGTTAGCTGACAGATCTGTAGTGCATCCTAGGGGTATAGTGGAAGACCTTCTGGTTAAGGTTGGCCAATTCACATATCCTGTGGATTTTGTTATCCTGGACATCAGTGAGGACACAGAAGTGCCTCTTATACTGGGAAGGCCTTTCCTGGCCACCGCCAAGGCTCTCATAGATGTGCATGATGGGACCTTAGTTTTGAGGGATGGCGAGGAGCGAATAACGTTTTCAGTTGCTAACACTATACCTGCTTCGTTACCTCTGCATGCTGTATCTCACCAGGAGCACGAGTCTGTCGTGTATCCTTCTGTGCTGCCTATTTTGCAGGACCCGCCTCCCACACCTTCGCCGCCACTCCTGACCACTCAATCACCAAAAATACAGATCAAGGAGGAGTGGCGGCCGAAACTTCAGGCAGCTAAGCCCGCTCGAATGAAAGCCGGAGACCACTATGAGCTGGTCCCGCCCCCACCTTGGCCATCAGAGTATTCACTCGCTTGCATCCTACCGGATGGCCAAGTCGAGCTGGCAAATGCAGGTGGCCACATTCGTCGCGTGCAATGTGGATCCGCTCTTGAAGGCACCTGATCCTACACTTCCCTGAGCATCCATACTGGCGTCCAGCTAAAAGACGGTAAAGAAGCGCTTGTGGGGAGGCAACCCCACCGAGGTTTGCATTTTCTTACTCTTTTTCCTTTGATTTTGTGTGTTTTTGAGTCTTGAGACGTTGATCCAGAGTCAAGTGTCGTTTTTGAGTGAAAACAGGTTGATTTCGGGGCTCCAGCAAGTCGCACGGCCAGACCCTCACCTTGCACGGCCGTGCGGATGCCCCCCCTTGGCCGTGCGAGCTCTCGGCAAAAAGCGCACGGCCAAAAGCGCTTATTGCACGGCCGTGCGCTCGTCCTGGCCTGGCCGTGCGTCTTGCATAGGCACCATACTGCCTCGCACGGCCGTGCGGGTATCCCCCCTTGGCCGTGCGAGCTCTCGCCAAAAAGGCGCACGGCCAAAAGCGCTTATTGCACGGCCGTGCGCCTCGCCTCGGCCAGGCCGTGTCGGCCTGCACGGGCAAAATCCAACCGTGCACGGTCGTGCGCCTCTGCCCGTGCAGCCGAGGCACGGCCTATTTATATGGCCTGCACGGCCATTGTGGTCAGAAAACCAAAACCACTCGCCGGAATCCTCTGCCCTCGCCGGAAAACCACGCAAAACCCACCCTTTTTCGATTTTTTTGGCCACTTTGGGTAATTTTTTCACCAAACCACCCACAAACCCACTCTTTCTACACCCAAAGCGGCCTATCCCTCGATTTTGAGCGAGTTTGGGCGACGTTTTAGTCGCCGGAGGCGATTTTCGGTGAGACTCCGGCGAGACTCCGACGAGCATTTCCGGCCAGTTTTTCGGCGTTTCGTCACTTCCATTGTCTTCCCCTCATCATCCCCTACACCTCTACTTGAGTCTCCAGGTTTGATTTTGCCCCTAACTATGTTAATTGTGGAGAATTGAGTGTGTAGGGTGTATGTTAGAGAACCTTATTGAATCATGTGAATCTTGTGAAATTGATTGAGGGGAATGCATGGGATGTGATTGAATTATGTTGGGCACGGTCCCCTTTGATTGTTTGAGCCCTTGTGTGCAAGAATTTGGCCAATTTCCTGTTTAACTTAGTAGTGCACACAAGGTGTTCGATGAAATGCCTGTTTTCCATGCCCTGTTGTGGCCACCGGTTGGGGCCCTTAATGATGTAGGTTGAGGGTATATTTGCTATGGATGTGAACCTTGAGTTGCCTATTTTCTTGTGAATGTGCACCCCCACCCAGATTATGCTTGATTTATCGAGATTTTGACCCCCGAACTATGGATGAAACCATGGTTAGGCTGTTTTCTGTTCTTAAGTGTGGGGGTGTGCTTGACCTTTTTCTTTGGCTCTTTTGGTTCCACTTTAGGTTGTTGTTTTGCAGGGCCATGGCGAAACCTAATTTCCAGCACCCGTTCATCCGGGATCTGAGGAGGGGCCCCACCGCAGAGCGCTTCAAGGAGGTCGTGGAAACCCCGTTTGGGTCACACCATTGCTGGTCCAAACGGGAGTTTCGGCGATTGCACTGCTACGAGCAGCTCTCCGCCGCGGTCGCCAACACCGCCTGGCGCCGTCTGCTCTAGATCTACGAGAAGGTTTACTACGAGCCGGTGTGGGAGTTCTACACGACCTTCAAGCACAATACCACGGACAACTGGCAGGACGGTACGACCGTCCAATTCAGGCTGGGCGGTGTCCCCCGGTCCTTGAGCTATCACAAGCTGGCCGAGGCTCTCGACCTCAACCTCGACGACCGTGAGGACTACGTCACCGAGGTGAATGAGCCACCGGAGGTGGACTTCGGGAGGCTGTACACCAGCCTGGCTCGGCCAGGCCAGACGCGTCCCTTCCGGTCCGGGAGGACGAAGGCCTCTACCCTGCAGATCGACAACCGGCTTCTCCACCACCTGCTGGCGAAGTCTTACACTCCTGCAGCTGACAGCGCCGGCGCCATCACGAAGAGGCCCCTGTACTTCCTCCATTCGATCCGCCAGCGCCGCTATCCTCTCCACCTGGGTTCGGTGGTGGCCAAGACCTTCGAGAAGACGGCCACAGAGCTGAAGAGCCTCCACTGCGCCCCCCTCATCACCCACCTGGCCACCTTCTTTGGCCTTTCACTGCAGGGGTGCACCGAGGAGGGGGACACCCTCATCTTTGGCAGCACGACGATCAGGAAGATGCTGCTGCTGCGGGTGAGGAACGGTGTTCAGTGGGTCGATGGCTTTCCGGAGCCTCCGATCCCCGCGGTGCCCGTACGAGAGGTCCAGGCCGAGGGCCAGGAGGAGGCGGCTGCCGATGAGGTGGATCCCGAGGAGGTGGATGCTGCTGCTGATGCTGCTGATAACCCCCCACAGTCTGACTTCCATTTCGGGGGTAGCAGCTCCGCTTTCCAGGGCCAGGATTACTTTGCCCATCAGTTCGAGCAGCTGAGGATCCAGAACCAGCTGCTCCTCGATCAGCAGATGCAGTTCCATCAGCAGTATGCGGCCGACCAGGCCGAGTACCGGACCAGGATGGATGCTTATGACGAGCGGCTGAACACGATCCAGACTCAGCAGGGCGTGACTCTCGCCCACATCGAGAGGGAGAAGCGTCGTTCCCGGCGCATGCAGGAGGTTCAGCAGCACCTGCTTCAGCTGATTCCGGGCGATTCACCTGTCTGGAGGACTCCCTGGGATGACTCCCCTCCACATGACGGTGCTGCTGGCGCTGATGATGATGATGCGTTCATGAACGACATCGACCTCGACGATCTTGGCGACGAGTGGGTTGTACTCGTTGCCCCTCTCAGTGTGTTTTTCTTTTTCATTTTAGACTTTTGTGTGTTTGCTCCATGTGTGCGGAGCTTGAACTTAGTGTCGGTTGTTTTTGTTTTTGGTTTTTCCTTTGTGGTTTGATGTAGCCGTCTAGGCTAACACTTATCCCTAACGCACAGTGTGCTAGTGTGTTTCTGATGTTCGATTTGTGCAGCATTGTCCACTCCCCCGTTCGTTTCTCGCTGACTGGTCCACTTCCAGTCCCCCAGCAGTGTTCTTACCCGGTAACATCGTTCCCCTTATCTTTCCCTCTACTCCATTGAGGGCAATGTCGTGCTTAAGTGTGGGGGGATGCTTTGTATCGGTTAGAGTATTTATGATATTGCTTGGAGCCTAGTCCGCTGTCCGAATCTTACGATTTGAGGGCTCCAAGTACTGCTGTTTGATCATATTGGCACTGTGTTTTGATGGATGAATTGATTGGTTTTCGGATTAATGCATGACAACTTGTTTGCGACTAGGACAGCCTATGATGAGGACTGAGATGTGCAGTAGAACGATGTAGGGGTTCAGTTTTTCGACTGTTTGCTTGCCAACTTTGACTTGATCTGACTTGATCTGATTACTTGTTCTTGACAGTCGTTTATGCATCTAGTTCAGGGTATCAGAATGTGAGATAGAGCATATAGATAGCCATGTGAGATTTGAGCCTGCTCGTTTCTTTCTTGGGCGATAGATCCCTCTTCCATGATGTGTAGCATTCACGTTGTCACTAGCTAAGATGATGGGGGCATAGGATTAGCCCACGCCCAAAACTGACTGTCCTGATGTCTCATATCCCCTAGTCAGCCTCTTTGAGCCGTGTGTTATCCTTTCTTTTGGTCTATAATGGAAAAAAAATCACCCTTGTTGCATCTTTTAGAAGGTTCCACAGAGTGGTTTTTTATATATATTCTCTGCTGTTTCTGCTAAAGTCTATGTGAGTGTTGGAGGTCGTGCTTAAAAGTTGGGCAGATGTTTGAAATATGTGCAGAAGTGGTGGCTCTCTTAAGAAATGAAAAGGAAAAAAATGAAAGAAAAACAAAGAAAAAAATTGAAAGCAAAAGAGAGCCACTACCAAAAATCTGAATAATGCCCGGTAAGTAGTGTTTCTTAGCAGTCTGGCTTGGAAATGCTGATGTTTATGCCTCCTTCGCTCTTGTGCTCTTAAGATATTGAGTAATGCAGAATAGCAGAAAGAAAATACCGGTTTGTTTGACTGTGATGGTGTGTTTAGGAAATGTGGAACCTTTTGCTATGAATACTTCCACCACCTAAAAGGCCTTTTCCCCATGTCCAAGACCCTAACCAGTCATTTGAACCTGTGTCTAAGACCTCCTGATTAGCTAGTGGTGACACCCCATATGTGAACTCTAGCATTTAGAGGCTGCCATCATGGTGAAGAGATGATAGGTATTGAGAGAAATAGCATGCGCATCTTTCGCATCAAATTGTCCTGACCCCACTGGTCGAGAATGAGTGATTCATTTTCATTTTCTATATGCTCTTGTACCCCGGTGAGGACCTAGATTGCTCGGTCTCTATTCTGATGTCTTGAGCTGGATGCATGAGTTGACTGTTTTGAGTAAGTGGTTGAATCAAGTCTAGGTTGGCCAGTGAACAGAAGGGAGACTCTTCCTTTACTCGATTTGCTGCACTCGAATGTCCTTTGTGGTGGTTGTCCAGGTTGTTATTAAGGTTGTGCATGTATTGATGTTTGAAAACCAGTGCGATTCACGTGTTCTGTGCCTTTATGACTTGTACCCAATGTTGGTTGATTGAAATATGTAAGCTTACCTAGTGTCTGACTTGGTTTGCTTGGGGACAAGCAAACGGTTAAGTGTGGGGGAGTTTGATAGACCGTCATTTACACATGTTTTTACCCTCGTTCTTACACCGTTTGAGGTGTTGATTCTCGTGTTTTAGGCCTATTTCACACTAGGTTGTGCTTGTTTGTGATATTTCAGGTCCTAGTACGTGAATGACGGCTTAGGAGCGAGTTTGGGGTCGATTGGACGAAGAACGGACGAATGGCGAGCTTTTTGGGAGCTGCACGGGCAGACCAGGGAGACGCACGGCCGTGCAAGGTGCAACTCTGGTCGTGCGGTTTTGGCCGAGGCCGAGCACGGGCTGGCCGGGATCCCTGCATGGTCGTGCACCTGGCCGTGCGAGAAGCCTGAGGCCGACTTAATGATACGGCTGCGTTTTGGAGTGCACGGCCAGAATGGTGGTCTGCACGGCCGTGCACCCTGGCCGTGCGAGTCGGGAAACCTGGTTTTTGAGCCTAATCCGAGCCAAAAGTGGGAGAATCGTGTTTGGAGAGCAAAAACAGAGCCCTAGAGAGAGAAAGTGCGAAGAACACATCCTAGAAGCTGTCTTAGAGCTGGATTTCATCGAATCGAGCTTGGAGGTCGTCATAGGAGTGGAAACCATCGTCCCGGAGCAGATTATCCTCATCGTTATGAGTATGACTAATCCGATTCTTGTTTTCTCTTCTCTCTCTATGGAGTAGAACCCTTCTCTCACTTGGGTATGAAGAACCCTAGTTCCTTGTGTTAGGGATTTGATTGTAATGACTTGGGATGATATTACTGTTTGATTTTAATCGAATGACGCATGTTTAATGAATTGATTTGAGTCTGATCAGCTTTTCTCAATTTCTGCTTCAACCTGAGATAGATAGAATCTGATTAGGTTGTTAGAGCCTCTTCATTCGATAGTAGGAGATTGGCTATACGAGAGTTAGCCAGTTTACTGCTTTGTACTGGTGTTCTTGGCGCCAGTAGTGGAGTTCTGT
Organism: Linum tenue; assembly: GCA_946122785.1. NCBI lineage: Eukaryota > Viridiplantae > Streptophyta > Magnoliopsida > Malpighiales > Linaceae > Linum > Linum tenue. Next base: position 24,679,073 of record CAMGYJ010000004.1, on the reverse strand, counting down.
GTTCATAGCCTCATCTTTCTATCCCGGTGAAGACTAGTCGTCTGCGGGTAGTTAGACTGAGAGGGCTTGGTCAGCTTAAGAGATTCCAAGCTACTGTCGGATCTTCCGCAGTCTAATCAATAGTAAATCAACCCAGGGAATTGCAATTGAACCTAACTAAGGGGCTAGGGGGACTCAATCCCGAGTGACTCTTGCCTGCTTTAGAAAACCGAACAATTTACTGCTTTCTTGTTGCTTTTACTTTTCACAACAATCACTCGAACTAGTTTGCTAGATAATAGAGAATCACCGAGTAAGCAGTAGATCTAGACCCCGGGTTGATAATTAAACTTGCCTGTTACTGCATTCCCGGACTGCGATTCCACTTGGTCGCAGTTTGGTGTTGTGTTTTGGCGTGTCACCATATTTGGGTGACCTCTCTCAAACTTGAACTACAATCTTTACTGCTTTTTTTGTTTAGTTTAGTTATAATCTCACTACAGTTAAACCGCTAGATAACAAGAACATCACAGAGTAGTCATCCCATCTAGGACCGGGGTTGACAATTAAAGCGAAACCCGCTATACCACGCATTAGTAGGTGGTTACACTTGGCCACTTAACCTTGGTTGATGATGTTGCGTGTGAATGGTTGAATTCGGATTATAGAACAGGGTTACACATTGGATAGGGGACTGGAGCAGGATGGGTTGGTCGTCAATGGCATGATATCGTAGTGGAAGAGTGATGCGATATCGACTCGCACAATATTCAATTCCCGTGGTCCAAAAATGAAGATTCGAATTCGACGATTTAAGTATCAACTGGGAGCATTCTTGATGGATAAATGGAGATGCATTAAGGATTGGGCCTACAACATTTCTTGGAGCCCAAAACGTCCATACTTGCTGCCCAAGTCATCCAAATCTGAAAAGGACAAGGAAAGAGATTGCTTAACCACTAAGGAGCTTCCTTGAGCATTAAAAACGTGTTTGGAGATTACTTAGCTGCTAAGGAGCTTCCTTTGGTCATAAAAACGAGTTATAGTCCTTATTTAAGTAGTATTATGTTTCCTAGTTAGTTTGGGATTTGTTTTCCTATTCCTTTTAGGTTAGTTTTATGTTTTTGTGACCTCTATAAATAGAGGATGTAAGAGCTACGAATTTTGTACCCCCAACATTCAAGTTTCAGCAATCGAATACAAGTGTTTACAAGTTCAAGTGAACGTTTTGCTTATTCGCTCCTTTGAGGATTCAGGAGGTTTGAGTGGTCTCTTATCAACTAGAGAATGCGTCTAGTTGTGGCGAGCATCGACGATATCGGTTGGCCTCTTCCACGGGTTCGAGATTGTTTGGAAGGTTTCATATACCTTCTGGCCCTTCTCACGAGTTCGGATTTGTTTGATCGATTCCGCAAGTATCTTTACTTTCGTGCTATTCAAGAAAGGCGAAAACCCAAAAAAGAGTTCGACGTTGTGCAATTCTGATTTTTGGTCCAAGTTCGAGGGTCTCTTCGAATTAGGGTCATATCAAGTGGTATCAAGAGCCCGGTTCAAACTCAGTGGCGATTTGAGGATTGCTGGTTCAAACTCAGCGACGAAGGTGTGTTATACGAATATCCTTTACTTTTAGTTTTTATTTTTATCGTTTGATTATTGTTCCAGAAAAGCCAAGAAAAATATTTTATCACTAGAAAAAGGCATATTGGAAAAAAAACGTTAGCAAAAAAAAAAAGTAGTAAAAAAAGGAGTTGTAGTGAAATTTTTATTCTTGTTCTTTAATTGTTCACGTGAGGAAAAAAATAGGTGGCTACATTAAAAAAAAAAGAGAGAGAGAGAGTTGTTACGTGAGACAACAAAAAAAAAGGAATAATATAGATATATTTTGTGTTTTGTGTCTTTGTGGTTCTGTTTAATTTTTCGATCAAGCAATAATGGTGGAGAATCAAGCGAATCAAGACGTGGCGGCAATATTCCGACACATCAGCGCGCAAATAGAAGCTTATCATCAAGGGCAAGCACAAATAAATGCAAGCCTTACTCGGTTGGCAATTTCATGGGGAAATAGTGCGTCAGCCGTGATAATCCAACCAGAAGCTCCGTTGAAGATAGGGAATCCAAATCCAGAGCAAGAGGCTGCCAGTACAAGTTCAGTTGATGTTGATAAAAGTGATGCTTCTTCAAGCTCAATCCATGGCGAGGAAGTTGAGGTAGAAGTTGAAGTCGGAGAAGAGAAAAAGGATGTTATTGTTGATGAACTTACTATGGTCACTTGTGAAGAGGATTCACAAGCTTTGATTTCATGTCAAGAAGAACCAGAAAGTGAAGTAGAAGAATTAGAAGAGGCAAAGGATGTGAAAGAAGGTATTCTTGTTGCTGTTCCCGATTTGAGTATGCCAGAAGTTTATCAATTCGATGAGGAACCAGAATTCGATCAACGAGAGGCAGCCCGCTTGGAGAATCGACAAGAAATTCAGCGCTTTGTAGAGAGCTTTCATCACAATGGTGTCTTTACAACTCGTGGTCGAATTGTCTTGAATAAGGGGGGAATAATACGATCCTTACTACCAAGACAATTTTGTTGGAAGGTTTCATATACCTTCTGGCCCTTCTCACGAGTTCGGATTTGTTGTATCGATTCCGCAAGTATCTTTATTTCGTGTTATTCAAGAAAGGAGAAAACCCCTAAAAAGTTCGACGTGTGCAACTCTGGTTTTTGGTCCGATTTGGGAGGATTCTCGAATTAGGATCATATCAAGTGGTATCAGAGCCTGGTTGAAGATAGGGAATCCAAATCCATATCAAGAGCATTCTTTTGAGGCTACCATAGAGACACAAGAGACAAGTCCAGAAGTCTTTGACATCAAGATTCAAGCAATTCAACATAAAGACAAGGAGGAGTATATTGAAATCTCGACTATGGAAGGTCGACTTTTGGATACTTGTTGTAAAGAGTATGAAGATTCCGATGAAGTAGAGGCGATACAAGATATTCTTGTTGAAGTTCCATATTTGAGCGCGCAAGAAGTTGAGCAACACAATGAGGAACAAGACTGTCATGGAGAAGATGAAGCAACGAAAGTTATGGAGCACTTACCAATAGTTTCCAAAGTTGCTCATATGGATTTTGTGATTGGAGATACTATTTCCAAAGAGGAAGCCCAACTAGAGAATCGACGAGAAGTTCAGAGCTACATGGAGGGTTTTCATCGCAATGGTGTCTCTACAATTCGTGGACGAATTGTTCTTAAGAAGGGGGGAATAATACGATCCTTACTACCAAGACAATTTTGTTGGAAGACCAAGAAGAATGGAGGTGATCGGAGATCAAGATTCTGTAAAGATTCGAGGTCGAATCTTCTTCAAGAGAGAGAGAATGATGCGATATCGACTCGCACAATATTCAATTCCCGTGGTCCAAAAATGAAGATTCGAATTCGACGATTTAAGTATCAACTGGGAGCATTCTTGATGGATAAATGGAGATGCATTAAGGATTGGGCCTATAACATTTCTTGGAGCCCAAAACGTCCATCCTTGCTGCCCAAGTCATCCAAATGTGAAAAGGACAAGGAAAGAGATTGCTTAACCACTAAGGATCTTCCTTGAGCATTAAAAACGTGTTTGGAGGTTACTTAGCTGCTAAGGAGCTTCCTTTGGTCATAAAAACGAGTTATAGTCCTTATTTAAGTAGTATTATGTTTCCTAGTTAGTTTGGGATTTGTTTTCCTATTCCTTTTAGGTTAGTTTTATGTTTTTGTGACCTCTATAAATAGAGGATGTAAGAGCTACAAATTTTGTACCCCCAACATTCAAGTTTCAGCAATCGAATACAAGTGTTTACAAGTTCAAGTGAACGTTTTGCTTATTCGCTCCTTTGAGGATTCAGGAGGTTTGAGTGGTCTCTTATCAACTAGAGAACGCGTCTAGTTGTGGCGAGCATCGACGATATCGGTTGGCCTCTTCCACGGGTTCGAGATTGTTTGGAAGGTTTCATATACCTTCTGGCCCTTCTCACGAGTTCGGATTTGTTTGATCGATTCCACAAGTATCTTTACTTTCGTGCTATTCAAGAAAGGCGAAAACCCAAGAAAGAGTTCTACGTTGTGCAATTCTGATTTTTTGTCCAAGTTCGAGGGTCTCTTCGAATTAGGGTCATATCAAAGAGGCCTGGCCAGAGGTAGCGATCATCACGAGAAATGTCGTGATAAAGCGATGAGGAGAGAGTTGCCTAGAATTGAAGCATTATTGGAATAGTTACGGGAGCAGTGACTAAGACATGGGAATTTGGGAGAATGATGGGTTTTACGGGATATGGGTATAAAGGAATTTTAGTTGCCGTGGTTAAATTATGCTTTTTAAGTGTTTTTAGTCACTAGTGCTAGTCCGTTTTCATTTGAGATTTTAAGATAGAGCAGCAGTTATGTTTTTTAGACTTTTAAAATGAGCAGCAGTTATACTCTTAAGAATCGTGGTGAAGAGCCACCACAATAAGTTTAAGATGTTAGTGGGATAAATCATTACGACTTTCCTAACTACGTTTAAGTTTAAGGAAAATCTGGATGGCTTCTCATACGTATGAGTTGCGCAATTGGATTAGCTAGTGAGGAATCCCCGTGTCACTCAAGTATTCAAGTAGAGATTTGAGCTTTAAGAATGGAGAGTAAATGTTGCTCATGTACAACTTTAAGAGTTAAGATTTTTTTTAGAGTGGAATTATAAACAACTTCCACCAGTTTAAGATAATTGTCTTAAGTAAAGTATTCAAGTACTGGAGATTTAAAACGTAAGGGCATAAACTGACCCCATCTCACTCACTAGGCCTTAGTAAAGGAATGAGCGAGAACCAGCAGCTAGCAGTTAGTTAGAGAGCAGCGAGATCGAGAGAACGGTTCGAGGCAAGCCAACTAGAGGAGGACGGTTCGCACGTCACGAAGGATGCCTAGTCAAGGTTTTCAATAAGCGGCAGCATTAGATACTTCTTAGTTATTGCATTTTATGATTATGAGTATAGACTGGAGATTCATATTAAAATTTTATGATTGAAGTTCGCCCAAGTGTTAGGGCTTTGTTTTAAGAAGTTATAGTTTATTCTCAGTATTTGTTAAAGTTATTTATGAAAAGTTTTCGCTATTTTCTTAAGTATTTACAGTTCTTATTTGTTTCATGATTTATAAAGGGTATTTTGGTAAAAGTAGTACCCGAATGGGTTATAATTTCATGGTTTATAAAGAATATTATAGTAAAAGTAGTACTCGGCCTAGTTAGAGTGTTACAATATATATATATATACAAATCCGATCATTTACATATTTCTTATACATGATAACAACAGAACCAAATTCATTTCACTGAAGAGAATGAGAAGGGAAGTATATGTATTACCACATATATATAGGTCTAAACTGATGAATGTACGCACATACAACTCAAATCAAATTAAGAGCAAACGAGCAAGCAAGCGAGAAATTAAGTAAATATAATTTGGCAGAAATGTATAATATAGCAAGGAGTTGGCAATGAAACTCAAATCCAGGTGGGGGTATTCCTTCGAAAGATTCCAAAGCCGTAAGTGGAGTTGAAAATTTCAAGGAGCACGGGAAACTGTAGCTTGATGAACAAGGTAACGGGAACAGAAGCCATCAAAGTAATTGGGAACACAAAGGCCATGTTTCGGTCCATAACGATTACGATGGTGGCACAAAAGGTAAGCATCATGGCTGCGATGGAAACGAAGAGTGCCGACAATCCGATGATGAGCTTGGTGGGAAGGGAGCGGAGGAAGTCCTGCTCCGAGTAGCGTGACGTGAAGATTCCGAGGAACATCAGCACGGAAGTAGAGGCCGCAAAGAGGGAGATGGAGTCTGACAGGATGAAGACTCGGAACCACCTGTCCTTCAGAAAATTGGGAAGGCCCGTTTTGTCGTCGCTGCCTCCCGGAGGTGTGAACGCGGCGGTGAACATGATGGTGATGATGAGCGCTGCGACAACGGAGCTGGAAGTGGCGGTTTCTTTCATCCACTTCTCACCTGCAGCGGCCAGATCTCTATGTGTTCTTGTAAATATTTGCCTTGCCGTTTCGCCTTCCTTGTTGGTGTTCTCCTTGTACATTGGGTTTATCACACGCTCCACTTCCTCAAACCATTGCAACTCCCTTTGCATCTGAAGAGCCGCACCAGAGATGCGAGAGAGTTTGGTTGAAGGAGACAAGACTCCAGCCATGTGCAGCATGGTGTTGCTGTCCTTGTCTACCAAGGAGACGATGGATGCCTTCTCTGGCAAAGGATAGAGAAGGTTAAAAATCTTTTCCTGCCGATACTGGACCGCGGTCATGAACACGCTTCTGCCGTCCTTGTCAAACTTGTGCAACAGCGCAGGGCAAGCCCTAATGGCCTCTTGGACGAATTCGACTATGCCATTCTCGATTGCTTTGTGGAACGCTTCAAATACCCCATGGCTCCTAAGTGTCCCAGAGTCAGGGGAGATGGAGGACATGTGTTGGCATGTAAGCCTTAAGAGCTCAGCTGAGCAGATGTGGACCCTTTTCAACTCATTCAGCGTCTTTGGTCCTGAGATAATTATAATAATTAGCAGGGAATGCATTTGAAAACTAAGAGAAGCAAGAAATTAACAAGTAGTTGAGCTGAAAATTAATTAAGGCATCCACACACGCACCTGATATCTTTATCATGGTTATATGGTGGTTTGTTTTGGTGGATGGCGCGTTATTAGTAGGGCTACCTGTAAGTCTATCTTTTTCATGAGGTGAATAAGGAGGCATTTGTCCACTTTCAACATCTAGTGATGTACGATTAGCCGCGTGCTCGGAAGGCTTCAGAGGAAGTGGCAGCGTTACATGTATCACTGTTTAGTAAGTAATCAAGTAAAATACATATAGTTATCAATTAAGAGAAGCCGTTAGTACTCATATTAATTTAAATGAATGATGGTAATGAAGATATACTACTAACATGAATATATCCATCGTTGCCAAAAGTGAAGTCGAGTCCCGCTGGGGAATGCATGGGGCATGAGAGATAGCTGGATAGCAGCGTTAGAGTTTTTGGCATCCTTGATGGTCGCCAGGTCTGGGTAGCACATCAGCATATCCACTGCAATGTCTGTATGCACGTACCAACGTACCCACATAATATTAGCTGGGTAAAATTTTATATATTAATTTCACCATTTACTATAATGACAGAATAAAGAGGTAGGTATGTACCGAACATCTGGGCGAGGATACAACACTTGAGAATATTGGAGCCCAACTTGCCACCGTCAACCCTGTAAAGCCAATAAATAGAAGTTTGAGAGTAAAGGCAAGTGGCGAGTTCCTTGTGGTTCTTGCCACAGGCCTCTCTCAAAGGCGTCATCTGACGTTTATTCACCATCCTCAACAACTTGGGGTTCATCTGCACCATGCGCTCCGCCAGCTGCTGCTGCCCACTCGCTGCCGCGAAATGCAAGGCCGTGTTGCCACCAGCGTCCTGGAGCTCCAGGTCCGCACCGTTCATGTTCTTGAGAAGCTCCTCCACCATTTCCCAATTCCCCAGCTTGGCAGCCAGATGGAGCGGCGTCCGATGCCGCGGCGGGAACTTGTGGCTCATCAACTGCGGATCAAAGTCATTGCTCCTGATTCTTTCTATCTGACCTTTGTGAACCGCTTCGTGCAGTTTCCAGTGCTCCAACTTCATGTCCACCTCGGGGATCCTCCTTTCTGCAAGTGTGTGGATCAAAGGTCGTATTGGAAAAATTAGATCAAAATTAAATTTCTCACCCACAAGATCAAATGCATCGTAACAAGTTATGCAAGGGTATAATTAATTAGATTAAATTCAATTTATCTGGTCTAATACTTTTCCTAAGTAGCTAATATCTCCTTCATTTTAACTTGAATTTTAGATCCTACAAAAAATGGGTTCATTCTCATCTACAAATTAATTTTCACTTTCACATATTTTGATCAACTACCACCATCCTACAAATTTACATTCATACCATTATGGTCTATTTTCATAATGCAATAAATATAATTTTCAATATCATCATGATCTATTCTCGTAATTCACTTATTAGAAAAATATATCAAAATGGATGTCATTTTTGTATAATATTGTCCAAAAATATTTCAAATTCAAGTTAAAACTAATTAGATATGGTCTATTTCAATGAAACATGGTACATAACTTTTGCGTTGATGCACTATATCTCATTCATAATTATGACATTTGATGTATTTCTACAAATTATTTTTTTTTAGATAAGGGTGATATAGGTTATATTTTGTAATTAGATACTACTGAAGGGATTCGAACCTGGGACCTCCAGGTTCAAGGCTAGTAGTATTACCACTAGACCAATCCCTTGTTCGTCGATGATCGTTTCTTATTATAGGTGATGAAATCCAGTGCGGACAGTTGTCAAATTGGTATTGTCGTTGAGCGCGTGTTCCCAGATCAAGGTGTCTGTTAGGCTTTATTTGAAAGATTGGGGTTGAGAATGAGCAATCGCTTTTTTTGCGGGACCTGATTTATTGGATTATTGATCAGGCCATGCTTTGGCTTATCGTGTCTAACAAAAAGTACACTTATTTTTTGTGGTATTAGTGGTAGTTGGTTGAAATTTAATATTTCATAAGGTAGCCAAAAATCAAGTTATGAGCGCATTTATTCAGAGTGCTTTACATTTATTTTAGGAATGACTAGAGACTTATTTATCCGAATTTGTATGACTGTGATTTAAACCTTTTCATTACTATTAAATTATTTACACATTCACAAACATTAGCCAATTCTCAAGTCACACAATTCAATGAACATGGGTTGGCGCTCCTACTTTAGAGCACAAAAATATGAACTTGGAGAAATCGAAAAACATTCGCTAATTAGTAGATGTTATCCAAAGACAATTAGCGGTTGTTTCACCAGAGACAAAATACATGTGTGTATGAGAGTAATTACAAAAAATAATTGACTAGAGTACAAGCTCTCTGTAGGGTTTAGATTAACATACTAATATCTGTCAATCACTAGCGATCCACTAAGACTCAATGGAATTTAACTTCTCTACATATGTTGTGAACTCAGGCGAATTAAGAGCTCCATACCATATTGGAATAGATAGATTTGATGAGATTATTGAGGTCTCCACTGATCCAAAGATTTTTTTTGGACCGGTATACGGATTTTTTTATTAGAATCCTATTATTTTGTAAACGATACGCTTTTGATAGAAGGGAAAGAAGGTTTGACGTTAGATGACTAGGAAAATTTGGAAGATGATGGATAACAGTACGACAATGGGGTGCAGTACTAGGATGACATTTGGGGAACTTAGGGGTTGAGGCGTGAGTGGTATAAGGGTACATTTATTTTTTCTTTTCTGTATAAAAGTTAAAAACACAATGAATTTAGACAATTTTAAATAATAAGAAAAGGTAAATGTATGTATAAATAGGTAACAATTCATTCAAATAAGTTATTATTTTTTTTTTATTCTTGATATCGATGTATTTATTGAGTTAAAAAATAGGTTTTGTCGTATTTTTTTTAAAATGTGCTAGTATATTCAATAATTTTTTAATAAAAATATGAATGCTTTATTAATGCTTTGAATGTACAATGAAAAAATAGACGATATCCCACTCTCGCTCACTCTCTAGTTCCATACGTCGATAATTTAAAATAATTTGGCCAACGCGTCGAGTCAAAATCTAGTTATACATATTTATTTATTTGTTTTAATTTTTATATGTTTTTAAAATAATTTATTCAACTTTTTTCCTAGACTTAGATTTAGCAAAGTACTTTAAATTTTTACCGTTGGTTGTTGGATCTAAGGATCGAACATAGAAATTTGATGAATGTTCTCATCCCAACATTGTGACTAAACCAACCCCTTCAAGTTAAGTATTTTAATTACTCAGCAGGGTTTCTTACAAAAAACATTAAACATGTTGGATTAAATCATTATCATATCAACATTTCACATCCTTCAGCCTATTTAAGTAAGCCCAAATATTACTTCCGGTAATATCTATTAATTAACCAAATCTTTTTCGAATTTTTTTATTTCATCCAAATCTATTGGAATACTATTTATTAACCAAACATTAAATCTCCATTAACTTTTCCGTTTAATGATGGTGAGCAGTCATATGTGGCGCTGAGTTGGAAGGAATATGCTCACGTGGAAGTAAAAAAATGCCACATCAGGCAATCAACCATTGATCATTTTTTTTTTTGCATTATTTTTTAATACCCAAACCTATTGAATTACTAATAATTAGCCAAATGTTAACTTTCAAGTACCAAAATTGTTAGTAATATTGACTTGGCAACATGATACTGAGTTGAAAGAGACACATGGAGATCAACATTCCAAAATTCTAGTATTTTAACAAAGAAAATAGTTACAAAATTATTATCGATAATGTATGAATGACTAATAAAAAAGAATGCGAGAAAGGTTTGGCTAATAATTAGTGTTTACCCAATTTATTTTATTCATTGATGAGGTGGGAGCTGAGTTGGACGTTAAGGAGGAGCACCGTTAAAAAATAGTTAACGATAACGAATTAATGGCTATTACTTGGACGTCTTACATACCAAACGTTTGACTAATTTTTAGTACTTCGATAGATTTGACTACTAAAAAAGAATCTAAAAAATATTTGACTAATAAATAGTCATTACCATATTTCTTTGTTAGCTCTTTTTTCACCTCTCTCATTAGGTAGTCCAAATAGAATTATGATTTATGAGTTTATTATTCTATCAATCTTTGAAAGGATTTTATTTTTCAGTTAAAAAAATTCTTCATTTTTTTGTCAATGTTTTGTTGAAAGCTACTTAACACTGTTATGCCAACTAATAATGATATAAGCATATGAAAATTATGTAACATAAGTTTTCAAATAGAACTCAGTGAAGATGATCGAAAACTTATGATTTCGTTTATCAGTTTACTATCCACCTGTAAAAGGAAATATATACAACCAAATAGTACATCAGAAATTGTATGTATAAAATATTCGTTATTTTCGTAAGAGATTTTAAGTAAAATGATTATATAAAATCTAGGATAAAATTAAAACATAAATACCAAAAATCACAGACAACACCCCAATATTGACGCTGATAAGAATATTTATCAAAACCTTATATTTATTTTAACAAACTCATTTTATAATACATTATTTTTTCTTTTTTATATTAAACTATGAATAAGGGGGTTCAGTCCAGTGATGTGTTGTATAGAATATAAATCTAGATTCAAATCCTTTATGTAGTACCTATATATAGAATATAAATCTCAAATATTACTAATTTATGCTGGACTTTTAAGCATATATATTATTATGTTAAAATGATGTGTTGTATCATTAAGATAATATATGATTGTCATATTTTACCCGTTATGTGTGCTTCAAAAAATAGCATCGTCGATTATAATATTTTATTAAATTGATTGTTAAACTTTGGGATGAGAAAATCGGAGGATGAGATTTATCCATCGAGAGCTGAGAATATAATACCATACTTCTAAAGCTAAACAGGGTCATTTCAATATGAGTTCCTGGAGTATCACATAGTTCAACAGCATGTTGGAGATATATATAGAGAGAGAGAGGGAGAGAGAGAGTTGACTTTGAGCATAAGCATCTTTATTTGCATGTCTTAATTTTTTATTTACCATATAAAGTGAGATTAAGTGCAGTTGACAAATTACAATTATTATTTGAAAAATATAGCTAGTGTACGTTACAGTAGCGAATTAAATTAATTTGGAAAAGAAAGCACAAAGAAACAAATCAAACTAATTACAAGAAGAAATTAATTGAAAGAAGGAATAAAAAAGGGGGGGAAAAAGGCGTTCATGGAATTAAGAAGATGAATTAATCAGATTCAGACATAGTAGTTACGTTACGTAAGAACGTACCTTTGGGGCGGTTGGTCCGGTCCATATGGGCAAGGGTGTCCCATGCCTCCTTGGCGGAAGTGATGCCCCGAATCTGGTACAGCAGGTCGGAGCCGCACGAGATCTGAATGGCGTGCAGAGCCGCCGCGTTGAGACTCGCCGCGCTCTCCGATGAAGATTCCGGCAGCCCGTTCACGAGCAACTCCCACAGGTGTTGAGACCGGAAGTAGCTTTCCAGGCATACCCGCCAGTTCTCGTACCTTTTGTCTCCTACAGCCTCAAGAACACTCCTGCTCGGCACAATGACGTTGCCGCTGCTACTCGCCATTATTGAACTAGATCTGAGACACAGACAGACAGACAGACAAACAGACAGACAGGGAAGGCTAATTGTAATGTGCACTCGTACGTTCTTTCGGGAAATGAAAGGAAGGGAAGGGAACAAATTTATAGACTGCCGCGTCCCTTTAAGTCTTCTATCTTGCAGGTCAACTCGTCTATATCACCGTAATTAACCAGCTATTCCTCGCAGAAATAAAACAAAAATTATAACCACTTTGATTTCAACAAAAATTAAGAAAACTAAAACACGACTTATTCGGTAAGTCTTTTTATTTTATTGCTTAAAATGTAAATGCCGAAGCTAGAGAGATTAATATGCAGGAGGCAAACAATTAATTCATGCCACTGGGAAATTTATTATTATTTTATTAAACTACTGGAACCCATGATTTCATTCTAAATTAAAATTTGACACAGAATTTCATCTTCTCCAGATTTTTCCCATTCAAAGCTGACGGTAACGTAACAATGGAAACAGAGGAGAGCAAAATGAGTTACAAAGTTAACTTCTTTTATAATTAAGGATTACATATGTTGCCTTTTAATTTTAAATCTTACTTACAGAAGTAAAACATGCAACTTTCAAATTGAAAATTAGTAGCAGTACTACTAGACCAATTCTTTGTTCGCAGAAGCATATAGTTAATTAGACGATGTATTCGATTTACGATTTAATAAATTACCTCAAATTGACATAGCTAGATTCTGAATGGAAGACAAGTTTATCCATCATCAATAACGTACATAATGAAATTATAGTTGTCTAAGGCTTTAAGGACTGAATATGTAGGAGAGTAATAATTTGCGACGAAGAAAAATATGAAATTTTAGTGAGGATGTGTGTCGCCTATGGTGATTAATTTGTGGTCAATTTCAAGTATGTTGTAAACGTAACGTTGGTCAACTGTACGTGCTACTAATTAATGTGCTCGACCGACTTTGTATACAAGATTTTTACAAATGATAAATTTATGTAGATCGATGGTTATTTATTATTAATTTTCGGCTGATTTAATATTGGTTAAAATGTATTCTTGTCCTTCAATGTTGAAACCATTTTAGCAGTGTATGTGTAGTCTTAGCAACTCCAATGTTAATAAGATCGACAATAAACGGGTCACTGATTGTGAAAATTATACGATAGATCATTATTTTGCCTTTACTCCGGGTTTCGCATTTTATTCTTATCAACAACTGTTCGATGAAGTATAATTAACTTTTACTTGAGCTTGGGAACAAGTAGAATCCTGCCTTTAATTATTATCAGAGTCAGTTATATAAATACAAATAAATGGACAGATAAGCTAACCAGATTCGAAATTGCATTTCCTGAATAAATAATAAAAATATGCAAGCTGTCTTCTCCATCCCAAAACCCAAGGATTATTATTATTTTCAAGTTAAAGCGTGATGTCAGTTGTAGTTCATAATGCCGACGTCACGCTGAGTGATGTACTCCAATATAAATATAATTAGTTTCCATTGGTTGGCAATTAATGGGAAGTTTATACGAGGGTCGGCCTGTGGTTTGAGTCTGTGTCCGGATAAAGCTTGTGAAGCTCAACGTTTCAAGATAGGGTGCACAACTATTAGTAATCAAATTTACATCATTTTTTTAAGTAGATGTAGATCTAAGGGTACAGAATTAAAGGAATTTATTTTCCCTAGTTTTCTTGATTGGATCATATTTTCTTCATTCTAACTCGGATTTCAATTTTTTCTTTTTTTGCACGGATGGAACGAGTTTGTTGTGCTCTACCAAATGATATCTATTTTCAATATTTTTTAGAAAAAAAAATATACCTCTCTTTACCAACTCCATACCATATGGTATCTCCTTCGTTTTTTAGTTGTTTTCGAAATTTTTTGCACAAAAGGAACGATTTAATCATGATCTATTGGATTAATAAGTGAGTGCACCGAAGTAGCAACCTATATATATGGTGGCGTATTCGGTGCACCCACTTCATCATATTAGATTAAAATAAATAGTTCAAAATTTGATGTATTCTGGTCATTTTTAGCGCTGCGTGCGTTGAATGCACTCAAATGAGTGAGTACACCGAAGTAGCAACCTATATATATGGTGGCATATTCGGTGCACCCACTTTTTTTTGGTGCATTCAATACACTCGCCTCATAATTGTCATTCCGAGCTTGCAATTCATGTCAAAACAGTACCAATTGTCGCTTATGATATTATGAACAAGAAATACATGAATTTGAAAAAAATTCATTCAAGATTTACTTTCATTTGAAGGATTTAGGATTTACGAATTTAGGGCTAGGGTTTAGGTTTACAATTTAGGGTTTTGAGTTGAGATTCAAAATTGAAGGTTAAGGGATTAGGGTAATTGATTGATAAGTTGTGATTCTATGTTATATCATCATATTAGACTAATACTACCAATTAAAGTTCAAAATTTGATGTATTATGATCACTTTTAGAGTCAATGCACCCAAAAATTGAGTGCACCGAAGTAGCCACCAATATATATGGTGGGATATTCGGTGCACCACTTTTTTGGGTGCATTAAATGCACTCGCCTCACAATCGTCATCCCGAGCTTGCCATTCATGCCAAAACAGTATCAATCGTCGCTTATGATATTGACCGGTTCAATCCGTGCAAGATATTGTCAATGGTTAGCACGTGTCATCAACTACCACATCCTAAGCCAAGTTTAACTTAAGATGTAATTGTCGTATAGTGGCAATCAATGTCATATTTTACTCGGGTCCTGGTAACCTAGCCTACTTCCCACCTAGTTGCTAATTAGTTAATCGGTTTTGGAGGTCTGAGTGGAGGACTTGAGGAGATAACTAGACTAGAGATTGATCAAAGCTAAAAGCAGATACTTCGGGGAACTAATCCTCCCCCTAGCAGGGTCACTATGCATGTATAAATACCTAAGGTTATCGAATGTGAGGAGTGAGCTCTTTTCCGTGGGCTTTCGTGGTTATCCACAAGCCCCCGAGTACGCCTCCCCTAAACCAATATATAGTCACCTCGATCTAGGATTTTGTATCTAGGCTATCGTATTTCAATGGACACTATATATCCACCGTCCACACCGAGGTTTTATTCCGAGTTATATCTAGGAAGGCTAACCTACGACAGGGGGTTCGGTCGCCTGGCCACAATAGGTCCCTATTCATACATCCAATACCCAATGTATAACCATAAAGTAGGCTAATAGAGAAGATTAGGGCGACTTACCCAAACACAATCAATGATAGAATAGAAATAGAATCAACTAGATTAAAACACTCATTCATTCAAACCCTAAAATATTCATACATACATAATAAACTCTAAAACTAGTATTTGGGGTTTAGAACCCCTAGTACCTTAGAGGACTACTCCATAAAGGAGGGAAAGAAGAAACATAGAAGAAATTGAAGAAGATTTGGGTTGAGGAAGATGCTCCCTCTCTTCTAGCTCCTCCTCCGTCTTCCTTCTCCTTCCTTCAGCTTCCCTCTCTTCTCTCTCACTAAAACTAGAAAATTCTCTCAAAATCAGCTCATCTAAAAGGGGGAAGGGGTCTTCTATTTATAGGCAATATGTGGATGGAGAAGTTCGCGGTCTGAGCTCTCCAATTCGCTGCCGCAATCTGTGGCTTCCAGGCTGTGATTTTCAGCTTGCATTCGCAGGCTATCTTCCGGCCATGATCTTCAGCTTCCAGGCCACGTTCTTCAACTTCCAGGCCACGATCTTCAGCATCCTGCCCCTTTGGTACACTTGTGATGTTTTGTACCTAATTCGCATATATAGTCTAATACACCCTAAAATCAGACCGAATTCACATAGGAACGAAATAGGGATGTAATCGACGATGTTCAAGCAACTATACACATGAATTGGCATGAAACAAACCTTGATATGAGGGTTAGATAACACTAAATTAGGTGTTATCAAACTCCCCCACACTTAGGCGTTTTCTTGTCCCCAAGCAAACCTACTTAAACCAATACAACATGATAGATAGATTAATGGGGAATGCACTCTAGTTATTCATTGCATAGAGGAGAGTAAACGGAGATGGTTGAACGTTACTATCTTCCTATTGTGCTACAGAAGCTCCCAGGTGAGGTCGTGAGGACCATTCTTACTACCTTAGACCGAACAATTGAGGTGTGCTCTGGGGGATTCTCATACAACAAACACGAAGTAGAACTCTTGAAGGTGCTATTTATTCTCTCTTTAGATTTAGGATTTGTCATTTATTGGTCTCCTTTATCTGACATTGACGCGCATTGCACCAAGCTTTTGCAATTCTTTTGCAATCAAGCATCTCTCACTCATGACCAAGAGAGGATTAATCATAGCCTTCCTTTTCAAGGTCACATGTGGGGAAGTTGATGTGTGGATTCGTCTTAGCCCGAGCACCACTTCCCAGCTGCACTCCACATTGGGTTGTCACACATTTTGGGTACAAAGGAGAGCTATGAGGTCTCATGAATCGCTAAAAAGTACTTCGGACCTTGGCATACGATTCCATGAGGAGGAAAGATACTTGGGGGATGGTAAGTAGTGAAAGATGGTTGGGACCACAGTAAAGCTATCCGATCCCCGAGAATATCCTTAAAGGGCACTTCGAATCCGTGAGGATTGGTTGCCTCCCACGTGAGCCTCATTTACAAAAAGATGTTTCACTCTTTTTCTTTCTTCTCTAATATGCACAAACATGTCAAAGCTTTGAGTTCACTAGACACAAAAGAGAATCCCGCACACATGTTCTTCCTAAAATAGCATATATCATCGACTCACAAAAGAAGAAGATAGTAAAAGTACCCACACACCGGTACTCTAAGCATGCAACTATCACCTGGTGAGCATAACACATCAATCATATAACAAATTAAAGTAAATTGAGTAGGGAGTTGCAAGGAACAATGTGTTTTGGAACCCTCAAATTTGAATTTTTTTGGGTAATAGCATTCAAGGTTCCAAAACACTCTCATTTGACCATTGATCACCACAACACAAACACAATCGCTAGGATACACTCCCATAAATATTCATCAACGTCTTACATCATAAACAAGGGAAAATTCTAGCAATGTATGGTTCACCAGTCATGTATTCATTCAAACATTCATAAACATCCCCCACACAATTGAGCAACGCATTGTCCTTAATGTTGGAGTTTCCTAAGAGAAGATCGCGAGGGTTACCATAGGTTTTGGTTGAGGGTTGGTGAATGTACACAAGTGTAGGTCTTTGTCTTCCATGTGGTTTTCAAAACGATAAAGCGCATAAGATAGAGAGGAAGAAAATTAAGAGTTATAGGTACTATAGTTATATAATATAAGTACGAACACTACTAGTACTAGAATAATTAAAGTACGAAAAATGAAAAACAAAAAATAAAGAGATAATTAAACATTGTTTTAATTAAGATAAAGAAAAGCAAAGAAAAAAGAAGAAGATAGAACTTAGGCCTTGGATGCCAAGTACTCAATCCTCCTCGGAGGGTCCTTCTTCTTCTTCTTCTTCTTCTTCTTCTTCTTCTTCTTCTTCTTCTTCTTCTTCTTCTTCTTCTTCTTCTTCTTCTTCTTCTTCTTCTTCTTCTTCTAGTGGTGCAAGAGGAGTGGAGCAATCAAATTGGGTCAGTGCCTCCTCGGTGGGAATGTTCATCTTCTTCATTATCGCGTGGAGGCACGCCGTAATATGTGGCCTTTTCCTTATCCCTCTTTTGGTTGTGAAGGATTGCCGCTATCAGCGCTTCAGCTCGTGAACTTTTGGTGAACCGGTTGAGGAGTGGGTGTAACATCCCATTTTGGCTAAACTCGTATTTCGATCGCTAGAAGGTTCGCGATTCAAAATCGAGCATTTCGATAGTATTTCGACGAAAATCGGATTATCAATCGATCGGATAAGTATACGTATTATATATATATAACATGCGGCCACTTATATAAATCCCCAGTCCATTTCCTTTCTCATCATCTTCTTCTATTCCATTTATTTGGACGAGAGAAAACCAGAGAAACAGAGCACACACGGAGCGCTCGACCAAAAATTCCAAAGCTCCAATCTTGAGCCCTAGTGATCCAAATAATGCCTAATTCATCTATACATCGTGATTTATCGATTTAGAGCTTTAAAACGAGTTTTTGGTTCAGGAATTTCTTGAATTCCCGATACGCCAAATTACGGTTTCTGAGTATCCGGAAGCCGGATTGAGCCCAAATTTCATATACGAGCTTCCTGCAGCGAGGTAATCAATCCTCTAGTTCTAATCCCTGAATTTCGACAATTATTTAGGTCGGGGTCCAAATCGCTGAATTTAGCTCCGCCCAGGGTTTGATGTGGTTTTATCGAGAATTTGATCCGGAGCCTAGAACTAACATTGACGGGGACACTGCAGGGATATTAGGACAATCTCGGATTTTGATTCCGGGTTTGTTTGAGAAAGTGAAGTTGGGGTACGGGAGGCTAGAACCGGTGTTTGAACGACCAGAACTGGTGAGGGATTAGCACGGCATACCGGGTTTGTCGTATCACGATAATTATATTGATGCTTATAATTGACCTAGGTGAACTAGAATGACATGATTAGGGGTGTATGAACTTTTGTGCTATATGTTGAACCATGGACTGCTGTATGATATTATTGACTTGCCCTAATCGATATGGACCTTGTTTATGCTGATGATTGTATACATGTTGCCATTTGTTGCTTAACTGTTGATATGACTTCATGGTTGTTCGATCAGGTGTTTTGACATTATGTGATATTGTGGTTGTATTTGGATTCACAAGTGGGGGAAATAAACTTCCGAGGGTGATATTATGATGTTTTAAGGAGGATGACTTGCACGAGGGTTTATCCCGAGGAAGTGCAACTATACGACTCCTGGTTTACCTATGTTAAGCCAATTATGGTAAGGTCAAGTACATATGCAAGTAACGAATTATGATTAAGCAAGATGAGATATGAATCATGTATAAGGATACCAAATATGAGTGTTGTGGTCTCACGGTCAACTACATAGTAATTAGGGCTCCCTATGCTATTACTCTATTATGATATGTATGATAGTCACACCTCTCATGTGGTGGTGACTGAAGATTTCTTACGAGATATGACCACACCCAGAGCGGTGTCGGGGTATGACTACACCCATAGTGGTGTGGGGTATGTATGACGACATCCGACGGGATGTTGGGGTATGTATGACTACATCCGACGGGATGTGGGGTATGTTTCCCGGGAGAGTTATTAGCATGGGAGTAGCCAGGCGCCTATGATTAAAACATGATAAGATGCATATGCATAAGTCAAGGTGGTTGAGTCTTTTGCCTATCGCGATGTCGGATGGCTGAGGTCCGACCCTAGTGTTTTGGCTTGATTGTTAGATATATGGTAGGGGTATGCTCTGTTATGAACTCACGATGCTATGATTATCTCACTCAGCTCTGAGCTGACCCTCTTTTATTCTTCTTCTCTGCCTATGCTCGGTGTAAGCAGATCATCAGCAGCAGCAGTAGATAAGTGTTAGGCGGGAGAGGAGCTAGAGTTGAAGTCAAGATGAGGTATTGTCTTCAACTATTTTGTGCTTGGACTACTACTCGGGATTTTGGCAAGTGATCCACACCTTTTTGTAAAAAATGTTTTGAGAACGTTTTTCATGTGCATACTAGCTTCTGATGTAGTGTGAGATATCCACAGGTGTGGAAGGTTGATGATATGTGTATATTTTGTGAAACTGTGTAAGTTGTGACAATTATAATATGTATAAGTACGGTATGCAGTTGTGGAGTACGAAAACTGTGACTACGGCTATGAAAGCCAATGTATATGGTTATGGGTATATGTGTATGTCTATGGATGCAGGGATTCAGATAAATTATTTTGCAGGATTTAGTTACAAGAACTGTTAGCCCATTACGCGAGTAATTCATGTCGAAATTTTATTTGTTTTTTGGTAATTAATGTAACACCAATTTTAAATTCCGCTGCAATTGTGTAAACAATATGATCAGGCAAAACGTACAGGGTAGGGTGTTACAGTGGGTATGGGTGACTCTCCCCCTTCATATACGCTCTCCACTTGATCTCCCTCGGTTGCAAATCCTCTTTGCACTCTTGCCATCCTAACCTCCGGAAGACAGAATACGGTTCCTTCCATATCCAACGTATTAGAATTTGGAAACAGAAGTCCCTGAACTCCCCAAATGCCCTTGTCGTTCATATGTAGAACTTTAAGCTTCGACATCAAGACTTCGAAGGATAAGGGAGTTGTCCAAGTATCAAATCAAAATTGAATGGCCCCGAATTCGATTTGGAAAAACTTGGCTAGACGAGTGACAAAAACTCCCCCGTGTAATGCGGCAAGCCGATGATCCATCTCATAACGTTTGAAGATAGATAAGATAGCCAAACTGAGATGTAGATATTTGGTTAGATGCATACTATAAAAGAAGGTGATGTCTCTGGCAATTAGGTTGCCTTGGCTTTGATTCATTTCTCCCACCGATTGAGCAATCATGTGGTGAAAGAGCCGCCACTCCGGCTTCACTTTGCTTGCTTTAGATAGCTTTACATCCCATTGTATACTATGATATTTCTGTACCTCAGATTCGTAAATTCCTTGAAACAAGGGAATTCAGATTTCCTTGTCAAGGTTGCAAAGGTGTCCGGTGAGTCTATGAAATCTCTCGGGTAAATATCCATTTCTGAAGTGAATTCCCGGATCGACAATTGGCGATGCTTGCCTCCTAGTTGAAATTGAATGTTGTCTTCAAGGTCGGCGACACCCCTCATATCTCGAATGGTAAGAGTACTGATAAACTCCAGAACAAGCACCTGGTAAATATTTTCTTGGATAGAGAGCAACTTAAGCCATTCCAACTTCTGTACTTTAGAGCGGATTGCATCCTCAATCCTAATTTGCGCGAGGAGTATCCATTTGAGACATGTAATCCCTCCTAAGGGTAATCCTTGAAGCCGCAGAAGTCTGGTCTTGAATTGCTCGGGCACATGTTCCAAAAAGTAATGAGGGATGTGTTGTATGTCGCCTTCTACATTGACTTGATTATCTCGATGAAGTTCCCTTGATAGATGTTGAGTAGGTGATGGTGGATGAGGTTCTTCAACAATTTCTTCCAGGGACTTGGATTTCCTTATCTTCGTCCGCTGCCTTGGAGCGCCTCAAATAAGTAGTAAAAAAATGTGCAACCCATCAATCTAAACATCATATATCAAATAAGGGTATTTGTGCAATGAACTATCATAAAGTCTCTAAGTTCTCCCCGCACTTGAGTGAAACTAAAATTTTGGCAAAAGAGGAAACTTAGATGGAGAGATGATTCCAAGATAATGAAAATGAGGGTACCCCACATCAATGTAGAAACAATTAATAAGAGTCACCCTAAGCAATGAAGTTGATGCTCAATCAATAGAAACAATTAATGAGAACTGTCCCCATTTAAATATGGACAGGCAAGATCGCAGGCTGAGCCCCCAAGATCACGACCGCAATCTTCAGCCTACCAACCGCGATTTTTGCCCTGTTCAGGGCATCACACTTTCTACACTTCTCTAAGTTCAATCATTCATCCCAATCATTCAAACATCCAAAGGCAAGGGCTAAGTTGTATCAATCATTCTCAATACATCTCTAATCCACTACTCAACCAATTATTCAAAAATAGAAAGGAAAAGATACGCAAAGTGAAGACCGTGGAGTCTTTTTGCCGGAATTGACTCCTTACGATTAAAGAGCGAGGTCTCCATCCTTCACCAATGTTTCTTCATAGAAATCATACTTATGGTGATGTCTCAAGTGAAGACCATGGAGTCTCTTGGATTCCTCATCCGGTGCTTGAGATAGGAAGGATCAACTCGAAGACAGATGTGGAGAATGGTGAAGGTCAAGCTTCCTTGTAGAAATGTCATTACCCGTGAATGGCTTATAGCATTCCCCGAATTCTTCATCTTCATGTATAGGAGCTAGGTTACCCATAACCATCTGACTTCCTTTCTTGGGATGTCTCTTCTCAAAAATGAACATTTGAAGCTTCTTAACACGACCAATGGGAAGATGAGAAACTTTTAAAAACTCTTGGGCTTCCCTTTTGTAAGAAAACTTCTCCTCACCCGATCTCTTCATGTTATTGCAAGCGTCACTAACACCTTCAAATTAATCATCGTGGGAATCAATATGGGATACCATATTGAACCACTCTATCTCGGAGCTCGAATGTGGTGTGGTAGGAGGTGTAACCGGCTCACAATCCATCTTGACATCGTCCCACTTGATATATTTGGGAATATTTGGGTTTGGAGTCATCTTGTAGCTTATTTCCTCCTCACCATACCTTAAGGTGATCTTGCTTCCACTTACATCAATGATAGTCTGTGTCGCAGCTAAGAATGGTCGGCCTAGGATAATTGATGCATCACACCCCTCTATGTCGAGAACCACGAAGTTCTCAGGATAAACAAAATGAGCACTTTCACCAAGACATTCTCTATGATCCCTCTTGGTTCGACAATGGAACTATTGGCCAACTCAATCCGCATCTTAGTAGGTATGAGTGGTCCAAGTTCTAATTCATTGTATATCCGTGTAGGCATAATGTTGATGCTAGACCCCAAGTCGGCTAACGGATTCCAAAAAGTTTTGTCTCCAAAAGTGCATTGAATAGTGACGATTCCCGGATCTTGAAGTTTGGGAGGGAATCCTCCACACCCAATTGATGTTGAAGCTACTTCACTAATGGATACCATAGCTACTTCCTCCATTTTCCTCTTTCCCGATAATATTTCCTTGAAGAATTTAGTATACTTAGGAACCTTCATCACCATGTCTAGGAAAGAGACCGTTACCTTCAATTGCTTCAAGGTATCCTTCCATGGAGCACATTCATGATAGAGATCACTTTTAAATAACCGTCTAGGATAAGTAACTCTTTGACTTCTCCTCATCTTCTATCTTGATTTCAATGGGGGTTGCTCCTTTTTCCGAACTAGTTCTTCTTCTTGAGCGATTTCACGCTGAACCTCTCTTACCGGGATTCTCGGAGTTGAGATAGGAATCTCCTTAAAGGGTTGGCCACTCGTTATAGTTACTGCATGACATTCTTCCTTTGGGTTAGGTTTGGTATTGTCCGGTAGAGTACCTTGAGGTCTTAACGATATGGTTTGAGCCAACGAACTTAGTTGAGCTTCAAGATTTTAAAGTGAGGCTCGTTGATTCCTTCGACCCTCTTCCAAACTAGAAAATTTGGTTGAGGTATTCTCTATGAACTTGTCAATAGCTTCAATCTTCTTATTGTAGTGTGTAACAAATTTTCCAACCAAATCTTCAAGTTTACAAACTCGACCATCAGAGGGTCGACTTTGTTCTTGATATGTTCCTTCGTATGACGGTTGACTTGGTCTTTAATTAGTACTTTGTGTTGGAGCTTGAGATTGAAAACTCGGAGGTTTCCTATCAGTTGGAGAAGACCAAAGAAAATTAGGATGATTCCTCGAATCCGGATTATATGTTGGGCTATAAGGGCTGTTCCCTCGAGATTGCCCTCCAACAAAGTTTGCTTGCTCAAATTGTAGTGGAGCCACAATCATGGCCTTGCACTCTTCCATGGTATCACTTTATCCTTCTTGGATATATTCTCTGGGTACCACAAGATCCTAATGAGCCACGAAGACGAGGAAAAGACCGCTTTTATGAACTCGCTTGGAAACTTGTGCTTCGTGTGAATGCGCTTCGGGCTAAAAAATGTGGGCACCACATATCAAAGAATGATAAGTGCAATCTTCGCACGCCAGATCAGTCTCAACGTCGAGGTATATGCAGACGACCTTAGTAAGAACTAAGAAAGAACACTCTCACCTGGATGATTTCCGTGAAATGTTTGAGGCGCTCTGCGGTAACAGTCTCTGCCTGAACCTCTGAAGTGTGTATTGGGCGCCGAGGCGGGGAAGGTTCTTGGGCTCATGATAACCAAACGTGGCATCGTAGTGGACCCCCAAAAAATCATCGCAATACAAGAGTTGCGAGTACCAAGAACCACCTCGGAAATTCAATCTTTGAATGGGAAGCTTTGTCACCTTGGGGCAATTCATACCAAGATCCGTCGACAGATGCACGCTATTCTTCCAGAAAGTGAAGAACGGAGCTCGATTATCGTGGACAACTGAGTTCGAATCCTCCTTCAAGGAACTAAAAATGTGTCTTGTATCTCCTTCTGTGTTGACCTCTCCTCAACTTAATGAAAATTTATTTTTGTACCTGGCTGTGTGAACGAGGGCAATAAGTGCCGTTTTAGTATCCAGAAGAGATGCGCAAGCAGAAAAAACCCGTAAATTTCACATCTAAAACCTTACTGATCAAGGAAACAAGATACTCGCCCATTGAAAAGGTGACACTCACCCTAGTAAGCGCGTCTCAAAAGTTCAGGCCCTACTTCCAGGAACACTAGATAACTGCCCTCACAAACCTCTCGCTCAGAAAAATACCGAGTTCGATGGAAGTCTCGGGTAGTATGGTCAAATGGGCAGCTGAGTTGTACGAATACGACATCCAATTCGCACCGTGCCCAACAATAAAGGCACAAATCTTGGGGAACTTTATAGCAGAGAGCGTACCGTTGGATACTGCACCCGAAGGTGTGTGGGAAGTTCATGTAGATGGTGCGACCAACAAACATGGCACGGGTGTGAGGGTGGTCTTGCGCACACCAGCTGGAGCTATGCACGAAATCGCCATCCACTTTAGGGCCCTGAAAACAAACAACGCCGCTGAGTAAGAAGAAATCTTTGCCGGATTAACAGCAACTAAAGACTTGGAAGCATAGATGGTAAGGGTGCTATCAGACTCCGCTTTAACAGCAAACCAACTAAATGGCACCTTCGAAGCGAAGTAAGAAGCGGTAGCACAGTACATCAGCGCACCATTCTCTTGGAAGTCATGACATATGTGCAAATACCCAGGGAAGAAAACATTAACGCAGACACTTTATCCAAGCTCGCAACCGCTACTGACTTCGTTTAGAAGGAGACCATGAAATGTCATCTCCTGCCATGGTCAACTACACACAAACCCAGGAAGCGGAAGATAAGCGACACCCAATTGTCAGATACCTGACCATCAGTTTCATGCTAGAAGACTAGAAAGAGGCATGGGCGCTCTGGCAGAAAGCGGCCCGCTGCACTCTGATCCGAAGCTCACTGTATCGCCGACCACATGTGGAGGTGTATCTCATATATGTAGGGGCAGATGAATCACAGAAAAACGTATGAGATCTACAAAGGGAATCTGCACCATGCATAGTGGCACAAGAAGCTTAGAACTCACCATCTTACTCCACGAGTATTATTGGCCTCGAATATAAAAAGACACAAAAATTCGTGGACCAGTTCCACAAATTCCAAGTCAATGCGCGTCAACACCACCTGCCTTCCACTGAGCTCCAAGGCAATAAGAGCCCATGGCCCTTAAGATAGTGGGGATTCGACCTTTTAGGACCTTTCCCCACTGCAAAAGGTAAATGCATGTACATAATTGTAGCGGTAGACTACTTTACCAAATGGATCGAGGTCGAGGCCCTAGCGTCTATCACTGCATAACAAGTCACCCGATTCGGAGTCCCAAAAATCATTCATCTTCGATCACGAAAATTAGTTTGATTACGCGGAAGTAATCAATTTCTGTGACCAATTAGGGATAATAGCGGGATTCGCCTCGGTTGCATACCCCCAGGAAAACTGTCAAGCAGAATCTACAAACAAAGCAATCCTATATGGTGTCCATACTCGCCTCGAGATACATATTGGGTTGTGGGCGCATCACAGCACTTTCAAGATAGGCACAGGCGAAACACCATTCACGCTGACATATGGAACAAAGGGCACTAGTGTGCGTGAATGCTCCGCGTTTGTATGTTACACTGTTATGAATCAAACAACAATTTCGGAGCGCAAGAAAGCGTCGTCCAAAATTATCCTCTACTAAACAAAGTACGCAAATGATTCGCGAAATTAAACCTACGACAATGTAATCATACCAATCAAGAATTACACAAACAAAAAACTGGACTATTCATATTCTGGATTAACGCACAATACAATACACGCAGAATGATTATTACGCCGAGAGCAATTAACGTGAGTACACATGAAACCCTTATGAATCAATCACCAACTTCTCCACCGAACTCGTTCCACCTCCCATCCTCTTCTATCTCTGAATCGGTGTCGGGGTCCAAGGGTCACTTCTCAATCATGCATCGCTGAACATGTTTGACGAGGGCGGTTGTGTTCCAACGTATTTTGGGATTCTCGGGTTGAACCTTCTTCTGCACAGCTATGACGACCATAGTCATACTATCCGCAAGAATCTTGTGAAAACCAGTGGAACTTTTAGAAACGCGGACAACATCTGTCTGCGCGACTTGGATGGCCTCCGATTTTTCTCGATCGTGAAGAAAAATGAGGTCTTCCTTCAACCGCTTCAATTCTTCATGAAGAGTCCACATCACCTCTTCATGATTCTGCTCGACCCGCCGCTTCTCCGTGGCATGCTCCTCAACCACCCTTTACAGTTCCTGTTCAAACTCCTTCCGCGTTTCCACACGAATGGCCTCCCGCTCTTCGTTCCGACCTTTCTCCCTCTTCGCCTGCAAGTTCTCATCCAGTTGGCTCCACAAGACCCGTAGTTGACCCAAATCCTCATTAGCTTTCTTCATAGCCATCTCGATACGGTTTTCAGCACCCTCAACCTTCCCCTCTAGTTGGACTATCTTGACCATCTTCACCTTCTAAGCGACATTCTCACTTGCCCGCTCCTATTGAGCGCGGAAGGTAGCCAACAGCCCCTAGATCGAAAAATTTGCCCAAAGCAGAGTACGTATGTAACAACAAAGCAGATTAAAAAAGTGAATAATATACTAACCGCAAACTGGATCTGAGCCAAGTCATGGAGCATATTACTCTTCTCCATTCTACTGGGGACAACCAGCAGGACCCACCATGCTGAGCGCACTTTGAGCCACGGATAAAGAAGAAGCCGCTCCATAATGCAAGCGCACATCGCGAAAATGGGTAGGAACGATGGTCTCAAAATCAGGAATGTCCCTTAAAGTCTACTGCATAGACAGCCTTGAAGAGCTCCCTAGTGTCATCTTTTCCGCTCGAGGCGGCTTGTTCACCCGCGGTGGGATCTTCCGCAAACTTCAGTGGTGCGAGTAGCCTTGTCACTCGCTCAGTGTGCGCGACACGTTTTACCTCCTTCCACTTCTTCTCTCCTCGTTGACCCTTTGCCGGTCTAGTAAATTTCTGTCGACTCTAGTGAGTTGTCGTAAACTACATTAATCCATCAACCAAATTCCAATAAGAATTTCAAAAGACCATCTCAAGATATCTATTGTCTTTATTCGACTAGTTTAATTATACTATTAATATCATTTAAAATGAACCTCATAGTACTAGATTTTTAAGCCCAAACGACTAGGTCATGAGATGACTAGGTTGGTCGCGAGAGATTACCACCCTGATCGCTAGAGACTGCACACTGGTCTCTAGAGATAACCATGTCGGTCGCGAGAAACGACCACATTAGTCCCGAGACACAATCACACTGGTCGCGAGAAACGACCACACTAGTCGCAAGATGACCACATGATCGCGAGTCCATGGCGTGGCCGAGAGGAGATAAGCACCAAGACGATAGTTCCAAGAGAGTCACCTAGGTGGTTAAAAGAGCAACCACCACTATGGAAAAGAGGGAGTGGTTCATTATAGAAGTTATCAAGAAGACGATTCTCCAAGGCGGTTACCACCATATGCCTATAAATAAGAGACGAGGTCGATAGAGATAAGTGTTCCCAAAACCACAAAACTTACGCCTAAGTTAAGTTTTTTTCCTTTCTCTGCAAATGTAGCCATAGTCGTAGTTGGGGGCTTTTGTTGAACCTCCATAAGAATAGGAGTAACTTAACTTAGTTTTCATTCAGAATAACCATCAATCAAACACCCTCGTTTGAACATGTGTGAGTTGTTTCTTAGTAATAGTTGTCAAAAGAAGGCAAGGTGCATTCAATTCAACGCGAGTTTTCTTGGAAAATTTCCCACTGTACACATGTTTTTAAAAAATATTCTCAAAATACACACGTTATGAAAATATTTCCCAATCTACGCTTGTTTGGGCCTTCACCGCGTCTGAGCAAGGCGGTGATTGGATCACCGCATTAAAGAAAAGCGGTGATTACATCACCGCATGAGAGAAGCACGGTGATTGCATCACCGCTGTAGAGGAAGGCGGTGATTGCATCACCGGTGCATCACCACTCTAGAGAAAGGCGGTGAAGGCCTGACCTGCGTCAAATCTTTAAAAAAACGTAACTTTGTGCTCGGTTATCCGATCGTGGCGAAAAATTATGCGGAATCAAAAAAAAATTTGCCATGATCGGATAACCGAGCACAAAGTTACGTTTTTTTAAAGTTTCAACGCAGGTTAGGCCTTCACCGCGGCCGTTTAATGCGGTGAAGCTATCACCGTCTTTGTCTACAGCGATGATGCAATCACCGGTTTCCTCTAATGCGGTGATGCAATCACCACTCTTCTTTAATGCGGTGATGCAATCACTGCCTTTGTCTGACGCGGTGAATACCCAAACATGCGTAGATTGGGAATTTTTTTCATAACGTGTGTATTTTGAGAATTTTTTTTAAAACATGTGTACAGTGGGATTTTTTCCAATTTTCTTTAGAAAACAAATTGACACACTTGGTGGGACCTTGTTTTTGATTTGATGACTCCAAGATAGAGAAAACAAGAATTTGATCTCTCACCTAGGTTAGTGATGAAGCGAGTGGCTAAGGTTGAACTTGGCCAATACACAGAGAGTGTTGCCGAAAACAATGGCATGGTGGAGACTTTCCCACTGGCAGCACTAAGTGCTGATATAATCACCAACATCTTGTTATTTCAATAGATGTTGGAGGAAAATTGCAAGCTGATGGCAAAGAACTATCAAGCCTTGGAGGAGAACCACATGTTGAGGGCGGAGAATGTTCGAGCCATGGAGAAACATTGTCAATATTTACGAGTTATCACTTTGTTAGAGAATTTTAATGAGGTATCAGGTTATTTAGCGGTTAACATTTTGATTAGGGATCGTGTGGGAGTTAAACGTGTTGGTGAAGTAGTTGTTTTAGATGGGATGAAGCTTACTCATTTGTTGCTCATTCCTTGTTTAAGTGCAACATTCTCTCGGTTAACAAACTTACTCAGGATTTTGATGTGGATTTGACCCATTTATGTTATTTTTCTGTCATCCAGGACTTACAATCCATGTAGATAATTGGGATGGGGTCAACTTTGGTATGGATTATATTATATCCTAATTTTTAGTGCTAAAAAGTCATATGTTATGGCTGCTGCGAGCAGTGAAGATTGTGTGGGGAGCTTTGGCACTCCCACTTGGGCAATCCATCGTATAAAAATATCATTTTTGTTTCTTTTATTTCATAATAAATGTAAGGTTGATGCTTGCGATTCTTGTATGTGTGCCAAACAAACCTGTTTTCCTAATCCTAAGAGTGGGATAAAGACTAGTCATTTTCAGGTTTAAGGTTCCTCGCATAATAGAGCTCGTTACTTTCTTATAGTTGTCGATGATTTTAGCAGGGTAGAGCTACTTGGATATATATGAAGAGTTATAAGAATGATGTGGAAGATTATTGCAAGATGTTTGTTCATACAGCCAATACTCAGTTTGATCAAAATATAGCTCGAATTGAAGACGACAATGGGCTTGAGTCTTAAATAATTGGTTTACAAACTTTCTAAGAGGATTACGTATTCTGGTTTAGACATTAGGCACTGACACGCCAAAGCAAAATGGAGGGCTTGAATAGAAACGCTGTCACTTACTGGAAATATTTGGAGCTTTGCATTTTTTAGCTAATCCTCGCTTGTAGTTTTGGGGAGAGTGCATCTTAGTGGCTACATACATCATCAACAATTAACCTTTAAAGGTTCTCTAGAATCGCACTCCTTATGAGATTCTGCTTGACAAGTTAACCTCATATGATCACCATCAATTCTTCAGTTGTTTGGTGTATGGTAAAGATATGCATATAGGAATCTCCAAGTTTGGTGAATGCGGAAGGCGTTCAGAATTTATGGGGTATCCACCTTTTCATAAGGGTTATTTTCTCTTGGATACAAGATCACACAACTTCTACACGTCTCCTGATCTCCAATTTGTGGAAGTGATTTTCCTTTGCATGAGCAACAACCCTGATCATCTCTCCTAGTGGCTCCCAATGTGAACTATCTAGTGAAGGGACCCATGAGCAGCCGGTGGAACCAAAAATTTGCATGAACACACGTGCCATAAAGAGGACATCCCTATTAGTATTATTCCTTCCTCTATAGTATTAGCAGAATCCATCCCGTTGCAAGCGATGTTTACATGATCCCCTCATTATCCAAGTTGTAGCCTCCAAATAATTGAGAGTAGCGCGCTGAATGTCTTCATCGCAGTTCCTGCATCTCCTAGTTCATGGAACTTTGGTACTTTTGATGTTGCACTGACACTTCCATAGTTTCATATCCCATGTTGTAGTATACGAGTTACAAAACCTTGCATCTCATCAACAAAGCTTCTTCGAAGATGTATCTAGTCAAACCAAGCCCACTCATTTTTTTTTATTTTTTATCTTGTGTGTCACTTAGAATGGACTCTCACTATGTAAATGAAGATATATGTGTTGGTTTTGAATGACACTTGGACACACGCCAAGTTTCCCTCTAGTAAGAAGATTGGTTCCTCAAAATGGTTATACAAGATTAAATATAACGTGGATGGAAATATCGAGGATTATGAAGCTCGACTAGTGGCCAAGGATTTTACTCATACTAGAGGGATATATTGTTATGATATTTTGCCCTTGTAGCCAATTAGGTTAGTGTGCGATGTTTACTATCTTTTGTTGCTATTCGCAGTTGGATTATTCACTTGTTCATTTTAGAAAATGATTTACTTCTGATTCAGGCTAATTGTACACTTTTTATCACAGATTCTCTTTGACGTTTGTTGCAATTGAACTCCAAAAAGGTTGGTTTTACGCAAGGTTGCTTGTGTTTCAGATCCTAACTGGTAAAACCAAACCCGGAGTGGAAAGTTGGAAGAAAAGGAGCAAAGACCGGGCAAAGAGGTGGAGACAGACGCTTTGCACAGCCAGACGTTGGAGTTCACGGTCTTATAGGACCGTGAACTGGAGCCACGACCCGTGAAGCGAGGAGCGTCCAGAGGGGGTTTACAGGTTACTAACACCCAAGCTGTTCGCGGTCGCTAAGACCGTGAACAGAGGCTACTTACCGTGAACTCGAGCAAATTAAGCGGTGTGTTTTGTTCTTAAAACTTAGTTCACGGGCCCGTTTCAATGTTCACGGCCGTGAACTGGGCGCAATCTCCACTTGAAAGGAAAGCTGAATGGAAGAAGAGGGGGGATACCTAGAGTGAGAAGCTTCTCCTTCTTCTGATTTTAGAGTGAGAAAGTAACGAACCAAGTAAGAGGAAAAGCTAAGGTTTCATCTCCAACAAGGTTTTGAGAATTCCTTCCCCCAAGGAAGATTTATTCAGCACAAGGCGCAAGGATTGCATCTTCTTGATGGTTTCCCTTTCCCTCTCTTGTGTTTTCCCTTCTCCTACCATGGAGTAGTCCCTTCTTTCACTGGGTGTATGTAAACCCTAGCTACAATTATGTGAATGTTTGTATGAATTGAATGATTTGTGTGTGGTTTTGTTTTAATGTGAATGTGGAGTTATTATTTAGAAATGATTGTGCTGTGTAAAAGCCTATCAATCTAATTGACATTCTAACCTAGCTTAAAGAGGAGACCTCCTTAGGTTAGGAGACTCAATTTGAGATGGGTGTTCTTGGGCATTTCATGCCTCCTAGGCTAGTTTAGAGAGGAAACCTCATTAGGTTAAGAGGCTCAATATTGAGATGGGCTCCTAGCTAGTTTAGAGAGGAAACCTCCTTTACACAGAGGGGCTCGATTCGAGTCGAGTTTTCTTGGGCATTCAATGCCTCCTAAACTAGTTTAGAGAGAACCCTCCTTAACCTAAGAGGCTCGTCTCGAGATGGGTTTCCTTGGGCATTCAATGCTTCCTAAGCTAGTTTAGAGAAAACCCTCCTTAACTTAAGAGGCTCTATTAGAGATGGGTTTCCTTGGGCATTCTATGTCTCCTATTCTAGGTTAGTTAAAGGGAGAACCTCCTAATTCGCATTAGCACTTAGGGTTTGGTTCTGGGTGATCGTCCGAATCCAATTCGAGGGTGAAGTCTAACCATTCCTTAGATGATAGGTTGAGAGAGTCACATTTGTGGCTTGGATCGTATCCCATTCCTCAACCTAGAAGCTAAGAGGGTAGCTTTGGCTGGTTGTTAGGTTCCCTGCGGTTTATGACCCCCTAACCACACACGATCGTTCAATTCTTCAAGACATAATTGTCAACTAGAGTTAAATCCATTTTACCTTTGCAAAGTAATTTAGTTTTAGAACTTTGTTTTCACCAAAACCAACCCGCTAGATAATGTTTCTAACAGTCGAAGTAGAAGTACATGGACCGGCCCAGGTCAATATTTGAACATACTTGCCCTATATTGCACCCATCTAAGGTTTATACGTGGACCTTAGGTGGGATTTTATTGTGGTAGTCAGAGAGAGTCAAGTTTTTGGCGCCGTTGTCGGGGACTTCGGTCCGTTATCGTGAAAAGTTTGTTTTGTGTTAATCTAGCTTTTAATTTCTGTTTTGGGCAATGTCTATTTTTTATCCAAACCTTTTTCAGATTCTTTTATATTATCCAAACCTATTAAAATGCTAAGAATTAGACATATGTTAGTTTCCAGTTAGCAATTTTATAGCAATATTGAGTTGGCAACATGATACTGACTTGGAAGAGACACATGAAGGTCAACATTCCAAAATTTTAGTATTTTAACTAAGAAAAAGTTACAAAATTATTAACAATAACGTAAAAATGGCTAATATTTTTGATGCATTACGAAAGATTTGGCTAATTAATAGTATTTTAATTGGTTTGGATAATATAAAAGAATCTGAAAAAGGTTTGGATAAAAAATAGAATTACCCTTCTGTTTTTATTAAGTTGTGAACTGTTTGCTTGTGCTAGATGTGTTGTGTTCTTTGAGTGTGTGTAGGGAGGTGCATGACACAGAGTAATCTGGCGCCTTTAACACCATTGGACGAGGACATCAACAGGACCCTCCGACTTCTAGCTCGAGAGAGGGAGAAAGCGGAGGCAAGAAGGAGAAGTGAAGAAAGGGGACAACAAGTTGATCCCAGAATTGAAGTAATTGAAGAAGGAGTTGTAGTTGAGATGGCGGCAAATCAACACCTAGGGAACGACTCGATCGATATAAGGATAGATTTCCAGCCACAATTTAAGTGACTATTCAATCGATACAAGAGCTCACGAGTTTGGAAACCACCAAACTCAACACAAGTACTCAAACGTGCAGTAAAACCCAAAGGTTCCATTTCAATTCCTCAAAGTATGACGATTACAAGGTAAAAACGAGTTTAAATAGACCTAAGTTATGTCTAACAACTAACAAGGAAGTCTAAATACAATCTAACTCGAAAAGTAATCAAATCTAACAATCCTAGTTGAATAAGGAAAGAAAATCTTGTTTTTTACATAGGCATATTTTCGTGACTTCGTACTAACTTTGAGCCTTTCGTTCGAAGCCTTCCAAGTATCCAATTGTTCATCCAATGCCTTGTCATTGTTAATAAACACATGTACTTTCCTGTGATATGAAGCTCCTGACTCGAATCTCAACAATGCTTCTTGAATTGAGCTCCTAAGTAGGCTTCACGAACACGCTTTCTGCCTTGGCCAAATTTTGGCAGTTTTCAACATTCCAAGTAGCAACTTTTAACGTCTAGAAAATGACCTTCTGAACTTTCTCTCGGGCTACGAAGCATATCATCTTGTAGTTAAACTTCTTATCTTCAATACAAGCTATCAAACTCGAATTTTCACCATGCAAATTGAGAGAACCGAGCCTCCAGAGTCGGCTACTTGAAACATGAAAAATACTTAGACGAGAATTAGTGTTATTCCAGAAGCTTGAGCTTGCTTCTTCGTTAAGTAATTCGAACTTGTAGAGTGGCCTATTTTGGATCATATCCAAAATTGGTCTTCAAAATCGGATCTCAAACATTCCACAATGGCTTTCAAACTCTCTTTGCCTCCTCCCTTGTTGGTATTCATGGACGATTTTGTGAGAACTAAAGCATAATGATCCTCTAATTCACTTCCCTGATCAATATCGATGATTATCAGCCTTGGAAACGCAGCTAGAACCTTCACCATAGTACCCAATTTTGCGATGAACTCGTGGAAGTCGTCAAAAGTCGAATTGAAATGATTCGAACCTCCATTCTTCAATCTATTACTCGAATCTTCTTGGATGTCCTTTGAATCAATCTCCCCCAACATTCCCAAGCCTCGAAGAGCATCACAGGTCATCGACCATTCGATGTAAGTTTTTTCGCCAGTTCCGGATTTGTACTTCTGCAGTTCTAGGCGGGCATTCGAGGGCTCAATCTCCTCTTGTTCCTTCTGATCTCGAATTTTTGGTGTAATGGAAATCATCCCATGACCATCCAGCAACGCATTTGTGGAGTGGACTTCTCTTGAATAAGCCACAAAGGCCACGATAGTTTCAGCAGAACTTGAGCTATGTTTCACCGGGTGAAAACAGAGGTGACCGATTCCGATGGGCGTCTTGGCTCCTAGCTGATCTGGGTGTGCTCTTGGCCTGGATTCCACTACTAGAAACTCAGATGTAGTGGTGGCAAGGCTCGAATCTTTCCCTAGTGCCAGGGCGATTTCGTCAGAATACAAATTATGTTTTATCGGAGGAAAACAGAGGTTGTCGCCTACTGGATAATTGATCGAAGAACCTTCAATTACCTTCTGACCTGCAGCGCCTAGTGATGGGGAAATCTTTCCGTGGCCTTCAAGGATCTCACCAGTAGTGACATCTTTCAAATCATCTTCTTCTTCGTCGACAAAGCTGATGCATTCGCCACTATGTTTTTCTAGAAGAAAGCAGAGACGGTTATCTATGGCAGACTGCAGCTTGTCGATTCCACGATGTATCCGATCAAATCGAGGGTGTAATGTCGCTTTAAAAGCTGTTATAACAAATTGCTTCAATTCCTCTAGATCAACTTGTTGATTTTCCATCGTATCTTCTTCGAATGGGGTATTCTTCATCGAATAAAAAGTCTCATCTGTTTTCCGACGAATTCTGCTTGTACGAAACAACATGTTCTTCTTCTTCTTCGCCCTTGTGTAGAATGAGGCTCTGATAACACGTAATACAACCCTGGGGAGTTGGATTTTTATCAAAGTACGCATCAGCACAATCAATCCAAAGATTGGATTGACTAAAACGAAACTCGGACCAAAAACAAATGTTCTTGAGTGTTTGAGATAGAAGGAAATCAAACGTGCAATTCCACACCTAGGGAAAGGCTCGATCGATATAAGGATAGATGTCCAGCCACGATTGAAGTGACTATTCAATCGATACAAGAGATCACGAGTTTGGAATCCACCAAACTCTACACAAATACCCTGCCAGTTAGTCCCAATAACTCGAGTTGTTGGGAGAAGATTATGCTGGATCTTATACCACTCTCTTACATACGCAAACTTGAAAAAACCCCAAAGGTTCAATTTCAATTCCTCAAAGCTAAGTATGACGATTACAAGGTAAAAACGAGTTTAAATAGACCTAAACTAAGTCTAACAACTAACAAGGAAGTCTAAATACAATCTAACGATCCTAGTTGAATAAGGAAAGAAAATCTTGTTTTTTACATAGGCAGATTTTTGTGACTTCGTACTAACTTTGAGCCTTTCGTTCGAAGCCTTCCAGGTATCCAATTCTTCATCCAATACATTGTCGTTGTGGATAAACACATGTACTTTCATGTGGTATGAATATCCTGATTCGAATCTCAACAATGCTTCTCGAATTGAGCTCCCAAGTAGGCTTCACGAACATGCTTTCTTCCTTGGCCAAATTCTGTCAGTTTTCAGCTTTCCAAATAGCAACTTTGGATGTCTGGAAAATGACCTTCTGAACTTTCTCTCGGGCTACCAAGCATACCATTGTGTAGATAAACTTCTTATCTTCAAAAAAAGTTATCAAACTCAAATTTTCATCAAGCCAATTGGGAGAACCGAGCCTTCAAAGTCGGCTACCTGAAACGTGAAAAATACTTAGACAAGAATTAGTTTTCTTCAGGCAGCTTGAGCTTGCTTCTTCGTAATTCGAACTTGTAGAGTGGCCTATTTGAGATCATATCAGTGATTGTTTTCAAGAGTTCTTATTTAATATGCACATTTGTAACCTCCATGTCTCACCTTGAGGTGGAACACAAGCGATATACAATACCTAGTTTTGTAAGGTAAAGACTTATGTGTCGTTTTTGCAGCCCCTACATAACCCTAGAAGAACCACATGAATATTGTGCATTGTGTTCTATTACTTTATGTTTGCAAGTCTTTCAGAATTCGCATGAACCAGATGGAATCATGATCAAAAGAAATAATAAAATGTATGTTGGGAAATTAGTTATGAAAATTTAAGGGAGCGGATAGGGTACAAGATCCGATAAACAAAATCCTACAAAATAATATATGCATTCGTCCTTTGACGACCCATAATTCATATGGGATAATGAGAGGCGGTCTAGTAATTTCTTTTCGTTGTCTTCTTTATAATTTTTTCTTTACTATCACGGATCCCATAAGAGAGAGAAAAACTTTTTTAATTGTCAAAATCTATCTTTTCTAATCACTTATATTTCTCTATCTGGTCGTTGTCATATCTCTTTATTTTTAACTTGAAATTAAAAAAATTGCATAGAAAGAATGCATTAATTATATTCTACACAATGATATTAATTTTTTATATGTTGAAAATAAAAAATTGGTCTTTAAAAACACATGTTTACTATATTCTTATCACTGTCTTACTATGATATTACCATTATGGTAATATGATCGCACTATCATACCGTTCTCATATAATGATTTTTTATATTAAGGGGTTGTTTGCTTGTTGGATTTCATTATGAGGGTTTTGTAATTTAGAAACCCAAGGATTTATTAAGGATTTGAGACATTATTGATTTGAAATAACAAAATGATTTCATTATGAGGCTTTTGTTGAGATGTTTTGATAATTGATTTAAGAGTTTGGGATTTAGAATTTAAAAACTCAATTTACTTTCTTAGCCTTAGATATACCAACAAAATGAACTAGCAGTACATATGTGAGCTCACAATCATTGTTATAAAAATACGGTATAGGTAAGTTACAAATATGTATAAAATACACATGTAATCTACTCCATCTTTAAACTAATGGTACGTTCATTAGTATAAAATTAACTATCTAAAAATAAATGAAAATATAAATAATATTTAAGTTTTAATTTAATTAATAAAATATAAATATTAAATGTGTTATACGGGTTTATACATGTTTAGTATGAACACTTCTACTATGCTATAAAGTATTGGTGCTTTAATGTACAACTTAAAGTTGCACCATAACGTTAAATGTATAAGTTCAAGTTATACCATAAAGCAACTTGCACCATTATGTTATGGTACAAGTTCACAACTTGAAGTTGTACCATAACATAAAGATACAAGTTCAAGTTGTACCATAAAAGAATTTGTACAAAAAGTATAGGTACAATCTGAAGTTGTACCATAACGTTGAAGGTAAAATTTCAAGTTGTACCATAAAGGCAAAAACCTATAGCACCAATGCTATATAGCATTGTAAAATTCCTCGTTTAGTATAGGTATGAAAGTTTAAACGAATGTAAAACAACTTGACAATAATACGGATATGAAAGTTTAAACAACTAAAATATGTATATACATATATACGCATATTAAACAAAGTATTTACTAACTATGCTCACAATTGCTTCCCTGGATTCAATAAAAAATATTATATTACGATAATAAGACATAATTTACTTGAATTACTATAATTAGAAAATAATACATTTCAAACCAGATAAGGGAATTGACAAAGTAACTTTGCCTCTTATGTCTTAAAAAATATGGAGAAAGGAACTGAGAAAGAAATTAGTAAGTAGATAGGAAAATATAGAATGAGCGCAAAGTTGGACTAAGTGAATGTCATGGGGATAAGGAGGTAATTTGCAACCTTGGGGTTTTAGCCCACAAAAAAAATTTCAAGTTATATGGTGGGATTTATAAATTCGTGGTGTCCACGGATTTTGAGCAAAAGAAAGTTCCAAATCTGTGAGTACCAAATCCATCATTGAAATCCAACAAGCAAACGACCTGTAAGTGAAGGAAAAAGGCAGAAAGACAAACAAGAGAGTTAGGTGGCAAAGCCATTACAAGATCGACATAGCAACCCAATCAGACAAGACAAAAAGAAAGGACATGAAGGAAAGTCCTTAACAATCAGTCTCTAAGATTAATCGAGGGAAACTAACCCCCCAAGTGTTTTCTCTAAGAAGTCTCTTAGCTTATAGAGGGGATCCACTAACTCATGCATACCGGGGGATGGACAAGATTGTGCTTCGAGAGAGAAAGTCTGTGACTCTATACCCCTCACGTTATGTATGAGCTAGTTTGACCACCCACCCTTGCGTCATTAGCCTGCGAATTGCGGCTAAAAGAGTGGTATGAGGATGAAACGGGTCTTGGCGATTTTTTATCAAGTCGATAGCTAATCTTGAATCAGATTCGATGATAAGGAACTTCACCCCTTTTTTTCAAGCAAGCTGCTGACCATAGAAGATTCCCCACAACTCAGCGACAAGAGCCGAGGTTGTTCCCATCTTGGCGCAGAAGCCGCTTTGCCAATTTCCGAAGCTGTCACGGAGGATGTCACCATCTGTAATGACCACCCGAAAGCCCTAAGCAACACCATTTGTATTGATTTTGTGCAAGCCCGCCGTTGGTTTCTTCCAACTTCTTAGTTCTTCATGTCTTATAGTATTGTTGGAGGGAGGAGGGTGCTGACATGGTGCCTTTGCTTTTGTGGTTATACATAATGATATTATCACTATGATAAGTTATGATATGACAATGGTCTGATGACATCAAAATTTTTTGCACAAAGATAAAATATCAAATTATCTTAACACTTATGCCAACATCATACCATTATGAGCAGATTTCACAACATTATTTCACAACTATGGTGAGACTGACAACACCGTATCCTCAAACCACTATCACTAAAATAATGATATTACCACAGACTCTAGTGATAATATTTTTATATGACAGTGGTAAGATCATATAATTTTTTTTTGCTAAAACAAAAATAATGGTATTACCATAGACTAAAATAATGGTATTATCATAAACTATAGTGATAATATCTTTCGAACTTCATATTTTCCCTCTTTACTCCATCAAATATACCATAAAATCTCCCCTTCACTATACATTTTGTAATGGTGAAATAATTTATTAGATGAGAAAATTAAGGGTTATAAAGCAAACCGCTTGCAACAACTCGGTTACAAACCAATAGTAAAAAATGGAGCAACAATATTTTAGAAATAAGGGGAAAGAAAAAAAGGAAGATAAAACAAGTAGCAACCAACAAAACAAACAAAGCAGCTGCCAGCTGCAACAAAACACAACATGAGCATCAGTCCCTATTGACAACGGGCAGATCAGGTGGATTTTGACTATAAAACTAATCCACCCACTCATGAACGGATTGACAATTTTCAACCCGACATCCAACCTCTTACTATTGGGTTGGGTCGGGCGGATAGCGGATGATTCGGTTGAATTGTTTGGTTCCCCCAATATACTAAGTGAAACAAAGTGAAACAGCTGTACAAAATAAAATAACAGCAACAACATAAATTGTAAAAATAAGATTCTGCAAATGCAAAGAGACGAGAAGACTGCCAAAAATCAATTGCAAAATCAAGATTTAAGGTTTACGAAAGAGAGAAAAAAAAATTAAGAAGTGGGAGTTGTGGATGGAAGAATGGAGCTGGTACCTTTATAAAGCTTCAAACTAGAGATGGATTGGGCTCCTTCATTGACTTGAAGAGATGATGATGACCCAAATATTTTGAGATTGCATTCAATTGGCATGATTATAAGGTAGAAGAAATTATTTAGGAAGAAGATGGTGGAACTGTAACGAGAATTAAATCGGGAGGATCCTACTAATTCTTGAAGTAGCTTGGAATGAAGATATTGATTAGAGAAATTTCTTTGGAGGTGGAGGATGATGGACTGATACTTTTTCCAGATAATGGTAAGAAAGTGTCTATTGTTTTGGGTGGGGAAGTAAGGATAGAAGAGGAAACCTAGTCGGCAGGTGCCATGTCAAGAACCAGTTGATCCCAATAACTCGAGTTGTTGGGAGAGGGTTCTGCTGGATCTTATACCACACTCTAACACGCCCCCTCAAACGAAAGCCAACCCATGGGCTTGAAGTTTGCACAGGCCCACCATACCATGTGCTTGAAAGACAACGGTTAATATTGGGGGTCGTGGAGATTCGAACACATGACCTTTTGGTTCGAGGCTCTGATACCATGTCAAGAACCAGTTGATCCCAATAACTCGAGTTGTTGGGAGAGGGTTCTGCTGGATCTTATACCACACTCTAACACGCCAGTAGTGTTGTGATGTTCGATGGTGATAAGGTTTGCGAGTGACCCGCGAATTCATCCGAGAACCACATGCTTCTTGCGGATCACCATTTACCCTATCCGCAACCCGCCCACCGACCCACCCACATCATGCGAATTGGGTCATTTTGGGACGAATCGGGTCAGATCAGCTGGTCAGTAGGCCGCATGCCCAGCCCTAGTTCTACGTATAATTTGTGTTTTGTACTGAAAGCTAAGCCAAATTTTAAATTTATATATCCAAATTTGAAGTTAATTGACGTTTGTAAAAGTTAACTGCTATCAAACTTTAGGGATTGCTAAAACATAATAAAAATAATAATACTAGTTGGTCATTCAAAATTGCAATATGCCATTGTCAACGAAATTAAATAGAGCAGAGCAGAGCAGAGGCTTATAATTAAAATGTAGTCCTCGACAAAAATTAGCTGTCTCCTAGAATCGAGGAGAGAACGTCGGCTAGTTGACCCAGCTGGGGGTCCGGATAGTATAACAACACTCATAGTGTTGTTATACTAACAACAAGGTTCATTAAGGGTAAAAAGGTAAACACAACAAAGTAACAAATTAAAATTAAAAAAATAAATTTTCAATCCCCAACCACCCCCTCTCCGTCTCTCGATCTCTTCTTGTTGTTGCTGGAAATCGAAGCCGACTGCGGGGATGTCGTAGACGACTAGGGCACCGACGGCGCCGCGGTAGTAGGCGCCGCTTGAGCTTCTTCTTGGCGGTCAATTCCGACGCCGAGATCCGCCCACGAGTTCTTCCCCATGGCGAACAGCCTCTTCTTCTTCCAGTCCTCCCCTGTATCTTCGTCCAAACGATGGAAAAGAAGAACCAGAAGCTGCCGCGGAGAGTCTCCGCCGGCTAACAGCTCACCGCGATTGACCGCACAGCTTGACAAAATCGACGAACAAGAGTTGCCGCTGAGTTTGCTGATTAAAACGACTAGTCGCGTTACCGGCGGCGGAAGAAGGGTGGATGAGCGGAGGGAAAGAAGAGAGCGACGCCATGAGAGGAGGC
The DNA here is from genome assembly GCA_946122785.1 of Linum tenue. Taxonomy (NCBI): domain Eukaryota; kingdom Viridiplantae; phylum Streptophyta; class Magnoliopsida; order Malpighiales; family Linaceae; genus Linum; species Linum tenue. Next base: position 24,637,064 of record CAMGYJ010000004.1, on the reverse strand, counting down.
GAAGAGAGAGAAGGGCGAATGAAGAGGGATCGTGTGGCGGTAACGAGGAACACTAAAAAATGGGAGAGGATTGCGGGATAAAGCGGAGGGAGCACTGGAACCACACCCGCCTTCTTCACTGCCCACTGTCCACTTCCTTTTTATCAACTTCTGCCCTTTCTGTTTGCTTTGGTTTTTGGTTGGCTCTCTGCTCTCTAATTTCCCAAACTTTTCATTTTCTATTGGATTCCGAATTTCCCCCCACACCTACTACTTTTCCATGTCATTTGTATTATCAGTAATCTGGCACTTCAGACCATTTGGTTGTTGGATTGAGGTTAGTGGGTTTCGGCCCAAATTCATTTGATGAGAGATCTATCAAAAACTCACTGTTTCTACCTTTTCAGATTTTGGGTTTTAGTGCTGGTGATAAATGTATCACCATTTCATAATGGCAGACTGGCAGTGATTGAGTTGATGATGTTGATGAAGGAGATGGAAAACATGTGTTATGTTTCACTAATTTGTGGGGGAAATAAAATTAACGCAACGAGACTGCTTCTGTATCACTGAAAGAGAGACCGAGGCATTTTGATAAATCCAATAAAACATACTATAAAACACACCAAAAACCTTGTAATGTAAACCATAAATCTCCTGAAACATATCAGAAACACCATAAAACACACCACAAATGTTTCTAAAGCACACCAGAAACCTCATAATCCAGACTACAAATCGCCTAAAACATACTAGAAACACCACAAAGCAAACCACAACTATTTCTAAAACACACCAAAAACCTCCTAATGCAAACCACAAATGCGATATAACTAACCACAAAAAAGCATACTAGAAACCTCCTAAAACAAACCACAAGTCTCCTAAAACAAACCAGAAATTTCACAAAGCAAACCATAAATATTTTGAAAAGCACACCAGAAACACCCTAATGCAAACCACAAACACGGAAAAGCAAACCACAAAAAAACAAACGAGAAACCTTCTAATGCAAACCACAAATATATTAAAATAAACCCGACACCTCACAATGCAAACCACAAAATTTTTGAAAGCAAACCAGAAACCTCCTAATGCATACCACAAAACTCCTAAAACAAACCACAAACCCCTCAATGCAAACCACAAATTTTTTGAAAGCAAACCAAAAACTTCTCAATGCAAACCACAAACACGATAAAGCAAACCAGAAACTTCTCAATACAAACCACAAACACGATAAAGCAAACCACAAAAGGCATACAAAAATGTGAGAAACCAAACCCTAAATCTCACAATGTAGACCATAGCATCCGTTGGTCGTTGACCGAACTCCGATGACCGTCAGTGAGCAGATTCCGACGCCGATAGGCATATTCCGGCCCCGATGACTAGATTCCGTCGCCGGTAAGCATATTCCGATGCCGGTAAGCATATTCCGGCGACGGTGAGCATATTCCGATGACAAAATAGCATATTCCGGCGACAAAAAAGCATATTCCGGTGACCGTCGACCAGATTCCGGCGATCGGTGGCCGAATTCCGGCGACCAAAATTTTGGGCAGAAAATAAAAAAATATTTTTTTTATTTTTTATTATTATTTAAACATATTTTCATAATGACAATTATACCCCTGCTTTGATTTTACACTAGGTCAACTCATCTAATAAAAAGTCATCACAATCCTAGATTCCTATTGGTTGGAGGCTAGTGTTGTTACAATAACAACACAAGGAGTGTTGTTACCGTAACTAGTCCCCCCAGCTGGAGGCTGGAGCTCAAAATTAAACAACTCTCATACAATAATAATAATAATAATAATAATAATAATATTTTTGTTGATCCAATTAATTCACTGGCTCCTATGAAACGTTCACATCCAGGTTGGCATACAAAATGGAATGTGATTTCCGACCTCGCATTAGCAATTAGGGGGGAAAAAACTAGCAAAACTTTGCAGAATAATACTGAGCAGTTCACATTGACAACCACCAATTATCGGTGGTTGACTTAGATACACATTTCATTGCTTCAGAAGCCTCTCTCTAATCATAATAAAACAAGAAGGAGAACGGGTTACGTAGTATCCTCAAGATTCAAGAACATTATTGATGAAACTACGAAGAGGAAAATTTCTGAGCCATTCTTATTTAAAGACGTAAATTTCATAGATTTTATAATTCTACTTCACTAACACATATACACCCGCTGATTCGGGCCTAATTTTACATTTTTTATTAGGGCTGGTAATCGGTCGGTTACCGACTAACCGGTAACCGAATAACCTGTTAACGGTATACCAAAACCTGAAAATTTGCTTCCGACTACCAATACCGACGTGCATTCGGTATACCGGATACCGAATTGCCGGTTATCAGTTACTAATCCGTTTTACCGGGATGCCGGATCGATTCCATGCTCGCTGCCCGCCAGTGGTCTCTGGAGGCGAATTAATATCGCCGGCAGAGAGGAAGAGAGAGCACTCGAAAGAGGGAGATTTTTGCATGCCGCCGGATCTGGAGCTTCGCTGACCCAGGTCGAAGATGAAGCTGAAGAGTAGCCGACCCAGGTCGGAGATTCGCCGAATTTGGAGATCTGAGGCAGTTCGTGAGGGAAACTGATATCGAGTAGAAGGACTCGACAACATTGTCGGCAAGGCTTCGGGGAGAGAGGAATTAGAGGAGATTTTTTTGGATTTTGCAATCATGGATCTGATTTCGGAGAGAAGGGCCGTTAACTCCACCGACGGGGTATTTCTGGTAAGTTTGGGAGAAGAAATTGGTAAGTTTAATTTCTTTAAGATTGAGGCGGAGATTGAGGCGAAGAAGAGGGAGTGACGGAGGGTGGTTCTGGATTTTAGGAAGACGAGGGAGAAGAAATAGGGATTTTCCTTGGGAATGGTGCGAGACGAGAGGAAAGGGGGCAAGGAATTGAAAATAGAGAGGGGAGAGGGATAAAAAATAGATAGGTGAGAGGGAGTACCGGTTAGTTTATCGGTATTCGGCTATCCACCAGTTATTAAAATCGATTACCGGTAAACCGAAAGCGGCAACATACTGCTAAGATACAGTCCAAAAATATGTAACCGGTTAATGGTATAACCGATAACCGGTTACCGATTACCACCCCTACTTTTTATCCTCGTTTCTCTTTGGCGTTGTGGTATTTGAGCTCGTAAATGGGTGGGTTTACGCTGGGTTTCTTGTGTTTCAATGAGTTTCACGGTCTAACAAGTGAAACCAAACCCGGAGTCGAAAGTTGGAAGAAAAAGCGCAAAGACCGGGCAAAGAGGAGGATCCAGCCGCAGTTCATGGTCAGAGCTTGGAGTTCACGGTCGCCAGGACCGTGAACTGGAACCACAAACCGTGAACCGCAGAGCGTCCAGAGGAGTTTCAGAGGTTACTGACGCCATAGCAGTTCACGGTCCCGGCCTGATGTTCACAGACGTGAACTGGGCGCGATCTGTGTATAAATTGATAGCTGAAATGAAGAAGGGGAGCCCAATGTGAGAGAAACCTTCTTCTTCTTGAAACCCTAGAGAGAGAAAGTCACAAACCAAGAGGGAGAATAGGCTAGGGTTTGCTCCAAGTGAAGATTTTGGAAGTTGCTCTTCAAGAGAGGATCTCTACAAGCACAAGGAGAGTTGGAGGTATCACAATGATGGTTTCTTTCTTCTTCCTTTGTCTAGCATGGAGTAGTTTTCCTTTTGACTTGGGTGTTGTAGAACCCTAACTTTTACCATTTAATTGATTGTGTGGATTGAATGATATTGTGTGACTGTGGTGTTTAATTTAAGAATTGAGGTATTTTTCATGGTGATTATGCATTGTGTATGCTTGGCAATCTATTGTGCTATTCTAACCTAGCTTAGAGAGAAGCCCCCTAATTATCTTAAGAGGCTCAAATTGAGCTGGGTTTTCTTAGGCATTCCATGCCTCCTAACTCGGTTAATATAGGGCAAACCTCTAAACTTGAATTAGACACCTAGATTGATTGTGATTATGCCGTCCAAACCTTGGGTTGAGGGAGAAGGTAAGTCAACCCTCAATTGCTTAAGCCAATAGGGCTACAATTGTAGCCTATAATGCTTTCCTTTGCCTAACAATTGAGAGGATGAATTCTAACCATTGTTGCACCTCCTACGGGTGACAATTGCCTTGTCACACACCGATTCATTCGATCCCATGGTTCATGGTAGTTAGTTAGGGGGAAGCAAGTCCCGAGTAGAGCTTCTCACCAAGAGTTTTCCACCCTTTACTTTTCAAAGTCTTGCTTCTAAATAGTAGATTGTAGAGATTTTTAACAAACAACATTCTGCTAGATAATGTTTCAAACAATTGAAGTAGGGGTGCATGGGCCGGCCCGGGTTGATATTTAAACATAATTGCCCTATATTGCACCCATTTAAGGTTTATACTTGGGCGTTAGGTGGGATTTTATTGTGATATTCGGAGCGAGTCACCCGCCACGTTTATAATTATCATTAACCTTAATTATATATAACCACATATACTCTAGATATAAAAAAAATTACAGAGCTTCATTCGATGACTTAGAAACATGCAATTTAGTCAAATCACGTACGAAAAATTAAAAACTTACGTTTTTATGCTTGTAAATCACCAAAAAGATTAAGTTTCTATGTAAAAACTTAAGTGTATAAAATTGGGCAAAATCAGCAGTAGATGCAATGGAAGCGCACAAAAGCGCTTAAAAGCACACTTTTACTATGCTTTTATGTGCTTCTATGTACGTAACATAATAACTAGGTTAAATAAGGAGCAAAGACACCATATTGTCTAACTAGAAATTGGAATATAATTGGAAGTAAAAATGAAACGGACATGGAATCACAATACACTCTATTTCCCTCAGTATCGACATTCCTCTCTTCTAGTTGATTTTTGTCACCTTCTCATCTTTCATACCGCTCTTTCCTTAAAGTCGACGTTTCGCACTTGTTACTTTAGAAAGATTCCGGGGCACGCTTTTTGGCTCCTTCCCAGCCAGGAAGTTCGCTTCCGGCGACTTGCTTCTACTGCTAGCGCTTGGACTTGGAAGCAAACTACAGCTACCTTGAATCAATTAATGAATGAAAAGAAGGGGGAAAAAAGATTATAGAGCAAGCAACATCATCCCATTCGTAACATCTCAACTGCTTCCTTAGCTTGTCCTCACTTCTCTAGAACTTTTTACTTTCCTGCCAATGCAAAAGGCCTATTCCAAAACTTACGAGTAAAAACAGATAGATGGCGAGGCGAAAGACATACTTTCTTCACTTTTTAAAGCAAATGAATAGGATACAAGCCCCTGACACTAAGCCCCATAGCTCCAAACTATACAAGGGTTTTTATGCCTTTTTTAGGTTGGGTTGTTGGATACAGGATCCTCGTAGTAGGCTAGACCATCACACCCAGCCACCTGCAAGATCAAATAATGTGGAATTAGATTACTGGGTTGAGCACAAGACCACACATATGATCTCCACGTCTACTTATCCTAATACTAAAAAAAATGATTTCCCACAATTAGATGACTGGGATTAATTATTTCATTCTACTTTGCGAGCTTTTCAAATTTATTTGAGTTATGAATAGCGAAAATACAGGAAAAATATATTTATTATAATTATAATGTTTCAAAGAGTACATGTTCTCGTTAGAAAATTTCCAAAAATTTTACTCAATGAATAAAAACTAATATCTACCCATCCTTTTGCTTCCACATAAAATTAATCGCAGTTGTGCTTTCCGGCGTGAAAATTTGTGTTAAAATTGAATTGATTGTACCTTGACTTCTTGAACAGGGATTAAATTAACACAGTTCAAAACTCTTCAAACAAAGTTCGAACGAGGGTGTTCAATGTTTACACGACTCACGAGAAAAATCTACATAAAATTAGCCCTACTCCTATGGAGGTTCAGTGAGAGCTCCAGATCTACGACTATGGCTAAAAGTTGTAGAAAAAAGATAAAAATGATAAAAACTTGACAAGTGGCCTCGAGTGGTAATTTTTGCCCCCCCTTGTCAACTTCTCCTCCTATTTGTAGCCATGACGTGACAATCGTCGTAGAAAAACCATAAGTTGAGTAACTTTTAAAAAGAACTGCTTCTCTTCTTCCTCGGATGTGTCATTGAACGTGGAATAATTGACAGTTGCTTCGTTAACACCTTGCTCTCTCTTTTGGAACTAATGTCTTGGTGCTTGCCTCCCTTCTTCCATTACCATTCCAGATGTCACTCCTAAGGCTGTCTAGATCTCGTGACCAATGTGGTCTAGATCTAGATCTCGTGATCAATGTGGTCTAGATCTAGATCTCATGACGAAGGTCGTCTCAAACTCGCAACCAACAAGGTCGTCTACCAGACTTAGTCTTATTTTGTGACTTCCCTCTCCCCACATAGCTTTGTTCTCATGTCCAACTCGCCAAGTAGCTTTCTCTCTCATGAGAAACTCGTTGGCTCTAGATCTCACGACCTACGTGGTCGTCTCAAACCACGCGAGGAAGGCTGTATAGATCTAATTCTCGCGACCAAGGTTGTCTAGATCTCTCGACTAACGTAGTCAATTTCATAGCCTCCTTGCGACTCCATGCGGCAATGCCCACTTGCGACCATCGTGGTCTGATTTTGCAGCTAAGGCCTTCTAGATCTCGTGACCAACACCTTCTAGATCTCGCGACCAACGTGGTCTATATCTAGATCTCATGACGAATGACGTCTAAATTTCACAACGAAGGCATTCTAAATCTCGCGACCAACGTGCTCTATTTCATGGCTCCATATCGCGTGACATGCATGGCTTTGGATCTCGCAAGCACGAGGCTAGATATCATGACCAACATGGCTTTGAAATATAGCTTTCTAGATTTCGTGACGAAGGCCTGTCTAAGGCTTAGCACCCTCGCAACGAGGTTGTGCCCTCTTAGAGACTTAGTCAATTGGGCTTAAAAATCTAGTACCATAAGGCACAGTTAAATAACATTAATTGTTATTGTTGATTTGGCCTTATAAAGATAGTAAATATGCCTTGTAAATAATCAATGTGGTACAAGATTAATTTTTTATGCAAACAAGTTGTGGCTGAAAGACTACCTTCACACACCAGTCTGATGTGGATCTGCGAGTATCCAAACAATTAGCATACATATGCCGCAACAACAGTGTCCCAACAATAAGCAAGAAAAGACCAATTCAGTGGAGTAGACGCCCACAGGCAAGCTTGTTTAGAGAAGGAGAGTTTTTTTCTTCTTCATCAGGGAAACTGCTCAACCTCCACTATTCCCATAGGCATGATTATGCACTAGCAGACAGAAAGTGCCAAGAAGAGAAAACGCATAACTCATAAGCCAAAGATGTATTCGATCCTGAATTTCACGTAATCTTGGCCGATTGGTTTTCAGGGGTTAGGTTTTATGAGCAGCATCCTCAACTCCCAGTCCCGGGTAACTAAGAGGCTTTTGAAAGGTCTTTCAAAAGTATCACATTAACGAATGAAAACGGAAACGAGTCAAGTTCATCCGCAGGGAAATCGAATCTAAGGAAGAAGAGTGCTTAGCTTAGGTCGACTAACCGGTTAGATAACTTTCTTAAAGATTGGCTGTCCTACTTACCATGCTTTCCATGCCATGTGCTTCCTCCAATACTGGAACAGGGGCTGCCTTATATAGTAAAGCCCGTTCCTCAACAAGCTAATTAAGGGCGGGCAGTCTCTGTCTGTTAAAAGAATTCGAGATCTTGAGTACACTGGAGTCCTTGAAAATTCAATAAAACTGTAACCTTTATATCTAATAGCATAAGATCCTAAACTTGAAAAATCATATTAAACCATAGACATTTAATGGGTTTTTTTGTAAAATGGGGTACTAAGACCTCACTTCTCTCCACCTCCCTCCGGCCTCCGCCACTGGAACAATCTCTTATGTACTATCGTGATATTAAAAAAATGGGATATGCAACAGTCAAATCAGTAGTGTTGGAGCAACCATAAATTAACGCACAAACATAATTGAATATGAGATATCTCTATGGGCATGAGTGAAATAAAACAAAATCCCGACCATATATACAATTAATTTAATTTGCATGAATCTCTTCACTCACTTTGAATAAATAATAAATCATCACTATAGATCTCTCGTTTACAGACCGTTTGGTACCAAATGAATCGATAGTTCATTTCATTGTAAAATGAATTACTGTGTAGAATTCATTATCAAATGAAATCCTATGTTTAGTATGATATATTGAAATCATTGAAGTGTTGTGTAGAATCCATTGTCAAATGAATTTCTGTGTTTGGTATGTCATATGTATTAGTAATTTAATTGATAAAAGAAGATAATCATGTCATTCTATTATAGTTAGTAAATACTTGTGGAATTCATTTGGAAATTCTATCTCAATTCTTCGGAATTGCTATAACCAGTTCCAATTCCGTAGAATTGAAAATTTAGAATTAAAAATGAATTCTTCTTAATACCAAACATAAAAATATTTCATTTCAAAATGAATTCCTCAAAACTTATGGAATTCATTTATACCAAACGGTATGTTAGTGAAAGATTAAAGTGGCATTCAAATAGTTAAATATTATGTTGATATCTTCCTATGTAGTTAATTACTAAAACACATATCATCATTAGTGCGCATTAAATCATACATCATCGTATCCAATTAACTCATATGAACACATATAAAAATTATAAGCAACAATGATTATCAAAGATAGGTAGAAGAAGCATTAATCGATATAGCTTACATCGTGCATTGGGAAAATGTAGGATATCACATACCCTTAGTATGAAAATACTATACAAATGTTGAATTAGTCAGATTTTGGGACATGCTAATATGCCCTAACGCTTAAATGAGTGAACTTTAGGTTCTAATTATCTAAATTATAAATTCTAAACCCTAAAATGATGCACGTCGTTATTGGCATATATTTCAATGAATCTGTTGTTAAATTGTTTATAACTAAAATTTATCTTAGTGTATAACATTTAGAGAATTAACACATAGATTTTAAATTTTTAAGTGTTAGGGTATAGTAACATGTCCCAAATTCATGTCAATTCAAGGTCTAAATAGCGTTACTTTACTCAAGGTATGTGGTACTCCTCATATTTATCCTTGGTACAAACTAGTGTACTCGAGGTAATATGGTCATTGGATTACTTTGATGATCCACTGTTTTCAATTCAATTGAGATTCGACTTTTGGTTTAGAGAAAGGAGGCATGTGATTTATCTATTATAGGTTATGTTATAGCATCATACCCCAAAATCTATTTAATTCATGCTCTAGATAGAGATATCTCACTAAGATGAGCATCTAAAGTATCGTATACTTCGCGAGTATAATAGTCTGACCCATATATATGTATATATATATGGAAACGATTGGTGTCCTCCTGGAGTATAACATACTCCAAGTGATTTAACTGTTGAATGTACTTTGGTAAATAAAATCATTGATTATTATTATGTTATTAACTTGATTTTAGAGTTTGGATTTTGATTCGGGCCTAATTGCACACATTTTATACCCGTTTCCATTTGGCGTTTGTAGCATTTGAACTTCTAAAATGGTGGTTTTATGATAGGTTTTGTGCATTTTAGTGTGTTTCAGAATCCAACAGGGAGAAATCTGTAGTTACTGGCGCAAGGCGAGTTCACGGTCAAAAAGATTGTGAACATTGAGAGCAAACCGTGAACTCATTCGAGTGAAGCAGTGCATTTTGCCACAACGCTCTGTGTTCACGGACGCGTTGAACATTTCACGACCGTGAACTGAGCCCGATCCTAGTATAAAATGTGAGCTAAAAGGAAGAGAGAGGGGAGAGCCCAAGAGGGAGAAAGTGTCTTCTTCTTCAGATTTTAGAGAGAGAAAGGACGAACCAAGGAAAAAGGAAGGCTAGGGTTACTCTTGTAGCATATAATGTATCGCTTGGGTTGGCAATTGAGAGTGTGGTCCTCGACCATAGTTGCACCTCCAAGCGGTTCATGATTGCCTTGCCTATAACGTCCCATTCGAGTCCACGTGCCATGGTAGTAGTTATGAGGAAGCGACACCCGAGTGATCCTTCTCACCTAGGGCTTTCAAACCATTTACCTTTGCTTTATTTTGATTTAAATATCATAGTTTTGAACTACAAACCAATTGGCTAGATAATGCTTCAAACAATGGAAGTAATGGTACACGGATCGGCCCAGGTTGATATTCAAACATACTTGCCCTATGTTGCACCCATCTAAGGTTTATACTTAGGCCTTAGGTTGGAATTTATTGTGATATTCGCGATGAGTCAAGGTTTTGGCGCCGTTGCCGGGGAGTTTCGGTCCGTTATCTTGAAAAAGTTGTTTGGTGTTAATCTAGCTTTTAATTTTTAGCTTTGTTTATTTGAGTGCTTTACTTGTGCTAGACGTGGTTTTGTTCTCTTAGTGTGTGCAGGGAGGTGCATGACCCAGAGCGATTCGGCGACCTTAGTACCGCTTGACGAGAACATCAACCGGAGTCTCTGACTCCTAGCTCGGGAGAAGGAGTTAGTGGAAGAAAGGAGGAGAAGTGAAGAGAGGGGACAACAATTGTATCCCGGAGTTAGTGGAACAAAAGTTAAAGGAGTTGAAGGAGAAATTGATATTGGAGTTGAGATGGTAGAGAACCAAAGAGAAGGAGCCGCCGCCCAAGCTCACAACCACAATGAGGAGGCGGCCAAGGAGGAAGCCCCGAGGACAATGGGGTATTACATGGCCCCACGGTCGGTGGACATTCAGACGCCTATCCTACACCTTCCCGTGGCGACCAACAACTTCAAAATCTAGTCGGCCCTCGTGACAGTGATTCAGAACAATGCTTTGTTCCATGTGCTCACAAGTGAATCACCGAGGGAGCACGTGTAGTGATTTCTTGAGCTCGAGGGGAGTTTGAAGATTAATGGCGTGCCGGGGGAAGCTTTGCAACTAAGGCTTTTCCCTTACTCACTTGAGGGGAAGGCACTTCGATGTCTCAACAACCGACCGCCTCGTTCAATGACCTTGTGGGATGATCTTCTCAACCAATTTATGAGCCGCTATTGCCCGCCTTTGAAGACGGCTGAGTGGAGAAAGAAGATCACCATTTCGAGTAAGATGAAGATGAAAACTTGAGGCATGCTTGGGAGAGATTCTCCTACTATTTTCTTCAATGCCCTCACCATGGGTTCGAAGAACAATTTCGGATTGAAACTTTCTACGGAGGGATCATAAATGAAGACAAGTTCCTCATTGATTCTCTTTGTCAAGGGAGGCTAATGAATATTACCCCGCCACAAGTGACCCAATTGCTAGAAGATATGGCCCTTAAAGGATATGATTGGGGTTTGACGAGAAGCGGGAAGAGGAGCAATGAAAGAGGAGTAAGAAGTGTGGGAGCGAGTGCTCCAATTGAAGCAAAACTTGATAAGTTGATTGAAGTGATCATTGAGGATAAGAAGCAAGGGGAGAGAGCAGTGACATCTAATGGCTGGGGTGAAAGTGCGGGCCAGGAGGAAGCTGAGGTGAGTGGGGAACCAGCTCAATGCAAGCAGATGTATTCCATCGCCCCTGGGCATGCCGACCGGATGTCAAGCCTTGAGGAGTTAGTGACGACCTTTGCCGCCTCCAGCTCGAAGAAGTTTGAAAGAATTTACAGGTTCATAAGAGAGGCAACAGAGAAATTCTCTACCATAGGGCGCGGTTTTAGAGCCACCAAACACTCTTGACAACCCTGACCACAAGTGTGGGGATAATCTCACAAGTAGCTTACTCCCGGAAGCAAGCCGATGAAATGGAAGTGGTGGCGGTCACTCTTCAAAGTGGAAGAGAGGCTAAGGAGCTACCCTAAAGAAGAAAGCGTTCCCCTCAGAGAAGCAACATGGGGTTGGTAGCCCTCCCGGGAAACAGGAGTTCACGAGTGAAACATAAAATGAGAAGGTCTCTTCGCTTCCCCAACCGGAGCAGCGGAAGAAAAAGGAAAATCCAACTCTTCCCTATCCTTCTCGCTCCGAAATGACCGTATGGCAGGAGAGTTAGCCCACTTTATGGAGTTGATGAATCAGTTGCACTTAAACATCCCCTTCATGGAGACCATCATCCAGATGCCCAAGTACGCAAAATACTTGAAGGACCTCCTTTCCAACAAGAAGAAGCTGGAGGGGATAGCTACGGTGAGCTTGAATGTAGAGTGCTCTGCCATCCTGCAGAACCACCTGCCCACAAAGCGCAAAGATCTAGGGAGTTTCACTATCCCTTGTTTTATTGGCAACATGTGCATAAAAAATCCTTGGCGGATCTAGGAGCCAATATAAATGTGATGCCCTATTAGTTGTTTCAAAAGCTAGACCTAGGTGAACCTAGAACTACTAGGATAAACATTCAGTTGGCGGATAGGTCTATTGTACGACCTAAGGGTGTTGTGGAGGACTTGCTCATTAAGGTGGGCCCTCTCATTTATCCTGTAAATTTCGTCATTTTAGACATCGATGAAAACGTAGACGTCCCTCTCATCTTGGGTAGACCTTTTCTTAGCTACCACCAAGGCTTTGATTGATGTGCATGGCGGGAAGTTGGTGCTTAGGGTAGGGGAGGAAGAAGTGACGTTCTCCATTGATGATATCAGGAAATTTTCTCATCATCCTGATGATTTTGATTATTGTCAAGAGGTCTTTGACTTCATGGAGGTACTCGCATCCGCAGATGCCCATACTTCCAACCCTTTTGAAGAGTGTTGTTTGGGAGGGACGAACAACTCGAACTCTCTGACACGACCTGATCCTTTTTGAAAACCAAACCATAACTCAACCGCAAACCGGTTACTCCGGAGCAACCCAAAACAGGTTTACAAGTCAAAACCAAAATCAACAACCACAATGTTTAAGATTTTCAAGTGAAATGCCCTAAACACTTGGGCGACCTCAACCCAGAGCAACAAAACATAAAACACAATCCTTGAGTTTCCCAGTATACTCATTAAGACATGAAATTAAAGATATATGGGAGGTCTCATCTCGCTACCCAGATCCAGTTGACATCTTCAGGTTTGCCGCGGCTGCTCTCCTCGACTAACCTCCTCTTGATGGATGCGTCATTTCCCCCTCTCTGCACCTGGTGAGTGAGAAGGGGTCAGTCTCGTCGTTACTTCCTAAGGTCTTCTCCCTAAGAAACTCCTTACTAAACACATTATTCGGGTTCTTGACTTAGACAAAATTCGTTCTTGCTTTCATCCTTTATACTTTGGTATCAAACAGTCTATAAGAGATCTCTACTCCTATCTTATCTTTAGAATTTCCTTACTTATATTCTTAATCCATAGACATGAACACTAGGGACCACCGCGTTACGTCTCGCCGTCCGGTGTCCCTACCCTAGTATGCCAACCGCGTTACGTCTCGCCGTCCGGTTGCATACCCAAACTCGGCAATGGCACTGCGTTACGTCTCGTCGTCCAGTCCATGCCCGTCAACTACTGCATTACGTCTCGCCGTCCAGTAGTGACCCAACCGCCCGGGGGTTCATCTTACCATCAACCAACTATTACAATCATACATCCATGCATTCATACATAGCACAACGCATACCTCCACCCTTACAGGCAGTGGGATGCCTCACACACATATCGCGCAAACTCATAAATTAACTAATGAATAGCTTGAACGAAAAGCATAAACTAAAAGACCTTCAACAGAGATTTTACCCCCTTTACACTCACCTCGAAAAGATGACTCCTCGATTCCTTCTTCGACGAAACCCCTCCTTAGCCGGATTATCTTGGGGAAACCTATTAATAAGAATTCATTTTCTTAGACGACCTTTCTTGATTTAAAACCCCTTTTGAATCACTAGAAAATCCTCTCCTCAAACTCCAGTCCTCGAGCCTCATTCCAAAGGTTCCTTAACCCCCATTAAAAATTTCTAGAATAAATCCCTTCAAAACCGACCATTTTCTTAATTATTTTTTACCTTGGACGAATTTTTCACCTAATTAGAACATTCTCAAAATTTCGGATAATAATTTTCCCATGTCAATCATGAGCACCTATACCCTGGAAAATTGTCAAACCCTTAAAAACCCCTAGGAAAGATTTTTATTTAATTAAAACGAATATTCGAACAATTTCTAAAAACATATATACATCTTCAAAAATCCCCAAATTAAATTACAACCATCTCCTAGACCTCCCACGATTTATAAAATTATTAAAACCATGAAAAAACAACCATAGAGACTCGAAATATGTAAAACATCCAAATCCCAGCAGCTTTAGTGACCACACAAAATCTGTCACTAAAAGCCTGTAACGCCTATTGCTAAAAACGCAGAATTGCACCCTCACACAAAAAATCCCAAATTAATCGACCTAACTCAAGGGGATCGAGTTTCCTTACCTCTAGAACGTGCCTAGGCTTAGGTTCGATGACCCGGGACGTTGATCTCCTTGTTGATCGAACCCTCACACGTCACCGCTAATAAAATACGAGCTTCGGATTAGGCCATCGATGAATCGAGTTTAGAAATCGCGAAGGGGTTCGTGGTCCTTACCTAGAACACGAAAGGGATGGGATAGGGATCGGAATCGGGATCGGCAGCTCCTTCTTCTTTTCCTCTCGCAGCGGCTGCTGCTTGCAAAACTACCCGAGAAGGGTTTTTTTTAATTGCCTGTTGGTTGCTTGATTTGCGGCTGGGCAATAAAAGGGGGGTTGGGGAACTTATGGCTTGGGGAGTGGAGGCGCCCGACCTCCTTGGGCCGCCCCATTGCATTTTTTTAGTAATAATTATATAATAATAATAGTTATTATTATTATTATTATTCTTAATCCGCGGTTGTAACTCTTAGTACGTAACTGTTAAACTAACCGCTCATTTAATATGGTCGAACCAAAATCTAAAATACCGGGATGTTACACTCTCCAGAAGAGGAAAGCGAACTTCCGCAAGATCAAGGGGTGGAGGCCTTTCCCTCGATGCCAAAAATCTCCACTTCGTTGGAGGAACCTCCCGAGTTGGAGCTAAAGCCTCTGCCTCCACATCTTGAGTATGCTTTTCTGAGGGATGATGGGAAACTCCCGGTCATCATCAAGTCAAATCTTACACCGGAGCATAAGGCTGAATTGATTGCGTTCCTGAAGCGTCATGAGAGGGCGATAGCATGGAAGATCACAGATATCCAAGGTTTTGGACCGACTTTTTGCCCGCACAAAATAAACTTGGAGGAAGGTGCCAAACTAGTTCGACAACCGCAAAGGCGGGTGAATCCTAATCTGGAAGAAGTGGTGAAGACAAAAGTGATTAAACTATTGGATGCTGGGATTATCTACCCCATCTCGGATAGTCAGCGGGTGAGCCCAACTCAGTTGGTTCCTAAGAAAGGAGGAATGACGGTGGTGGCCAATGAGAAGGAAGAGCTTATACCAACAAGAACAATGACAGGATGGAGGGTATGCATCGACTATCGAAGATTGAACGACGCCTAACGGAAAGACCACTGCCATTTGCCCTACATCGATCAAATTCTGGGGCTGGCTGGACATGATTATTACTTCTTCTTAGAAGGGATGCCAGGATACTTCCAGATCCCAATTGCCTTGGAAGATCAAGCCAAGACTACATTCACATGCCCTTTCAGAACATTCGCCTACAGGTGCATCCCGTTTGGATTGTGCAATGTACCAACAACATTCTAGAGATGCATGGTAGCCATTTTCTATAAGCTCGTGGGGGGGAGATAATGGAGGTGTTCATGGATGACTTCTCGGTTTTCAGAGATTCATTTTTTCACTGGCTTGCCAACCTGGAGAAGGTCCTTGAACGTTGCGAAGAAACCAATCTAGCTTTAAGCTGGGAGAAGTCGCATTTTATGCTGCGAGAGGGCATTGTGTTGGGTCACAAAATCTGCAAGAGAGGAATTGAAGTGGATCGAGCCAAAGTTGAGAACATAAGCAAGCTCCCTCCTCCAACCAAGGTCAAGGGCATCAAGAGCTTTCTTGGACATGTTGGGTTTTACCGTTGGTTCATCGAGAATATCGCGAAGATTGCATTACCCCTGACCAAACTGCTGGAGAAGGATGACCCTTTCCTTTTCACAAAGGAATGTTTGGAGGCTTCTAACATCCTCAAGGCGAAGGTCACAGATGCCCCGGCTAATTATCATAAATAGTCACAAACCTATTCACTTTGTACAAAATGGTCACAAACCTTTAATTTTGCACATTTCGGTAAAAATTATTTAGACTAATAAAAAAACGATAATTGCGTCCATCTCCATCCATAAATATGTTAGTTTACTCCAGTTAGCACGCCATGTCATCAACAAATAATAATAATAATAAAATACATAAACCAAACCAATAATATCCAACCCAACCAAACTCATTTCCACCTGAAGAGCAGGGTCATCGAAAGAGGCTGTGGAGGAGGAGTCGGGAGCGGCGAGGGTCATCGAAATTTCGTGAAGGCGGAACTGGTTTATGGTGGTGGTACGCGCGATAGTGAAACATGCCGAGGCTCTCTAGTTCTCCCACACCAAAGGAATCCATCTTTGATCTTCGAAATATCATCTCTTTTCAATGCCCTGTTGCCATTCAATTAGATCTAGGAATCAGAAGCTCATTTGAATCATAGAATGAAGAGACAGAGGGAAAAAGAAATAGATAGAGGCGGAGGAGAGGAGAAGAACAAGAAGAAGAAGAGAGAATGGGACATCAATCTCCTTTTCTTCCCTTGTCGCCTTTTCTTCTCCAACTAGATCTGCCTCTTAGTCCCGTTTAGCTCCTCAACCAGCCTTTGGCTTCGGCGGCACCCGTAATATCTCGTCAACCGCTTGCTTCTTGGCAACGATTGAGGAGAAAGGGGGGAATCAATGGTGGCGACGATGGAGAAATAGTGGAAAACAGATGATGGCCCGGCGGATGGAATCAAAGGCGACATCAAAGTTTTGGGAGCAATTGATTGGGGAGGAAAGGCGACGGGACGGAGGAGGAGATCGGAATCTCTACTCACACAATTAACCGCTTTGATGTCTTTGATGTTCAGCCAGTGAGTTGGTAATTGCCGATCCATGTAATCCAAAATTGGATTGGGTTTGTATTTTTATTGAATATAATTTAATTTTCGGGTGGGTTGAGTTTGGTTTGGTTTATTGATTTATTATTATTATTGTTGATGACATGGCATGTTGACTAGAGTAAACTAACGGAATTTTGGATGGAGACGGACGGAATTACCGTTTTGTTATTAGTCTAAACAATTGTTACCGAAATGTGCAAAATTAAAGGTTTGTTACCGTTTTGTACAAAGTGAATAGTTTTGTGACCATTTATAATAATTACCCCACTGCCACACGAGACCATCCGGAGGCCATCACGGGGGCAACCGAACTGCAAGGAAGGTACTCCAGTCGGGGTTCTATTGGACAAACCTTTTCCGGGATGCCTAGATATTTGTGAGCCATTGTGACAGCTGCCAAAGTACAGATAATGTTTCTAACCGAAATGAGATGCCCCAAACAATTTCTATTACTTGTGAGATTTTTTATGTTTGGGGCATCGACTTCATGGTCCTTTCCCATCGTCTTTGGGTTGAGGCTCAAGCTCTCCCCACCAATGATGCAAGACGAGTCTGTGGATTCCTTAAAAAGTTGTTTCAAGGTTCGGGACCCTAAGAGCCATCATTAGCGACCGAGGAACCCATTTTCAGGGGCAATTCGACAGACTCCACGATTGCTATGGTATTACCCATCGGGTGTCAATGGCCTATCATACTCAGACTAGTGGACAAGTTGAGTTATCAAATAGAAAACTGAAAAGGATATTAGAAAAGACCGTGGATCAATCCCACAAGGATTGGTCGGCAAAACTCGATGATGCTCTATGGGTGTACCGCACGACCTACAAAACACCAATAGGTGTCTCGCCTTACCAATTGGTGTATGGCAAGGCTTGCCATTTGCCCGTAGAGCTAGAGTACACGGCTTTCTAGGCCACAAAACTATTGAATATGAACCCTATTTTGTGTGGCAATGAACGAAAGGTGCATGTGCTTGAACTCGAGGAGTGGCATCTCCATTCGTCCAGAAACTCGTCATCGGCCTTCTCTCACATACTAGGATCTATAACATAACAAAAATAGCACAAACTAGCATAAAATAATCTGAGAGACGATGAATTTTCAAGTCAAACATTTAAGAGTGTAAGGGGTAAAAGATGTGTAATTATTCCCGAATCATTATTCTCAATATCTCAAGAGATTTTGAGATTTTGATAATTTCAATAACCTAATTGAATTTAGATTCGGTTTTCAAATCATCAAGTCTCATCTTCTATCAATTATAGAGTACTAACACAAATATACAGTAGAGGACAAAAGTATTTTAATTTTATAATGAACAATCGATTTGTCAGATTCGAATTACGAGTCATTTCTATTGCGACAAGTACAGTTGAACTTAGCATTTAATGTAAATGCGACTATCCTCCCAAAGACATGAAATGCAGATATATTTAATGTTCTCTGCTTATGCACATGCGTGTCGTATACACCGGAGCAAGCCAGTAACAAGTGGAGGGATTTAACAATCTTTTGATCCAATTTGTAGATTAAAATTGTATTAGAGTGAGTTTCCAACAAATAATTACTAATAATGATATTACATTTGCTTCTGGTAAAGTGATAAATAATAATGAAATAATGCTGGCTCCTGCTTTAGAAATGTCAACCGAAGTAACTTTTGTATCGGGAATGCTTGATATAGTAGATAAGCTTATATAAAAGAGTTTATAATGAGGATATGAATATATTATAATGTAGAATGATTGTATAAATTATAGTAGGAATATAATAACAATTATTGATCTTCATCGTTGTTTTTGTCAAATTTATTGAGATTACAATAGCACACGATAAACTCGTTTCTTTTGTGCAATTTTTGAATTGAGTCAAAACAAAAGTGATCTTTAGTGGGACCCGAATAGTAAGGAGTGGTAATAAATGGTACGAAAAAATATTTCTTGAAATATATTGGCAACAAATATAATTTTGTAAATCGTAATAAACTCGTTTGAGCTATGAAAAAAAATTGAAGATTTAAATTAAAACAAAAAGACGCAAGCAGAGAAAATACAATTTTTTTTTTAATCGGACTCCTTTAGACCTGCCAACTAAAAACCAAGAGACAAGATTTTGTTACATACAAATGTATAATGAAGGATGATGAACCTAGCTACGTAAATATGTAGGTGAGGAGAAGAGACGCAAGAAAACAAGTGGGAGTATTTAAAACAACCTTCTCATCCAATAATGATATCGCTTGTGAGTAAGGAAAAATGATAATGACAATTACGTGCTGTAGCCTTAGAAATGTCAACGGGGTTCTAGAGGTGATCTAAAGAGTGACCAAATGGGATGACGCAATATCGTTTTTTTGCTTACAACCGCGGATGACGCGATATCAATTAATTTCCGCACAATTTCCTTTCATTTTAAAAAATCTGCACAGGAAATAGTAGATGAATAACAAAAATATTAAATATGGATGAAATTTGAAAAATATAAGAAAAAATGTAAGCACATTTAGTAAATACCCTCTTTCATACACGTACGTATTTTATCCGTTTGAAAATTTCATATATGTATTATTGTTAATTCGACATGATCGTTGCGGAGCTGGTCTTGAACGAAGAATGAAACTATGACTATCTCAGAGTCTTTCTCCGATTTCATTTTTCTCCATTTATTTGATAGCTCCCGTATTCAACAAGTATAAAATATCTAATAATATCCATATTTAATGAATTTGTTAAATGAATCTCTTAGCCAGACCAATCTAGCTATCCGGCATAGTCGTCCGAGGTAATGGGATGCCCTGAATTGCACGCACTGTCCTCTAAAAAAGCAACCGATCGAAAAGATAGACATTAATCCATACACTAATTAGTAATTACAATCACTCAGACCCTGCATGCAGCATATATAGAAACCGTCTCCATTCCTTATAAGAGAATGGAAAAAATCAGGGATTAACTTCATCAATATAATTAGATTGAAATTGAAACCTTCTCTTTCATTCTCCTTCCTTCTCCTAGCTAGCAACTCACAACCATGAAGGACACTCTGACATCCCCAACAAGGCCAAGACTCCATCGATCCATTTCGTAAATACTTCCCTTGAGCAAGGAGGGTTTGGTTTCTTGAGATTTTAAGAAAATAAAATATAAAACAAGGAGATAGCTAGCTAGGTAAATTGATAAGATGTGATGCGTACATATAACTAAGAGAAGAAAAGCAGATAAAAAGGTTGGTCTGGGGATGAGGATCAATTTCAGTTAATAATAGTAATAATAATAATTAACAGCTGTATGGAATTAAATATTTTGTTTGAATGGTTTCGTATATAGTAATGTATAATGTGGATCAAGTTGCGGGTCATTTTTTATTCCGTCAACCAGAGCCAGAGGGTCAACTTTCTTAGGTCTTGCAGCGCAGAATAGGAAGCTGCAACACCAACCCTTGATAAAATGGGGAGTCTGGTTGAACAACAACGCCACCCCTCGTCTCTTTGCTCGATCCACCGCCATCGCTTACTTGTGCATTTCTAAACCTGTCTTCTTCGGCAGCTTCTTCTTCTTCTTCTTCTTCTTCTTCTTCTTCTTCTTCTTGTCCTCTAAGGAATTAGCTTACCGATGGGGCCGGCGATATCCAGCACTACTCAGCTAGCCTAGCTTAGCCAGCCCAACCCACAGCCCAGCCCAGCCCAGCCCAGCCACCTCGCTCATCATCCTCGATCTGCTCAGACTGGCGAATCGTATGTTGGATTTGGAGGGGTATGCTTCTTCCTATTCATTCATTCATTCATTCATTATTAATAAATTATTTATTTATGGCTGTTCTGTTCTGTTCATCCATAACGGTAGTACTCATTATCTATTTAATTATTTATGGTTAGTTTCCTTCATTTCCTTTCTCCTTGATGCATCTGTAGTCTGTACCTCTCCGTTGATTATTATTTTTCGCGCATAGTTTTTGCCAGTTTAACACTAGAATACACAGTAGCTTAAAATTGGGTTCCCGTGTCATTGCATTGCAGCTACCATTTTGTACTATTAATTTTTTACATATTTTAAGCTAATTTTGTTCTAAAAAAAGTTTTGGAACTATAAGAATCATGTTAATTTACAGAAAAGTTGAAGACTACATGGTCGTACAATTTTTTCATTCGGTAAATACTAAAAACATACTTCAGTTGTATTGGAATACCATGGTGGAATACTTTATTAGCATTTTGTTTCCCAACATATACAAAAATGAATATTGTTTTCTTGATTTCAATTAATCCATTTACTTTGTGTAATATTTGTAAACTCGTAGGTAAAACGAAGAAAATATAAATCAGTTATTAAATAAAAAAATATTTTTTAATTAAGAAGATAAATATAGTCCGAATCCTAGCTAAATTTTTATTTATGTAGTGGCCCCAGCTTGCATTGATCCATAAATAAAAAAGATGATTTAATTTTATTTACCAAGTGGGCTGTGCGTGTTTTCGCGTGCTGTTTTAGATCTGCCAAATAACACTATTACTAAAATAAAAGGAATCTTTAGATTAATATTATATAATAATATTTTTATTTGGTATACACTTATACTATCATTAGTCATTATCTTTTATTACACTGATAAATTATATGACTACTCCTACTTGTTTTGTTTTTGAGTCCACGACGGTTATTGTAGTGGCACACCTTACATATGTGGCTAATCCGTAAGAATTCCTAAGCAAAAAAGAAAAAAAAATTAAAAGGATAAATTAGTTACCCAAGGTTTTCGTTGTGGGAGACTAATTACTTAGAAAATTAGTATATATCGTTTATCTTTACACAATACAGTCAAATTATTATCAGCAATGGCTACTTACTGTCCCCACTTTGAAAACTGAACTAAAATTAAGTGATGTTCTTTTTACAACTCAATGTTGATTTCTTTAGAGATGCACGCTCTCACCTCCCCTTTCGCTTCACAAACTAGTTACCATTCTTTGGGAAAATTAAACAAGTTTCATAATGTTATACATTTTGCACCATGTTTGAAAAGGATAGGCTCCAGCGTAATTAGAAGTCAAAGTAGTCTATGTTTGATGAGTATTATGATTCGATATAAATCAAAACTGGGGAAAGAAACCATTACTCGAATGAGTGAGCTACATTAGATTAACAATTAGGTGTATAATACTTGGTCATGCAATTATAACAAATCATATCTGACGTTTTCATTTTGATTTAAAACCTTTTCTTTTTTCTACCTCTTTTAATCGATTGGTATCTTATTTGTGTTAACATGGATTCAAAATTTACCACTTGCTACAACCCTAGAACCACTATGTACAACTTTCATTTTTAATTTAAAATGGGAAACAAATTTGGAACAGGGTTGTCTTGATCTATTGTGATATACAAATTTCTTGGGAGGAGGGTGAGTGGGGAAGAGGGAATCTTCGGACCAAATATACTATCCTAGTATAGAGTGATAAATGGTGGTGGACATTGGTTAAATTTGATCAATAGTAGTTTATACATTCATACAATCATGTATTTAACCATTCTATACTATAATATATTCATACCACCATAGTATAATCTTATGTACTACCAAATATTACCATCATAGTATAGACTGGTAATATATGTATCAGTTGTTTTTGTTGAAAAATTTATCAAAGTAGATGCCATTTTTCTGTATAAAATTTTTTATTTACGACTTAAAATGAAAAAATATAACAGTTAAAATTAATTAATCGGGAGAAAATTTTTATGTCTCCCATAGACTACTGATGAGAGTTATTGACAGGATTGGCTAGCTGTACATGAAGCTTTTTTTTTACATTTTCTTACAAGAGTATTTGGTGGAGCATGCTCGAGATTATTCTTTCTCATCAAGCTGAGTAGTAGTGATAATAATGATATATTTTTCTGTGCATACTCAATTACTAACAAATTTTATTGTTGGGAAATCGGTTATGTAGATAAGGATAAGGAGTAGCTGGGAAGCGTGGGGCCAAGCTATTGATTTGGTCGAAAGAGTTTCCCGTCACCAGGTAGCCCAGGCTAAGGGAAGATACAAGATCGATCGAGATGGAAGCTGTGAAAGTAGTATTGATAATGGCAACAATGTGGTCGTGGCTCCTATCAATCGGTCACGCGGCGCCCTTGTCATTCAACTACACCAGCTTCGAGCAGTGCACCGACGCCGTGAAACTCGTTGGAGACGCGACCTGCGTAAAATCCGGGGTTCAGGTCACGGGCTTCCAGTACTACACAGCCGGGCAGGCCCAGTACTCGAAGCCCATGCGGCTGTGGGACGCCTCCAACGGAAAGCTCTCCAACTTCACCACCACATTCACCTTCTCCATGGACAACAGCAACGGCGATTGGACCTGCGACGGCTTTGCATTCTTCATCGCCTCCCACAACTACACCTTCCCGGGGACATCTGCCAACACGGGCCTACTCGGCCTCATGGATGGCAATCACACCTACAATGCATCGGCTAACCCCTTCCTGGCCGTGGAGTTTGACACCTACAATAATCCGGACTGGGACGTGTGGAGCAACCTCAGCCACGTTGGGGTCGACCTCAACTCCATACAGTCCGTTGCTAGCAAGCGGTGGAAGAGTTATTCCGATGGGAGCACCACCATGTGGGCCCAGATCTCTTACGAGGCCGGGAACCTGTGCGCTAACTTCACAGGGCTGACGGAGAACCTGACAGAGGTTCCCAGGGACAGCTTGTGCTATGAAGTGGACTTGAGGGATTACCTGGCAGAGTGGGCTGTGGTTGGCTTCTCCGGGTCGACAGCGTGGCGGTACCAATCCCACACCCTCAAGTCGTGGTCCTTCGTCTCCGACTTGGACGCTGAGGGGGGACCCACAACCACCACAGGAAGTAGTGGCACTGTAGGGAAAAAGAAGAAGAGCAAGGCCACGATGATTGTGGGATCGAGCGTGGCGGGAGTAGTAGGTTTCGTTGGTATTGTTGCATTGATTTTTTGGCGGCCCTGGCAGCACAGAAATAATGTTAAGCAGCCTTTGCCGTCAGCTCCCCTAGCCAATGGAATGAATAAGGTGGAGGAGAATAGCAGCAACAACAACCATGGAATCAAGTTCTACAGCCCACTGGACATTAGGAAAGCTACCAAGGAGTTCAGCAGGAGCGAGCACCTGGGAAGTGGGGGGTACGGGGTGGTGTACAGGGGAAAGTTCCAAGGCAGTAGTGAGTTGGTTGCAGTGAAGAGGATATCTGGGCAGAAGGACAGTGATTTCAAAGGGTATATGTCGGAGCTGTCCACGATTAGCCAGTTGAATCATGAGAATCTGGTGAAATTAATGGGGTGGTCATTCGAGAACGACAAGGGTTCATTCTACCTCATCTACGAGTACATGGCGGAAGGAAGTTTGGATGGCCATCTGATCCGTCATCAAGGAGATGATAAGGATGATGCAAGGTCCAACAAACAGCGCAAGAAGCGGTTGGATTGGAAGAAAAGGTACACCATCGCAGGGGACGTGGCTAGAGGGCTAACCCATTTGCACGAGGGGCAAGGGGGCCGTATTGTCTTGCACGGGGACATCAAGCCTAGCAACATCCTCCTTGACTCCAATTTTAATGCCAAGCTTGGCGATTTCGGCCTAGCCCTCATTGTGGACCAGCAAGCAGCCGGGCCGCAGAAAGCATCGGGTCACACCCCTTGGTACGTGGCCCCGGAGTGTGCCAAGACAGGCAAGTCAACCAAGGAGTCGGACATTTACAGTTTCGGGCTAGTGCTGCTGGAAATCGCATGTGGAGGAAGAAAGAAGGACCTTGCCAAGTGGGTTTCAGAGCTGAATTCCGAGGGAAATATTCTCAATGCAGCGGATCCAACGCTAAAAGATGATGATCGTCATGAAAACCTGGAGATGGAGTCGTTGTTGATGGTGGGTCTGCACTGTGCCCATCCCGATCCCAAACACAGGCCACCAATGCGGGTTGCGATGCAAGCGTTGAATCTGGACATGGCGCGTGACGCCTTCATCTCCAAGTATCCTGCTCCCACACCCAAGGAATACTTACTGTTTTCTCCCCCAGTGGCAGTGCCGCACACTAGCATGAATTTATCAGGCCCACCTTCCACATCAGGAGGAGGAGGAGGTAGTGAGTCTCCAATGCCATTGCTTGCGAATGCCGCCCATCCCACTACTGCTTCCCTTTACATGTCTAATGCAACTCAAACTGCTCCCAATGATGGTGGCGAAAACTGATCCACCAGTTGCATACCTAGCTATCATTTCACCTCCATCTTTCACATCACTTGTTACTTAATTTGTGTGAATTGTTTAATTTCCTTAGTTGGTTGGTATTATCAATTACATTGGATGGGTTGTCGAGAGCTATTATTGTTGTTTACTTCGGAATGCAAGTTATTATATATAGTTAAAACACAATCAGGTGTTGATTTTCTTGTTTCTCTTAATCTTTAATTACATGCTAGAACCAGTACCCGCGGCTACGCCACAGGAACTAAGGTTGTAATAGCATGATCGTATGGTGACTAATTTAGATAACAACAAACTGATGATTGTTGTGCTATTGACAACGGTATGGTTTTAAAAATTTTGAGCGAGCTAAAAATTTATGGAATTATTTTAGATGACCACTAAAATTAACATCAATATTGTACATGCCATAAAAGTGTTTTGCAGTAAACGTCCAAAACTCTATGAATGCCACTATGACTTGGTAAATCCACATCCTCTCGCTTAACAACAGATCCCAGTTGATAGTTGAACAAACCATTTTATATTAATTATAAAAGTAATAAGAACACGACAACCAAACAAAGACAACAAAAGATTAAGAACATTTGGTCCATGGCTCTCTTCTTCAATTTCATAATTGGTGTCACTTCTCATCACCTTCTCTATCTGCTTGGAAGTTTCTACCTCATTTTTTCCTAACTGAGCTCAATTTCTGGTTCTTTAATGAGCATGAGCGCATCTTCATCCACAATTATTACATTCTCTATGGCATTCTCATCACCATAGGTACTTGTTTACTCAGACTCACTGCCACAATTATGCTGCTCTTGAATTGCCATAACCAAATGATCAACACCCTATAGCTCATAGATAAGAGGAAATCAGCAGGGGGTGACGGGCAAGGGCTTGGAGCTAGGAGAAACCCATACCATCTTTTGGCACGTTTGATGTTTTTCTTGTTGCAATTTAGTCAAGTAGAAAAGAGAACAGAAACTACTCTAGTTCTTCCTCAGTTTACATGAATTGTTGTTAGTTGACACGAACATATGCAGACATTGTTCTTTAAGCACCATACAAAGAACGCAATCAACAAGGTGAATAAAATCCCATACACTAACAAGTCAAAATAATCATGTCTGAATTAATATGAGTTCACATGATAAACCGAAGCAACTGAGATTTGTACTAAAAAGGAAGAGCATAGCAACATTATGTGCTACAACTATATTCCAAGAACAATTATTTGCACATGATGCCGAGGAAAAAAGTACATAATTTCACAGAGGGACAGGAAAGGAATGATAATTGAGTTCATGTCCATGATATTGTTTGAACAAAACATCGAACACATAGTTGACAACAAAGGTGGCTAAAAGAAGGTCCGTAAATGTATAATCACTATTTTTTCTCTCTAAAGCATGTAATGTGATCAAGTATAATGATAATTCAATTTCCAACTACATCCAGCTACACCCCATGAAGGCACCAACTGCATTAGAACTCAAATAAATTCAGAGGGTGAAGTTTTTTTCTAAATAGCAGAAACTGAACTTCCAACGACACAAATATAAATAATGGTAATCCCACAGAAAAACAGAAGTCAATTTTACAGTCTACCTAAACCAAAAATGTGTTATCCACAGGCTATGAGAAATACTTGTGGCAAAGCCATCACATAGACTGAAAGGATACCCCGGATAAAGTCAGCACCTTCTTTGTATGGATCATAGAGTGTGTTGAAGAAGTGTGGGGTCGACGGGGCTAGCAGGTTCTTAATGTGTTGCTCCAGTGCATTGATCTGCTGGCAAGTTGGATCCTTGTACTTGTTTTCTTTTGCATAGTCACGGAGGCGTACAACAATATGTCTGAATCGTCTTCTGAACTTTAACAACTCGAGAGGCCCAAGTTTTCTGGAAAATCTTGCTCCAAGATCCAGTAACTGTTGTTGTTCAGTAAGTTAAGTTCCTCTGGTAAACTGAATTTAGATGGCTACTATATGACCGTAAAATAGTGGAGTACTCTTTAAACGAACAACTTCGGGTACAACTATAATGAGCAAACCAAAGCATAAATCTAGAAAATAAGGATGATCTAATAATAGGAACGGAAGTTAGAAAAGGAAACTTATAGTGTAATAAGATCCATCTTCCTCTTGATTGGAGAGCACATATTAGCCAACAACAAAAGTCTAACTTCAAAACATGCACTTGTACATAATAAAGCTAGTTTGGCATCCAAACCATCATGTGAAAAGATAGTATTCAAAGCAATTGAAATAGAATTATTAAAAGAAGAATACAATACCCAATTCCATAGAAAGGATGATCACCAAGGCTCGTTGCACAAAGACCTGCTGACTGTGTTATGTAGAACGATAAGATGAGTGAGTTACAAAATGAAATTAAGTATTCAGCCTATCCAACAGTTCAATAGCCAGAATGAATTATGGTTACACATAAAATACTATAAGCTATTAGGAAACAGCCTGGAATGTCCAATATTCCATACGACACCATCTTTAAAAGTTAAAAAGTCAAGAAATTTGGCACTGGGCAAGGTAATTAATATGGAAACACACATTTAAACTAGAATCCATAACACAATGACAATACCATCATCCAAACAAAGAGTCAACAAAAGGGGAAAAAACTAAGTATCTAAACAGTTTTCATGTCACGTATTTTTCAAAGTTATGGATGACTACTATGCTTCCAGGTCAGTAGACTAATACTGTTTCCATTCCAAAATCCAAATTATAAAGCCAATTTAGTATGGAAGTCGAAGACCCAAGAGGGCAACAAATTCCCAAAAAAATTCTCCTTCTTTTTACTAGGTCTCTTTTCTCATTATAACTATGCTCTGATCCATACTGGTCCCCGTATAAGTATTGTGATTTGAAAATGGAGAAAACCATCAAATGATAAGTGAGCCAAGTTCTAGATTCTCAATACCATTTACCTTGCAAGATCGAGCAGAGTCCTCTAAAGCGGATCATGTTCCACTAAATTCATGGTTAAAACCATGAAAAAACACTAATGCACATGTCAATCCCATAATCCATAGCAACAGGTCCTTCTCTTTATTATGCAGTAACTTAGAGATGGTGCAATGATATAACACCCCAACTTGAGAAGAGGAGGCTGATTGCTTTTTCTTCCTCTTCAAATTTGGCACTGCAATATGAACTGTGTCAGCATGGCTGCATACCGGAGGGAGCCTACCAAGAAGCAATAAACATTAGAGTGGGCAGGAGGATTGTAGCTAATGTGTTCATGATGATCTAATTCACTTTGAAAAAGTGTAAATTTTAAAAGTGGCAAACGACAGTAAAAATAAAGTCATCTGGTTTTAGAGTTTCAAAGTAAAAGGAGGCATCAAGTCATCTTCTCTAAAGTTAATATGAATGTAAAATCACCTGATTTAAGAACCCACGACGAGATCTACATACATCCTAATCCAGAGTGTCGAACGATCCTCCAATATGGTGATATCCCTATGTTGCAAGACACAAATCCTCGTGCCAAAAGATGGCCTCAACCGAACACTACCACTGCTCTTCAACTGCTATCATCAATTCTCAAGTTCAAGCTTTTGTTCTCTGTCCCAAAAATAAATTAAAACCATGAAACCTCATATAAGAGTAGACAACGGGGAAAAAATAATGGAGAATAAACAATGAGAAGATGACTTGATGCCTCACCTCTTCAACCAATGGTGTTTGCCTGCAAAAAACCAAAGCAAACAATATAGATTCTAGACTTGCTGGGCAATGAATCGGAAAAGAAGATTGTAATGATCATCGGCAGAAGCTTAATGCCAAAACCAACCTAAAAATCTCACAACCATGATGATGGTGTGGTTCCTCGTCGCCGAAACCGGTCAATCCAAAGTGATCTCTGTAAGGGGACATGAAGGTGTGGGAATGAGTAGGGAGGAAGGAATCGACAGGTTTGAGATATGAAACCGATATGGACGGTGAGGGGGTTAGATTTCCCTTTCTCTATCCTCTGGCTTAAATTTCCCCTTCTCTGGCGTTGTACTTCCTGCTGGTTTATTCCCTTTGTCGTAGCTCTCACTGTTTCTCGTGTGCCGCCAAGATCAGAGACCGAGAATTGAATTGAAGGTGCAGATGAAAAAGGAAAGATGGAGGGAGAGAGGGGAAGTCTTCCTCGAAGAGTAAAGGTGACTACAGAAAAACCATGGGAGCTGGCGTGTTGGGGTAGGTGTGTAGAGGTTGCATCATCGAGAAGCAACCAGTGTGGTGACGTCGCAATTGAGATTTTGGGATGAGTCGATTCGTGCGAGGACTGAGAATACAAAAAGTATGGTCACAGTGGTGGCGTGTGGGAGCAGCCGCAAGGAACTGTTAACTCGGCGAGGCATGCCAGAGTGATGAGATGACAGGAGACGATGTACAACTATAAATTTATGGGAATTGGGGGTGAAGGGTAGCATGGTCTGGATTGAAGGGGGAATGACGTCTCGGTAGAGGGCGGACAAAATTGGCGCGTCGGGGAAGTTCTCTTCAGCCCTAAGAAGACGACAAAAAGTGCCACAATAGATAACGGTTCTGAGTTTTGAAAGTGCTACAATAGATAGAAGTGCAAAGGGGAGGAGAAAACACAGTTTTCAAGGTATTTATACATGTTTGGTTAATTTGTAACAATAGGGGGGTGCAAATCGGAAGTGAAAATCTACTATTTCGGCTTACCCACAAATTGGGGTGCAAAGGAAGAAAGGAAGGAAATGGGAGAGGGAGATGGGGATTATGAATTTAGTCTCCCATTATAATTATTATTATTAATTTTTTCTTATGGTTATAATTAATGTAGATGATGTTCGGGGTTGACCGTTTGACTTTGCAAGCAAGTTTGTCAATGTTTTTCTAGTCAAATTCGTACTTCTTGGTTGACTCGAATTTGCATTGAAACTAGAGAGGAACAGTTTGGTTGACTCGGTTTACTTGACTAAATAGTTAAAACTTACAGATTCGAACATGTTTGACTAAATTTGACACTACAACAAATTCGGCTTATTATGACGAGGCAATTTTGTCATATTAGATACCATTTTTGTCATATTAGGTATAATATGACAAGATCTGTTGTCACAAAGGTTTGTCATTTTATCGCCGTCAAGATAGGTCAAATGTGACAAAAATTTAAAACAAGGTTGTCACATTTGCTTTCAGTATACCTGAGGTTCTGGGTAGTCTATTGTGACAAAAAAAGATGTTATGACGACATATTTTGTCATTATGGTTGTCATAATCTAGTGATTTTGGGGAGAATTTTCGTCATATTACACGGTTTTATTTTGTCATGTCTAATATGACAAGAGAACGATTTGTCAGGCAATGTACATAATGTGAGGACATGACATTGTTGTCACATTTGACCTACGTCAAAAATTTCATAATTCGAAATTGTTTGCTGCATTGCAACCTGATAATGGAAAGATAATCAAAGATCCAACATAACCAAACATTCTAAGTTGTCCACTACGACACAAAACATTTTAACTCCTTTGCGGATCTTGGGTTCTCCTTTGGTCCATACTTCACCTTTTTCTTCAGAACCTTCTAAATAATCTCATGACTGGCTCCTCAAGTCAATAATGATACGGTGATGAGCTCGATCCTCTTGGACTTCTCATGAGAACAACAAAGCTCTAGTCGAACGGACAAGATTTGTGAACGATTTGCTCTAAGCATTTTCTTGGATTAGATTTTGAAGCTCCTAGTTTTCACACTTTGGTAAACGATATCCTGTGCCAGGAAAATTAAAGTCAAAATGTAAACCATGTTCTCAGTTTCACGTTCTGAAAGTTCTTTCCTATGCCAGAAAAATTCATAATATGTCTAGTAAAACCAGACAATACAATTGAATATATATAGCAAACATGATTGTTCAATTAAAATATAGCTGGAACAGGTAGTATGATAAGATCATGAGAGTAAACACGCCTTTATAGAATTTTCCATGGAACCAAAGAAGAGTCTGTTAGCTCCAACAAGCAACAACTAATGAAAGAAGAGGAGAAACAAAAGCGTAAGTTTTCTATGCAACCAATAAAATAGCTAAAATCTGTTAAGTACGATATGTACTATATAAAAAATTGTTAGGGTAGAAATTATAGATAAGTGAATAATTACCTGAATAAATCATTACTCATATAATGTGAACAAAAAGTTCATAAACATTTATCACAAGTAAGATAAATAAAAAAATGACGATAATGAAATTATCAAGTTCATTAAACCAAGAGTTTAATAAACAACAAAACAAAGAAGACAAGGAAAATTTAGGCTACTCTGAACTAAGAAGTAGCAAATTAGCATTTATAAAGTTATAGCTCTGCAATCAAAAGCTGACACGGGAAGCAATCCACTATTCCAATCCCCCTTTGAACTCCTGTGAATCTCCCAAGATCAGTACCAGCAATAATATGGCTAAAACAAGGGGAAATCGACATAGTAGGCAATTAAACTACACATTATTGAATAGATACCAAGTAAAAAAGTTATCTTTTTAGCAAACCCATCCACCTTAGTTAGCAAAATTGCAAAGGTAGAGAGGAGCTGTGTGTGAAGGGCGAAGATGACAAGTTTTGCAAGAACAAAGAACAATGATTCCAAATTAACAATGAGAAGGTTGATTCCAAATACACAAGTTGGGAGGGGTGACGATGACAAGTTCTTGGAGCGGCAGACGCACGATTGAGGCGGTGGAGGCTGCCGGCGATGATTGAACGGAAAGAATGACGAGGTGGCGCCGGATTTCAAATGCTGCCGCCGGGTCGGATGGTTTTGCAGCATCCAGCAGTGGAGGTAGCCGACGATGATCGAACTGAAGATGAAGTAAGGTTCTGATTTCTGAATCCCTCCTCTCGTCTCTTGACAAAGCTAGCCCGAGGCCCAAGCCCTTTCCAAATTGGTTTTTTTTTTTGTCTCAATATTGTTAAGCGACTGCGTTTTAGCTTAATTTGGGCGGGGTTTTGGGGCGGAGCTTTTAGAGCTCGCCTCCGGTTCCTCACGAAATGGAATTAGGGTTCAATGAGCCCGAC
This sequence comes from Linum tenue, assembly GCA_946122785.1. Taxonomy (NCBI): domain Eukaryota; kingdom Viridiplantae; phylum Streptophyta; class Magnoliopsida; order Malpighiales; family Linaceae; genus Linum; species Linum tenue. Next base: position 24,604,721 of record CAMGYJ010000004.1, on the reverse strand, counting down.
ATTTTTTATTTTTTTTTATTTTTTAAATTTCAGTTTATAATAACACTGATAAAGAGAAGAAGTGGAAAAAGAATCAATAAATTAAATAGGTATTAGGGGCAGGCGGGTGGGTGCATGATTTGAATTTTTCAATTACAGGGAAAATGTGGGCGGGCTTGGTGAAATTTTTTGGGCGGGACATGGCTGTAATTTAGGCGGGTTATGGTCGAATTTTGGGTGGGGAATGGGATTTGTGTGAGTTCAACAAGCAAATATGACGAAAATGTCTTTTGTCAAAAACGAAATCACTATATTATGACGAACATGCCTTTTGTCAAAACCGAAACCACTATATTATGATGAACATGCCCTTTTGTCAGCTCGCCATTGGATTATTGCTATCTATTGTGACAAAATACTTTGTCATTTAAATAATTCAGGAATGCATAATTTGACAAACTGAATTGTGACACAAAATATTTGTCACATTACTCACTTTAAATGACGAAATATTCTGACAACAAGAAATTTGTCACTGTTGAGTCTCTTATATCCTGATATGGGACGCCTATTTTGACAAAATTAATTGTGACACAAAATATTTGTCACATTACTCACTTTAAATGACGACTTATTCTGACAACAGTTATTTTGTCACATTAGGCATACCAAATAGGACATATATTATTTTTGTCATATCATCGTACCTATTGTGACAAACAGAAAATGAAAAAATAAATTTTTTGTCCTAATAGGTCGAATTTGTTGTAGTGTATGACCATAATGAATTTAAAGTTAGACGTGAGAACCCCCTTAGGATGACCAGTTACGAGTTGGCCTTCGAGCTTCGAGGTCGGTCGACAAATGATTATTATTGTTGTTAAAATTAATTATTATTTGAGCATTATTATATAATAATTCTTTTTTATTAAAATATAGTTATTGTTATTATTATAGATTGCTTTTTATTTTATTATTTTGAGTTAATATGTTATAAATTTGACAAATCTATTTTATAATAATATAATTATTTACTTTTTACTCTATTTGCACCACTCTACCTTTTCATCCAAACAACAATTTACACTCGCCATCAAGTTGCACCCCCAACAATTTACACTTCAACTTGCACCCCTTGAACTTGCACTCCTTTATTGCCAAACACAGTGTTTATGTTTTAAAGAATAACTCAATACTGATTCCAAATCATTTTATATGTATGTGCTTTATAAACACTTCACAATGCCCAAAACACAAAAATGAGTAATTCGTCAACGTCATCATAAAAAATCGTAAGAACCTCTCTCTTTCTCTCTGTTTTGTTGGTACATGCATGAAACAATTTAAGTCTTTGTATCTTGAAATAGGGACTCATCCAAAATAATTATTATAGAAGTTGTCAATAAGATTCAAAAGTCGAATGCCCCAGCGCATCCGCTCTTTATATATTTGATCACTAGTTAGTAGCCGAAGAGAAAACATTATTCTTGTTAGGAAATTGTATGCAAACACTAATTCATATTGGGATTTGAATAATTTTTCTTCAGATTAAGACCACCACATTCAATTAATTTGTCAAGAACAACCTGATGACTACAGAGGCCACCGAGATCTTCACTTTTCTCAACTGCTCTAGTGCTCCGACCATGTAGGGGTGGCAATACGGTACGGTCCGGTTAAATTGGCCCGAATTGATCCGGTCCCAGTCCGGTCTTTTTGGTAATATGGGGACCAAAGCTTGGATTGGGTACAGTCCAGTTTTGACCATGTTGCAGAAAATTCAGCAGCATATACCCATTTTCCTGATAATGTAGACAACCTGTTTGTAGCAAAAATCAAGCCAAACATAGTCCAATACAAAATCACAACCATCATTCATGTCTATTACAAACTCAAAGTCCAATTCAAACTTCAAAATAAAAATAAAGTGCATCACAAGTTCACAACCAAAGTTTAGACATCAAACACCAAATTCACTCCAAAATAACAAATTCACCAAACCATTTCTACTTATCAGGATCAAGAGAAACAAATGAAGCATTAGATCCACCTCCTTGATTTTTTCCACTCCTCGAGCCAAACACATCACTCCCTACGACATTGCTCATACTTGTACCTTCGTGTCCACTCACATGCTCACACCTTTCCGCCTCTTCCACCATAATAGCATTGTAAACTAAATGACATGGATAAAAAAAATATAATTGTTAGCAATAGCATTTATATGGCCAAAACTAAAAACTACAAAGTAATTTACTTACCATTCACGAAGTCTTCTTGATCCTCATAGTCATCATCTTCACCATCAAGATGCTCCACAAACTCACTAGAACTTGATCTAAGCCAATCTTGACTGCATATCAGAGCTTCCACCATCTTAGGATGCAAAGAGCTCCTAAATTCATCTAAAACACGCCCACTTGTGCTAAAAACGAACTCGGAAGGAAGATTTGACATAGGAATAGCAAATAGATCCTTTGCCCTCTCACTCAAGATGGGATACCTCATAGCATTAGTCTTCAACCACTTCAACACATCAAACTCTTCTTCGGCATCATCATATTCTCGAGGATGATTAAGATACTTCTCCAACTCACTCTTAGTATGACCAGCTTGAGGTTTTCCATAATCATCATCAGGATCATAATCATCATAAGATTCAGATTCACTACCTGACCTTGGTGAACTTGAAGTGGCAACTTGTACTCGATGTTTTGTAGGAGAAGGAGCAGGAGGAGGCATCTTACTCTAATAATATTCAAACAACTTCTCAAGTTCATCATTCAACTCTTTCACCAAAACTTTTGCCCTATCCTCTCCACACACCTTCTTGAAAATATGATCCGGATAATTCATCTTATGCCTCGGATCAAACACCACAGCCATGTAAACCAACCTGTTCAATCTAAAGTTGGCACAATCCTTCTCCGACCAATATTTGTCAACTTTTGCCTTCATCTTCATACCCATCCTAACTATGTCATCATCTGTGCTATTCATCATTTTCTCAACATGATAGAATACCCTTCCAAACTCTCTCAAGAATCGGTGAGTAGTCACAATAGAAGTAGTGGATGCAATCAAAGTCGAATCATGAAAGAATTTCAAATACTTCATCAAAACTTTTGCATTCTTCCAATCTTCATGTTGAGGGACACCAATTTCTTGATTCTTGTACCTCTTTTCCTTGAGCTCGGGTCTGTAATCCTTATCCTTCCTCTCAAGACTAGAGAATGCATCTTCAAACAACACAGCAGCTTCAAGCATGTAGTAGGTGGAATTCCACCTTGTAGTCACATCTAGACTCAACATCTTCTTGGAGTCAATGTTGTGAAATTCCACACACTCCTTGAACTTTGCCAATCTAGATGGTGATGATCTAACCCATCTCACAGCCTCTCTCACCCTCCTTATTGACATGCCCATCTCTTCTAAACCATCGCTCACAATCAAATTCACTATATGAGCAATACACCTCATATGAAGGTACTTCCCACCAACTATATTAGTACCCCATTCTTCAAGTCGATCTCTCAAATGAAGAAGTTCCGTGTCATTTGCACTTGCATTGTCAACTGTGACTGTGAAAATATTTTTCAAACCCCAATGCTCCAAACAATCGGCTATTGCATCATCTAGATCAATCCCCTTATGACTTGTAATCTTGCAAAAACTTATCACCTTCTTGTACAACTTCCAATCCTTCCAAACAAAATGTGCAGTGATGCATATATAGTTGAAATTTTGACAAGAAGTCCAACTATCGGTGGTTATGGACACCCTTCCTCCACACTTGATGTTGAAGTAATCTCTCAACTTTCCCTTCTGTTCAAGAAACAATCTAAAACAATCTTCTCTAATACTTCTTCTGCTTGGAATCTTAAACATCGGACAAGCACGTGCCATGTAGCGCTTAAACCCTTCTTTCTCCACGCTCCTAAAAGGCATTTCATCCAGAGTTATCATTTCAACTAACCCAGCTCTAATAAATACTTGATCAAATTTACAAGTCCCCAAAACTCCTTGCCCTTCAACAGAAGTTGGATTGAGTTCTAGATTCAACTGCTTCCCCTTTTCTTTTTGTTTCTTTAAGCACCTTTGAGTATGCCTACCCAAAGAACTTGTACCATTTCCCGAGGGATCCCCAGCCAGTGACTTTCCACAATAATGACACCTTGCCTTTTTCTTGCCTTTAGCATCTTTGTGACAATCATAATGCTGCCATACTGGTGACCTTAACACATACTCCCTATTGGTCTTCTCCATTTCAGGTGTTGTTGTGGTGTTGGTAGCTGCTGGTCGTTCTTGTTCTTGAGTGGCAGCGGCTTGAATATTAACATTTCCACTATTATTCCCACTTTCAACAGCTGCCTTTGAAGCTTGTGGTTGTGGTCGCTTCTTACTAGGAAGAGGATGCAAATTATCATCTCCTCTTGATGTCGGTATTCGCTTCTTAGTACCCTGCACAAATCAATTCAATCCATTGAAGAACAAACTAAACTAATCGATAATAAACTCATCCAGCCTTGGTATATCACATTCCACCATTCAAATCATCACTAATAAACTAAGACTACTCATTAATAAACTAAAACTACTTACCCAGCTGCTGCTCCCTTCCATTTTTTCTGAATTCGGCAGCTGTTCCCCAAAAGTCGACCGACAGCGACGAGATTGGACGGAGGGCGACGGACGGCGACGAGATTGGACGGAGGGTAACGAGCGTCGCGTTGTCACTGGTCGGCGCGGAGGCAGATCACCGCTGGGTCGGCGCGGAGGCGGGTGGGCGCTGGGTCAGCGCAGAGGCGGGTCTTCGCTGGGTCGGCGCGGAGGCGGGACGCGAGGCGGCAGGGTGCGGGCGGCGGGCGATAGGCTGCTAGCGGCGTCTGCTTTGTTCGGCGGCTGCGTCTCTGCTTTGCTTTGTTCGGCGGCCAAAGAAGAAGATGGAGTTGAGACTCTCACGAGGACGACCTGGACGAGAGGCAGCGGCTGCTTCTCAAACTCTCAATCTGCAACCAGCAAAGAGAAAACTCTACAAACTAACAAAAGTGTAAATGGGCTCTTATGGGCCGCCGAGTAGTAGGTTTGTTTAGGCCCTTATGGGCTTTGTCTTTGGGTTAGAATTGCCTCTGGTCTGGTCTGTTTTTACTCATCCGGTCTTCCGGTTTTTACACGGTTTTAACCCGGACGGGATTGGTCCGGGTTTTTTGCTAATTCTAAGACCAAAGACGGGATTGGATTGTTTTACATCCGGTCTCGGTCTTAAAATGGTCCGGGTTTTACGGTCCGGTTTCCGGTTTTCCATCTGGTCTCGGTCCAAATTGCCAGCCCTACGACCAGGTCTGGATCTGGGACAACAACCTCACTGTTGGGGACGGTTCCCTATGGAAACTTTTGTTTTCACCGCTTTGTTTTCTTCTGCTGGTGGTCTGCTAGGTGCCCTACCAGGGGTGGCTATATGGTCCGGTCCGGTTAAATTCGCCCGAATTGATCCGAATTCGGTCTGGTCTTTTCGAGAATATAAGGACCAAAGATTGGATTGGATACAGTCCGGTCTTGATCCGATCCAGTCCAAATTTGGTCTTGATTTTAGATTGAGCTTGTGGGAGTTTGAGTGGACTAAGAGGGGATTTGAGTGTCCTAAGGTATGAAAGGGTGAGGAGGTTAAATTTTGGGTGTTGGGCTCTCTTATCCGGTTTTCGGTACGATCCCAAACGATTTTTTTTACCTCAAATATAGGCCCGAAGATTGAATTGGATTGTTTGCTATCCGGTCCCAGTCCGGATTATATGGTCCGATTTCAGGTAAAACCAAAATGTCTGGACCAAATAGCCAACCCTACTACCAGATGGGCTTCTCTCATAGGTGGTACGTGCGGTTGTCACATTAATCATGTCACTAGGGACAGTATTTATCCTTCTTATCCCCACGAATCATAAGTATTTATCCTAACACACAGAAGGTAAGCGGTAAGTTGGTTTTTTGAGTATTTATTTACTTATTGCTTTTAATTCATTTTTTATTATTATTCAGGAATTTCAGTCCTACGTGTCACTTTGTGATAATGGGACCTACTAAATTTGGGGTCCACCTACAATCAGAAAACGGAACTAGCTTGTATTTAGGGGGATCATGCCCCGCTAACATCATATATTCAAATAAAACGTGACTATAAATCATAAGAAATTAGGGTAGCGTAATGGTTGCAGAATAAGTCTACTCTCAATATTGAGAGAAATGTGAAGGGTTGGAAGGCCAACTTCACTATCTTTTTAAATTTTTTGTTAAATTATCAGCCTCAAACATTTTTTTATAAATTTTCTTCTTGAATTTTTAATTAAATTCTTTGAAATTACTTGTTCAATGTTAATTATCCCCTCTCTCTTTTTGTTATTTAATTTCTTTAAAAATATATCATGTTTCTATTTATAAATAGTCAAATATTGATCACTATATTTACGGATGGACTTAGTTTACAATTTGAATTTATGAGAATTTTTTTTTAATTATCAGAGTGATAAGTATAGGAGACTATGAAAGACATGATTCTCTTATAAATGATTTCATATGTATAGAGATAAGATTTTTTAATTTTTTTACGAAATTTTAAGTGGATTTTATATAAAATTTTTGTCAAGTTCTTTTTTTAAGAAATTTTAAGTGGATGCTATATAATTTTTTTAGTCATTTTAAATGTGATATGTATATGTTGTTAAAAGTGTATTGGAATTTATTTTTTGGCCCTCCTTAATTAAAAATCCTGGTTCCGTCCCTGCCTGCAATCAATTTTGATGCCAATGGGGTTTCGTCACAGTAGCCCTATACCTCCGAGAACACCAATGGGACTCGCTTGGATCGAACCTGAGATCTGCAACTCCCAAGCCTTCACTGATGCGACAACTTTACCGTTAGGCTATCTTACGTTTGGTTTTGATTTTAATCAATGATTGAAATCCCGTACCAAAGGTTGTATCGGAAAAGTTAGCGGTAGGGTAATTTATGCTTTTTTTTTTTTGACAAAAAGGTAATTTATGCTGAAACCGTGGTTTAACCTTGGTTCAACCATATCATACCGTTAAATACTGCCTATCGGTTTCTCTTCAAGTAATAGATTTTTTTGGTCGAACTACCGGTACCGTACAACATTTCAATCTTTGCTTTTAATTCATTAGGTGACATGTGCACGGCTTGCTTTCTTTTGGTCTTATCCTAACACAGAGAAGGTAAGCGGTAAGTTGGCTTTTGAGTATTTATTTATTTACTTATTGCTTTAATTAATTAGGCTACTTTGGATGTCGATGAATAAGCATTTATATTTGGAAAACCCTAAAATGCTCTCAACTCCCTCCGCCGGAGAGAATTCATCGACCATAGTTCCAGAGCTGACGGGAAGACCTCCGGATCCTCCTTCGCTCACCACTCAAGATCCAGGCCCCATCCAGGCTCTATCCTCCAAGAACTCCCCCAGTCAACCTCAATCAATGAACTTTAGAGTGGCCTTCACCGGAGCTTCAACGGCAAGCCCATCCAAAGCAACTCAGTGGACCTTTGTCGGAACCAACGATCTCGAACCATCATCCTTCCAAGGAGAGCCGGCGTTAAAGATTTCCCCGGCGCTCAAGGAAAGGCTTTGCCAGCCATGAAAAAAAAACCTTGATTGTCCGCCTTTTGGGTAAATCAGTTTCTTACTCTTATCTCTGTTCGCAGCTCAGGTTGAATTGGCGACCTGTGGGATCTCTAGATATAATGGATCTTAACAATGATACATTCCTGGCTACTTTTGGGAACGATCAAGACTATCTTAGAGCTCTCACGTGAAAGCCATGGGTGATCCTCGATCACTATCTGATGGTGCACCAATGGTCTCCAACCTTTCGCACATCCGACAAACCACATAGATCTGTGATGGCTTGGGTTCAGCTGCCGGAGCTTCCGGTACAATTCTATCACAGAGAAGTTTTGTTTGCGCTGGGGAATCTCATTGGAAGAACAATCAGGCTAGATTATCATACAGAGCAGCTGGAAAGGGGGAAATTTGCTAGATTAGCAGTGGAACTAGACCTCTCAAAGTCCCTACCTACAAGAATATTTCTCGACAACTTCTGGCAGGGAATTCTATACGAAATCTTCAAACAATTTGTTATAGTTGTGGGCGGACTGGTCACGACGAGGATGCTTGTTCGCTCAAGAAATAAGAAACCTCTTTGGCTTTGATAACTCTCTCAGGTGCTGACTCTTCAGTGGCGGAACAATCCAGCTCGCCGGAGCCTCCGGCTGGCTTCGGACCTTGGATGCAGGTGACGCGCCGATCCCGCAAACAGATTAGGAAAGGCAGAATTGGGCAAGGGTCAACAGAAGAAATTTCCCAAATGGCAAGAGCAGAAAGCGGCAAGATATCAGTACCAACAAAAGGGAAACAGGAATCAATCATGATCAAGGGGAAACAGAATGCGGGAAGGGTAACGGAGATGACGAAGGGAAAGGAAAAATTGGATCAAAAGCAGGGACAACAAAAGGGGTAAGCGAGCAAACAAAAAGGAAAGGTGCTTATGGGGGAAACTATCGCCAACGGTAATAAAAAGGAGGGAACAACTCAAGAATGGCGAGCTGTTACGGGCAAAGCTACAAACCGGATAAACAACATTCAGGCCCAGGGTGCAAGCCCAATGAACATCTCAGACCCATCCTCATCTGACCCACCCAAGACAGATACTATGCAAACTGAGGAAACTCGTACAGACCAAACCCACCAAGAAATAGGAGAAGTACCACAACAATTTCATATCGTTCATGCCCAAAATAATACCACCATCACAGTAGTCCAAGTCCTGCCACTGAAGACAGCAGGCAAATAAAATCGAGACCCCAATCTGGAAGGAACATCGATCAGACAACACTACAACAAACAAAGGCAAAATCGCAGCCCTAACCAAGAGAAGCAGCGGGTCTACAATCTCAGAGGCACCAAGAAACCCCTCCAAATTCAAAACTCGGTCAAGAAGGATTTGCATCAGGCTCTCAGGCACTCACCCTTTCCAGTCACGATCAAAACGGTGGAGGAGTGCTTCGCCAATACAAAAAGGAAAATAGGAGAACCCATTACGACTCCAACGACGAAGAAGGGCGACATTGCAATGACCGAGAACCTCAACTCGGAGATTGGAGCAAGTGGCGCGAATCAATCGAGCAATGAAGCTGAATTGCCCTCGAACTAAGCCCTTTCTAGACCAAGCGCTTTTTCTTTTGCGTTTTGTGATTTTCTGACTCACTCCTACTGTCACTGTAGAAATTGGCCAAGTGTAACCACTTCCTAAAGCATAGTATAGCGGGTTTGGGTTTTAATGTCAACCCGGGTCCTAGATTTGATGACTACTCAGTGAATTCTTATTATCTAGCAGTGAAACTTTAGTGCAAGTCCAAATTAACAAACAAACAAAGCAAGTTAAACGGTTGTTTTCAAGTCGAGAGAGGTCACCTGGATATGGTTCCCCCTAGACTGCAGTTAAGCCGGATTGCAATTTACCAAGTTCAGTTTTCATGAAAGTTATACTGCGGAAGGTTCTTAAACAGTCTGAAGTCTCGACTAAATGTCTCCAGACCCTCTAAATCTGAGTCTCCAGCGGGCGACTAACTTCCACCGAAGTAAACAGATTGAGGCCCTAACGAACCAAACCTCCACTACCGAATTGAATTCGGTACAGAATAGTGAATTGGCTCCTCAACTAAAGTCGCCAATTCACTACCTTCAATTAAGGGTGCTCTATCAACCTAGGCAGATATTCTCATTCTAGGTTAAAGCAGAAACAACAGGAATTTGATCAGGATTCAAGTCATTCAATCATTCAAGCCTCAATCGAATATAATCAACTCATAAAATTTGTACTTGGGTTCATACAATCAGACATAACATACAAATCTAGGGTTCTCCATACCCAAATGAACGGGGAAACTACTCCATGGAGAGAGAAGCAAAAGCATATTCAGATGCGGAAATCATACTGTGAAGGATGATTTTCTGCTCCTGGTCGTCGATCGGCACTTCTCCAAGCGCAAGTCGGGCTCCAATGGTGATGAAGATCAAGCTATGGCACTTGGGAACTCTGGTTCATCGCTTTCTCTCTCTAGGAATCGCTCTGTCTCTCTAAAACTCGGAACCCTTGATTTTTAGCCTTCTTTTCCTTTAAAACTGCTGCCTATCGCGATACCCGGTCGGGTATTTTGGGTCTCGACCGGGTATAATTGAAACGCGTCGTTTTGCCTCAGGAGAAATCCCCGGTCATGGCCAATAATCCCCAACCGGGGATTTTCGCCTCCTGCCCGGGACCCTTTCTGTTTCTCGGCGACGCCCAAAACAATAAATACCCGGTCGGGTATTTGAGCCCATGACCTGGTATTTTCCTCCTGCAGCACACTTCGACCCAACTTCGCTCCTTTCTATCCAAAACTCTTTTCTTCGATTCGATTCCAACGCCGAGCCCTGAAATATGACATAAACGCACAACCTCGCGTGAAATCGGCTTAAAGCACGAGAATCAACCTCTCAAACGGCTCAAGAATAAGGGTGAAAACATGTGCAATTATCGGTCTATCATTTTCGCAGTTCGTTTTCTCTTTAATCTTCTCATGATTAGTTATCCCAAATTTAAAGTTTTAGCCTGGAACGTGTGTGGTGCAGGAAGCAGGAAATTCATAAGAGCCATAAAGCTTCTTCTGCAGACTCATCAACCTGATTTCTTGATCATCTTTGAACCCCAAATCAGCGGAGATAGAGCCACGTAGGTCTACAGCAAACTAGGCTTCAATCAAGTTTTGTTGATCGATGCTGATGGCAGGGCGGGAGGAATCTGGCTAGCTTGGAAGTCGGAAGACCATTGTGTTACTCTCATCAACGCTAGTAAGCAGCACGTGACTGTCATGGTTTCCAGGGCAGGTCAGCAAGATTGGATTCTAACAGGAATTTATGAAAGTCCCCAGTACAAATATCACCAAGCCCTTTAGAATCAGATTATCGATACTAGCAAGAGGATTACTCTGCCTTGGCTCCTCACCAGCGACTTCAATGCGTATGGTTCACCAGAAGAAAAGTCAGGACAAACCTCTTCAGCAACCATCCACAGGTGTCAGAGATTCACTAGTTGGGTGCAGGAAGCTAAGCTTATGGACTTGGGTTATTCGGGGTCTCGATTCACCTGGTTTAGGGGTACAACTGCAGCGACTCATAAGGCCAACCGTATCGACCGATCTCTGTGCAACGACATCTGGAATGAGACCTTCCCGGAGACACCGGTACTCCACCTCCCAAAGTTACACTCGGATCACTTACCCATTCTTACAACTAATATGGGCTCCACTCTCAGCGGGTAACGATAAACCTTTTCGGTTCGAGGCATCCTGGATACTGCATAAAGACTTCTCGAAGTTTATGGAAGAAGCTTGGAATAAAAAGATCACTTTCCAGCAGGCTATTAAGGAGGTTACTCAGAAGCTAGCTATTTGGAGCAATGAAGTCTTTGGATCATTACACAAAAGGAAAAGAAGGATCTCAGCTAGGCTGCAAGGCATTCAAAACAGAATCGCTAATGGAGTCAACTCGGGGCTTTTGAAATTGCAAGTCAAACTCGAAGCTGAACTTGATGACCTTCTAATTCAAGAGGAGCTCTTCTGGTACCAAAGATCGAAGGAAAAATGGGTCAAGCTAGGTGAGCAGAATACTTCTTATTTTCATCAGCAAGCCACTAGAAGAAGAAGAAGGAAAATTCTGACTCTCAAGGATCATAACGGGAACTGGATTGATGATCCAGTCCAGCTAGAAGAGATGTTGGAGTTTTACACTACCCTTTACACGCAAGACATCCAGCAGTATGAAGATCTTATGCCAAAGAACATATTTCCTAGGCTATCTCAAAGAGACTTGCTTCAACTACTTAGACCTTTTGACATCACCGACTTCCACAAAGCTATCTTCGGCATGAAACCGTATTCTGCTCTTGGACCAGACGAGTATCAAGCGATCTTTTATCAAAGTTCATGGTCTCAAACAGGGAAGAAGCTTTCAGATATGGGGATCCATTTTTTCGAAACAGGAGAACTACCATCTGAGCTCACAAATTCTAATATGGTTCTCATTCCGAAGGTGGATCACCCTGAATCAGTAGCTCAGTTCAGGCCTATTTGTCTTAATAATGTGGCCTTGAAGGCCATTACCAAGGCTATAGCAAATCGATTCAAGCCGGTCATGCCAAAGTGGACCTCAGAAATTCAAAGCGGCTTCATTAAGGGAAGACAAACTAGCGACAACATTGTAATCCTCCAGGAGGTTATCCATTCCCTGCGTAAGAAGAAGAGCAAAACAGGAGGTCTAATTATCAAAGTAGACCTTGATAAAGCTTACGACAGGCTTCGATGGGACTTCATTCGGTACACTATGAGGGAAGTGGGGCTGCCAAGTACGTGGATCTCTCGCATCATGACGTGCGTGGAAAGCAACAAAGTAACGATAAACTGGAATAGAAAGCAAACGACTCCAATTACTCCGACGAGAGGAGTCAGACAGGGAGATCCCTTATCCTCTTTCCTGTTTGTTATTTATATGGAAAGATTATCCCATTGTATTAATCAAGCAATAGAGGGAAAGCTTTGGAAACCACTTACCCTTTCGAAAGATGGACCAAAGCTCTCCCATCTATTTTTCGCTGATGATCTTATTTTGTTCGCAGCAGAAGAATGGAGACAAATTAATGTCATTCGCAAATGTCTAGAGGATTTCTGCAACAGTTCAGTCCAAAAAGTCAGCCTCAGCAAATCAGTGATGTGGATAGCGCCTTGCATTCCGAGGAGTAAAGCTCAGCAGCTTAGCAATCGAGCGGGCATTCCACTCACTTCAGACCTGGGGAGATATCTGGGTATCAATGCTATCTCGGGAAGGGTTCAAGAGAATCGCTATCATGATATGAAAATCCAAATTCACAAAAAACTAGCCTCTTGGAAAACTCGACATCTGTCGCTAGCAGCGCGAGTAACTTTGGTGAAATCCCTAGCCTCTTCCATGGTCATTTATTCTATGTTTACCGAGCTACTACCTGTTTCTGTTTGCAATTCTTTTGACAGGATAAACAGGCGGTTCATATGGGGAGAGGAAGACGAGAAGAACAAATTCCATCCTATTAGATGGGATCACATCGCCTTACCGCGTAGTCAGGGAGGAGCGGGGGTTAGGCAGATCAAAATTGCGAACCAGGCAATGCTTGCGAAAGGAGCATGGAAGCTCATCACCAACGACCAAACTCTGTGGGCTAGAGTGCTCTGAGCTAAGTATGCCATAGGCAGGCAGGGAATGGGCATTCTCCATCCAAAACAGGGAAGTTCCTTCACCTGGCGGAGCTTTGCACAGGCTGCAACGACTCTCCGCAAGGGTGCAGCTATGAATGTTAAGAACGGTAAAGAAACTAACTTTTGGACTAATTCCTGGATCGCGCAGGTACCTTTAAAAGATCTGACAGAGGAAGATTTACCCCAAGATCAACTTCAACGGAGGGTAGCTGATTATTGGGACATGACGCGAGGCTGGAAGTTGGAGGAGTTCGAAGGGCTGCTCCCTCAGGACATCTCATATAAGATCAGAGGGACTTTCGTAGAACCATTAGCCACGGATGGAGATCAACTCTTTTGGAAACTATCACCAAATGGCAGATTTTGTACCAAAACAGCTTTCAAAGCCCTTTCCCCGCAGCAGCAAATGGGAGATTCAGGGTTTTGGAAGAGGATTTGGAGACTTAAATGCCCGGAAAGAGTTCGCATGTTTATTTGGCTATCGGCGAAAGGGAGATTATCAACGAACAACGTCAGGAATTACAGGAAACTCACCAATGACGATAAGTGCCCACTTTGCAGAGTTGAAAGAGAAACAAACCTTCACTGCCTGAGAGATTGCAACAAGGTGAAGGGAATTTGGGAAAAAGCTCTAATTAACCGCCAGCATGAGTCCTTCTTTGCGCAGGATTATGACAATTGGATCCGCACCAACCTGGAAGATAATGGAGAAGGAGAATGGCTAGGGGAATGGGCAAAATACTTTGCTCTCATCTCATGGTACATCTGGAAGCACAGGAATGAAAACATCTTCAAAGGGAAAACTCTCACTCCTTCCTCCCTAGCAAACTATGTCTTAACCAAAGCCAAGGACTGGATTCATACGTGGGAAAAAGCTAGCAACAATCTCCTTCAACAACAAGGCGGACAGCAGAAGGAAGAGCTAATAGCTTAGAGGTCGCCGACGGCGGGATGGCTCAAGATGAACACCGACGGGGCTGCTCAAGGCTGCCCGAGAATAATAACTGCAGGGGGAGTCCTCAGAGATAGTCATGGAGACTGGATGGGAGGCTTCTGCTGCAAAGTTGGATCAGGTACTGCTATTCTAGCCGAGCTTTGGGGAATATATAATGGGCTGGATTACGCCTGGAAACAGGGAGCTCGATTCCTCATTCTTGAAACAGATTCAAAGTTAGCATTGAATCTCATTGATAAAAGAGAGGACCCGGTGCATCCGCACTCGACGATCCTGGCTGCCATTAGAAGATTGCTAGCTCAAGACTAGGTGGTCAGATTAGCTTCCCTAGCAGGTACTTTCTGATATGGCTGTTTCGATTGTAAACTAGGCCTGTAACCTCGGCTTCTGCCTCCTAATTTCAAAAAAAAAAAACATTCATATTTTTGTAAGAAAGGTGGATAAGCGCTGCTGCATTTCTCTTTTTCTTTTTGGTTAAGCATGACAATTGAATTCAAACTCATGGGTATCAAACCTACTTCGATCAGGTCAAAGCAACTTGAACCCAACATTAGTATTTGTAAATTTTTGTCTTTTTTATTTTGTTGAGAATGACATTGAACTCAAACCCATGGTATTGACGAGTTTTGTATCGAGAGTGAGTTTTATCCGCTTTTGTAGTTGGCATATTGGGTCGAGTGTGAATTTTTAAACCATCCACCAAGTCCCAAGACTGCTACCGAAAATCCATACTAAATCTGCTTTGTGTTTTCGAGTTTGGTATCTGGATCGAGTTTCGTATTCTTTAGCATTTTCCTATTTCTCTTTTTACTTTTGGTTAAGCATTTACAATTGAACTCAAGCTCATTGTATCCAACCTAACTCGACCAGGTCAAAGCCACTTGAACACGATATTAGTATTTTTAAATTTTTATCTTTTTTTTTTTTGAAAACCACATTGAACTCAAACCCATGATATTGACAAGTTTTGTATTGAGAGCGAGTTGTATCCGCTTTTGTAGTTGACAAATTGGGTCGAGGATGAATTTCTTAAGAACTCGATTCAACTAGGTCAGAGCGTGTTGAACATGGTGCTGACGAGTTTTGGATCGAAAGTGAGTTTTGTCCGCTTTAATGTTTTTATTTCTCCTTTTCCTTTGGGTTAAGAATGACAATTGAACCCAAACCTGGTGCTCACGAGTTTTTGTATCTAGAGTGCGTTTTATCTGTTCAAGAATTGGCATGTTCAACCGAGTGTGAATTGTTAAAAACTCGGTACGAACCAGTCAAGGCGAGTTGAACTCAGTGTGTCGAGTTTTTGGTAGGGAGCGAGTTTATCTGCTTAGTATTTTTTATTTATCTTTTTCTTTTGGTTGAGCACTCGAATCTATTGGTATCCAACCTATTCAACCTTATCAAAACAACTTGAACCCGATGTTTACAAGTTTTTGAGAGGGAGTGAATTTTATTTTCTTTTATAATTGACGGGTTGGGTCGGTTGTGAATTTTTTATAAACTCCGTTCAACCCAATCAAAGAATGTTGAACATGATGTGCCGAGTTTTGGATCGTTAGTGAATTTTATACGCTTTAGTGTTTGTTAACTTCTCTTTTTCTTTTTGGTCTTCCAAAGAACAGGGATTTTTTTTTAAATTCATGGGTATTATCCTAATTCGATCCGGTCAAATGTGAGTTGAACCTCTACAAATCTGCTATTAGTCTCGAAAATCCATAAAAAGGAGAATCAAGATGAACTTAAAAAGGAAAAAAATATAAACTAATCAATAGTGTAATGAGCATGTTTCAAAAAGGCACTCTAAATCTTTCGCTCGGGCATGCGACAATAGCAAAACAACTCACCAAGGGGTTTCACGCCTAGTTAGGTGCTAGAACACGACAATGGAGTAAAGATACATATAAGTCTCTCCTATACATAACTAGATGGAGCTAGAAAGTCAATATTAAAGGAGAAAATTAACGTCAACTATGAAAGTAATTTTCAATAGCTAAAAAACTTTGTGAGATATTGAGCTATGATTCTATGAATTCATGAGCTATGTTTTTGTCATTAAGTGAGCTATAATTCTATGAATTCATGAGCTATGTTTTTGTCATTAAGTGTTGACTAAGTTATTAATCATTTTACTGAAGTGAGAAAGTGTTGTAGTTTATTATTCCATTCATCATGCAGTGCGAATAGCTATTTTTTTCCAAAGCCTAGGCACGCTAAGTCTATGCCTAGGCGAGCTAGGCGCTATGCAAAGGGTCAACGCTCGCCTTACCCCTAGTGCCTTCTTGAACCTTGGTAATGAGAGAAGATTAAACATAGATATCATTTTCTTGACGACCCTTCGCCCTTATTAAAGTTCCATCGACTACATTGAGTTGTAGATGACAAGCGGGCTTATGCTAGTGGGCTTATGCTGGTACCGAGAACAAAAGTCAGTATTGGGGGCAGCAACTGAGAATCGCTAACTAGGTTCTACTGGATAGGAAGGAAGAATAGAAATTTTCGGTGACCTGACCATCATTTTCTTTGTTTCTTAACGTGAAAATTCAAAGCAGCTTTACAACATCATTCACAGAACTTTCCTATATATGAAAAAGAAAAATCAGGAACACCACTTTCTTTTTTGGTCATTTCTTATTCGTAGGTTACCACCAGAATGCCAAAGTGGCGGGAGTAGTGGACAACCCAGCTGAGAGCAAATTGAAGTCTACTCAACACGCTTCCAGTTTCATCCGGAGGCTACGAGTTTCCAATTTATTAACGTCCGCTTTGGAAAAATTGCAGTTCCATAGTTTAAAATTCTGCTCTCTCCCTCTTCGCTTTCTTCAGCTGCAGGCCGTACTTTAAAAACAAGAAATCTGCTCTCTCGAACTCAAGGTAATTAAAGTCGCTTCAAACTTACCCGTAGAGTGAGTCATCAATTGAGCAAGTTCTCCATTGAGGTTTTTTTGGCTTCTTCTATTAGAGTCATTTATCCATCAGTCCGTCGAATTATTTCCCTCTTCACTTTATCCTTTTTTGGTAGTGAGCAGCGACAACAGAGGAACCATGGCAGCTTCCCCCATACTATCAATCCTCATTTCCTTGTTCCTCGTTTTTGGAATAAAAGCTAAAATAGTTGGGGTTCCAAAGTGTAAGCTTTTAGGCTTTAAAACTAGTTTTGACTACATTATTTTGAACCAACATGTTGGTTGAAGGGTTAGACAGTTAACCATGCCAACTCGTAAGTTGCTTGGGAACGGGATGCACATTACACTTGGAGCTGAGGCGCGGACTAGGTCGCTCTCTTTAAGACGTTCGTGGCACTGCCCTCGATGCGCACGGCAGACTATCAACCGGTCGTCTCCAGGATAAAACAGCTCCTCTCAATACTCGCGGTTTTGTGCGAAAACCCGAGTTCTCTGAACACTCTCTCTATTATGTTTTATGCTCGTTGTTGTATCTTTTAGGGTTAGGCAACTCATCTATTTATATTGGATGAGACCTTTAGCCTTCCCCTGTTGGTGGAGGATTTGAGAATCTTCTTAAGGAAGGAAATCAAGAGTAATAACTCCTGATTATTCCTTTCTTTAATACAGACAATTAACCCAATTGATAAAAGTTTCCTTTAATACCAGAAATCAATCCGATTGATTAAAACTTTCCGTTAGTATGGGCAATTGATCTGATCATGAAAGATTCCTTCAATATGGAAAATCAATCCAATTGATTGAACTTTCCGTTAATTTGGTCAATTAATTCTGATTGAAGAAACGTTTCCTTCAATACGGAGAATTAATCCGAATTAACTTCACTTACCTTTTCCAAGGACTTTCCTTTAGTTTTTTACAAACTATTCACATTTCTCAACAATCCCCCACTTGAATAGTTTTGAAACTATCTCTGAGCACTAACAGTTCCATAAGATCAGGCATAAGCTAAGGTATCGCGAAGATTTGAACCTTAGCGTAGTGGTTACACTTCCGATTTCATAGGGGTGACTCGTAGTCTTGAACCCTATCTCAGACAGTGTAGCACACCGGATCTTTTCATTGAGTTGTGTTCTCTTCTTAGCCCGTGCGTTTATGGCCATGCACGTTATCCTGGTTTAGTGAACGCTCTAGCAACTTTGTGCCTCCAAAGTTCCATAGGGAGCGGCCCCACTCCCACATTCACATAGGTGAGTCTATCAGGAGTACCCCCAAAGTAAAGTACTCCACCCCACATAGGGTATAGATCTCATTAAGAGTTATTAACTCAACCTCCATTGCTTTGGGATTCATGCTTCATTATGCATGAACTTT